>OW679194.1:108258718-108348654 GCA_940337035.1 Agriotes lineatus | reverse complement strand
GTTGTAGAGGTTTTTCGGCAATATCTATTACGGGGGTAGATGATTGTTGCGAATGTATTGTTTCGACATAGGATTTATTATCGTCGTTATTTGGTGGTCTTATTTGGATGTCGGATATAACTTTTACTTTAGGCGTTTTTGATTTTGGTGGTCCGATGGTCGGTACCGAAAAAAAGTCTTGTATGTCGGGGGTGCTTGCCCTACTTGCCATTAAGCTTTCGTTACCTTGTATTGGTATTGGTGTATGAAGTCTATCGGGTGTTTCTAAAGTCATGGGGTGAATTTGAACACGCGACAGAGCGTCGGCAACTTTATTTAATTTGCCTGGTAGATAGTTTACGGTGAAGTCGTATTCTTCTAATTTAAGTGCCCAACGAGTTAATTTGGAATTCGGTTCTTTTAAATTTTTGAGCCAAACAAGCGGTCTATGATCGGTGTACAATTTAAATTTTACTCCATACAGATATGGACGAAATTGTTTGGTTGCCCAAACTATGGCTAGGAGTTCTCGTTCAATTGTAGTATAATTTTGTTCTGCATTATTAAGGGTTCTGGAGGCATAACAGGTGGGTTTACCATCTTGGGATAATACCGCGCCTATCGCAAATTTAGATGCATCGGTAGTCAGTTCGAAAGGTTTTTCAAAATCAGGATATTGAAGTACTGGTTCATTCATTAAAATTTGTTTGCAATACTCAAAGTTCTTCAAAAATTCAGGGGTGTGTACAATTTTATTTTCTTTCTTTAAACATACGGTTAAAAATTTAGTTATTTTGGCAAAGTCTTTGACAAATTTTCTATAATAGCCAAATAGTCCTAAGAATGATTTTATCTCGGTTCTTGTTTTAGGTGCTGGGAAATTTTTGATTGCTGATATTTTAGATGGATCTGGTTTTATTCCTTCTGAAGTAACTATATGACCCAAATATTTTACAGATTTATGTAAAAATTCCGATTTATCTAACTGAATCTTTACATTAGCATCTCTACATTTTTGAAATACATTTTTTAAACGTTGCATGTGTTCTTGAAGAGAACTTCCGAAAATTATAATGTCGTCTAGGTAAACTAGGCACTGTGTTGGAGTGAGTCCAATTAAGGCTGTATTTATCATCCTTTGGAAGGATGCAGGACTGTTACGTAAACCCATAGCCATTCTTTTAAACTGAAAATGGCCTTCTTCGGTTGAAAAAGCGGTTTTTTCGCGATCTTTCTTTTCGATTTCTATCTGGTGGAAACCAGAGGCAAGATCCAATGTTGTAAAGTATTTGGCTCTGCCAAGATTGTCTAATACAGTTTCTATACGGGGCAATGGATATTTATCTTCAATAGTTTGTTCATTTAACTTTCGATAGTCAACTACAATGCGCCATTTTTGTTTTCCGGAGGCGTCTAACTTTTTTGGGACGACCCAAATAGGAAAATTATACGGTGATTCCGATGGCTCTATAATATCTTCGTTTAACATTTTCTTTATTTGCCTTTTGACTTCTTCGCGATGAATATGGGGATAACGGTATGTTTTCGTAAATATAGGTGCATTGGTTTTAGTCCTAATGTGGTGTTTTGTCAAATTCGTAACGGATAAAGGTATTTCGGGAGAGTAAAATACATCTCTGTATTGAAAACATAAATTAGTCAAAAGAGTTTTTTCGTCTTCGTTTAAATGGTCTAATCTTAAATTGTTTTTTAAATTGTTATTTAAAATACTTCTGGTGTTTGGAGTATTTATATTAAAGTTGTTAAGTCTGATAGGTTGATTTTTGCTATCGGGTTCATAGTCTTCTAAATATAAAGGATTATAAATATTTATTTCTTGTGTTTCGTTTGAAGTATTAATTACGCTGGTTTTAAACCAATTATTGTGTAATTTCACTAATGCTGAAGGCATAATTAATTTGTCATTAAATTTTAGTTTTGGAGCTATTTTAGTTCCATTCTTTCCTACTGCTGGTAAATTTACAAAACATTCTGTACGCGGAGGTACTACAAGTTTTCTGACAAAATCTGAGTTTTTAAATTTGGAAAATTACATTCGTTACGTTTTTGAATTTCCTGTTTAGTTTTTGATGGGTTATAATAGAACGGTATTACTGTTTTTTCTGTTTGAATGTGCATCCATTTATAATCTATTCGTGCGGATAATTTTGAAAGTAAATCGGATCCAATAAGTCCTACATAGTCTTGGTTAAAATTATATAAATAACATGTATGTGTTCCGTTTTCATAAAAAAGACTGGGGATTGGTAAATCTGCAATTAAGTTATGTTGAGAAATTCCATGAGATGTAATTATCTCGAATTCTGTTTCATAAATATAATTTGGAAAATGTTGTTGTACAAATTCTGGAGAAATTATTGTTTGTGAGCTACCTGTATCAATTAAAAGTTTATCGCCAGTGGCGGGAATTATAATATAAGGAAGATCTGATTTTGAATTTATATTAAAAGTTAAAATATGCTTTTCCGAGGCTCTTAATGAAAATTTACTGTATCGTTTGGATCTGGAAATTCATAATAATCTGATGTAATGTCCAAGTCTTGGGGTTCATTTTGAAAATATAGGTTTGATTGGTTGTATTCTGGATTTTCTTGAGAATTTTTGAATGAATTTTCAATGAAATTTTTATTTTCTTCAGGAGAGTTTTCGAATAAATTTTCTGTTAGATTTTCATGATCAACAGGGGAATTTTCTTGTTGAACATTGCTGTGATAAAATAGTTGATTAAAATTTCTATTAACGTTTTGAGAGTTTGCTCGATATTTATTAGGGAAATTTGTTTGTTGAGTAGCTGGTCTTTTTATAGTGCTAAAGTCCATAGGTTCTGGTTTATTTGTTGGTGAAAAATTTGGTTTAGGTGCAAATGCATTAAAGCTTGAATTTTGAGTTATTCTAGAATTATTAGGATTGTTAAAATTCGTTGGACTTTTAAAATAGTTGGGATTTTGATTAAAATTACTTTTAGGATTTTGGTTAAAATTACTTCTAGGATTTTGGTTAAAATTACTTCGATTTTGTTGGAATGGTCTTTGCATAAAATTTGGGTTATTTAATTTAGATTGGTATGAATTTTGTGTTTGAATATTGGAAGTTAAATTTGATTTATTTAATTTCTGACTTTGAAAATTATTTTGATTTTGAGAATATCTGATATCAATTTCTTCTTTTACTATGCTTAAGGCTTGTTCTAGTGAAGTTGGGTTTCTACTTCTTACGAAGCTTCCTAAATTTTCATTTAGTCCACTTGTAAAAGTGCGAAGTGCTAAATCTTTGTTAGCCTTTAATTTATAAGTGATAATGTCTTTTGATTCTTGACTCAGAGAAACTTTTGAATTATAAATAGCTAAATGAGTTCTAACTTTATTGAAAAATTCTATGGGAGAGTCTTTATTCTGTTTTAATTTAGTTAAATCAATTAAAAGATTCAATTCTGACCTTTGGTCGCCAAAATTTTCAATTAAGACATTTTTAAGTCTTTCCAAGTATCATACTCGTAACCTGTGATTACTTCTAACGCTTGACCTTTTAATTTATTCCTTATCGAATTTAAAATTACTTGGTTGATATAATCGTTTAAATTTTCTGTACAAAATTTAGTTGCAATGATTTCTGCGGATCTGATAAATTCCGAAAGAGTGGCTTGATTACCATCATATGTGGGAATTTCATTTAGTAAAGCTACATTAAAATGTGGGGAAACAATGATGCGTTTTGTTCAACCATATTTAAGTTGTTACAATTATTTAAAAATAAAATTCTAGGGATTGAATTCCTTGGTGAGCGTGATCTATCTCGTGACATAAAATTTTTACAATTGTTTCAAAATATAATTATAAGTGTTTTACGTAATGATTCAAGATTTCCTTTAACATAAAAATTTTGTTGACAAAAATTAATTTTACTTTATTTATTTCACTTGATTTTTAATTTTTATTTATGTTAGTAAACAGTTTAATGACTAGGGGATGTTTAACAGGGGTAGGTATCCTACGCGCAAGAACGCAAGCACAAATGCAAATTAAGCACACCTATTATGTGCAGCAATTGGTCTGGCTTACTACGTTCTGCCTAATATTATAAATAAATATTAGAACTATGTTAGTATAATTTTTAAAACTTTATATTAGTTAACTTTGTTGTTTTAGGCGAACGCTTTAATAATTATCACTTTTGAAAATTATATTACGTTACTTTGTTGCCTTTGAAATTTTTACTTTGTTATTTAGGCGAACGCTTTAATAATTATTACTTTTGAAAATTATATTACGTTACTTTGTTGCCTTTAAAATTAATTATTTTGCTTTTTCTTTAAAACTTTGAAAATTATTACTTAGGCGAACGCTTTAATAGTCGTTACTTTGTTGCCTTTAAAATATACCTTTGCTTTTTCTCTAAAGCTTGAAAATTATTATAAAAATATACCTTTGCTTTTTCTCTAAAGCTTGAAAATTATTATAAAAATATGCACTTACATTGTGCGTTAAAATTGACGAACGGCGTGCGATCAAGCTACGTCCTGTTGTCTTCAAAAAAAGGATGCGTCGATCCTATTGATGTCGGCTGGCCTGCACAGAGGTCCTGAAGTCCGACTTGGATAGTCCAGCTTTGCGCTAGAGCGTTATCCAAAAGTTGTCCTGGGGTCGTCGTTGTTGACGTTGCCAATACCAGAGACTGATCCCAATGATCAAGAGTGGTCCCAATGACCAGATGGTTCCAATAACCACGGAGGAGCAGGAGCTGGGTCGACGGGCGCTTCTCACGATCGGGCGATGTTTGTCCCTGTTGGAGATGTCCGAAGATCCGCTGGGTGGTAGGTTTCGATTTGTGGCAAAGAGCTGAACCTCAAGGAAAGTTGCTGGTCGACTCGATGTTTGTAGTTTTCCAGGTTTTCCTCCACAAATCCGAACGACTGCGCCAGTTTTATTAAAAGGCCGCCGAAACGACTTTTTAAAAAACGTTTATTTTTATTTTACAATGAAATATAACATTGGAAGCACACAGCTAGCCGCCGGACAATTTCTTACATCTAGCTATGATACGAACACAATGGAACTTATCGACTGACTGGAGCTTAACTTAGAGGTGCAAGCTACTAGTATATATACTATGCCTAATCAGCTAAGATAAGCGTTATCTCTAAAAGGGAGCGTGAGACAGGAAGCCACGTGCGTTCAAGGTTGCAGACTTGCAATTCATTATAAAGAAGCTATTATTGTTCAAGGTTGCAAGCTTGCAGTTTTACACAGGAGACCATTGTCTATTCATAATATAACACGTAGACATTATGTATAAAATTGTTATTCAGCATTTTTCAAAACTATTTGAACAACCATAAGCTTTTAATAATTTTATGACATTCATATCATAAGTAGAAATAGTTACTTTCATCTGCCTATAATATATCAATACACTGTGTTCTCGTTATGTTTAACATATATTTATGCGTTACTATCATGACTATAAAAAATAACAACTCATTAGAACTGTGAAGTGCTACATTCTACTCAAATCACTATTTTAGACTAATTTTTGTTTTTTTTTTTGTTAACAATATCATGTAAATTTCTTCTGCTATAAAACAACAGAAGGCAATAACGTTGCCAACAACGTAGAAGCCAAAGGGTGATATAAATCCTTGTAAAAAATCTTGGTCTTTAGATTTCTCGGTACTGGTTTGACTGAAGGGAATGGGCTCGTACTTCTTAGGCACTAACCATATCGAATCGCTTGTCCATTTCGACTTCAGTCCAGCTGTAAAAAGAATAGTTGTGTAGAATAATTGTAAAATTAGCTTTTACGTTTATATTTACAGCAGTAAAACCTTGTGCTATGTGTAAATGCGTATGAGGTAGATATGAATTCCAAGACTAAGGGCCGGTTGCAGAAAGCAATGTTAAGTCTGGTGTTAGCTAACATCGCGTCAAAGTGAACAAAATCGCATCAAATTTTGTTTACTAATGTATTAGTTACCATAAGCATTTGAGATTTGATTCGTTTTTGTTCACTTTGACGCGATGTTAGCTAACACCAGACTTAACATTGCTTTCTGCAACCGGCCCTAATAATTACTAATTCTAGCAATGATATTAATATAACGCCATATGGCATTTATAACCTGATAACTTCTAATTTAACATAAACTTACAGTGCCACCAACATCTTATTATAAGAAAGTGTCTAATTAATTTGTTCTCGCTTCGGTAAAAATTATTAATTTATTTAAGAACTTATCTTCCCGAATTCACAGCAGGCAGTGATAAATCCTTATAATTTTGAGAAATACTATCCATCAAGTGCGTTACCTTAAGAAATAACCCGAGGCGAAGCCTGGGGTTATTTCTAGGCAACGCACTTTCGGGTTGTTATTTGTCAAAATTATTGCCCGTGATTATCACTGCCCTTGGTAAATTATAGCTGAAAACAACCCTAGGGTCGATTTTCAATAAGCATGGAAACTACCTAATTAAAATGCAATAGCATCCTATAACAAGCAATTAATGAGGTGTGAACTTAATTGTCAGAACAGTAGCTTCACTTTGTTAATAACTACTGTTATTAATTTATTCAAGTACTAATTGTTCGTAGGGTGCCTTGATGTCAATTTGACGTATTTTTGTTCTTTGCCATTTCCTTCTCATTCTAAATGACTGTAGAGTAAGAGAGGACAACGATCTGTCCGTACCTTGTTATAGGAAAATTACGTCAAATTGACATCAAGGCCTCTTGATCTTTCCGAATTCACCACAGGTACTGATAAATAGAGCGCGGATTCTAGGGCAATTGTCTAATTGTCAGTTTTGTAGACCCATATATGGGACTTCGATAGAAACTTGTTTCATGCAAAAACAAGTTTTTTTAATGCATATGTGTTGAAGCCTAAATGCCTAAAATTTGAAATAAACGCCTAACTAAACAACTTTGTTAAAAACTCCTAACCACACAAATATTTAATAGTCGCTAAATTCGTATTTCGATAGCTAAGATGTCATTTTCAATAGCCTCGGAGAGAAACTAACACGACAAAGTTGCCTCTTCACAAAATCACGCGAAATTGCAAAATGGCACGTTCAAAATTCCACAACTCGGGTCAGTCTTAAAAGTCAAGGATCCAACGAAAAGTACATAATTTTGTTTCACCCGGCTACAAAAGGCATAGAAAAATTTTGTAAAGATTCAGTCGATAAAGTTGTTTACAGTTCCGACAACAATTTCGAAATTTATTGGGGACTTCAAAAGACAAACTTAAGACTTAGAGAAATCTGGAATTAAGGTATTAAATGTTTCCATTATTATTCTAAATATATTGCACGAACACGTTGTAATTTTGGTACTAGGGTTTAAAAGCATATAGCTCATTTTAAATTCAACAGATTCGAAAAATTTAATATTGCCCAACATATTTACGAAACGGGCCATAGTATTACGGAAACTGACCTAAAAATTGTAAAACCGTTAACTTCAACAAAGCAGCTAAATTCTTTTTAAAATTTGACCATTTTCAAGAATCAAGATAATAAGATTTTGAACAAAGATGGGGGACCCATTCCGCACTCTGATCTTTACGCTTTATTAAAGTTGATACCTGATTGGCCGCTCAGAGCACATCCTCCGGGTGATACAGTATAAATAGCTTTGGAATGCGCAGGAGTGCTGACTTTTACGGGTGATTTGGTGAAGAGCGTATCTTCAGCTAACTTTGTCGTGTGTTCTCTCAAAGGCTATTGAAAATGACAGCTTAGCTGTCGAAATACATATTTAGATATTGTACTGTTTGAGGCTTTCGCGGTTACTCGAATTATTTTCCTTAGCATAAAATTTCGGCTTAGACCGCGTAGTATTTGTATATAAACACCTAGCATTTTCTGGATTAATGTGCCTTGCACCTTGTGAAGTCGAGCAAAAACCCGCGCGATGGCCATGCTCTCTGGTGGCTCGTGTTGTTTGAGTATCTTGAGAACGAGGATACTTAGGCAGATTTGGCCGTTTTGCTGTTTGTGCATCCATATTCACTAACGTTTCGCAAGACCTTGCAGCTTGCATCATCAGAGTGAAAGTCGCACTAAGAACCGAAGGTCGGTGTGGAGCTATTTATAGTCTTTTGTGACAGGCGCGCGGAGTGGCGTAACGCTGGTTGGTCATCCGAGTGCAACGTAATCCGTGGGGCGTGGCCGTATGACGCACAGTGGTTGTAATGCTTTAGATCGTGTATCACAGGGGTCCACGTTTTACTAAGTTTAAAGCCATCTTCCCTGTTGATATTATTTGGATGTTTTTCTATTTCTATGGCTTCACGTATCACTCGCGGGAAGTAATGAGGTATTCTGGCAAGTACTCTGGCATGCTCAAATTCTAAAGTGTGTCCATTTGTAAATGTATGCTCAGCTTCGGCTGATTTTGTGATGCGTTTAGGTCTATTCAGACTGGCGATAGCGGCGCGGCAGCGATGCGGTGGCGGTTTGGTAGCGGCGAGGATTCTGGGCGGTTTTTAGACTAGTAGGTATTCATACTGAGAGCGGTAGTTCGACGGTGAGTTTATTTGCAAGCTGCGTTCAGAGGCGTGCATGTTACAAGTCGATAATAAGTTTGTTAAAATGTTTACAAGTAGTTCAGAGAGTTCCGATGAAGAGTGGCCGATTTGTCTGAAAATTGAGTCTGCCATTACTCTTAATTCTAAACAACTTTTCTTAATACTTTTTTTGTTACCTCTTCTAATAAAGGTAGTTTACTCTTGAATTTTTTTTTAAATTGATTCTAAAAACACCCTGTATATTAATTAATTTGATTGACTTTCTCAAAATCTTGGTTTGAGAACAAGCAGAAACGATTCCTGGAATATTAACATCTAACTCGAAAATGTTTTGTCATTTACATCTTATGTGAACCCAATCCGCGGACACATTGTATATTATAAAGTAAAAAGAATTACAAATATTGAACTCAAAATAATCATTTTTATTGGTGAATAAAGAATAACGTAAAACACATAATATTACATATTTTAATTTTTGGTTTAGAAATTAACTATTAATAAATGGTTCAATCAAATTTATTTTTATGCGCATTTCGTTCGCATTGAAAAGCTAACTTCTTGAGACGTTTAAATTAAGTCTTTAAACAGTTACTTATTTGATGAACTAATTAGGAGAATGAGGTTAGATTTTACAGATAAAAAATGCATATTTTTATTCTTATCATTGTATAAGTTGACGTAATTGGTGAGAATTTAGCACTCACGTTTTTACATTTTAAATTAAATAAATCATTGACGAAACAGTTTATTTTAAAATTATGCTATTAGTTATAAATGTTTAATGAAATTGCGTTGCTGAGAATTATTTGAACCAACGGGATTTCATATTTGACAATTCGCAGAACAAATTATTTTCCACACTGTTAAATATTAATTACTAATAGCATAATTTGAAAATAAACTGTTTCGTCAAGGATTTATTTAAAAATAAAAAAAGGAAGTACTCATTCCGCCCCAATTAAATCAATTATACCGGGTGGCTATAAATATCTGATATCACATTACCTTTGGAATCAACACCGCTTAATTAAAGTGATGAATCCAACTAAACTAAATGTCATTAATGTCATCACAATTAAAATTCCTATCTGTCAAAAATTATTACAGATTGCAATAAGTAATGAAGTTAGAACAGGAGATTTTTATAATCGAGACGTAGGCTAAACTGCAGAATCTGGGGCACATTCCCCTCCTCTTATTTGCATTTTATTACATTTCGTACCAATACTTATTATAATTGAAATATGTATAATGCTAACCAGCATTTATAAGTAGCTAATTCCATGGCTACCGGGATCTCAGATGTTTATGGCCACCCGGTACAATCAATCATAAGGATAAAAATATACATTGTTTATCTGTAAAATCTAACCCCATTCTCTTATTTTTAGTTCATCAAATAATTAACTGTTTAAAAACTTAACGTAAACATCTGAAGAAGTTAGTTTATAAATGCAAACTAAACGCGCGTAAAAATTAATTTGATTGAACAATTTAGCTGCATAGTTAATTTCCAAACCCAAAATGTTTGGTTGCTCTTCCATGTTGTAGCACAATCACATCCGCCTGCAACTACGGACGGTACTGAACTGCATATTTCACTCTAAATTATAATTGTGTTTTTATCCAACCGCGCGGTTTCTTCATAAAAATCGCTCCCAGATCGATCGAAACCGCTCCGTCGGGCTATCGCTCTATCCTCGCCGGCTTGTCGCTACCTCTCCGCTTCCGCCCAGCTTGTTAGTCTGAATCATATCATTTAAAAACGTGCAGAGCGATTGCTGAGCGGTTTCAGGACCGCTCCGCTACCTCGCCGCCACCGCGCCGCTACCGCCAGTCTAAATCTACCTTTTGTGTTTGCAATCGCCTTTATGTTCTTGGAGTCTTAGATCAACGGTACGACCAGTCTGTCCAATGTAACTCGAGCCGCAAGAACAAGGAATGCGATATACGCCAGCTGTTTTTAAACTTGGAATCTTGTCTTTTACCGATCTGAAGTCGTTGCCCAAAGTTTCCTTGCTGGTGAACACAGTTTTGATGTTGCATCGTTGCAGGACACGTCCTATCTTATCAGTTGAGCCTTTAACGTAAGGTAGAAATGCTAAGCCTTCTAGAGGTGGAGATTCTTCTTTAGCCTTCTTTGTCATAGTCTTGTCTAGTGCTTTTCGTATGGCGGTAGTTGTGTATCCGTTCCTTTGTAAAGAGTCAAACAGATGTAGCTTTTCTCTCTCTAGATTTTCTTCGTCTGAGATACGAACGGCTCTTGTCGCCAGAGTCTGGAGAACTGTTGCTTTTTGCATTGGATGATGGTGTGAGTCAGCATTTAGATATCTGTCCGTGTGTGTTTTCTTTCTATAGACTGCATGTCCTAAACTGCCATCTGATTTACGTTTCACCAGGACGTCTAGAAACGGAATACTGCAATTTTCCTCTACTTCCATTGTGAATTGTATGTTGGGATGTACAGAATTCAGGTGTTTTAGAAACAGATTCAATGTCTGGCGTCCATGTGCCCAGATGACAAAGGTATCATCTACATATCTCAACCAGCAAGTCGGTTTTAGCTGCGCCTGTTCGAGATCCTTGGTTTCAAAAGCTTCCATGTAGATATTAGCGATAACAGGTGATAGTGGTGAACCCATGGCCGCTCCTTCGACTTGCTCGTATATTTTATTGTTCCAACTGAAGTAAGTGTTTTTCAGGCAAATTTCGACAAGTTTAACTTGGTCTGTAGGCAAGAGATCTTTGAGCATTACTAGCACCTCATCAACCGGCACTTTCGTGAAGAGTGATACTACGTCGAAACTGACTAAGAGATCATCTTTGTTTAACTTTATGTTCTTTAGTTTCTGGACAAAATCTGCTGAATCCTTGACAAAGGAGTCTGTTTTACCAGTTAGAGGCTGTAGTATACTGGTTAAATGTCTTGCCAAAGCATGTGTAGGAGAATTGATGGTAATGAACACTGAAGATTATAATGCGAAGATGGAAGTCTTACTATCTGATACAACTTACAAAAGGCTAAACCGCAACCCCACTACCTCTCTCAAAACAAAGATAACCTCTGCCATAAAATGCTCCGATAGTATCGATCCCACTTTAAAGCACCGATTTATTCCTAGAAATGCAATAACTCCTCTCATGTATGGCCTACCTAAGATACATAAGGATGGCGTGCCGTTGGGACCAATTGTCAGCGCGATCAATTCTCCTACACATGCTTTGGCAAGACATTTAACCAGTATACTACAGCCTCTAACTGGTAAAACAGACTCCTTTGTCAAGGATTCAGCAGATTTTGTCCAGAAACTAAAGAACATAAAGTTAAACAAAGATGATCTCTTAGTCAGTTTCGACGTAGTATCACTCTTCACGAAAGTGCCGGTTGATGAGGTGCTAGTAATGCTCAAAGATCTCTTGCCTACAGACCAAGTTGAACTTGTCGAAATTTGCCTGAAAAACACTTACTTCAGTTGGAACAATAAAATATACGAGCAAGTCGAAAGAGCGCCCATGGGTTCACCACTATCACCTGTTATCGCTAATATCTACATGGAAGCTTTTGAAACGAAGGCTCTCGAACAAGCGCAGCTAAAACCGACTTGCTGGTTGAGATATGTAGATGATACCTTTGTCATCTGGGCACATGGACGCCAGACATTGAATCTGTTTCTAAAACACCTGAATTCTGTACATCCCAACATACAATTCACAATGGAAGTAGAGGAAAATTGCAGTATTCCGTTTCGAGACGTCCTGGTGAAACGTAAATCAGATGGCAGTTTAGGACATGCAGTCTATAGAAAGAAAACACACGGACAGATATCTAAATGCTGACTCACACCATCATCCAATGCAAAAAGCAACAGTTCTCCAGACTCTGGCGACAAGAGCCGTTCGTATCTCAGACGAAGAAAATCTAGAGAGAGAAAAGCTACATCTGTTTGACTCTTTACAAAGGAACGGATACACAACTACCGCCATACGAATGGCACTAGACAAGACTATAACAAAGAAGGCTAAAGAAGAATCTCCACCTCTGGAAGGCTTAGCATTTCTACCTTACGTTAAAAGCTCAACTGATAAGATAGGACGTGTCCTGCAACGATGCAACATCAAAACTGTGTTCACGAGCAAGGAAACTTTGGGCAACGACTTCAGATCGGTAAAAGACAAGATTCCAAGTTTAAAAACAGCTGACGTATATCGCATTCCTTGTTCTTGCGGCTCGAGTTACATTGGACAGACTGGTCGTTCCGTTGATCTAAGACTCCAAGAACATAAAGGCGATTGCAAACACAAACGCATCACAAAATCAGCCGTAGCTGATCATACATTTACAAATGGGCACACTTTAGAATTTGAGCATGCCAGAGTACTTGCCAGAATACCTCATTACTTCCCGCGAGTGATACGTGAAGCCATAGAAATAGAAAAACATCCAAATAATATCAACAGGGAAGATGGCTTTAAACTTAGTAAAACGTGTACCCCTGTGATACACGATCTAAAGCATTACAACCACTGTGCGTCATACGGCCACGCCCCACGGATTACGTTGCACTCGGATGACCAACCAGCGTTACGCCACTCCGCGCGCCTGGCACAAAGGACTATAAATAGCTCCACACCGACCTTCGGTTCTTAGTGCGACTTTCACTCTGATGATGCAAGCTGCAAGGTCTTGCGAAACGTTAGTGAATATGGATGCACAAACAGCAAAACGGCCAAATCTGCCTAAGTATCCTCGTTCTCAAGATACTCAAACAACACGAGCCACCAGAGAGCATGGCCATAGCGCGGGTTTTTGCTCGACTTCACAAGGTGCAAGGCACATTAAGCCAGAAAATGCTGGGTGTTCATATACAAATACTACGCGGTCTAAGCCGAAATTATATGCTAAGGAAAATAATATTTAGATATTGTTAAATATTTGTGTGGTTAGGGGTTTTTAACGAATTGTGATTAGATTCAAACCACAGACTCCAGAAGTGTTTTAAACAATACCGACATTACGGACCTACCAATCTAAAGCTGTACCTCAAATCTGACCTATCCCGCAGGACGCTATTTTTTGCTGTTTTTGTTTTGGGTTGAGCATTGCCTGCAATTTGTGAGAATTTTTTGGTTAATTAAACTACATGACATCTGGATCGACATGCGTAAAGAGAAAACCCCATAGAAGAAAACATTTTAAAAAATGGTTGACGAATTTGAATGATATACAGGTGTTTCAACAAAATACATTCAATGAGGGTATTGTTTTTTGCAAAGCATGTGGTACAGTTGTAAGTAAAACGTAATATTAATATTGCTAAATAATGTTGCAATCCCATTTTAGTTTGCATATCCATTCATACCGACCAACATTGCTACATGAATGCCCCCAAACTATGTAAACGCTATAAGCTGTTACAGATGATGTATGTATGTATGAACAAGATAAAGCTACATTTTATTCAGAGATGCGTTTTGCTTTTCTTGCTGCCAACATACCGTTGTATAAGTTAAAGAACGATAACTTGAGAAACTTCCTTGAAAAATATACCAATAAAAAGTGGCATGCAGCCTAAATTGACTACTTTAGGTTTTTAGTGCCTAAACCTGACATTTTTGTGGTCTGAATAAGAAGCTTATTTTAACTCTTTGAACGGCCTAAAATACGAACTCTAGTAATAAATCCTTATAATTTTGACAAGTACTATCCCTCAAGTGCGTTGCCCTTAGCTACGCCTCGGCTTATTTCGCATATTGGAGTTGTTATTTGGCAAAATTATTGCGAATGGTTATCACTGGCCTTGGTTAATTATAACTGAAGAAAAGTCTCGAGCATGCCTTCAGCTTCCCAAGCTACAAAACGACTTTATTATCATTTTTCTTCTAAAGAACAACAATGTGCGTTCACTATACAAATTAACTTTGACAACTCAACTTTCAAACGTCATTATCAAGGAGAGTCACACTTGTGTCCTATGTCCTGAGTTAAAAATTATCACACACGTATAATTATATTTCTTGGCTTCAACTAGCAAATTTTTGTACTCCACTCTCAATTACTATAATTTTAACTTAACACAGAAGGTGTTGAACAAAATTATTGCTATCTACTAAAAAACACATATCGATGAATATTCTTACCAGCATCAATTCTTCCTATTAAAATATTAAAAGCCTGTTTGTAAGGCGCTCCTTTCTGAAGAGGCCAAAAATGAGACGTTTGGCGTAATCCTCTTCTAGTAATTCGCAGTTTATGATAAATGGTCGTGCTCATTCCCTTGGTACAAAGCATTAATGCATTGTTTTGTATCCTTCCATACTCATCCAACCAAGCAGCCTTTTTGTGTAGGGCGTAGTAAAAGGCATCGCAAGTGCTGTTACACATTACCAGTTTCCTAAAAATAAAAAATATATATTTCATTTAAACGCAACAACTGACATAATTCGTTAAAAACCCGTAACCACACACATCTTTAGCGACCTCTAAAAACGTATTTCTGTCATCGTCATTCGATATTTATCGGGGGACCCAAAAGACAAACTTAAGACATTAGAGAAATCTGGAATTTACGAAATTAAATGTTTCTCAATGTGATTTTTATAGTGGGCAAACGCGTCATAATTTTGGTACTAGGTTTAAAGAGCATATAGATCATTTTAGATTCAACAAATTCGTAAAATCTAATGTGGCCCAACATATTTACGAAACGGATATTACGGAAACTGACTTCAAAGCTGTGAAGGCGGTAACTTCAACAAGGCAGCAAAATTCTTTTGAGACTTTTACCATTTTTAAGAATCAAGGTAATAAACTTATGAACAAAGATGGAGGACCCATCCCCTACTCTGTTCTCTACGCTCTATTAAAGTTAACACCTAATTAGCCGCTCAGAACACGGCTTCCGGGTCAAATAGTATAAACAACATTAGAATGTATGGGACTACTGACTTTCACGTTGATTTCGTGAAGAGCTTATCCTCGGTCAACTTTGTCATGTTAGTTTCTCTACAATACTAATGACGATGACAGCTTAGCTGTCGAAATACGTATTGAAACCACAGGCTCCAGCAGTGTTTTATGCAACAAATGAGTTTAATATACAGGGTGCCTCAAAAGAATGGGACATAGGTTGGCCATACATTTCTTAAGTTACAATAAACCAAATAAACCTAGTATACCTTAGTAAAGTGCCTCCGGTAAGCAGTTATATGGCCTGGAAGTCAAATAAAATGTCTAAAATGCTCATCAATAGGGTATTTATTCCCAAGCTTTTAGTTTGTTACCTGGTACAGGTGCTATACTGTAGATGGGTGTGGGTTCTATCTGTTGTTGATAATTTTTCAGCTTTTTATTGCCTTTATTCTCTGGTGCACTGGGTACTAAACTGAGTGTTACTTACTAGCTGCTTCTGTAGAATTTCTGCACCATTATTTTGACTCAAGTAAAAACTGCTGTTACCCCGGTCATAAAACGCCTGGCCCCTTGCTTTAAATGTCCAAGCTTGTCTAATTTTTTATTCTGGATCTTACCTGGGTATCATATTTCTCTTTATAGTTTGACTAATACTTCTTCTTTATTCCAATCTGTCTGCTCATACAGAGTTGGAGCGCGGCTTTGGTGCTTGCGCAGCAACCATTCTGTGAGGTGTGTGTCTTGGTGATGTGTTGATCTTATTACTATATCTCTTAGGTCTGTGGTTCTGAGTAGAGCACAGTTAATTTGGTGCCCAACTGTGAATGATCTCACTGAACCCGATTCTAATCACCAAGGATACGGAAAAATTCCGACCCCAGCGGGATTCGAACCGAGGACTTGCTTAACGCAAGCCTGGCGCTTACCCATTTGCGCCACGCAGCTTCTACTAAAATATGGATGTACATATACATACACATTTCGGTAGATATACTGAGTACCCAAGAAAATTAGCATACCCTTATATTTTCAGCCGCTGGGCTTTCAGTTTTCCTTCTGATTCTACGCGTATAATACAGAAAGGTAGAGAATATTTAATGCGATTGCCGGGATATTTGACATTGCTCCTTTTATACGAACAGTACCGATTACAAACAACCATCTAAATATTCTAAATTATCAATGTATTTTATCGACTTTAGATTTTCAAGCAGAAAGCAGTTAACATTTCTCTCATAGCCTGTTGGAACACATTCCTTTATGACATGGTGAATAAAATTACTATCTGTTTCTGGTTTCTCTGTTATGTAGGTCATGTTGCGGTGCTGCTGTTAAGAGTCGTCCGTATATTCTTGTGTCTATGTGTCAATAACGTTTTCTGGTTTTCTCTAGCAAGGTGGGATACTGCGTCCTTCAAAAAGGTCTTCTTGGATAGGTACCTACCAAATCTAAGTATTCTTTTGTAGGTATTCCATAATGATATCATTTGTCCTGTGGACGTGTGGAGGAGCAATGTGGTTCAGCTCAGGAAAGCAATGGGTCAAGGTTCATGCTTGGAAATATAGGTCATCTCAACAACCGCCATTTTCATGCCCACTGACAATGAATTCGTGGCAAAGCCGCGATTAGACTAAAAAACTGCCATGTCATTTTGGCAGCTTACAGCAATATAATTAACCATTTAAGCCTTTAGAGCAGCCGGTCTGTACTTTAAACCTGTCTTTGGCTATTTAACTTTTTATCGCAGATGTTAGTAATATTGAATTCGAACACCCTGTAGCGTAGCGTAGTTGCCCTGAGTTGGTGACATTTTGGGCCACCCTTTGAACGCCGATCCTTGCACGTGGCTGTCTGGGTTTAGTTCCGCAACACTAGTTTCAGGCGAGTTAAAAATTCCGCCTGTGGGAGCAACTCCGAGGGCCTCTAGTCGTTTCTATCGCTCCAAAATTATTTTGTTTTACCTGGCGAGCATTCCGCTTTGCGATTGGATACGGGGGTTGGCTTGATGACGCTTTTTTTTGACGCGCGTTTTTCTAATGGTTGATATTCAGTGAGTCGATCTCAGGCCGTTGATCTGAGCGGTGGTTGGTGTGTTCCCGCGCGAGCGTCCCCTCGCGTTTTCGCGTGGGGGCGCTTGCTTTTGATAAGGTGCTGTTGCTCCGAAGGGTGTTTGAATGCCGTATTTTCCGGCAGTCAGTCTGTGACGAGAGGGTCGTTGTGACACCAAGGAAGTTAAGTGGTGTCGTGATTTTTCACCGTTGGTGCGTGGGTGCTTGCGTACATGGATGGCCGATAGTTCTGCTTCATTAACGTAGGGCCGAGGTTGGCCCATTCCTCCCGATAAAAAGGGGATCAAACTCGCAGGACTCCTGGTTTCGTAGGCGTCACTGTCGCTTTGTCCCGCAAGGGGACGTGTTCCAGTTGTCGCCCTCCTGGGCGGATTCTTGCAAGCATTGCACTACCTCCCACGCTTTCGTTCCGACGTCAAGACTGCAGGCATGCCGCCAGCAACCGTTTCGCCCACGCCCGATACAGTTACTCGAGCATCTTCCTGACATAGTACCCGGAGTACTTCCCGTTACGTCTAACCGTCCAGGTCCGGTTGGACGTGTATACCCCGAGACAGACCTGGTGGCGCCCTTTTACTTCGACACACCCTATATATGTCACGCCACGCTTGCCCGGTGACGTAGCGTTTGAACCACGCCCATCTTCCTGAGCGTACCAGCCGAGGCCTTTACCCTGTTTTTGACGAGTCTCAGGGCGAGCGTGGCACCTTTTCCCGGACTTAACTAGTCTTTCGATACTCACACCACGTGGGTGTCGTTAAGTTGTTTTGATACCGTAACAAAACGTTACAGCTTGTCATCTAAAGGTTGATGTTAGATAGTTTAAACTGCAGTATTCATTGAAAACGAGAAGGCGAGAAATGTGGGTTCAAAACTGTTGTCATTTATTAGTACGCTGTAAGATCGAAACTGTCCTCCATTTGACGCCATTTTATTGCTCCATACATGGAATGATTTATATTTCGAAGCTTGCTATGTGGATTTAATAACTCTCGTTACTGATCTTATGTGTTTTTCAATTGCACATAGACTATTTTGCATGTTAGCTTTTTATCCATACAAGGGAAAAGTATTCTGAAACGGAAAGTACATATAAAACTTAAATTTCAAGAACGCAAAGTAAAAGGTTAGTTTTGCACAGCTTTCCAATAATGTTGTTCCTTGTTTTCAGTTCCTCTGTTGTTTTTCCACAGATGCAACTTCACAGATAGGCTTCTGTCAAGCGTAATCTCTATTTTAAAGTTTTGTTATGGAAAAGCTGTTCTATTCAAAACGCGTGTTAAGCTCTCGATCTGGTAGCCAGTTTATTAGATCTGATCGAAATTCTGCTTGCCCGATGGGAGGTTTTTAAGTATTTTTGGTTAAATCCTGTTGTATATTAATATTTTTAGAAGTTCGTAGTTCGTGAAGGGTAAAGTGATTGGAAGGTAGTTTTTCGAACAAAGGGTTTCAGTCTGAAGAGTGTTTGTGAATAGCAGGCGAACCCTTACGAAAATAGATGGTTTTCATTAATCATCAGCAGGTTCTTATTTTTTATGCATTTTGCATGGCGCCATTATAGTAATAAGTACAACGTTATTGTGAATATAATTACTTGTAAAGAGAGAGCTGCTATACAAGATGACTTGATTTCACACTGTCCAGTTTGAGATTTCCATTTAGGAAATTTTTAGTGAAAAGACCAGAAGCGCCCTGGCCCAGAAGGATTGGCATCTGGGAGTTAAACTTGCAAGCTGCGCTCTGAGCAGCAACACACCAACTTGTGCATAGAACCGAACTCTATAGGTTCGTGGTAACACGTCTGATTGGCATTCGGGAGGTCGCGGGTTCGATTACCAAGGCCGCCTCCTCTGATTCAGGTTTATAGGTTGTTTTCTGGTGTCAACAGAGTACCTTCTCGGAGGTAAATGCCGGAGAGTAGTATTTTTCCACCTTTCCTAGTCCTTTTTCCATTCTCTACCCCTCCCGAACTTCATATTCTTGGCGCAAGACCCTATAGCAACCCCCCCCCCCCCTGGTGACCCCCTACAGTGACTTTATAATCACATTGTGACCATATGGTGGTCATATTTTCTGTTGGATAAACTCAAATTAGCCTGTACTTTTCCAAGTCATTTTTATTTTTAGCGGTGTTCCCAATATTTAGTTACAAAAAGTTGCTAATGTCAAAATAAGACATTGATATTTTATAACTTGTCAAAAGCAGGAGACGGCGAAAGTAACAATTTATATTGTATCGTCATATGGTAGTAATTTTTCCTATTAAATGGACGCATCTTATTGTATTCGGGAGATCAGCCATTTTTAATAGAGTGAATTCACTTCAGCAAATAAATTGTAAAATTTTATTTTGACTTTAATATTTTTTGTTACGCAATAACATTTGCACCGTTAAAGAAATTTACAGATTTACAATTCTTTTTGTCACATTGATATGGTTTCCCACACAAGCTTATTTTGACGTTGAAGGAAACATGGCCAAAAACCGTATGGCCACACTATTATTATACAGTCACTGTATTGAAAAAAAATCACATTTCCTTTGTGCTTATTCCGTAATTATCGGCCTTATCAGGCGACTAAGCTTGGTCGGATTGACAAAACCGAATTTCAAAGTGTCTTTAAAGTAGCGCAACTTTGATACAACTTCATGAGGCATTTCTTCTGCAATTTTTGTTCCTGTGTATTTACTCCATCTGGGATTGCAGCCAGCTCCCTGTATTGCTCTCAATCTAATTTACTTTACTTTTTTAAAGGAGGATTGTGGGGCCCCTAGAAAATATTAATTTAGGATATATTTTTCATTGTTTTGTTTATTTAAGGAGTCTTGCGTGCAGTTACAGTTCCTGGTGATTAAGTAATAGTACGGAATTTACGTTCATCGTCTTGTATCGCAGGGGGGGTTTGGAGGGGGAAGCAGGTTAGGATAAACGGGCATTAAGTATTTTGTACCGCCTTGTTCCAGAATCTTCTGTAACTTGAGCTGGTTTAGGGCGTGCTAAATAATATGCGTTTTATTAATATATCAGATCCTCATTTTGGCAGGTTGTACCTTGATAAGCTGAATGCGAATTGGCGGTTCAAGATAAAACATTAATATTATAGAAGACCAGGCAAGCTTCGGTCCACTGCTGGCCAGTTTTTATGAAGACAGAGTTGCCCTTATCTTACAGAAACGCCGTCCATGTCATCCGCAGACTTAAATCAGCAGGTGGTGACTGACAACTTTCTGCATTACCATATATTCCTGGGTGGGCATGGCCGCATTTTTACGAGCGCAGAGCAAACAAAAATATGAAACCAATGCCCCATTCCTCCATTAAGCTATCAGACCCATTTTGCGGTGTGTTAAATCAGTTTTAAATCGCAACCCATTTTGGGTTGCAGTTTCCATGTTTTACAAACATCCTTCTGCTCGTCGGGAACGCACTCCTGGCTTCCTTTGGAATGTGTTGCAGGTGATACTTTACAATACGTTTTCAGAGAGATTCAGACCCATTATATTTCAGTCCACTTCTCTAGTTGCAGGACGCATGATTAAAGCAAAAGAAGTACACAGTGGAGTAGTAAAAGAAATTAAAAGAGCATTTAAAGTTCTGCTGCTGAAGGATTACACACCTTGGCTACAGTATCTAAACTTTTTTAAATAGTATAGAAACTTACACACATGTACACGTACACATATGCTATGGTATATGATTTTACCTCACCTGATTGCTTGTTGACTGACTGGATCGGTTTCATTAAAAACGTCTTCAGTGATATCTCTGTTATGAGAATTGATAACTATTTCGTATCCGTTCGCTAACAGTTGGCCCAAGTCTGATGGTTCAACTTGGTCATTCTGGATGGAAATGGCCCAAAGTTTGCTTTTATAAGCTGTCACAATAGTTATCGATATAAGCCACCACAGCGTCAGAACTAGGAATGGACTGACATGTGCAGTAATAGAATTCGCGTGAACGCCATCCGTTTGTTCAATTATTGCTTTGAAGCAAATCTGAAACACATTTCTATTGTAAATTTACAAATGCAAATGTTTTAAATTTGAATTATTGTAGAGCTGCACAAATATTTATATAATATAAAAGAAATTTGACGTACGATACAAGTATTAAAAATTTACGTAACACATTGCATATGAAAATATATGACGATATTTAAGAGAATCTACTAAAAAGAGTGGCGTGACCGACCACATGGGCTTAGTTTTATTTCTGCAACAAGAAAACACAATTTTGAAACTAATAAATTCAATTCCTATTATATATGTAAAACTCACCTTACTACTGTATTTTTTAAATAATGAAAATCAGTAAAGTAAGTTTTTGTCTCTAACAATATACACATTATGAGCAAATTAAAATGTGCATTTGGTAGTGAATGCAAAAGCTAGTAAAAATGCAAAAGCTAGTAAATGCGTTTAACGTTACCTTTTTTAAGTACACCACATTTTGCAATTTACATGAAGTACGTAAGATAAAAAAGTTTAAACTGCTAAGACAAACAAGTGCATTTTAATGCATTTTGGTAGATTTAATTTGATCGGGATTTTTCTATTGAAATCTATTGCGTGAAGACATAGCTTATTAATCTTAATAAGCTGGTTTGTCCTTGACTTATTTTATTTTTCTGCATCTGCATATGTTTTCAGGAAAAACTTGCTACTTTGATGCAATGCCCAGCATTAAAGTCATACCTCTTAAATAATGCACAACACTACATGCCGTATTAAACCGACAAAAGTAAAAAATCTTCATTCAACGGTTTACTATTTTTGGGTTTTTTAAACAAACTTCCCATTACTTTTAATAGGGGTATTATCACAGATAACAATTACCTATTATGCCTATTGGTTGTGTTTTTCAAAACTACGCACACAATTACATTTCATTTAATAATAAGGAGGGTTCATTACTGCCTTACTGAACGGAATCCACGGCTGCCCAAATGGTTTGTTTAAACACACCTTTATTATTTCAGTGATAATGGTCTACTGTGCAGCAGCCCTGCATTACTTAAATGACGCATACGCCGCGGGATATAGCCAGTGATAAAATATACCATTACACCACTAAATCAATACAAATAATTACGCTCTAAATTATGCGCAATTTTAGACTCTAAAGAAATAATAGCTCTTTAAAAACAATGTTTCTCGCGTTTTTTAAACTATTAACTTTGAACCAGGACACTCTTAAGTTTCTTTAGATTCTATAAATCACGAAATAAATCTTCTATAGTGATTTCAAATGCCTATTGTAGTTATAATAGTTTTAACTTATAACCCATCCAACTTATAACAAAATTTAAATTGAAAGTTAACTAATACTGAAAACGTACCTTGAAACATGTGGATAGAGAGAAGTAATTATTGGAATTCGTATCGCTCGTTGCTTTTATGCAAATATACAAACACATTGAAAACCAAAACAGCGATAGAAATACAATCATCCATACAGTTCCCTCCAAAGGCTTAGAAATATCCCAGAAACCAGACAAAAACCATTTTTGAGGAATGAAGAAAAACGTATAGGTTTCTAAGGCAAGAGCCGAAGTGATTGACATTTTGGGTGCATCCTTAGCTGTAATAGTAATTGCTCCTATAATGAAATCCAGCTTTATTGAACCGATCATAATATCTCTGCCTGGCCTAAACTTCGAGTAATTGTATTCAAAGAGAGAGTACGTGAAATTGAGCTCTTCGCTAAGTGTATTCAAAATACCTATTTCCAGGCCACCTGCTTCATGACATTGTCTAACGTCATTCTCTTTTAAATCATTGTAGACAGAATGTTTACACCACATATGTGGGTAACTGTTGACATAACCTATTCGGAAAGAGTGTTTGCGAAAATTTGTAAAATCGAGGGGCAAAAGTTCTGAAGGTGGTATTAATATCTTACTGGAACTGTTTTGCAAATGATGCAATTGACCACTAGAACTGCCACAGTAATAGCATACATTAAACAGCGACATAGATGTGTTGATAACCTTCATAATGACAACATTTCCTGCCCATTCCAATTTTGTCATATTCCAAAATTTTTCCTTGCCCCAGTTAGGATCATTTGAACTTATAAATATTACCACGTCCGTCGACTTCAAGCATTCTGGAATCTTTAGAAACTTACTATATTTTCTAGGATTACTTAGTAACACCACATGTAAGAACGGACGGTGTTTCAGTGGTTCATAGTTAAAAGAACCGAAGGTATCTTGGTTGAGTATTACAACTTCTATTATTTCGTCGTGAACTAACTTTAATAAAGAATTAGTTCCACGTACAGTTATATTATCTAGATGAAACATCAATGAAAAACCAGAATAAAGTTTGAGAACTGTTTTTGTAAGAAATGCTTCATTTTCTCGAGCCTGTTTAGTTTGTCGAAATTGTACAAGCTCATTAATGTCTTGTGCTGCACAGTGTAATATTGGTAACACAAAACATAGTTTATAAGAGAAACCAGTCATTTTCAGATACTTGATTTTACATCACAAGCGTTTGCAAACTGAGAGTCAACTGCTTTAAATATCTAACAACATCTAGTTTGCTTAATTAACGTCAGTGAAAAAGTACACAGCCTTTATAAGGGTGCTACCCAGAAAGTGAATCTAACGTGTTTACTTTTAATTAAGTTAGCTAAGAAATTTAAAATATCAGATCCTCTTTAAGATAATGTATGTCAACATGGTTATACCCTACAAAGATTATAAAGAAAACATTTCCAACAGACCCACGTTTAGATATTTTTCATGTTAGTTTCGATAATTATAACTAATGACTTGCTAACTTTATGACGATACATTATTCAAATGGCGTACCTACTAGATAGAAACCAATGGTGTTTTATTTTGACTGTCTGTCGTAGGGTAAGTTGTAACGAATGTACAGAAATCAGAAGATTGATTTTTAACACACCCATTAAATTTTTATGTACCTACATGGTTAACAGCAATTAATATGTATCAACAAAAATTGCAACTGCAATGAAACGTAGTTTTGCTTAGAAAGTTACATATCATCTGCACTTGCTCATTATGGTTTAGTTCGCTAAAATGCATTTGGAAAGTACATTTTTGTATATCTCTTGCGTCAATCTGAAAGTGTAGTTTTTAACCATAAGCTGCAATTTCCTCGCCAAAGAAGCATATACATAAACGGTCAAGAACAGTTTTTGATTTTGGGTTCTTCTAAGACCATTGTTGTTATGTAACGAACGACATCCTAGATTGGACCGTGTCATTGTTGAGATAGATAAACTCAACCTTTTGCTCACTTTCATATAAAGCTTCATCAACAGAGAAGCGAAAGAATACAGCAGCACAATGTGTAATGCAGCCAGAGGCCAAACTCTTTAGCAAGGGAAGTAATCGAAGAGCACAGAAGAATTTCGCCTTTGGAGTGGTTGACACTGTAATGCAAGTGCATGTAGAATCTATTTTAATTTTTAATATCCAGTGGGTTAATACAGTACACGAATAGAACAGTTGTATGAATGACTGGTGGCAGTTATTAGGGAAAGCAAAGGGGTTTCTATTCGAAATAACATATATTAAAATAACATTGAAAAATATTCATTTAAAATTCAGGTTGTTGGTTGAATTCCATCAATTGTGATCTGATAATAATCTCCAAGTTAAATAAGTAGTGGTAAAAATAGCTTTCCCCACTATTTAATACGATTTATATCAAGATTATTATAATTTTGAAGTTCATGTCAATGTTATTTCATTTGAATTTACTTGTATCTATCTATTATAAAGCTAATAGATTACAATGAGTAAAGTAGAGCCAGTGTAGTGCGAAAGGGAATTTCGTGTGCTACTACATGAAGTTTCTATCGAAAAACAGAATTGTAGAAGTGCAACAACGAGCTTGGGGTAAACTGAAACAGCCATTGTATTGGAAAAGTGCTAGAAAACAGTATAAAGATCCGGTTTAACAGTCAGGTATTTCAAACAAAGAAGTAATAGTCAGTGGCATTTTATATTTGTTATAAACAAGTTTGAAGTGAGATAAATTTGAGAATAATAATTGTATTTATAAAATTTAATAGCAAGTGAACTACCGTTTTATTTGTTATTTCAAACATAACTTAATTTAAATGTCAAGTTTCGAGATACTTCTAACAGCTATTGATTTAAACAATATTTGAGTTGAAATTTAAATTTATACTGTTGATGAGAGATGAATAATATTTAAACGTTGAAGTAAATATCGATTTCATGTTGAATAATACCATTCAGCTGCAGAAATAGGAATCTCATTGTTCCGGGCTAGTTAGTCGAGGTTACAACAGGGGTATTTACCATGACATAATGTCATATGTCAGAATTATTTCATTAATTGTTATAAGTTTTATTGGAATACAAATGAAAGTCAATAATACAACTTCCAAAAGAGGTGATATTTCTTTGGATAGTATAAGTGTCATATTGAAATTAATACAACTAATATACACTTTGACAAAATTGAAGACGAATTTGGGGTTGTAAATGTGGGGAAACGTTACAACACGTTGCGGCAACTTCCCTCCTGATAAACCTTATTATGAAAGTGGGCGAAACATCGACTTCTTTCGTTCGTTCGTTCGTTTAATAAGACAGTTTTTGTTATAAAATTTAATATAATGTTTCCTATTAAGTAATAGTATTAACAGTTCCTTGAACGATAATTAATTTAGAATGGCTTCATGGTGTTTTATTATACATAGATGTAGTTCTGGTTAATTGCTTTAATTTCGAAGCCATATTTGATTAAGAATGTCTTAATCATAAGTCTATGAATTACCAAGTTCATATAAATGATTTATTTAACTAGCAGGCAATATGAAGAAAATCCTACTAACTTTAAACTTACTACATTACCATCATACATTAATTGGTATATATGGGTAATTTATAATAAATTATCAAAAAGAGTGCACTTACCTTTTTCTTATTTTTCACTCTCGTTTTTTATTAAGTATTTCCTTCTTTGTTTATACGACCAGTAGTATTTATGGATTGTTAGTTGTTAGTTAATTTTAAGAGATCGTTGAGCAAGTATTTTGTCTTTTGATTATCAACCGTTTGTCAGCTTAGTCATCCTATCCTGTGCCATTGGTTCTATATACAGAGTGTTTCAAAAAGGTGTTGCCAAACTTGAAAAGGTTATAGAAGACATTGCGGTAAAACATTTTTGCATATAAGCCCCTAGTCGAAAATGAGCCGTTTTGGCTGTGGAGCAATTTTTGTCCAAAAACGTAATGTTATATTGTTGACAGAGAAAGACTTGAATATTTAGTTAATTTTTATTAAAGATAACGCAAAAATAATAAATTTAGAGCAATAGTTCAAAATGCCGACCTCTAACCTCGTTACATAAATGTGCCCGTCGATTCATGAATCGCGCACCCGTAGTAACATATGCGAATCTTGCTGCACGAAAAGACAGGCTGCCATCACTCCCCCTAATAGTTCCACTTGTGTGGCTACAGGGGTTTTATAGACCAAGGACTTTATGTAACCCCAGAGAAAAACATCCAATGGAGTTAAATCAGGACTTCGCGTTGGCCACCTGGTAGGTCCTCCTCTTCCGATGAATCGGCAAGAACTTGTTAGTTCAGGTGATCCTGTCCAGGGAGGGGCAAAATGTGCAGGTGCACCGTCATGTTGAAACCACATTCTATCTTGTAGGTCCATAGGAACTTCTGCATTTTCCATTAGCTGAGGAAGCATGTCTCGCAAAAAATTTAGATAGTAGTACCATTTAGCCGAGGTGGAAGCAGGAATGGATCAATTAAAAAGTCGCCAACAATACCGGCCCACATGTTAACAGAAAATTGTTACTGATTTGATCTGATCCATGTGGCGTGAAGATTGTGATCGTCCCATATATGACTGTTGCGACTATTGAAGTACCCTTCCTTGGTAAATAAAACTATTGAACCGAAATCTGCGGTTGTTCTGCAACAAGTTGCAAAAACCATCGACAAAATTTTATCCTTATGATGATCCTGTGGACCCAGTGCTTGCACTTTTTGAAGGCAGTGAGGATGCAATAGCTGCTCATGAAGTATCCGCTACAATGTTGAATGGGCAGCATTCATTTGATGTGCTATTGCACGCGTGCTGGTACCAGGTTTTCTTCAGTTCGATGCAAAGTTCTTCCTCGAAGGCCACTGTTCGTGGATGTCCACTTTCTCCAACTAGTTTGAAGGTGCCTTTTTCTCTTAACCGACGAGGGATTGACGAAAATGTTGCTCGGCAAGAACGTCAGCAATTCGGAAAGCGCTCAGCATAAAGACGCTTGGCTTCTCTAGCGTTGCATCTTGCTTTGATATAAATAAGATGCATGTCTGCATACTCTTCAAACGTAAAAGTGTCCATTTCAACAGTTTAGAAGAAAAATTTAGTAGCAAACACAACAAATGTGAAACACTAACGTACGTGCGATAACTAGTAAAATTAATTTATAGCAACATTGCGTGTAGGACAATCACTTGGTAAAAAACTTATCAGCAGAGATAAAATTGAATTCTTTTCTTTCAAATCATTTTGTGCGTTACTTTAATAAAAATTAACTAAATATCGAAGTCCTTTTCTGTCAACAAAAATAACAATATGTTTTTGGACAAAAATTGCACCAGATCCAAAACGGTTCATTTTCGACTAGGAGTTTATATGCAAAAATTTTTTACCGCAATGTCTTCTATAACGTCCCCAAGTTTGCCAACACCTTTTTAAAACACCCTGTATAAAGTATAATCAAAAATTATTTTCATCTAGTATGGCTATGAAATAGTTCCTAATTTATGGCTGCAACTACCGGGTCTCTTAAAATGAATTACATCTAGTATGCTTTGAATTTTCCATAACGCAATCTAAAATTTTACTTGAAATTGGCAAGACTGTAAGTCTATGTCAAATTCGAGGTTAGCAGGTTAGAATTTGCGTCAGTCTGTGTCAAAACTGACGAAAAACCTAACCTACTAACCTTGAATTTGACATAGAATTACAGTCTTGCCAATTTCAAGTAAAATTTTAGATTGCATTATGGGAAATTCAAAGCATACTAGATGTAATTCATTTTAAGACACCCAGTATATTTATACCTACATACTTAAATGTCAAACTTGACATTTGATTTTTAAGTGATCTATCGTTGCATTCATAATAGTTATTAAGGTACTAAGGGCATTATGAGTAAAATAAGAGCCCAAGATTGTTAGTGTACTAACCGAGGGCCTTTGGCCCGAGGTGTGTACAACAATCGCGGGCTCTTAGCTCATAATGCACGTGGTGCCTTCAAGGTTTTATGTCCTACCAATTTTCTTACCTAATTCATATTCATATTCAATTCATATAATTACTATGATATAACGGGTGTTCATAAACAGTCGTCATCCCAGTAGGTTTTGACTTCAGAAACGTATGTCTATTAAAATTGAGAAAAAATGCGCTATGACAGTACTCAATGACGTTTCATTGTGTTGCACGAATTAATCAAAGACATAACATTTTGCTTTTCAAAGCAACTGGGATGACGACTGTTTATGAACACCCGTTAGTATTTAAGCATTAATCTAGTTAGCTGATCTAAGTTAGATTTGTGACATTAGCTAAGCTGTCATTAATTTTCATTGTGACAGTGGTGCATATCCATGGAAACAAATACTGTTAACTTTTCATAATAACCCTAGTGTTCTTATGAAGAAAATAATTGCCCTGGAGCGTTATTTTGTATCTAAGATACCTTAAAATAGAGTAATTAATTTCAATTAATGTACTGGTAGGACATAAACTATTCAAGATATATACATGAAAATAAATTTTTTATCATACTATATATTCGCTGGATTGATTTGTAGTTCTCTCATCGCACATTGTTTTTGATCACACACTGTCCTCATAATTATGTCCAATTAGTATTCTGCCTAATAATGCGTGTCCTGATATTGTGTTTGTTGATTTCATATCAGTTTCTTGGAAAAAACATTTGAGCACTGTTGTGTTCCCTCTGATAATGTACGGCATTATTCGATTACCACATGTTCTGCAAATTCTTGTTTTGTATTCCGTTGTTATGCTACTATCTTTTAAATAGTGTTTGTAATGTGCATATCCATATTATATCTTTTTGTATGTTGATTAACAGTGGACATTGGTCTTCGAATTCTGTAAGAATGATATCTTGGTCTGCAAAGCAGATTATCTTTATGCAGTCGTTTTATAGCCGCCTTATAGTTATTGAAAACCTTCCTTGCTTCTACGATTTTATAGATTACACAATTAAATAAGATACTGGGTTATTCGGGCATAAAAATAAACGGTATCAACTTATTTCGTAACGGAAGATGGCAAAAGCCTCCTCATAGAGTATGCAATTACATTCAGGCAACCCCTGAGTTTACGAGCACAGACCCATACTAGTTCGGCCGGGTTAATTTCTTTTAATGGGACTATTTATCATACCTTAAAAACTAGTCAATAAACTTTTGTTTGTTCAAAAATATAAATACATTCACGAAACCTGAGCTTTTAACTTTTATTTGCAAACAAAAATATTGCAATATTAATAATTATATCAAATTATTCTCAAAAAACGAATTATAACTACCGGTTCATAATAGTTCGGCCGCGTATAAAATTTGTGCATAGCAGCCGTTTAATGATGTAAGTATTCAAAGCAAAATGGTTCGTGGTAAAGCGCTGGGTGGTGATTTAGGAGAATCTATTATCAATGCTCATAAGAGTCATAAGAATGGAAAATCTGCACGAAAAATTTCGATTTCTCATTCGGTTCCGCGGTTGACAGTGCAAGATATTATTAATTTGTTTAAAAAAACTGGAGGTGTTACAGAAAGTAAAAAAAACTGGTCGTCCATCAAAAATGTCTAATACCGAGGCACGAGCTTTAAGAAATGCCCGAGAACTCACTGTATTATGGCGACAAATGATTAAAAAAACAAATTTCTTTATCGACTACTAAAATAGCAGTTAGAAAATTAGGCTACAAGTTATATAAGGTAATTTTTTCATATGATTTTGCTGTTACAAATTATTCTTGGTTTATTATAGTATTCACTAGGCAAAGAAAAAATGTTGCTTACCAATTTACAAAAACGCAACTGTTTAAAATGGGCTAAATCGCACAAAAATTGGACTTTACGACAACGGCATACGGCAATTTGGAGTGATGAGTCCAAATTTAATGTGTGCATAGGGGACACTAGAAGGTGCGTATTACGTGTATTAGGTAAACATACCATACCGACTCTTTGGTTAAAAAAGTCAAGTTTCCAACATCCGTCATGGTCTGGGGCTGTATGTCTGGAAGGGGAGTGGGAAAGCTACATATCATTCACGGTACTGTTAACGCCGATAAATATAAAACCATTCTTTCTGAAAGTTTTTTGCCATCTATGCGATATGCCTATCTGCCGAAGGAGGCCTTCCAGCAGGATGGTGCTCCGTGCCATACGGCAAAAACAATAAAGACCTGGTTTGAAGAACATAAAATTTTTACCATTGACTTTAAATAGTCCGGACTTCTCACCATTCGAGTTTCTGTGGCGTAAAATGAAAAAGGAACTGCGCCAGAAACCAGCACGCACAGTAGCCGACCTTAAAACAAAGTTACAACAAATATGGGATAATATACAACCGCATCAATACGCAGAACTCGTTAACATAATGCCTGATAGAATTAAAGCCGCTGTGTCCAAGAAAGGAGACGTAACGCAGTATTAAAGTAATGGTTGAACTATTCTGAACCGCCAGTCATTCTTTATTTATTATTGTTAAGGCTGCAAATATTAACAAATGTACAATTATTTTTCAGCTAATCTAAGCTTAAAGTTTATGTTTCATTGTAGTAATATATTTTTTTCGAAGAATAGGTCTTTTATTGGGTCTTTGCTATTATTTGGTAAATCACTTAGTTTTGGACCTGGGCTCGTAGATCGGACCGTGTCCGCAAGAGGTTGTGTTTTCACGCTCCAGAAGTGAACGCCGGCAATATAGTATACACTTTAGTGTAATCTTCAACTACAAGAACTGAGTTTGTCCTCTTATCTATGTATTAATCCACATTCACCAACTATCAAATCATAAGAAGCGTTTAAAAATTACTTCTTCGGCTACGCCAAGTCGCAACTTTTAACATGTCTCATACTCGTAATTACCTCAGAAATCCGAAACTTATATACACATGCAATACCAATCGAGAATATACCCCAATGGAAGGCGATGCAAAAACTATCCAAGATAAAACAAACCAAAATAAACGGCCTACATCTACAGCTTCGGAGAAAAGCAAAACGTACTAATTCGACAATGTAGAACTTTTAAGCCAAAATAAATATTGTCTCCCCGCGCAAATTGACCCAGCAAGTGACATGGTAGATACGTCAAATACAGTAACCGAGACTCGCAAGATACCGTCAATATTTTTGCAAGATGCCAACAATTATTATCAAATGATAATTTCAGATATCAAATAAGTAGTAAAAAAAGAGTTTACAACAGCGCACCATGGATCCCAACTACGAATTAGCTTAACCGATGCCTCTCAATAAATATATGACGATAATAAAAAAAATCTGTAAGAGGCTTTACCCAGAACTTCCCTCGTCGGCATTGTGACACTAAATAATGTTATAAATCAAATTAAGTTAGAAGTAAAAATATCTTCACGTTTCTAATAAATTAAATACATCTTCAAATAAAAAAATGTATCCCGCTGGGGTTTGAACCCGCCGCATCTGCAGAGCCATCGTAAGCGCATCTCCGCAGCGGATGTAACCGCAGCGAAATTCCAACTACGCTACGGAGCCTCTTCGAAATATGTCCGGCGCGGGCCTCTCTTGAACATAACGCTGTTATTGTTGAAACATTTTTACTCTTTTGTTACATTATGCTGTATCGGTTGAGTCTTATTTTCGGCAAATGTAAAGCCTGACCTATGTGAAAGTTATTACTTGCTTTTATTTCAAAATTAACCCAAAAATAAACATAATTTTATTTTTTAAGCTGCTCGCCCTGTATATATTTGTATGAAATTGTACCGGTTTCATGCGAGGTGGATATATAATATGTATGCAAAATATCGTCTTCCGCCGACAAATAGTTTTTGAGCTATACTGCCAACAGGCAGGCAGACAGACAGACAGACAGACAGACAGATAGACAGACGGACAGACAGACAGACTGAATTAAGAAAATCTTTTTCGTCATCTCGGGACCTTGAAACGTAAAAATCTGAAGAAATCTCGGGAAGGTGATTTTTTCGTGATTACAATACGTCCTTCGTCTTTCAGACGAGGGAAGTAATAAAATAACCTACTATACTTTCCGCAATCCGGAAAATTCAAATCTATCGGTAATAATTAGAATATCCCTATTTCCATCACAGGTAAAGAAGTATTAGATGAACTTTCTTCAAAACAGCTTCCCGTTTTACGAGTAACCAGATTGTTGAAACATAAACAACCTATACCAATCTGCGCCATTTAGCTTACAAAAACAGGAAAAGCAAAAGATATTTTTCAACTGACTAAATTGAACCACTGCATAATACGAGTCGAACCTAGATGCAATAAGTGTACATAATCCCCAGTGCTCTAATTGTCAACGCCTGGGCTACACTACAGTGACTATATACAAGACAGTGTGGCCATACGATTGTTGGCCGCCATTTTCAGGCAAATTTGAGCGTAGAGATATACAGTGCCTTTAGAAATAATCGAACGTTTTTGAGTGGTCATTATTTTGCCGCTAGTTATTTTAACTAGTTGATGTTAGCTATACGTGCAGTGTTATGTTTGGAAATTGACATTTTTCATTGGCGTTCGTTCGTGGCGCTTTAAGGTGTTACAGGAAGTTTACAACCGGTTTCAGTTATGGTAGTTTACAATAAAGCCAAATGCCGTCTTCCTGTTCCCTGTCTCCAAACCTCCCTGTTCTGTGCTTGGTCTTGTTCCAGGTTCCTCCATGGCTTTCCGAATACCTTCATTCCACGGTATGCGTGGTCTACCTCTTTTTTTCTTAACCGGCGGCGACCATTTAAAGATCTTCATAAGCCACGTCGTCTCCTCCATTCTCCAATTCTGTCCACAACTGATTCTGGTGCCTCCATTCTGCGTCTTATTTCCTCGTTCTTCACTCTATCTCGTCTCGATACCTTTGCGCTTTTTCGTCCATTTGAACAGTGTTTAGTCTTCGTTTCATTTCCGCTGTTACAGTCCATACCTCACTGCCATAACATAGCAACGACTCTACCATTCCTTTACCTATTCTTTTTTTGTTTTTGTTAGAGATAGTATTGTCCCATCAAATTGATTTCAAGCATGCCACTATCTTCTTACTTTGTACTATTCGAGTTCTGATCTCTTCTGTTCCCAAACCTTTTTCATCGATTGTATTGTAGCACCGAGGTATTTAAACCTTTCTACTTGTCTTACTGCGACATCTTCATTTATTAAGACTTCATATTGTGTTTCCGAGTTGACTACTAAATACTCCGTTTTCTCTAAACTTATGCTAAGGCCCTATTTATCGTAGCACCGATGTAATCTCTTTATCATATATTCCAAGTCGAACGCATCTTGTGCTATTACAACAATAGCATAATTCTAAATTGTCACATTTAAATATTGTGCAGAATATTAGTTTTTCAGGGCAATAGATGATAAAATTTCACCCGCTTGCGACGCTAATGAATTATTTGACACTGACAATTTAGAATTGTCCGATTTGAAAGGTTTTATTTTCTTCCATAACCAAATGAACAGGTTCTAACAACCTCTTTGAGAACAACTTAGAAGTAACTAAATATTTTGCCTGTTAATGGCGGATATTCGCGTCGACCAATAGCGGCGAAGACATCCCTATGGCCACACTGTCTTGTATATAGCCACTGTAGGCTACACCAGAGCCAGTAGATATAGAGAGTACCGCCATTCTTTGATCCGTGAAAATGCCGCTATCGCCGCCATTTTTGTTCCCACCAGCAATGACTGATTGAGGTATGTCTAAAATTTTATTTGAAATTGGCAAGACTGTAAGTCTATGTCAAATTCGAGGTTAGCAGGTTATACCTATTTTGCGCCAGTTTGTGTCAAAACTGACGCAAAAACTAACCTGCTAACCTCGAATTTGACATAGACTTACAGTCTTGCCAGTTTTAAGTAAAGTTTTGGATTGCCAACAAACCTCACGTCTTGACGGAATTGCGTGACAAACCTCAAAGTGGCGCATATGTCAGAGGAATAAACATGGCAGGCGTGGCGGTACTCTCTATATCTACTGGCTCTGGGCTACACTAGAGACCCTTAAATGAGAGACTGGACAATTTGTCGCCAAATTTTGATTGGTGCCGCCATTTTATATCACATTTTTAAAGTTGATGATTTTAATAATAACAGAGTGATCTGTGATAATAATGTAATGTCAAAAATGTCATTCACATGCTGCTGAATAAACAAGACATATTAGCGGTTTTACAGATAATTATTAAACACAATGACGGGTGCTTGTGTACCTGGGTGTCATAATTCTACCAGAAAAGGTATTAAAATGAGAACATTCCCTCGAGATGCAAATAGAAGATAATGGTCAGATAACATTGGGAGAACGAATTGAACCCCTAAAGATAGTTGAAAAATGTGTGAAGTAACTTCATGGAATTATTTTCGTATTAGGTGATGTTAATCAAATAAATTTTTAGACACATTTTGCTCCTAACATGTGGGAAAAACCAAGAGTAGATGGTAAATTGGCGTTAAAATGTAATGCGGTTCTGACAATTTTTGGAGAGCCCGATGTACAGAGTCAGGAGTCACCGGTTGAATTAACAGGAAACTCTAAACATAAATCTGATATTAACCAACACGTACAAAAAGAAATACTACATGAGGCAGAAAATGTTTTTGATAGATTTATTTATATGAAACTGTAAGTTTTTATCATTTTAGATACCTCCAGGTGATAATATTCCTAGTACTAGCACCATGATAAGTATTAGGGAACATCATAATATAAATTCACCAAGTCTTAAATCCGAAAAATTAGAAAAGTTACTCAAAATTGTGAGAAAACAACATTGTATGATTGAAACAATGAGGAAAAAATTAACAGCAGCGAAGTACCTATAGGGAAAAAGAACTGTTGAAGAGACTTGAGGAACAAACCGGAAGAGACTTAAATACATTGCCATGCGTTTTTAATAAAGATCAGATTCGTGTTTTGCAAGGATATTGTAGCAATAAATTGCCGTAATTTAAAGGACAAAATAATTAAAAGGTTTGTTCGGTTTAGATTAAAAATGTCTTGTAAGAAAAAAAACAGTTTAAAAACCGCACGGGAGTAAAAGTGTTGCAATGCATACCTATGTTAATAAAGTAATTGTTTCTAACACCTTTGTTTTTATTTTCCTGTCTTTTTAGTAAAAAGTCTACTGTTATGTTGTATTTCACTATTTTGTTTATCAAATACCAATCATTTTGTTAAATAAAAAATCTAAAATAGACAGTAGGTCATAATTTCAAATTTCGCGCTTTTATTGTGATATAAAATGGCCGCCTTGTCCAGTCTCTTATTTAAGGGTCTCTAGGCTACACAAAAAATTACTGCCACCTACAGGCAAAATACGTTAAATGCAGTGGTATGCATCACTATTCGCAACGCCCTAAAACACGAGCACAAAAACCACAATGTGTAAACTGCGGTGGCCAACATCCTGCTAACTACCGGAGATGCAGTTACTACATAAGAACAACAATAAGAAAACACAACAAAAACCCACCGCACAAAAAACAAATATATATGTAACTTTGTAACCCCTAGTACTAGTTACGCCCATGGAGCCCAGAGTATGACCCAAACACCTTCCAGCAATGATCAACAAACTTTTCCTAACTCTCCACAACCGTTGTCTATCACTGACCTAATCTAATCATTTGGAAAATATTAACGCCATAGCTCACAGATATGGTAAATCTATATCTGATCCGATAATCAACACCCAATATAGACCATAAAGTTGCAAAGTGCTTGGAACTGTTAAACCGCATAACATTCTGTTCCGAACAACTTCAAGAAAGCTAATTAGAAAACTAATAGTTCTAATTTCCATTAACCGTCAATACATTTTAATAACCCTATCGTCTTATTTTGTTGTAGGAGACTCTATCGTCCAGTCAGTAGGGGTTTTTGCCCTACAAAACGTGGAGTAGAAACAGTTTTTATACATGTTGTTTAGGTCAGGCACTTAATGAAAAATCCAAGTTTTAGATCTTGGAGGGGTGCAGCGCGAGCCGCCATCTTAGATTAAAGGTCAAAAACTGCCTTTTTCCGAATAACTCCGCAACGGTTGATCCTACATCAAAAAAGTCTGTCTAAAGAAGACAAGATTATTGACATTTTTTGTATGTAACTATTTTTTGTAAGTCTAATATGAAAGGAGTTACAGCGGAGAAAAGATGAACATTTCTCATTTTTTCTTGTATTATTTCTGGTTATTCGTTATGTAGCTATAATAATTTCATAAACGTAAAGTAAACTCATTTCCACGCCACCATGACGTAGAGCTAATGGCGCTTTTTTTTATTGTGGTATCCCCAGCAGGCCTAATCCACAGATGTTTCAGTTTAGTGATGTTTCATGTTCGCGATTATATTATTTACTTTTTTTTAATTTCAGGCGGTCCCGGTCGGTAGATCTTAACGTCTTCATGAGAGTCTTTATCCTCAATGTTATCTTCGAAGTCGTTGCTTCTAAGACTCGGGACTTCCATTGATGAAATGTCCTCATCTTTGTCCCCACTCTCGGTGCGAACTTCTGGTGCATTTTCGCATGATTGGCCATTACAGAATCTGCACAGAATAGAGCACTTCATCTCACTTTTCTTGCAGCCACATGCTCCGTCGCATCCTTTTTTGCAATTGCATAAAATTAATTTTAATAAGGTCTCGGGTGCTGGATTCTGTCATTGTTACTGAGTGGTGCCAACTTTCCAGCCCCAATCTTTTGCATTTTTTTCGATTCCATACCACTATTAGACCTGGTGATACGTCCTAAATGCATGATACCGTGCATCGTCTTTTGTTGGTGGCAACGAAGCAAAATTAAATATGTTTTTTTCATTTTGTATAATAATGTACTATTTTACTAAATTCAAAATCGATTAATAAAGTGCCACTTTGGTGAATAGGACTGTTACTTTACCATTATGGTAATGTCACTGTCAAATTCGAGGTTATCAGGTTAGGTTTTGTGTCAGTTTATGTCAAATTCGAGGTTAGCAGGTTAAGTTTTGTGTCAGTTTGTGTCAAATCTAACGGAAAACCTAACCTGCTAACCTCTTACAGTGGCACCAACATATTAATCATACGTTTGAATTTCCACAGCCGTCTTTTTTAAGGGACATGTGGTATAATAATTTTTTATAAATGTTTGTTTATACAAAATGCGAAAAAATAGTATACACACTTCGCAAGAAAAATAGTTTTACTAAACTTATATAGCTTTTTAAGTTACTCGCTCGCTTCGCTCTCTCGTACCCAATCAAGCTATATTCGTTTAGTAAAACTTTACTTTTCTAAACTTGTTGTGTAATATACTATTCTTGCACTTGATTTTGTTGGTAACGGACTTCTTGCAAGGTATTTTCTTCTATGTAGCCACCATACAAAGCACCGAGAAAGCTTGCTTCAGCATCTGCAATATCATATGGTTTGGCATCGTGATGTTTGAATATACTAAACGCATGGAGAAACAGAATGTTCGCAGCTGCTTTTTCATATTTAAAACTATTTGCAGAATACACTCTTTCAATAATTTTGCCTCTCCCAGGTTTGCGAAGGTATATGTTGCTAATACCGTGAGCAGAACTAGAAGATCGACGTCTTCTCCAATGGCGAAAACAGCATCAAATGTTGAGCACAAAGAAATCGCCGTGTTGACGATCAACACATCAGCATCTTCTTCAGCCTGCTTAACAGTTGTGTTCGAATGTTTTTTACAGCATCGAAATAAGACGGACTTTATTCTTTTCGTTTGCTAGAAATCGTTCTTGGGAAACTAGAACCGGCGTTGTTTCATCCAAAATAACATCCGCAGACATCTAATTTTTCGATATGCGAAGTCTTTCTGCAGTCTTGGTATTTTTTTGTCACCATCAAACGGATATCCGACAAAAACAACTACTGCATGTGCAAGTATAAGTGACTACTTATAGTTGCATTCATAAATTAAGAACTATTCCATAGCTATACTAGATGAAAATAATTTTTGATCATACTTTGTATTTCTCTATAGAACTTTATTCTTATCTAGACAAATATTACAAAAATTGAGTTTTAACGATATTTTGGAGAAATGCTCAACTTTCAGCCGCTGTAACTCGTTACATATTACACTTACAACAAATATAATACACAAAAAATTTCAACAATCTTGTTTTCTTTAACTTTATATTGGACTGTTTTGACGTTGGATTAACCGTTGCGGAGCTATTTGGAAAACACCAGTTTTTAGCACCTTTAATCCAAGATGGCGGCTCGCGCGGCGCCCCTCCAAGGTCTAAATCTAGGATTTTTTAGTAGGTGCCCGACCTAAACAACATATATAAAAACCGTTTCTACTCCACCTTTGTTGAGCAAAGGCCTATTTTGGTCCTTGCAGACTGGACAGTGTTTGGGGACACGACAACGATGACGAAAATGGGGAAGCTGTTTTAAAGTGGACTGATTTCAGTAAACTATCCCTGTTACATGGAAGCCAATAACCAAGTTGTTTTAATTTTGGACACTGTAGAAAGGGTTACAGTCCACATATGATTTTTTATTAACGAAGCCATTGCTTACCAATGTGGTAAATCTATATCTGACGTGATACTCAAAATCCAACATAGATTATTAAGCTGCCAAGTGCTGGACGCTGTTATACCGCAGAAAGCTTTGTTCCCAATGTAGTACCTACTACAACTTCAATAAAGCCATAAGAAGACACTACCGTGAACTTACAACAACAAAAACAGCTTAGGAATTCATTCATGCATTCATATCACGGTGCAGTACTCAGGCCATTAAGACCTACTGAAGAACCGCTTTTACTGGTACTTTTTATACTACACGGGTACACATAAAATCCAAAGGTGAACCGCTTATAGACGGAGATGTAGGTACCATAGGTTCTGAGGCTAGAAATTTCATCCTCGAATTAAAAAAATCTATATTTGGTACTCTATGCAAGTGCCATAGTGTGGCCACGTTTGTTAAAGTGGCCGTGGCCTGCAAGCAGATTGATTGCGATTGTTATGTTCGTTCTATTAAGTTGGAGAACATCTGGCTACTTGATTCCTCAGCGAACTAGAAAAGATCATTAGTTTTCAGGAGGTTCCCGATAGAGTGCCGGTTATTTCAATTGGGGATGACTATAATAAAAACAACGTAGAAGGAGAGTGACTTGCAGTTTCTTTCTGCCTTCATAAGAATATCTGTCAAACGATCCTCTGTCTTTCTAATGGTCGTAACACTTTAGCTGGTAGTTTGCCTTCCGCATCTCTGCCTCAACCACTAAGCTTAAGGTGTCCAAAGACTGCCGCATCCAACGCTCTAGTCAGCCAAGGCATTCTTTGGAAATAATTCAACGTATGTGGCCATAAGTTTGATAACTGACGCTGTATACAGTGAGAGCTCTTTTAAGTTGAACATAGGGAAAAATACTAACAATTGGGTGGCTAAGTTGCAATAGTGGTTACCTATGCTACCTACCAGTCTTTTTGCATTGCGTGGGGGTTTAATAATGTTCGACATGAAAAAACTCACACTGTATGTTACATATAGTAACATTCAGATTTAGTTTATAACTATCATTACACAGGGTATCGGAAACTTCTTGGGTAGGAAAAAATTGTTTCTCTGTGTTCTACCTTTTATTATTTTTGTATAATGTTTTCCTTACTCAGAAAGTGCCTCTTCATAAGCAAAAAATTTTTTTATCTCAAGTACGTTATATGCTTTCTTTTCCACCCTGTATTGTAATGAAAAAAGCTTACACAGAGTCTCTCAGAATTGCATGGCACTATTGTAGGAATATGTTCTTTAAGAGAAAATAAACAAAAAATCATGGAAGTATTGGTCCTAAATTGTGGCCTAAGGGAGCTACAGCTCTAAGAAAGACAATAGGAAAACACACAGTTATAACAAAACTACTCTCGTACCGTAGCGAATTTTAGTCCCTAAAAATGACAAAAGGAAGTTACGAAAAAAAATATACCTCCATCCTTGCATAAACTACCTCTTCTAAACCGTTTACCAAACATTTTTCGATATTATCTAATTCAGTATAAGAAATCGAATAAGTATAGCAAGTACACCGAATTTAAGTTATCTACAGGGTGTTTCCTAAGAACATATAGAAAATTGACTGGCGTATTCCTTTTACTTACTGTAAGGCAAAGAGTTTCCCTCAACATGTGTCCGCCAGTTCTTTGTTTTCGAAATACAGAGTGTTGAATTTGAGAAAAAAAGGTTTTGTTAATTTTAGAAAGCGCGGTGGAATATTAATTACAATTTCGTTGCGCTAAGAACAAGTTTTTGTCAGTAAACCGTTCTGCAAATCGCCAGTGGCGTGCGTATGCGTCTCATTTGTACGATTGAATAAGAAGAGGAAGACGCCACGTGGATTATTCTGTTTTTTTCAGTTTTTTGAGTTCATTTCCTTTAGTAAAAATGCCTCCTGAATGTTAAAATGCACAGTTTTTTAGAAGACTACGCCATTCAATAAAATGAAGAACTGAAGCTTGCATCATTGCATAAGGTCGTTAGTTCCAACAATTTCCTTGATTCACTTGTTTCCTGAAAACTTAGTTTTCTCTTAATTTGAACGTATTGATAATTCAATAACCAACAAAACTTGACAGCACATGTCTTCACTTTTCTAATTCTTACGAAAAGACTGTGACCAGAAGTCATTTTTGTTGAGCTTGAATCAAGATGCTCAAATAAAATATCAAAATTGAAAAGATCAGTGGTGTCTACATGGCGTCCTCTTTTTCTTATTTAATCGTGCTAAATGGACTCATTCCTACACCACTGGTAAGTTAAAATTTGGTTTACCAATACAAAAATTGTTCTTGGTGCTGCATGTACACACACCAAATTTATAATTAATATTCTAACGTGTTTTAAAAAATTTACAAAATTTACGAATCTTTGCTTTCAAATTCAACAACCTGTATTTCAATAACGAAGAATTTGCAGACCCATATTGATATAAACGTTTTTTCTTAGAATAAGCAAATAACGTGCCAGTCAATTCTCTATACGTATTTAGGTAACAGCCAGTATATTATCTTAATTAAATAAAATCTGAGGTTTCTAAGGACATACCTAGCTCTCTACGACGCAATGCAAGATAAATGTGCACAGCAACAGTTTTGTTTGTTTTTGCCTAGAGAACATTTACCTAGAACAATGCCGTGCAATCTTGAAACACCCTGTATATTGTTTTTTGTACACATACATCACCGATATGAGCATATTTTAATATTCTTGTGAAAATAAATTCGGGTCTTCCATATAACGAAAATTCTTCTTGGTCCCATACTATATAGGGTGTATCAAAAATAATGCATAAGCTTTAGGTAGAGCGATTATTTGATTATATCTGAGTCCAAAATCTTAATGCTAAAAGTAATCTTCATGGCCCCTCACTAGCGGTAGATACAACAACTTGAAGTGCCTTTTCTGTTGAAAATACTTCAAAATTTCATCAAAGAAGCTGTTCAAAATGTAAAATTATATTCCCATGCAAAGTTTCAGAAATATTAACGTCCTTTTATGAAAACGTGTTACCATAAAAGTACATGCAATACGAACGGCTTCATACAAGCAAGTCGACATCGCTTAAATTTTGTATGGGACCATAATTTTTTTACAACTTTTCTTGATGGTACTTTGACGTATTAAAAACACAATAAGTACTTTATCTGAGAAAGAAATGTTTTAAATATCTACTGCTTGTGAGGGCTCTTGAAGAACAATCCACCATTTTAGTATTAAGAATTTCGACTCAGAATTACTCGTAATTAAATCATCGCTCTACGTAAAGCTTGTGCGACATTTTTGATACACCCTGTATATTTCCAAACGTTATAGATAATGCATTATGTATGTTGCGAAGTTAATTGCTAATATAATTTACAGTACTTGTTGAAGGTAATTTCTGAAGAACGATTTTAACAGAAAAATGATGTAGTAAATGTTGACTTTCAAAGAGGATTTGTTAATTATTTATCACAAATGTATTTGTAGTCTTCAAAATTATAAGTGACACAATTTAGCGTAATTCAGTATCTAAGCAAATATAAAGAGCTGTTTTATTTTACACTTTTTATTAAATGCGTTAACTAGTTGTTATACATTTATAAACGACAAATGATGTTATTGTTTTTATTTTATTATCTATCTATCTAACCTATTAATATTAAACATCAATGAACAACATTATCGATTTTAAAGCCGGAGATTTTTTAATAATTGCTTTGCACCTAGCCACCATATTTCTGCGGTATCTATTGCGGGTCAGAACTTTTCCCCTTACAGTAAACGATATTGGATTTTGCAGAAATAAAGTAGTTGTGTTGCAACTTTACATCTGCGAGAAACTTTTCTTGAAAGTTGTGTTTGTTAGAACCTGCTTCTATCCGAAAACAAGTTAATGTGAAGTAGAAAGAACTGTATAAATTGGAACGTCTTCTGTAGGCTCGCTCACTAATTGGTGATTTAACAAGCAGAATTTCTTTGTTTCTAGCAATCAAAAACTTTGGCTAAAAATATCTAGGGAATATAATAAAATATCTGTCATGGAATGTTTTGCTACTATATTACAAGACTATATTGCTGCAATATAATCTTTGAAGGTTTAGTAGTTCGTGTAACGATAATATACAGTGTGTCCCCGGATAGGTGAAACGACCCTTGCAAAAGGTAAAAAAATTTCGATTAAAATTTATATTTTTTGGGTTTCAGCCCTGCTTGGTTAAAGGCGCATTTCTAACATAATTTCAGTTTTGAAAAATCAAGTATGCCTTGGAAATTTTTAAAAACCCCATTTTTCTGTAGGGTAAAGTGCCCTTTATGTGACACACACGACAAAAAGTTAGTAAAAAAAGTTGTTTAGAATAAACATCTAGGTCCCTATGCCAAATTTAAAAATCCTCGGCCAACTTTGATTGCTCACATTTTCTTTCAAGTTTATTCCCCGTTTTTTTATTATGAAATAAACCACTTTGTTAAAGGTATTTGTTTTTCCAATAAAAAACTTTGCTAAAAGTAAAATTCTTTGATTTGGGAAATAACCTTGAAAGAAAATGTGAAAAATCAAAGTTGGCCGAGGATTTTGAAATTTGGTATAGGGGCCTAGATGTTGATTCTAAACAACTTTTATTAATAACTTTCTGTCGTATTTGTCACATAAAAGGCACTTTACTCTACAGAAAAATAGGTTTTTTGAAAATTTCCAAAGCATACTTGATTTTTCAAAACTGAAATTATGTTAGAAATTCGCCTTTAACCAAGCAAAGCTTGACCCCAAAAAATGAAAATTAAAATCAAAAATTTTTTACCTTTCACAAGAGTCGTTTCACTTATCCGGGGACACACTGTATGTAAAGAAACTTTTGCATTCTAAACTAGTATAATTCGGAATTGGACGTTTCGCCGCCGTAGGATCGCCACGGCCGTTTCGCCGCCAGGCCGTTTCGCCACCAGCCGTTTCTCCGCCGGGCCAGTTCGCCGCCAAGGTTAACGATTTCAAATTTACAGAATGTTAATGTCTACATTTAAGATTATTTACAAAACAACAAAATCCTTAACGTACCTAATTCGAAAATAACTACCGAGTTAGTTAGGTTAGGTTAGGTTAAGTTAGGCTAGGTTAGGTTAGGTTAGGTTAGGTTAGGTTAGGTTAGGTTAGGTTAGGTTAGGTTAGGTTAGGTTAGGTTAGGTTAGGTTAGGTTAGGTTAGGTTAGGTTAGGTTAGGTTAGGTTAGGTTAGGTTAGGTTAGGTTAGGTTAGGTTAGGTTAGGTTAGGTTAGGTTAGGTTAGGTTAGGTTAGGTTAGGTTAGGTTAGGTTAGATTAGGTCATGATCATGTGTGTATCTATATGTTATTCCAAATATTGAAATTGTTCTGGCGGCGAACTGGCTCGGTGGCGAAACGGCAGGTGGCGAAACGGCTTGGCGGCGAAACGGCCGTGGCGAACCGGCGGTGGCGAAACGGCGGCGGCGAAACGTCCTAGACCCAGTCTAATTAAAGCATACGGTATAGTATTACCGTTATAGCGTGGAAATGTATCCAGATAGGCATATGGGGAAAAATATGAAGTTTTGTGTTTCTCAGAAATAAATTACACATATTTTCAGTATCAAATCCATTTCTGGACAGTCAAGCAATAGCCGCCTCGTATTATTTCCTATTTCGGCGGGTAATATTTACGTAAGAGTATTGTAGCGATTATTCAACACTAACAAACCACATTTGTCACAAAAAGCCAATCACAATAAACTGCACTTGAAAACACTTCATGTCGTAGTGTTTTCACACGATCGTTACAACAAATTCAATCTAGTTAGCAGCCAAATACAACTTAAGATAAAACATTTTAAGAGAATTCTTCATTTACATAAAAAATATTGCATATTCCTCTTTGCAAAAACTGCTCAAATTCCACTCGACCTGCGGATTGTTGAATTTTTAACACAGCTTTGGTTTCAAGAAATTTAAACGCAGTAATTTGCATGTCAACGAAAAAAAATGTTTAAATTTTACCTTTTGTGGTATTAGTATTTTTATCAGATAAACGTCAGAATACACATTCTTGTTTCATTGGATTTTCCTCCGAATACAACTCTTCCTCTGAGTTTTGCTTCATTATTTGTCATTCATGTATTTCTCTGTGCTGAATGCAGAATGACAAATATTGTTAACACAACTCAAAGGTCTTGTATAGTCACCTTAATACAACAACTAGGTAACTTGAAATTTGGATGTTTTGAGAAAATTGATTTAAAGTTTGCAACCAAGATTAGAAGTATAAAAATACATCAATAGTCATTGGCACATGGCATTGGCTTTTCATAATGCAATTATTAATATATATTTTTGTTAGCAAAATTTTTCAAAATATTTGAGTTATCTACTTGTTGCACCAGCGTAAAGCTGACATAATTCAGTTATCTAGTTTTCTTTTTCGGAATTATCTTTAAATAATAAAAACATGCAGCTTTTGTGGTAACTTTATTAAATAAAACGAAATCATTCATACCCAAAATGCTTTTAAGTAATTAGTATGGCTCCTTTTTACTCTGCACTGTCCCCACTGAATTCACTGTCTGATTGCTGGGCAGACTGATTTTTTGCATCACCTTTGTATGGAATTTCTTGATAGAATGCTTTATACTCAGGCTCACGCGCCGAAGGTACCATTGTGAATATAGGCACTAACTCATTATACTTTTCCTTCTTGATTGGAATTTTGTCCTTGTACAGCGATGTAAGGGAATCTGCTAAAGAGGAATGCGACCTTGTTTTCCTATTGCAGTTAAGTGTACAAAAATCATCATAAATTTTTTCTTTAAATCGAATTATAAGTGAGCTAGACACCGTGAAATTTAGCCAACTAATTTTTTTCCAGCATATTGGCTTTCGGTTATTATCTTCCTTTCCAAAAATCATGTTCATTTCAGCATGCTTCTTTCAGTTTATAACGTTCAAAATGTGCAATTAGCTTTAAATTAATAATTTTGTTATTTTCTCCCTATTTTGTACTAATTTGTGGTTTTACCACCGTTTTGCATTAATTTTACCAGTTTCTGTATGGCGTGACTTTGCGACAGTGCTTTGTTTATAATGAACCTCTTGCGACATGACAAACTTTCGCCTAATCGACGAAAGTAATAACAACAAAAGACGAAGCGTTTAGGGCGTCATTATTTTTGGCTAGAGGTAGGTCGGCAATAGATTTTAGGAAGATTCTAAAATACAGCGCGTTGAATCCACTTCGGCTTGCATTAAAAATTTCTAGGTAAACTTATGAACATCTTACATGCATAAAAAGTGGTTCAGTGAACCATTTTCTTACAAATTCTTTGTTTTATTCCGGCGAATCGTTTACTCAGTGTGTGTAAAAACTAAGTCAAGCAAAAGCTACCTACCTATTTTAACAATTATAAGCTAGTTGGACGAGTTGAAATTCTGGTGACTAATTTGCTGCACAGCAAGAGGTGGAAAGTCACAACACGATAACAATCGGTTATCTTCGAATACTGCAGCATACGAACCAGAGCATCAATGGTGGCGATTTCCCAGAGACGTATCATGAAGGTGGTAAATGGACGTTTTCTCTACCATATTAGCACGCGAAATGGTAAACGTTTGTTACAAAAGTATGTTAAGCCATTTTGCAGCCTTAGGAAATCAAGTAGAGTAGCTAAACTTTCAGCACAGTCTGTCTGTATCTCAAATCGGAGGTCAGCACTTTCAATTTTATTTAGCAAGTATTCACAAATACCAGCTCTGTTCTTTCCCATTCAAATCCGAACACCCAGTGTATGGGCGTAGCGGTCTCGCTGCAACCATTTTCAGTTCACCCTTTGTACAGGGTGACCCACGGGAACCTTTCCATTTAAAAAAAAGCATAACAAAGTCAATTTTCATTAAACAAATTTATTTAAGGAATGTACATGTTCAGGAGGATATGCCATTAATGTTATGTAGCAAAAATTATGTCTGATAGGTGTCGCCCGTCTTCTCTGATGCAAACTTCCAATCTCTCATGAAAGCTTCTCCACACTCTTTCCAATGTATCTTCGGTGATCATTTCGACTTCTCTCTGAATAGCAGCTTTCAATTCATCTAAAGAACGGGGTTTGATACGATACAACCGTTCCTTTAAGAACCCCCACAGGAAAAAATCAGCACCATGCCGGTCGACATTGGGACGACCGCAAAATGCTCGTTGAGCTGCTATCACCGAATCGCCATTTCTAAAGTACGCGTCATAAATAAACATCTGTTCTTCAACCGACCACAGCTCCATTACGACTAGAGAGGTGAAATGGCAACTCCTTGGGAGGGTAATGATCGCTCCCCCACTTTCCGGATACTTCCCATACCCGCGCACCATCCTAACGAAAATGACAATACTCCCGTGGGTCACCCTGTATAACGCGTGCCCATCTAAGGCGCGAGAAACTGGCTTGAACCGGCGAAGACGCCGCGTCGTTATTGGTTGTTGCTCCGCGACGGAAAAGCATAGCGTCACCCGGCTACTTGCAGACGCGAGTTCCGGCAAAACTGCAGACAAGAGAGGTTGTGTGTTGTGCGAGTGGCAGTCATCACTTCAAGGCGTGGGTGCGATGGGCTTTGCGAGTCCGATTCTGCTTCTGTAAGTAAGGGGTCTTCCCCTTTAACTCGATGCTCGAGGATCTATCCAGCAGGACGTATTGGACCTCTTTTTGCCGCCGTCGTTGCGCTCGTAGGAGTGCTTTCCATGGTCGCCATATTTGGCGAATCCTAGTCCGTTTGCCCCAAATGCCGTATCGCGGCTGATTCAACGCCACGGACTGCCGCCTACTACCAACCGATTGCACGCCATTCCCAGGAACCGTCTGCGGAATAAGGTAATTGTAAACAAAACCTTTTATACATATTAGCTGTTGCTCATGCGAGCGAGGTTGTGTTTGTGCTCATTTTGCGTGGGCGGATTGAGGCCCGCTTTGCTTACTCATTACGGCTCTGTGTCGTGATCCGAGGCACGCCATGCCTTACGACGTTACTTTGCGAGCCTCCCAGTAATTGCATGTGCGCGAGCTTTGTGTTGAACCGCCTAAATAGCTAAGGAACTCTTCGCATACGTTTTGTGATGCGGCCTTGCTAGCTTTCAGTTCAGTAAATTAGTGTGCGAGGGCTTTGTGCCTTGCTTATCGGGTGTTAAACTAATTCAGCGACTGCCTGAGTGACGTAGCATTGGCTGGCATATATTCCAAATTCGCATACCTTTGCGAGGCTATGTTAGCCCCTTTTTTTTGACCGAATACTGCAGTTACACTGCTCCCTTTGCCTAGTGAGTTAGGTCTTCAACTAATTCGTCGCACATCAGTGCGGCGCCGTGTTTTGCCAACAGCTACACTGCTCCCGTCGCCTTGCAGGCCGGCGCATGCTTTGTTATCGTGAACTAGCGCTCCTTTTTTTTGGGGCGCATATTTCTAACTGTTCTAACAGTCGTTTTGATACCGTAACAAGTAAGTCAGGACATTTTAGATTTTACGTATGTACGAGTTAATTGCCTATTTTTGTTCTAAGATTACGACGCCGCTTGTATATAGCCTTCTTGTCATATTTTTCCGCCTAAATTTAAGTGAGTTGAGCAAGTTTTATGCAGGCCGTCGCACAGTTGCGCTCTGGCCTTGGGCCGTCTGGCTGAACACCTGTGTTCGTTGCCTCGTAACATAACTATTCACTTTATTTAAAAATAATCCAAAAATTAATATAATATTCATTCTCAATTAAATTTGCGGAATTCTTCCAAAACATATAATTTTGAAATTTTTAATGCAAGCCAAACTTTGTTTACACAGTTTGTTGGTGTTTAGTTTTACGTAACCTAGCGATATCACTAAAGACAGAACTTCGTTGCTAAGCGATATTTCGCAATAAGGCTACTTAGTTTTTGAGTAGGTACATTGTTTTGTGAATATTTTGAATGGTGCCCAATATTCAGAGATATATTGTCCCTATTGGTTGAAAGAAGCAAATCTCTGCAATATGATTGGCTTCTATATTATAGCGTTGAATAGTCAGTAGTAATACTATAAGTACTTCGATATTATCGGGTTATATGTCGATAACTTGTTGCACAATAATAAAAGATTGTCAGTTTGACAGGTTAAATAGTCCAACCGCGTCAGCGGAAAGATTATTTTGTCAAACTGACACGATTTGTTATTGTGCAGGAAGTTTGAGACGTATAAGCTGTTCGAAGTACGCATTGTATTCGATTTGATTATTTTTTGAGTAAATTTCAATATTAGGAACAAATAAATATTTTATGGGCAGCTCGATTTGTTTCTATTAACGTAGCTGAAAGTCATATCCATGAAAACAACATCAAGTTGACGAAAGTTATGTATTGCGTCGCCTAGTGAAGTTACTCTAGCATAATTGATTTTGTATAATCGAAATTATACAAGATAACTTAACTTAATCCAGCTTTCTGATTGGTTGAGATGGCTACGAAAAAAATAATCAGAAGTAATACTATAAGTACTTAGATATTATCGGGTTATATGTCGATAACTTGTTGCACAATAATAAAAGAGTGTCAGTTTGACAGGTTAAATAGTCCAACCGCGTCAGCGGGAGGATTATTCTGTCAAACTGACACGATTTGTTATTGTGCAGGAAGTTTGAGACGTATAACCTGTTCGAAGTACGCATTGTATTCGATTTGATTATTTTTTGAGTAAATTTTAATATTAGGAACAAATAAATATTTTATTGGGAGCTCGATTTGTTTGTATTAACCTAGCTAAAAGTCATCTCCATGAAAACAACATCAAGTTGACAAAAGTTATGTATTGCGTCGCCTAGTGAAGTTACTAAAGTATAATCGATTTTGTATAATCGAAATTATACAAGATAATTTAACTAAATCCAGCCTTCTGATTTTCCTAGAATTTATTCTCAATTTCTTTTCAAACTGTTTTCCAAGTGACTAATTTTGCTTCTGGGACCCCAAATTTGCGTTATTTGTTCTTTGTGTACATGTCTATCTATTTTCTTCCTTCTTTCGTTTTTGGTATGTTTCTTCCAAGCTTGTTTCTCGTTTTCTGTCTTTTATTATACAGTCTTATTTTACCATAGTTTTATTTTTTCATAGATCATAATCTTCCCATAGTCTCCTAAATTGTTTGTAGTATTCTTTGTTTTCATATTTCCATTTTTCATCTGTACTAAATTTCAAATAAGCATGCAGTACTTTGAACTAAATAGTAATCATAACTCTGGCTGTGGTTGGTCGACAGAAAATCATCATTACCACCATCTGAAAATAAAATATTCTTTCAAAATTGTCAATTTAACATTCAGAATGAATCCTAAAAATAGAAATAGAACACCGATAAATAATGAATAAAAGAAGCTGTCCTACAATGTTTATTTGAATTATATAGGACGAATTTATTCTAAAACATGAGCGGCCATACAAACTTATATTTTCCTAGTGTAAAATTGAATTTCAGTTTAGAGCGCCATCTACTGCATTTTTATTTGAAATGTAGTACAGGTTAGGTTTTGCGACTTGTTTTTCTAAGCTTTCCAATTTTACTTACTTCTCCTCGTGATTATTATCATACTCTCATTTTTACTGTTTATACACTAGTGTTTTTGAAATTTTAGTTGTTGTTTTTTCCTAGCATACAACCTCGCGTTCGTTTGAACCAGTCGATTATGGTCTGCGCTTAGTTGTCCTGCTCTAATTACCTTCACATCCGTTTGCGTATCTTGCTTTTCTCATATATATGTGATATAATCTATTATACTTTTAGCTGTTCTTCATTCTGCTTCGAATGCAATCTTGTGAACGTTTTTATGCTTAAAGTACGTGTTTCTATAAGTACTTGGCTGTCTATACAGAACTCTTACCGTTTTTTCTCCGTTTTCTGTCAAACTTGTTTCTAGTTGTATTTCAAGTTGTCGTTTGATTCTCGTAGCGCAAGGTTCAACACCCAGTGCAAGTGATATCGGGCGACAAAGATAATCGTGTGACCTTTAGGTCGAGGTGAAGTGCTCAGTTATAAACAATTATTTACTAATCATCAATTGACTAGTAAGTCTCATAATATGGATTATTCTAATCAAGTTACACCCACGCAAAACACACATCAGTTTGTTCCTATGCAAGTAGATCAGAATTATCAATTTCAATATCCACAACAAAATTATCAGTACCCGCAACAGATGCCAATAAACAATCTTTATCCGAATTCACAAATAAATAATTCTCAACAAACACAATATGCAAGCTTACTTTATCAAAACAATCCACTTTACAATCAGACCCACGCAACCAGACCACCTCAAGTCTACGAATGGAAAGTAGTCGATAGCAAAAAGCGAGGGCGCAATCCTGAAAAATTACCAATCCAAGCCAAACAAAGCAAAAGCGCAACGTACTGGCTAAACCCGTCAAATAGATACGACGCCCTAAGCGAAGACAAACCTGAAGAGGAAAAAGAGCAAGAAGAAGAAAACACCAGTAAAAGAGCAGACAAGAAAGAACTCAAACCTCCACCGATATACGTATCGGGCGTTAAGGTTATAAAACCACTAATTGAGCTTCTAGACACAATAGCAGAACATAACTACGAAATTAAAACACTAAATAACGATGAGATTAAAATCCTACTTAAAACTACCGAAAATTACACTATGATAATTAAGGCCCTAAGAGAAAAAAATACAGAATTCCATACATATAAAAGAAAAGACCAAAGAAACTTCAGAGTGGTCCTTAAAAACCTACACCCATCAACTGACTTAAATCATTTAAAAGAAGAGCTTAAAAAACTCGGACATGAGGTGATGAACATTGCAAACATCCGACAAAGAATCACCAAATTGCCATTACCCATGTTTTTTGTTGAACTGAAAGTCGCTGAAAATAATAAAAATGTCTACAATATTACCAAACTAGTTCATACTATAATTAAATTTGAACCTCCAATTGCCAAACGTGAAATACCGCAATGCGCCAGATGCCAACGGCATGGCCACACTAAAAACTTCTGCGACAGAAGCCCGCGATGCGTAAAATGCACTGGTATTCATCCAACATCCTTGTGTCCACGTAAAGAGAAGGACGACGGCGTTAAATGCGTTAACTGTAAGGGCAACCACCCAGCCAATTATAAAGGCTGTCAAGTCTACAAACAAATACAACAAAAAATGTATCCGCCTCTAAGACCCAAACAACTACCAAGTATGGGACAATACGCACCTCAACCGCAACAACAAAACTTTACCTATAGTCAAGCAGTGCGAAACAACATTAATCAGACTGGTAATGATATAAATCAACAACAACAACCTACACAACCCAGTGAATCCAATGACTTAGCTGAACTTAAAAAAATGATAAAAACCCTAATGGAGCAGATGGGAACCTTACTAAATCTTCTAACTATCGTCGTCTCAAAAACAAGCAATGGCCCTACAGCTTAAGATAGCCGAGTGGAATGCCAATGGCCTGACAAATCATAAAGACGAGCTAACAGCCTTTCTTACAAACCAATCCATAGATATCATGTTAATATCAGAATCCCACTACACGGACAGAAGCTACCTAAAGATCCCAGCCTACAATATTTATGCCACGCAACACCCAGACGGTACAGCGCATGCTGGCTCAGCAATTATAATCAAAAAGAGCATCAAGCATCATGAGCTTCCCAAATACAATCCTCAACATTTACAATCAACTACAGTTACAATTGAAGATTGGAAAGGACCAATAAACGTGTCAGCAGCGTATTGTCCTCCCAGACACAGCATTAAGAAGGAACATTTTGAAGACTATTTCCAAACACTAGGCAACAGGTTTATCTCGGGAGGAGACTTTAATGCCAAGCACCAGAATTGGGGATCGAGATTGACCACCACGAAGGGTAGAGAGTTGATGAAGGCAATAACGAACAACGGATACCACTACTTGTCCACAGGTGAACCAACCTACTGGCCTTCCGATATGGCGAAAACACCTGACCTGCTAGACTTTTTTATTACAAAGAGCATCAATTCAAACTACTGCAAAGTAGAATCTTGTCTAGATCTGTCATCTGACCACTCGCCAATAATAGTGACTTTCTCTACTCACGTATTACATAAAGAGAATCCTCCTACTCTTAGTAGCAAATTTACGAACTGGAACCTTTACAGTGAAATAGTTGATGGAACGTTATCAATCGATATATCTCTAAAAACTGAAGAAGATCTGATAGCAGCAGTAGAGAATTTCAATCAAATAACACAACAAGCAGCCTGGCAGTCAACACCAAAGAAAAAGCTAAATAATATAAACTCAATATGCCCCTTTGAAGTTAAGAAGAAAATAGCTGAAAAGCGCAAGCAACGTAAAAAATGGCAAACAACAAAGCACCGCGACGACAAAAGAAAGCTCAATCAGCTAACAGCTGAAATTAAAAATCTTCTTTTGAAAATCAAAAATCACTCGATACAAAGCTATCTAAAGCAACTGTCACCTACGGAGGCTACAGAGTACTCTCTCTGGAGGGCGACAAAAAAATTGAAACAACCTCAGCAACTTTTACCACCGATACGATTAGACAACAACACCTGGGCTAGGAGTAGCGACAACAAGGCTGTTGCTTTTGCAAATCACTTAACGAATGTGTTTAGCCCATTTGACTCGCAATCAACTAAAGCTGCAGATGACGAAATTCGCCAATATCTTGATGCACCCTTTCAAATGTGCTTACCAATCAAACCTTTCACAGTAAAGAATGTCAAGGATGTAATCATGACGGATTTGAATCCAAATAAAGCGCCGGGGTATGATCTAATCACGGGAAAAGTACTCAAAGAACTACCAGATAAAGGACACAGATACATCACCTATTTGTTCAATGCTGTGCTAAAACTTCAATGCTTTCCCGAACAATGGAAAGTGGCTACAGTCATACCGATTCTCAAACCGGGAAAACCAGGCGAAGAACTATCTTCGTATAGACCAATTAGCCTCCTTCCAATATTATCTAAGGTCTTCGAAAAATTACTATTACAGAAACTAATGCCTATAGTCTTGGAGAACCATCTCATACCTAACCATCAATTTGGATTTCGAAGACAACACACCACAATCGAGCAAATACACAGAGTTGTGGATATAATATTAAAAGACTTTCAAAATAAAAGGTACTGCTCTGCTGTATTCCTGGATGTCGTGCAAGCCTTCGACAAGGTCTGGCACGACGGCTTGCTATTCAAAATCAAAAAGCTATTTCCACCAGACTATTATACAATACTCAAATCTTACCTAACCAACAGACACTTTCTTGTTAAGTACGGGGACTCTCATACCTCGTTATTCCCAATCAAAGCTGGCGTCCCTCAAGGAAGTGTACTGGGCCCGCTTTTGTATATACTCTACACTGCAGACATGCCTACCTCACCAGAAACTACAGTTGCTACATTTGCTGACGATACAGCAGTTCTATCATCACATTCCAATCCGAACTTGGCATCTAGCTATCTACAAACACATCTACACAACTTAGAACTATGGTTTAAAAAATGTAATATACACATAAACGAAACCAAGTCAGCTCACGTAACTTTTACGACAAGAAGAAGCACCTGCCCGCCCGTTGTGTTAAATAATAAGCAAATACCGCAAGAAGACAGTGTCAAGTACTTGGGAATGCATCTAGATAGGCGCCTTACATGGAGAAAACATATCTTCACTAAAAGGAAACAGCTGGGTTTAAAGTTTCGTAAAATGTACTGGCTCCTAGGACGCAATTCACAGTTGTCTATGGACAATAAATTACTATTATACAAGGCGATTATTAGGCCTATTTGGTCTTACGGGATCCAACTATGGGGAACAGCAAGCAGATCAAATATAGACATTATCAAACGGTTCCAATCAAAAGTGCTGCGATGCTTAGTAAACGCCCCATGGTTCGTTCCGAATGAAGTAATCCGACAAGACCTAGGTATCTCAACAGTAAATGAGGAAATACAAAAGTGCAGTGTTCGCTACCGTGATAGGCTTAGTGCCCATCCAAACACACTAGTGGAATGTCTACTCGACTCTGACGATGAAGAGCCTAGGCTTAAAAGATTCAAACCGATGGACCTCCCAAGTCGTTTTGTATAAGGTTAAAGTTAAAGTATCGACAAAGAATTTGTTATTTGTTTAATTGGCTATTTGCATAATTGTTTATCCTCAAATCTGAATGTGTTAATTTAAGGAAATTTTTCGTTGGAAAACTTTCTTCGTGTCTTATATTCTATGTTAAAATATTTACTAAATGTCACTGCGTGACAGATTGTAAAGCTACAAATAAACTAAAAAAAAAAAAGTTGTATTTGCCCACTATCCCATGTCGTCTGTGGTGGCTTGCCTCTATTCTTATTGCTATTCTGAAGCTTCTTTAAGGTGGCAGTAAGCTAATTGTAGAACAATTTATTTTCCAATATATCTCTGTGTTTAGTTGAATTATTGTTAACATCTCTATATCTAAATCCATTCGCATAATGCTTGGGCTAATTCCGTTTCTCACTTGGTTACTCTTTCGTCCAGTTCTTGAGCTATTATAATTCCCACTTCCAGTTTTGCTGTGTGTCTTGCTCCTACTCCTGAGTATCTTAGTATGTATCCTGAGTCCAAAGCCAATTTACTCAAGTTTTTCATTCTTAGCGAATTCACATTGGTGATTGTATCTTAACTGAAAAGAGCGCATTGATGGTTACATATTTTTGTATTAGTCAATCATTTCAGTTAAGATCTGAATAATGATAATCTACGCAGCCCAAGCCATCAACTATTATATGCAACTGGTGATTTTTAAAGAATCTGCCCGATGTAAACCAACTTGAGCATTGATTGTGATCTCAAACATTAATTTCAACTTAAAAACTGATTGCTTTAGCATATAATAAAAGAGGCAGCCGCAAACGTATTTCCTGTCCTTTAATCAACATGATATCTAATAATAGTAATCAGACGCTTTGCAAATAAAATTTATATAACTTCTGATTTAGAGGTGGCACAATAAGTGGTCTTTCTTTTATATTTATACGAGCCAGATATGACATAGTGGATTAAGAAACTATTCACTTCTAGATGCTATAGACTTGATTGCTTCAGATTTGTAACATCCTTACAGTAACTTAATACAATAATTTTTAAATAGTGCTGTCCCAAATTTTATTTTGTAAATCTTTTACTAATTATTAAGAAGATAAAATAACTGTCAACCATCAATCATATCATTAACAAGAATGGGGCAAACAAGTTGACTAGAGTTTTATTCTAGATAGGGTTTGTATATAATGATACACAATGAGACACTAATTAGGTAAGCGAAATTTGCCTAGTACTTGTTGCTTCCCAATGTAAACAGTCTTGTTTTCTCTACTGCCCTAGAAAAATGTTGAAGTAGCAGAAGTTGGGCAATAACCATAAAGTTCTCATTCATCTAGGACGGTTGATGTAGCTTCCAAATTGCTGTTGTCGGGACTGGGCGACTGGGTTAACAAGGTCAAGGCGCTAGCCCTAAAAAGATACGGCATTTCTACAAAAATAGAAATTCAGGCTAGTTGAACGCCAGGAAAGCTAGACTACAATATGTAAATGTAAAAAAGTAAAAACATTTTTGTTTTTGTCCTGCCCATTGCTTTAGTTATATTTCGTTGTTATTAGAAATATAAACAATAAACAAACGTAATTCAATTCAGTTAAGGGACTTTTTACAGAACATTGCGATTTGATTGAGAATTGCAAACCCGTAAGATTTTAACTAACATATGTGAATATATTATAGATGTAATAAAAAAGAGAAATCTCGACCCGGTTTATATGCCATTGCAGACTATGGGTCATAGGTCACGGGTCAATGGCCGGATGAGATGCAGCTTGCACCCACTCCTACAACTTACAAGATCAATACAGGGAAGGGATTTCACCACGGAAGCTAATATACTGCGGGTAGCAATAAAATGGAGTTAAAAAAGAATGCAATTTAAAATTATCTTCTGCTGCGTGTGTTAATTGGTTATTAATTCAAATCGCTTACATCAATCATAAAGAAGACACTACTTACGTTTAAAATTGGAAAGCTATATAATGAAAGGTAATTTAACAGCTTCTTGCTCTACCTATCAGTAGCAAATGTATATGTTTATCCAATTAATTGGTAATATTATAGTACTGTAAGTATGTAGTTTGCGTTAAAAAACTGAATCTGTAGGTTTATAATGTTTATGATTTAATTAACAATGAAGAAATTCTCAGCTGAGCACCAGACACATAATTCTTTTAAGTCATCAATTCATCAATAACATATTCATATTGTCCTGATTTTATTGAGAACGGAAGAACTACTAAATGAGTCACAAAACTATTTTCTTCGCACAAGAATGCAAATTAATACACAAAATGCAAACGTTGTTAATCAATATCTTCGTCAACAACTACTTTAAAAATGTATTTAACTAAAATGCCACATGGGATAGATGTTGTTAGGAATCCTAACTGTAACCTGATAAACTGTAGACTATATTGAGAATGGACTTTAGTAATTAATATATATTATCTTAGCTTAGTGTCTAACTCAAATGTAATTTTGTATAAGGACGAAGTTAGCAAAATACTTGTCCTGGGAAAACGTGCCGAACAGTGTCACAGGTACTTCCAGAAAAAGGGCCGGACATGAATTGTAAATATTATTGCTTTTACGTGCCTCTTTGCGTGGGACCGAAACAATTTGCAGGTTTCCATAATATAAATAGCTTTTACAAGTTTACCTGAAAAGGCGGTAATTTTGGTGAAGGCAGATCTTAACTGACCTCGGTAGCGGATAGATCGCTTCCGAATAAATTGTAAATAAACATATTTTAAGCTACTGAAGTCTTTAATTTCTCAAGTAGAACTCTAAATCAGTGTATCGCGAAATTCGGATCGAAGTGAAACCCCCAACGTTAGACGTATCGCAACAGTGGTGTCAAGCGGTGGGATTTGTGTCCAATTAATAAATCCCACGACAAAAGAACTTCTTTTGTTTCGACGTTGGTCCTGAAGCAACGAACGGATTACGAGAAGAAAACGCTGGAAGATTAGAGGATCTACAACTGGTGACGGCGCAAGAGAATATTGCGGCGAGGACAAACCAGGAGACGGTTACAACGGGAGGCGGCGTCAAGGATCATTTTGGCGGCGAGATAAACCCAGGGACAATCGTGAAGTGGTAGAACTGGTGACGGCGCAAGGGAACATTGCGGCGAGGACAAACCAGGGGACGGTGAGCACTGGAGCGGCGTCAAGGATCAGTTTGGCGGCGAGATAAACCTAGGGATAACCGTGAAGCAGTACAACTGGTGACGGCGCAAGGGAACATTGCGGCGAGGACAAACCAGGGGACGGCGAGCACTGGAGCGGCGTCAAGGAGCAGTTTGGCGGCCAGATAAAACCAGGGGACGGTGAGCACTGGGGGCGGCATCAAGGAAAACCCAGGAACAACCGGAAGGCGTGCAAGGCTGAGGCAACGTCGGCAACATTGGCGGTGTCTGGAAACAGCGGCGGCGCAACACAACACGAGGACGACAACACGGGGAAACCAGGAATTGCAGTGCATATGTAAGTAATACTTGTTTGTATTTTCGAGAATTTATTGGTCTTATTATTGTATATAGTAAGGTGTTGCTTAGTAGAATTTTGATTTTATTGATTTCAAGTATTGCTGGAACAGTTGTCAGTGAACGTGAAATAAGAATAATAGGTTGTAAAATAGTTATTGTTACAATCGGGACAAAGAGTTTACGCATTTCGCGAAATCTTGGCTTGTAGGACGAAATTTATTCGCGTTTATAAATTTTTATACAAGGATAGAACCATGTGTTCTGAATTTAATATTTTTACCGTTGGAGAATTAAAATACGTTGCTAATTTGTTTGAGCTGCCTGAGAAAAAGAGAAAGGCAGAAATAATTCAGGAATTTGTTAATGCTAGTTATACAGCAGGAGAAATTAGGATTGAAATAGATATCTGGGAGGGAAATCCTCAGAAAGGCAGGTTAGAAAAGCAAGAAGCAAAGGAACGGGAAGAAAAAGAAAGGCTCGAAGCAAGACAGCGGGAAGAAAAATTAGCGTTAGTTAGGATAGAGCAGGAATTAGAATTAGCTAGATTGGATGCACAGGTAAAAATTGCGCAGGCTCAAGCTCCAATTCAGAATGGAAATGGAATAAATCATGGCAGCGTAATTAAGAACACATCGTTAAACATGACGAAGCAATTACAACCGTTTAAGGACGATGGCGACATGGGATTGTTTCTAACAAATTTTGAAAGGATTTGTGTCCAGCTACAATTCGAAAAGGAAACGTGGCCGATACGGTTGACAAGCGTCTTATCAACAGCGGCGAATGAAGTTGTTGCCCGCTTATCGGAGGAAGACAGCAAGAATTACGACAAAGTGCGAGCTAGTTTGCTTAAGAAATACCAGCTGACTGCAGAAGTTTTTAGGACCAAATTTCGTTATGGAAAACGAAAAGCGGATCAGAGTTATGCAGAATTTGCCTATCAATTAAAAACAAACTTCCAGGAGTGGATCAGGAGCGAAGAAATAGACGACTTCGGAAAATTGGTGCAACTCATGTGTTTAGAAAAATTTTATAGTGCATTACCTGGAGAAATGAAATTTTGGGTGGAAGACCGCAATAAGGCAAAAACGGTGGAAGAAGCGGCAGAACACGCAGACACCTACCTAATAAAAAGAGGTCCTGGTTCGGAGAAACATTATAATAATTTTAAAACACAGAAGGGAAGATTAGACCACAAATCTGGGTCAGCAACCCAGAAGGATTTAGAACCAAAACAAACGGCAGGCGAGGGCAGTAACCCTGTAGCCCTGGACAAAAGTAGTTTTGACAGGCGTCGACCAGTTAAATGTTACAGTTGTGGAGGCTTAGGACATTTTAAAAATTCTCTGGAGTGCCCGAAAGCGAAAGTTGTATTGACAACAATAGAATCAGGTAGCGACTTAAAACGGCTCTTTGACCCATATACAATGAACGCCGAGGTAAATGGCATAAAATCCATGATTCTTAGAGACAGTGCCGCAAGCTACGATATTGTGCATTCAAGGATAATAAAACCCGAAGATTACACAGGAAAGTATGTAAATGTCCAAGGGGTTTTAAGCCAGGAAAGTAAAGCGCTACCGGTTGCAAGAATTGAACTGAATTTGCCTAAAATTCAAGTGAATACAGAAGCAGCTGTTACAAAATTTCTGCCTGGTGGATATTCTTACTTATTATCAAACCGAACATGGGAACTGATGAAAAATAAGGAGAATGGGGAAATCCAGCAAGTTTTTGCGCTAACCAGAGCAAAGGCTAAAGAAATACTGGAACAAGAAAAATTCCAGGAAGCTAAGAAGGAAGCTACTGTAGAAATGCAGAAGGCTGTAGAGGGAAACAAGCCAGAAAAAGAAACTGTCTTAGAGGAGGTGAAACACGAAAACCCGAGGCAAGAAAGCAACGATCTGATTTCGGTGCCGAAATCGGAGGTGGATTTTTCCGACATCACAAAATTAACACCAACAAATTTACGGAAACTACAATTGGAGGATTCGAAACTAAAAGAGTATTTCGACATGGCGGACTCTAAGAAAGAAATTAATGGAGCAAAATTTTATATCGCAAGTGGAATTTTACACCGAAGATTCACGGATAAACTTGGGCGGAGCTATGAACAGGTGATAGTGCCAAAGCAATTACAAAAGAAATTGCTAGAGATTGCACACGACAATATGTGGATGAGGCATCTTGGAAGGAATAAAACGATCAACCGCATAAAACAACACTATTGGTGGAACCAGTTAAGCCGAGACGTCAAGGCAAAGGTGAAAAGTTGCGACGTCTGTATGCGAGTTGGGAAATCGACGGACCGAAAGAAGGCACCCATGTGCCAAGTTCCTATAATCACAGAGCCCTACAAGCGAGTGAATGTTGACATCGTGGGATCATTAACCAAAACAGAGAAGGGAAATCGTTATCTGTTAACGTTAATTTGCAGCGCAACGAAGTTCCCTGATGCAATCCCATTGAAGGTGGCAGATTCGGAGTCGGTGGTGAATGGATTATTAAATATTTTTTCTAGAGTTGGTTTTCCGGCGGAGATTCAGATGGATTTGGGGACCGTGTTCACAAGTAATCTGACATCTGAGTTTTTCGATAGGTGCGGCATAAGAATTATTCACAGTTCAGCTTATCACCCACAATCAAATGCGGTAGAAAGATTCCATGGAGTCTATAAGCGAATCTTGAGAGCCTTGTGTTACGAGCATGGGAACGAATGGGACACATATGTAGATCAAGCGTTGTTCGCCTTGAGGTGTGCTCTACACGCAGCGCATGGGTTTAGCCCAGCAGAACTGGTGTATGGGAGACAAATTCGTTCACCACTAAATTTAATAAAGGATTTGTGGATTGGTAAAGAAACCAACGAACCAGTGGTCGTTTATGTCTTAAACCTGTTGGAGAGGTTAAAGCGAATGCAGGATATTGCAGAAATCGCAATGTTGGAGGCGCAAAACAGGACGAAAATTTACTACGACCGGAATGCGAAGATGGTAAATTACAATATTGGCGACAAAGTAATGCTTTATCAACAAGCGAGGACAAACAAGTTACAAATGCAGTGGACGGGGCCAAAGGAAATCGTTAGAAAAATATCAGAAACGAATTACATTATTAAAGAACCTTCCGGCAAACGACGGCAAAATTTAGTTCATGTGAATTTATTAAAACCATATTATGCGCAAGCAGAAGTGGTCGCGATCAATCTAATTCAACCAGGGGAAGATAGAATTGATATCGAAATTCCTGACTTGGAAATTGACCACTCAAAAATGCTAAGTGCTTCTGAAGTGATTGATCAAGCGAAAGGAGTAGGACAACTGACCGGAGTCCAAAGGAAAGAGTTGGAGGAGTTAATAAACGAATTTCCAGGATTATTTTCTGATCGGCCAGGGCGAACTCATCTGATCGAACATGACATCGCGCTAAAAGAAGAGAAGATTATAAGGACACGGGCGTATTCTCATTCGAAACGAGTGCGGGAAATTATCGACCAAGAAATCGACAAAATGTTGGAATTAGGAGTAATACGGCCCAGTAACAGTGCATATTCGTCACCTATGATAATTGTAGAGGCAGAGGGAAAAGAACCACGACCTGTGATTGATTACCGAGCCCTAAATGCAATTACAGTGCCGCAACAGCACCCAGTTCCAAATATAGAAGCATGTGTGGAGAGATGCAGCAAGGCAAAGTACCTCAGTCTAATTGATGTGGTTAGGGCTTATTGGCAGATAGGAATGACAGAAAGGGCTAGTAAATACGCCGCTTTTATCACACATCGAGGAGTGTTTGAGCCAGTGACCTTAGCGTTCGGCTTGCAATCGGCACCATTTTCATTTCAGAGGTTGATGGATACCATCCTCGAAGGAATGGGTGAGTTTGCTGAACCATTTTTGGACGACGTCGCGGTACATTCAAATAGCTGGGAGGAGCATCTAGAACACCTGAGCCAAGTATTTAATGTTATGCATAAAGCAGGATTAACAATCAAGGCGAGGAAATGTGAATGGGGAAAAGCCGAGGTTGTGTACTTAGGACACAAAATTGGCCAAGGTTACAGGAAGCCATCTGAGGCGAAAGTAGCGGCTATTCAAAATTTTCGGCGACCTGAGACGAAACGTGACATAAGAGCATTCCTGGGAATAACAGGGTACTATCACCATTATATTCCAACGTATGCAGATATTGCGAGCCCACTCACAGATGCGTTGCGCAAAAAGGCAAAAACCAGAGTGGAATGGGATGAACAGAAGGAAACGTCATTTCAACGGCTGAAAAACGAGTTAATAAGCGGTAAGGTTCTAAGGGCACCTGACTTTAACCGCGAGTTTATCGTACAAACTGATTGTTCTAAGAGAGGGATGGGTGTTACACTTTCGCAACGAAATGAAAAAGGCGAAGAACATCCGGTGCTATACTTGAGCAAAAAGTTGACTGACAGAGAACAAGCATATAGCGCGAGTGAGCTAGAGTGTGCAGCTTTAATTTGGGCTGTGGGAAAATTAAAGCCATATTTATTTTTAAGCCATTTCACGGTCGAAACCGATCATTGCCCACTCAAGTGGCTAAATCAAATGAGTAACAAAAACGGTAGACTTTTGCGTTGGTCATTAATATTGCAAACCCTAAATTTTACTGTAGTTTACAAGCCAGGGAAAAAGTGTTCCAATGTTGATTCTTTGTCACGTTATTTTGTGTAATTAATTTAGCAGAGAGAGTTTACTGACGACTACGACAGAATACTTGAAAATTATTCATGTAAGGTAGTTAAATTAGATTTAGTTGATATAGACCTATAAATCTCGAGATGCAGCTGGTATTGCTTAGTAAAACAGTGCGAAGGTTCACGGCGTCTTGTGTGTGATCAAACGCGAGTGTGTTTAACCCCAACAGACATTTTATCGGGGGGGCAACTGTTAGGAATCCTAACTGTAACCTGATAAACTGTAGACTATATTGAGAATGGACTTTAGTAATTAATATATATTATCTTAGCTTAGTGTCTAACTCAAATGTAATTTTGTATAAGGACGAAGTTAGCAAAATACTTGTCCTGGGAAAACGTGCCGAACAGTGTCACAGGTACTTCCAGAAAAAGGGCCGGACATGAATTGTAAATATTATTGCTTTTACGTGCCTCTTTGCGTGGGACCGAAACAATTTGCAGGTTTCCATAATATAAATAGCTTTTACAAGTTTACCTGAAAAGGCGGTAATTTTGGTGAAGGCAGATCTTAACTGACCTCGGTAGCGGATAGATCGCTTCCGAATAAATTGTAAATAAACATATTTTAAGCTACTGAAGTCTTTAATTTCTCAAGTAGAACTCTAAATCAGTGTATCGCGAAATTCGGATCGAAGTGAAACCCCCAACGTTAGACGTATCGCAACAATGTTTCCAATTAGAAAGTTACATATGGCTTGAGGGACTAAGTTGAACTAAGAACAAGGAGTATTCAGGTGCCTTGGGTAATTTTCCTGGAAACGTGCGGTAGTTTGGGCTCTCAAAACCAGCGACCTTTGTATGTAAAAGGAAGTTTTAACTACATTCTTATGAAGATCTACCACCACAAATGTAAGCTTGACAGAATTCTATTAGGCTTTATTAATAATAGTATAATGAGAAGTGTCTTTATTACACTTTAATATCTTGTTTATAAAAACTTGAATTTCCAGTGGGAAATGGATATTCAGATCAGTTATGCGTATTAATATAAACGATATAGAATACATTCTCAAAAGCCTTGTATTTTGAAACATATCATAGATACCGAAATTGTGAATCGTGCCAAATAGAACGAGTAAAACAAGAAAAATGCTTCATTTTCTAATATAATAAAACCATTCAAATGTAAATATACACACTACTATTTTAAGCATAGTTCACAGATTGCTTGGGAAGCTTATACAAAAATACAACCCATTCTCCGTTATGGAAACTGAGGAAATGACATTTCGAAGAAAGAATTCACTAAGAGCAGAGAGAGTGCTAGATAATAAAAATATAAGACAACAAATGCACGTTTCTTAGCAAAACGTGCCAAAAATCTACCAAACTGTATAGAGCAATGAAAAACGTTTGGAAGAGTGTTTTTGGGTGATAAAGGTTTGTTGCTGGCAGAGAAGTGGTTGAAGACGAAGAAACACCAGGATGTCCGACTTATGTAACAAATTATGGAAATGTCGAAAAGAGAAACACACGATTGTACATAAACATTATTTCTGGGATGTCAAATGTAAATAAGAAAGTTAAGACAAACTTTATACAATAACTTAAATCATTTGAAGTTCTGTGCTCAGTTGTTCCAAAGAATATTGCAGGATCGGAAGTGATTCAAAAACTAAGTGGCACTCGAAGACGCCAAAGTCCAGCACAATATAAAAACCCGGATGAGTAAATCGAATTTTCAAGCAATGATTACTGTTTCTTATGTTAGATGAATAACTTCCTGAAGGCAGGGAGGTTAACCAGTATCCTTTATCTAATAGACTTGTCCGTCCGGGACGCTGTTTCTGCAGCCAAACCGTAAGAGATAGAGAAAAAAGTTATTAAAGTTATATGTTTGGAATGGTCATGTCAGGTCAGGAACCGAATTTCAGTCTCTAACACTAATTATTATCTTAATTATCCTAATCCTAACTTTTTAGGTTAGATTCTAGGCAAATTTTATCAAGGCGAATGCGACTGGTAGTTTGTTACCAACAATGACGTCATATACGTACGTGTGGTGAATACGCATTCTATTTGCAAAACGGTCTTTTTTGTTTTTTTAAATGAGACATTTGTCTCACTGGGTTGCTAGTTAATACTTAATTAAATTGAGGAAACCAGTCAGAAAGAAGAATTTTACACAAAGGAATACCTGTACTGTAATTTTTCCGAATTTAGTCCATTTACGAAACAACTAACGACATATTCTACCTTTTCATAATAATATTGCAGGGTTCTGCAAACCCGAGCCCTATTTTACAGTTTCTGTTTCGCCCAGATCTTGCTTAGTTGATTCAGCAGTTATGCAATAGAGGTCGTCCGGAATAGTGCCTTGGAATTTTGCATCATTCATCCTAACGACCTTCTCGGCGCCGTTGTATCGCGCTTCTGTGATAGGTTTCAACCTGTTTAAAGCTTTTGCACTCGCTTGAGAGTTTTCCTTCTTGCAAACCGTGTTCCAATATTTTGCAACGAACAAAATGCATATGTGTAGGAGAGAAAAGGTTAGATACGCAAGGTGTTTGTTATTTACCCGGTTTTTGAGTCAGTCCGCTCTAGCTATTGAATTAGAAAACTTTTGGCCAGCGCTACATTAGCCGGAAGTCGTTTTCTTGTTTTCGTGGCTCCCTTGCGATTTATTTTAAGTTAAGTTCAGTTGTTCCTGGGCTCTTCGAAGCAAAACATATTGTGAAAAGTTAGTTACTCGAATCACCTTGAGTTGAAAACTAGTCGCCGCTTGTCAGGTCAAGTGAGCAATTTCTGTGTACGGGTGGTGATCTTTTCAAGGGTTAAGCGAAAATATGTGGAGAAGAGTCTTCTTGTCGAAAGCTTGTCGTTCCCAAACGCCTTGTGCGGATTAAATTGGAATGCCCATTTGTGTCCAGTTGTAAAGAAAATTAGCGGCTGAAGTGGCCGTAGTGCCTACCTCCCTGCTCTCAAATTAAGGCTTTGATATCGCAACCTTTCTTGAAAATCATGCCATTTGTTGTTGAAGTTTTATCTTTACACCATCTCAGCTAGCTACCGATGTGACCAGCAACTCAACAGACTGAACATCCTCAAGTGTGCCTCCATAAACCAGTAGATGCGCCGCTAGAATTCTAATTAAGGTATTGTGTTACAGTTCGTTAAATTTGGTGCTACAGTTTACTGTGTTGGGACGAATTAAAAATTTGGTGGCACCCTCTGAAGGAACGTTAAGTACGTAACCGCTTCATAATTTCAGTTTTGTTCAAGCGATTTAGGCTTAAATGCTTATAGTTATTAACTGTTCTCTTTTAGCAGCGTGTCACCCCATCTGACGTCATATACATGTACGAATAACTTTTTTCTTTTTAAAACATGATTTCAGCTTAGACAGCGTTGTCTTTGTAGATAGGCACCCACCATTCTCTGTCTTAATGTTCCTTGCACCTTGTGAACTCGAGAAAGAGTACGATAAAGCCATGATCTTTGGTGGGTCGTGTTGTTTGAGTACCTTGAGAACAAGGGTTTTATGAAAAATTACATATTTTAGACCCAACATGTACAGAGCGAACACCTTAAAAATATATTATTTTTTCTGTGATATTTTCAAAATTTTTAGTTTGAAAGCCTTTAATTGCGAAGGAATTTTGGTGTAAAAAACTTTACATATTTTTTGGTCTTGGAAATAAATAGTAATGCCTCTGTCCAATCTGCCCAATCAGAGTAGATGATTTAACTCTATGAATCATTTTGTCGAATTTTATTTATTTACTTTTGTTTAAATCACTACGACAACTGCATTAAATGTTTTGATGCCAAGTAAACTTAGTAATTAATTTTTTAGTCGGTAGTGAAGAATGTCGAAATCGTCATTAAAATACGAGAAATCGGCAGTTAGGTAATCCATTGCTTTACGACTTTTTTCAGGCGGGGTGACTGATGAGCCTATAAGAGTTGGTTGAAAAATGTTAATAATCACGGTTTAAAGAAAAATGTAATATGCACCTCCGCACTGAATTCCCCCTCTCATGTGATTTATTTGTCTCGGCACTATGAGCCTCTGCAACTAAATCCACATTAGTGATATAAAGTTAAACTCCAGTGCTTTGGTATACAAATATAATTAGTTAGGGCCGATTCTACAATGCAAGTATATACCCCAAAATAAGCTATTAGAAGTATAATTGCCATAATTTTCTTTATTACAGTCATCGTTTCTAGGGTATTTATTCTCCATATAACTTTATCCTTTGTTTGTAAAACCGGCCCTTAATATAACAATTACTTTACAGAGAAAGTATCGATGGTTTCTGTCCATTCAAATTAAATTTTATTCAAAAAACATATAAAACGTGTAAACCTTACCTCTAAACTAACATTAATTAGAACATGGCAAGAGTTTCATTAGTTTCAAAGGGCCCACAATTTGTTCGTCACATGTTGCATAAGCTCTTGGACAGAATTTACATCAATTTCAAATTTTTTTGAAATATTCTGAGACGAATTTGTTTCTTATTTTGTACATGCCAGTCATTCCCGTACATGTTGCTGCTTAGTAAAGCCTTACAGGTATTGCCTGAAAAGGGTGGGTTGTCATGCTCTGGTATAAATGGAACATTGTGTTGATTCAGTCAATCTCTCATGGCTCTCGCATAATGGCAAAAGTTAAGTTTGACCAAAGTATTATTTCATCATCAGGGAATTTATTTTGGGCATTTACGTCTTTTGTAGTAGTTTAAAATAGTACGAAGCAACTCTCGATGCACAGTGATGTGTGAAACATGAAAACGTTTACCTAACCTTCGACCTGATGCTTTTACTCTATCTTTAGCTCTTCTTACTATTTTGTCAGACACATTTTGGGGAGTTGACATATAGGTAAATTTAAACAAGGTATTGCTTGTTTGCATTTTGTGATTGTTCGCTAAATTATTGAAACTAACACATTCTGGTCTTTCAAGATGTTGACAGTATCGCGTTTATGCATCCAATTGATAAATACTTATTCGGATTTCAAGTTTGTAAGATATTTTGATCAATAGGATGGCATAAATTCCGATATTCTTAAATTTTCTTCCAGTGTAGACTGGAGAATAAATACCTACTTCGTTTAATTATATTTCTCTAGCTTCAAAAAAAATTGCGAAACTTTTGTTTCATTGACATTTCTTTCAAAAAATCCACGTACGTAGGAGGCGAAAGAAAAATTGGCATTTATATATTCTGGTATTTCACTCTTGATATCAGTCATTGGGAGTCGAAATTGCTAGGGTTTCAAGAGTCCATTAAATATGCGGAATATATAATTGACACCGAAACAAGTGGTGGTTCCTTCTCACCTACCTCTAATTTATTCTCTAAAATTCTACACCAATGCACTTCATGATTATCTTGCTCAATCGCTCCATCCTCCTGCTACGAGTACCAAGCGAGGGCAAGATTTAGGTCTTTCCACATATTCACTTACACTGTGAATGTTTGTCAATCTATTTTTTTAATCAGAATTTTATCTAAAATATTCAGATTCAAAGATGCAGTTTTGTTTGGCCTACTAGTACTACTAAATTACTCTTCTATTAATGAAACAAATATCGGAACAATTCCCCTTTTTGTCAACAATTTACTAAGCTTATTCTTAGTGCTAATGATGAGAATGGCTTCAGTTTAACATTCTTCTTCCTTTTTACTTCCCTCGTCTAAAAGGCGAAGGAAGTATTGTAATCGCGAAGAATCACATTTCGAGATTTCTCCAGATCTTCACGTTTCAGGGTCCATAGAGCATGAAAAACAAGTATTCTCAATTCCGTCAGTCTGTCTTGCTGTCTGTTTATTGGCTGCATAACTCAAAAAGTATTTGTCGGAGGAAGACAGTATTTTGCATACACATTATATATCTACATGGAAAGAAACCGAGAAAATTTCAGAGAAATATATACAGGGTGAGCACCTTCAAAAATAAAATTTTGTTTATTTTTTACTTAACCTAGCAATAAATACAAGTAATAATTTGTACATAGCGTAGGCTTTATTATTACCAAAAATGGGCCCCAATAAATACAGAATAAATGTTACGATACAAAAAGGGGCAACAAATTAGTGCGTTACTTAATATAGCTGCAATGCAGGAATTCGAAGGGTCGGTTCTCCGTAGCTCAGGTAGGAATAGCCCGTTCCCTTGCAATATGCCACAAAACGTTGGGACTGCATACGCGGTCCGCCTGCCCTTCGAATTCGACCTGCGGTAACTTTTTTTTTTATTTGAAAATTTATTTACTTTATTAGAAACGTGCAGATATTTTTACTCCTCACTTAATTTGATTTTTAAAATTATTTAGTGTCACAATGTCGACGAGGGTGATCTGGGTAAACCCTTTTACAGATTTTTTACAGTACACTCCTTATTCTGTACAGTGAAGATTCAGTAGCTGTACACCTTAACGTTTTTGTAGTAATAATAATTTTTTCACAATGGCTTGGTTCTTTAGCCCAAAATCACCAATATATAGCTTACAAGAGTTTGGTGGTAAATTATTTTAGTTTCAACTTTTTAAAACCACAATGAAAATTGGGAATTAGTGTCGACTAAAACTCTTAATGCAAGACACCTGTTCGTCTGTTACACATTGGATTGTATATAAAACGTGTTAAATATTTTTTGTAACAGACAACATCAATATATATTAATAATAAATTGTAAATGCAATAAAGGATAATTAATTCTAAAGTATTATACATGTGTTCAAGTTAGACTGTTCAAAAGAATTACTAAGTAATAGATTACAGCATATCCGAATTCCGAAAACAAAACAACGTCTACCTTGTGTAGTAATGAAGACATCTGTAACGCATTCAAAGTGGCTATAAAAATCAGAATTTAAAATGTGGAAAAATATTTGGATTATTGTATATTTAACAACTTCCGTTTTAAATCCCTTTTTCTCTAAAGAGAATTTATTGCGTTATAGAAAGACTAACAATTATATCTCGATAACTATCTACAACGTCATACATATTGCGATGTATGTATTACTAATTAAAAATAATATGATACGATTTTATTTATGTTGATCTTCTGTGTTTCCATCAAATTCAGTTTGATATCATGTAATTCAGTCCCCCGTTAGTACTTAAAATACAATGGATGTTATTATAGGTTAAGGGTCGGTATTATCTTTATCTTTATGTAATAGCTCAGGTATACGTTTAATCCATTTCTATAATTTCTTGATTTTCAACAAGATGCGGAATTTTCCATTATCTTCTTTTTTTTTTTTTTTTTAAATTTATTATAGCTGGCTCTGCAATATAATATGCAATACACGGCTTTGTTATATAGTACAATACAACTAACTACTACATTAAGATATACACAGGTGAGGATTAAGTGACGAATTACGCATATATCGTACAGTTACTGCGTTAAAATATTAAGTTTATATACAATTTTTAGATTAAGTCTTGTGGTAATTTGCGCTTAAGGCGCGTGTGAATGTCTCTTTTTAATTTGGTAGCACTTGAGCAAAAAACTAAGTTTTGGAAAAACTTCACTGTAGTTTTCTTGATAAACTCAGTTATAAGTGGAACACTTAGTTCATGGTGTACTTGAGTATTACGGACGAACCATGGGCACTTGATTGCAATTCGTAGCACTTTATTCTGCATCGTTTGGAGTTTCGTCATTGATGTTTTTGATGTGTTGCACCAGACTGGACATGCATAGGTTAGTATTGGTCGGAGGATTCCTTTGTAAATAAGCACAGTGCATTCAGATCTAAGATGAGATTTACGGTTTATAAGCGGATATAACGCACCCAGCCTGTTGTGGCACTCATTGAGCTTTTTATTGATATGGTACCCCCAGTTCAGCTTAGCATCTAAGTACACGCCTAAATACTTTACTGCTGCGTCCTTTGGGTTCCAGTCTATTTCATTATTATTTATTTTTATTTTTGTAATTTGTGCATATCGTTTAAGGGTAAACATTTTCGTTTGACATTTGTCGGAATTTATTTTAATTTTCCATTTCTGGAACCACTCACATGTTATATTTATTGAGTTTTGGAGGAGTTCAATTGCTGCTTCTGCATTTGAGCTCTGTGTTATTATCGCCGTGTCATCGGCATACATGGCTAGTGTTGTGTTGATAACTGTAGGTATATCGTGAACGTACAGATTAAATAAAGTCGGCCCTAAAATGCTACCCTGAGGTACTCCTGCCTTTGTGAGTTTGGTACAAGATAAAGTTGAGTTAATCCTGACCCTAAATGTTCTGTTGATCAGAAAAGAGTGAATGATCTTGATTAAATAACTTGGAATGTTTAGAAGTATCATTTTATAAAGGAGCCCTTCATGCCAAACCTTGTCAAATGCTTTTTCCAGATCCATGAACACAACCGCAGTGTATTCTTTTTTCTCAAACCCTCTTTCAATTGTTTCACTTATTCTAAGCAGTTGGTGAGAGGTTGAATGAGATGTTCGGAAACCGAATTGATGAGGGGGGATTGTGTCATTTTGCAGTAGGTCATCTTGTAATCTGGTAAGTATCACTTTTTCTAGGAGTTTGGCCAAGGTTGGCAAGAGACTAATAGGTCTGTAACTGTCTGGTTTGTCCTTCGGTTTTCCTACTTTATATATGGGGAGTACACTTGCAGTTCTCCAAGGAGTCGGAAAATGTCCTAGTCTGAGGCAGGCATTATATATTGTGGCTAAGTAAGCCACCGCCTTCTTAGTGAGATGCTGTAACATTTCATTAGTTATAAGATCAGGTCCGGGAGTTTTACGCTTGGATAATAGCACTATGTAAGATTTAAGTTCTTGGACAGATGTAGGAGCTATTGGTGCGTTATCTTGTAACTGGAAATTGGTAATTGTGTTTGTTACCTGTCTTTCAAAGTGTTCGTCATGTACTCCAGAGTTTGGTGTAAATACCTGTTCAAGATGTGTTGCTAATAAGTTTGCTTTATCTTCTTCAGAGGAGTATGTGGTGTTATTTGCTGCCATTGGATAGATTATGTTCGGTAGTCTTAGAAGACGTTTGGTGGCCAACCACATAGTTGGATCGCAGGGTTGTTTATCTTCAAGGTAAGAGTTGTATCTTTGGATTCTGAGGCTGTCAAGTTCTTGTTTTACTAAATGGCATAGCCGGTTATACAGTGTTTTAAGGTATGGTAATCGAGATCTATGCCATTCCCTTCTGTACCTATTCTTCCGTTTAATTAGGTAGAGTATATGGTTGGGTGTTCTAATATGGTCAGCAACTTTCCTGTGTTTCCATGGTGTGGTTGATTCCTGTATACTTTCTTGTATTGCCGAAGTGTACTGTGTAACTGAAGCGTCTATATCCGAGGTTGAGTCAAGTGGTCCCAACCGTTTCAGTTTTTGATCGAGGGTTGCTTGGAAATTGTCCCATTCTGTTTTACCGTAGGCTAGTTTAGGTGGTGGAGGTACTGTTTGTGGAGTGTTGTAGAAGCTGATAATGACAGGAAGATGGTCCGAGTCTAGTTCAGATGCTACTGTTTGGTACACTGGATTTGTCACGTTTTTATGCAATATTACATCTAAGATATCAGGTTGATGATCTGTTCGGTACGGGTGGTAAGTGAAATCATCAGGAGCTGATATTAAAATACCGTAGTCAGTCATAATGTTATATAGCTTATTTCCGTCGGGGTTACTAGCACGGCAACCCCATATGGTGTTTTTTGAGTTTAGGTCTCCTAAGACTAGCGTGGGCTCATTGCTATTGAAGAGTTTGTCAATATCATCCTCAAGAAGCCGTTTGTTTGGTGGTTTGTATGCTGACGTGAGAATTATAGGGTTATTATTTTCCATGAATATTTTTATAGCAATGGCTTCTATATTTTGGAGATCACTCATATGGAGAAGGTGGTGTTTGAGTTTCTTTTTGATTACGATCGCAACTCCGCCTGATGCAATAACTGCTTCCCTGTCTTTCCGGTACACGTGATATCCAGGGATTCTGAACTTTTCTGTGCTGATGAAATGAGTTTCTGTGATACACGCAATATCGACGTTGTGCCGTGTCATAAATTCGATAAAGGTTGAACGTTGAGATTTAAGACCATTGGCGTTCCAATTAGTCATTGTTAAATTATTTATTAATGGAGAATTATTTTGGTCCATTGTCTAGCAATGTTGGGAGTAGTGTTGTAAGAAGTGGCATTAATTTATCTAAGTGAGGAATTAGCAGTTCAATTATTTTCTTTAATAGTGTGGATATAAAGTCATTTGATTCTTGCTGTTCATCAGATGTGGTCGTGTTGGGTTTAGGTACGGAGCGTCCTGGGGATGACGCCTCATTTTCCATACGTTCTTGTCTATCTTTTACTGCTTGGGAGTATAATCTATTTTGTGTTCGAAAACTAGGGCTTCTTGGTTGATTCTGATTTATCTTTACATAATAACTACAACCTTTGTAGTTAGCCGGATGCTTTTCCAGACAGTTTACGCACTGTGGATCTTCTCCAGGTCTTTTAGGGCATTCGCTAAATAAGTGATTGCCTGTGCATTTCACACAACGGGATTGCGAGTGGCAGTAGTTGCGAGTGTGTCCATACAGCTGGCATTTCTTGCACTGTGGAATTTCTTTGGGTTTTCTTCTTATCTCCACTTCTACGATACTATAGTTTAACTTTGTTAGGTTGAAAATTTCCTTTCCTTGTTGGGTGTCGCTAAGATCCACTGCACATAGTGGAATCGGGTATCTGTCCTTATTGTAGAATCTGGCAACTTTTTGTACTGGGTACTTTAAGGCTGCTAGTTCATTTTTAATTTCGTCTTCCGTAAGGGAAACGGGGACGTTTCGAATAATTACAGATAGGTTGTTAACTTCGGGGTCCTTAAATGTGTGGTAGCTTAGTTTGCTCTCGTTGTAGTGTTTAGTCATTACTCGGTAATCGTCTATGCTGGTAAGATTAATTCGTAATTGTTTATTTCTAATTACAGTTGTAAATTCGTTCTTGGCTTTTTCCTTGAGATCGTAAATAATTTCTTGATATTTTAATTTATCTGCATTATGCAGGTAAATTGGTGGGATCTTTATTTTTTTCTCGTTAGTATTTACAGATTTCTGTGGAGCGGTCTCGGAGGTATCCATGTCACTTATTGCCGGAGCGTGTTTGCCTTGATAAATTATTTTACTGGCTTCTTCAATTTGTTTCGCCGTAACAAAGAATCTATTGCTGGCTATTAAATTTTGTGGTTCAAATAGATACTTTTTATTCGGTTCTGATATGGGTGGCGATAGGGTAGAGCTGGTTCGTTTTAGATTAGTGTGGCTCATCTTGACTGAGGAACCCCTCCGCAGGGGTTCTTGTTAGTGGCTTGTTTTTTGTTTTAGCAGCGATTCAAGATGTATTTAACTTATGCATGCACAGTAAAATAAATAGATAATGTTACCGTTAGATTTGAGGCGGGCGGCCTCGTATTTATCACTCACGATAAGCTTTGACACTTGCACTTCGTGGCACTTGTTTATGCTTAGAAAGCCAAATAGCAACTCATCAATAATAATTTTTATTGTAATATAATACAAAAAAAATACATTGTTAACTAACTACTAATAGTAACAACCAATAGTATTTAACATTACTAGCTTGGTAAGAGGGTTTTTACTGGCGAACAGAAGGATATGACTGGCGAGCCAGTCACCTTCTTGAGCCAGTAAAACCTGTTACCTTGCGTGTATTGTTGAACATTTTATTTGTTCCTCACTTGTAAATAACTAGAAATTTACCATTTATTCACAATGTCAAACGGACAAGCAACTAAATTCATCAATATGACACATACTAAGAAAAACAACTTTGGCTTTGCACGCTATCATTTATCTATGAGCACGCTTGTAAAATTTTACTGGCTAGGCAGTAAAAAATTTACAGGCTAGCCAGTTAAGAAACATTTTCAAGGTAAATACAGTGACTGATTAATTGATGTTTACAAGTGAGGAACAAATAAATATATTAATTAAGGGACAAAAGGAAAGGTTCAGCAACATGTAAGGTTACTGATCTACCACCCTCCCAAGTAGACTACTTGCTCATACATATTAACTAAGTGCGCAAATACTTAATAGTTTATGCAACGTGAAAACTTACATAATATACCAAATTAGCCCATCAAACACCTTCCTCCAACAGTTTATTTTTGTACAATGATTTAAATTTAGTTAGTGACTGATCTTTCCATTCTGAGGGTAACTTATTCAAGAATTTGCAGACGTTATACGAAAAACTTCTTTGGTAGATTGAAGTACGATGAGTAGGCATAGTTAATACACCTTTATGTCTTAGATTAAGATTATGAATGTCTGTTCTATATTTTGTTTTACGGCAAAGATATGGTAAAACCCCTGTGATAATTACTTTATAGTACAGAACAGCACAGTGAATATTTATCTGCTGTTCCATATTAAGCCACTTTGCTCCTTTTAGTTTGTGAGTGATTCTCTCATACTTTCTCACGCCGTAAATTAAGCGTAAATAATTATTTTGCACAAGTTGTATCCTTCTACGTTTATCCGCATCAATGCAGTGTTCGCATAAGGTGTCCGTGTAGTTGAAGTGAGAAACAACGAGTGAGTCACACTACATTATTTTAAGTTCTTTATTTAATATATATCTATTAGCATACAGAAGTTTTAAGTTAGAAAATGATCTTCCTATGCAAGTCCGTACGTGAGTCTTAAATCTTAAGGAATCATCAATAGTAACGCCAAGGTTATAAACTTCATCCCTCACGGGAACGAGCACGTTGTTAAAGTAAAGTTTTATTTTATCCCAAAATCTAGGTCTACTCTTTTTATAACCAAACAATATAACATTTGTTTTATTTGGATTTAAAGATAAAGAATTCTGCATAGATTATTTAGAAAGGTTCTGTAAATCCTCATTTACATTATTTATAGCCTCGTTTAGTTTATTAGTTGGAAACGAAAGATATACCCGTGTATCGTTAGCATACAGATGTGCTGACAATGTTGCAGATAGTGGTTTATTAAATTATTTGTGTAAATTGTAAACAAGATTGGTCCAAGAACGGACCCTTGTGGTACACCTGACGACAACTCTGCAACTTCGGAAACGTTTCCATCCAGATAAACTTTCTGAGTACGTTCTGTTAAGTAAGAATTTACAAGATTGATTGCTGATACGTCCAGTCTTACATAATGCAAAATAGCTTTTAGAATATCATGATCAAGAGTATCGAAGGCTTTGCTAAAGTCTAAAAGCACTAAGATTGTAATCATTAGCAGCTAATACATTATCAATTATATTAACTAAAGCTGTAGTACAACTGCATCCTGATCTAAAACCTGACTGACATTCAGGCAGCAGCTTATATTTGTCAATATGTTGCTGTAGTTGAAGTACTATTGCTTTTTCCATTATTTTTGACATTGCAGGTAAGATGCTGATAGGCGTTTTTGGAGTAACTTTATCTGTGATATTATCGAATTTAAATATATCCTGGTACGTACCTTTTAAATCATTATTATAAAAATGTATTAACTCGTTTTTAGAATGATCATTAGTAACAAGGAACAGATTTAATAAAATATTGGTTGATTTCATTTACATTCTTGAGATCATCTGGGATGTCATATTGTGATTTGTTATTACATACGTTGAGGTTTCTTAGTTCTTGCCACATTTTTAGTTTATTACGATTATTAATATTTATTTTATATTCTAAATACGCATTCTTTTCCAAATGAACAGTTTTATTAGTTAAATTCCTCAAACTTTTATAGTAATTCCAGTGTTTAGTTAATTTAGTTTTTTTTAAATTTACCAAGCGCCTTGTCACGCAAGGACAAGGTTTCGATACCTTTAGGGGACTATGTAAATCAAATAAGTTTAAAATACATTAATTTAAAAATGTAATTTTGTCGCCCAAATTATTTATCTCTATGACATGATAAAAGGGTGTATGCTGCAAATCCCAAAGGAAACGGTCCTGGTTGAGATTTTTAAAATCGCGATATACACGAGGTCTTGTATCAATTTCTTGCGTATTTAAAGTAAAGCTGCAGAATATGGTTTCATGACCTTTAACATTATTTAAACTACATGTGCCTTTATCTTTGATAATAAGTTCACTATAAACACCTTTTAGTGGCCGTGACCTATATGAAAGGGCATTCTTTCTTAATTATAGGAGTTAGGTCAGCCACTTGCTCCGGCCGCGAGTTAAGAGGGTTTAGAAAACCGTACTCAGTATGTGGTAGCAACGGGCTTTCAGCCTATATATATACCAAAAGGAAGAAGAAGAAAATTAAGTACAGATTGTTAAGATATTTTAAACTATTGAACTGCCGCTATGTTTTTCGCGTTAATCGATGGCAGAAGCGATATTTTAGTTCTGCTTGTCGTCGTAGCTTGCTAGTGCGCGACATCGTCGAACACAACGTTTTGAGGAAACAGGCTGCTTATCATAGAGAGAAGCTACGACGCGTGCGATCCCAGCCAATTAAAACAATAAATATTCGGCCCATTTTGAGCATCTGGGACAGAATATTTGTATTTTCATAGCTCCGACGAACATATTGAGGCTCTTTCCAGCCCCCTCCTGCAATCAAGTGCCCCCTGGAACCATCTGGACTTCACTACATCAATGTGCAAACTTGCTGTGCTTTCTAGTCGGTATTGTTAACACATTGAGAATTTTTTTTCTGGATAGCTTGTACAGACCCTGCAGCTTATGCATGTTTATACCTTCTTAGTAACGACAGCTTACCTACATAATATACAGTTAGGAGTAAATGGAGAGTACGCGTATCTATTTTTGGTTTTTTTTCAAGGTTTCGCTTTATAGCACACTTTCAGCTTTTATTACTCTCAGGTAGGGCCTAGAGTATTATCAATGCATAGGTTAGATTGTAACCATCCTAATAAGTTAAATACAAAATAAGCTTGTAACCGTGACATTACCTTAGGGCCATTTGCCCTGAACTTGCAATAAATTGCATAGCGAATAGTGTTTGCCGCAGCTACATCTTTTGTCCTGCGAATTCATAAGGCTCTACGTTATTATTTTTATTGTTTGTACAATGTGTTTGCCTGTATTTTGTACTTGTCCATGCAGGTAATTTTATGAGTGAGATTTACTTAATAGGTGGAGGGCCTAGGTAAGTGAGCAGCTTTAACAACTTCAACTACATCTTCTTCGACGGGGACGTTTCCTTCTGGATCAGGTAATGTAAATTTTCTCTGTCGGCGGTGGTGCCCGTGTAATATTAATTACCTACTTGGGAAGTATATAAATAGCAACACCTACGCTTTCAAAGTAGCGCTGCACTCATGTCTGGTTAGCTAATTTAATTCAGTGGCCATTCTTTCAGAAAATTTACCTCGTACACTCGGGTGCAATTGCCGGCCGCCATCTCAGTCGAAGGAAACATACAGGTCTTAAACAGAATAGTCGGTAGAACGAAGTAAGAGATATAAATGCCCATTGCGCCAACAAAATTTTACATTACATACGGCGAGTGCACCCAGGTGTTCAACCAGAATTTGTAAACTCAAATAGCGTAAGCACAAAAACAATTCCTGAAAGAAGAGCTTCAAATACTATAGGTAGCCGTAACTAAATTAAAACCCCGTAGTTGACATAATCACAGTATAATTTCCAAAAATTCAGGATTACAGTATATATAAATATGGCAATATAGATCCACCATCAGAATCGTAGGTGGCCACAATATTACTTGCTACGACTAATTATATTTAGCAAATGTAGCAGTAATAACATGAGATACCTCAGACAAGGATTAATATTAATACTTATAGTTTGTAATACATCAATAAAGCAATAGCATTATTGCTATTATTACTTACCCCGGACAAAATTCCAGGTAAATTGCAAAACACGAGGTAGCATGAAAATTCCGCCAACGGCATGGGAGTCAAGTTTCCCTCATATTAAAATTCGGGGACTAGAAAATCAACTTCAAGAGTGTAGGCTCACATAAACACCATTGAAACTAACGGCAGCTCAAAATTCATCCTCCGAAATTCTAACTGCTACCCTGGCATCTTGTCGTTTCGTCAGCGAGGTTCGAAAGAACGCGTCTCGAAAACAGATGGCAATTCTAAAAACTTATCTACGCGAGGCCAAGCAAAAAAGGCGTGGCATTAGCGCGGAAAATACAAACGGCGTAATCACAGACATCCGCGCGAGAAGATGCGTAATAATGCGAAATAAATACTACAGAACGCGAAATTGGAAGGCGGCACAAATGAATCGTAACAGTCTTGTATCCAACTGGATGCAATTTTAGTTTGATTAAAGTGGTAAATCCATTTTATATTATAACAAGATGCCATTTTATTAACTGAAGACTTCTATAATTGATAATAATAATTACATATAGTTTTTGTTCATAAAGGTAAATTATGTAAGTTATTCTCACATTTTAATAATTAAGTTTTTCTAATTAAAAGCGGTAAACGCAAAATTATAAAAAACGTATTTAATTATTAATTTCGCACGTTTCAGAAGATAATGTTTTATCATATAATTAATGGTGTAGCCATTGTTTAATGTATTCTGAAATTTGTTTTCTAGCAGCCTTTAATTGCGGCAAGTCGTCTTTAGACTCTGGTACCGTGTCAGCCATATGTGCTGTACCTGCAATTTAAAGCTGTAGAAAATATTTATTTTAATTTATAATACTCTTACCCTCAATGTATATCACGGATGGCCCATTAGTGACATTTTTTAAAACTCCAGCCAGATGCCAGGGATCAAGAGAACCTTGAACGAACACAGTATTTGAGATGTTAATATTCAGACCGCCGTATTCGGTGGTCTTAATTTTTATTCTTTCATTTATGTAAGCAGCATTGTATTCAGGTCCAAACACATCCATACATATGCCAATATAGAACTCCACTGGAAATGTATTGCCGAACGTTCCAAGTTGAAAAGAAGATGTGGGAAACGTTGCGAATCCTGTGCAGAGTAGATGCAACCACCTTCGATCATCTGTAGCAAAAACTTAACAGACGTATAAGAATATAAATATTTTTGTTTATGTTTGTTTGATTTCTTTATCACTAACTTCTTTTATCTTCAATATTGGTATAAAGTGGTGACATGAATATTACTTTCTAGAATGGCCAAGCCAGATTAAGCAACTGATTTACCCATATGAGATTTTATATAGATGAGAATATTTACCAAATTTTCCCGCATCCCAACTGGTGTTTCTTCCAACAGCAATTAGATTTTTATATCTATAGTCTAAACATTTTAAATTGTAACATTGTAACATTAAAGAGTTGAAATCAGCAAGGCGTTCCATAGCTGATTTCTGGCGATTCTTAGTCATAATATCGCAAACCATCTCCACTGTTATGTTTGAAGTTCCAGTGTCATATCCCAAGAAACTTAAATTTTCTCTATATGTCTGCATAAAACCGAAATTATTATAAGCTAATCGACGATTTAAGTTAGCTATATCCTTTCCATCTAAAGATTCATCTGCAGGATCGCACAGTTGGAATTTTTCAGTCAATATGTCATATTGCTTTTGTTGGAGCAAGGCATTAACTTCCAACATTCCATTTTTAATTGCCTGTTCACATTCGTCGCTGTAGGACTTGAAGGCTTCAGCAATTACTCGAAAATAGTCTATTATCACTTCGTGTCACTGTTTCGATTATAGAATCTTACCACTATAATCCAACGTTGGTAAAAAGAGACTACTGCTAGATACAACACCGTGTACTAAATGTGGATATTTTAGGCGTAGCCATGCCGCGAGTATACCTGGGTAAGATCCACCAAATGCGATCCATTTGTTGTTTGCTGTCATTTCATATTTGTTGTTCATTGCAGCAATAAATCTTGCTAAATCGGCCAATGCTTGTTCAACAATTAAATATTGTAAGTTTTGAGCACTTGTATCCCTAAAACAGATAAAGTTGTTTACTGTATAAAGAGCATAGTTTATCTTTTTCATCTACTTCCTCCTATTATAAGTAGTAATGCCGCCGAGACGAGATAATTTTTCTATCTCGTCTCGTCTCGTCTCAAAATTCGAGATCGAGATGCGATTAACTAAATTCTCGAATAATCGAGACGAGATTAACATAATTCTCGATCCCGACAACTTTCAATAGTATTTCCTATACCCGTATATAAACAAAGCAGAATCGGTTTCTCCCGTTAGAGGAGGCCGTTAGATATTAAGACCTCATGGTTGCCAAAGCCGAATTGGGAAATCGCAGTGAGCTCGACGCTCCATCTTTTGTGGCCGCTCTGAGAATAGAACCGACATATCCAAGTCTAGAGCCAGAGGCTTTACCTCTGAGCCAACTCCACTGATTTGTCCTTTAAGGTACAGTGCTTTAAATGTTGCCAGGTGAACCCAAAACGTTGATACATGGAGCACGTGATTATTTTGGGTGTTACGCAGTCGAAGCTATCTCAATTCCGTACACATATACAGGGTGTTCCTAAATAAGTGTCGCAACGGAACACTGTAGATTCTTCATGAAAAAAGGAACACCTTTTTCGTCTTTCATTTCAATGGTAACTTAGTTTTTTTTTGCAATAACGTATGCGGTGTCAACCGCATTGAACCAGCTTTTGTAAACATTTTTGACACTCTGTATCTCGAAAACGAAAGCCCGGAAAGAAAAATGGAAGGCGAAAGAAGTGTTCCTTTTTCATGAGAAATCTACAGTGTTCCGTTGCGACATTTATTTAGGAACACGCTGTATATAATATTCGATAATCGTGATTCTCCATTTCGAGATCGAAAATCGACGTTCGAGAATCAATTTTCGAGAATTTGCAAGATCGACATCAAGATAGGTAAAATCTTGTCTCGCGGCAACACTAATTTTATTATAGTCCAGTAGCTTGTTCAATATATGAACTTAAAAATTGTTTTAGGGCGTAGTTTTTACAAGGACAATCTATTTTTTTTTCAAATATTTAAAAATCAATTAATTTCTTGTCCTTTTTTAAGGTGAATTTTATTTCTGTAATTAGAAAATTATGAAAGTATTACTATTATTATTATTGCAAGTACTTTAGCTTTTTTCTCAAGACTCTTCATATTGACAAAGTGGATGGAATAGTTATCGATTATTTTGTACTTACTTAGTTGGACGACTTTTACCATAAAATCGATGTTCGAGCAAGAAACACAGTGCATCAAACCGCTTTGCGTAATCCATCCAAGTGCCGTTAGTGATCCACGCTACGTCATCGTCGTCTTCGCCCCCTATCCACAAAAATACAGGCCCCCCGCTTTTGTAATATTGGTCGTTAGTAAAGTAACGCTATTAAAATCAATATTTTACATGGAGTTTATCGACTTGTTAAGAAAATGATATTACTTGCTGCCAGTTCCTCAAATTATTAGGATTAAAATGGTCCAGCGGTTGAATAAACCACTCTTCCTTGACGGTGGTATTTATTGTTTGTTCCTTTTCAGCGCACGCTTTCGGACGTCGATGTTCTTGAGAAAGTGCACACCAAACGTACACCTCACAAATAATTAATGTGGCTGAAAATAATGTTAATTTAAGTTGTAACATAGTTTTAAGCAAATACAAAACTAAACGGGAATGTTTCTGAGCTAGTCGGTTCTGGTTTGATTCATAGCAAATTTTAAGGTTTTATGTAGTCGAACAGGATCGTTATTTTATTCACGACTCACGATTTTGTTCTATAAAACTGTTTTTGTTTTGTTATGCATGCATCTCATTTTAATTATGGTTAATAAAATAGCTTACTTATTGACAATCAAAAAGCTGACTATCTATAAAATACAGTACTACAGCAATAAAACTTAAAAAATATGTAGACAGCCTTCTAAAGCTATGACCGTGTCGTGATTGCGAAACTGAATGTAAATAACGCTTTTTCATGATAAGCAAAAGCATTGTAAATGACTAAACAAGAAACTCTTATCCTCTTGGAAGGCTTTCCATGTCATCGCCTGACTTAGATCAGCAGGTGGAGTCTAGCAATTTGAAACGATAAAGAAGCTGACCTGCGATTGATTAATTAAAATAATCGATGGTAGTAAAAAAAATCGCTGATCAACCCCCCTACAGTTTGTACAACACGGTAGCTCTGAAAAATCTTTACTTACCGCGATGGCCGAGCTAACTCAATTTCGGCGATAAGGTCGTGGATTCAAATCATCAGCTGTGTTTCCTGCAATATCTTCAAAAAGAAGTGGGCTCCAGAAATCAACTAATTTCAATTAATTAAAATAACTACAAGTGACTAGCATTTATTTAATGATTCCAGAATAGTCTTGTAATGTCGATAGTAACCAATTAAAATAATTCGTTCACAAGTAATGTTATAAAAAACTGTGTAAATTAAATGAAGGTTGCGACACGCACATAGATCAAAAACCTCTTTCGGGTTATTAATTTAATCGTAACCACAAATTTAATATAGAGGTATGCATACCGCTGTCATTTTATAAAACCTTTCTATTTAGGCTATTGAAATCAAAAAGCACATCTAAATTGTAATTTTAGATTTTAACTATAGTTAAATGTACACATAAAAGTTTAAATATCAAAACAATAGCATGTATAAATTTGAGCTTCACAGGTTAGTAATAACAGAATGCGTAAATGTAAATTTTAGCTACTGAAAATTTCGGAATATAAATTCCTGGTATTGAATAAAATTATCATTTAACATAAAACAATCTTGGTATAGCCGGTCCGCCGGGAGACCATCCACTTTTAATATGGTATACACCACAAAGCAGCACTAACCTCGTTTCCAGCACCCATTAATTGCTCACAGGGGAAATGCTGGTCGGGGGTTGCTATACCATGTGGTTAGGAGCACCTTGGATGCGCCCGTAATTGAAGCAAAACCACCTTCCCAATTTGCGAAAGTTAGGTAGGACATCAGCCGATGTCGAAAATTAAAACGGGACAGCGACCTTGCTTTCCAGATTAAATTCCTGAGTTAGAACTGTTAATTAAGAGCTAAAAAAATGCAATTAACACAAGAAAAGCAAACAGAAAAACGCCATCGTACCTGATCATAGTCAGCCCTTGGAAACACAATGCTCATAAAAATTGGTTGAGCGCACGTAATTTGACTTAAACAATGAAACCTCAGCCGCGCGAAATGCGCCGCCCGAGGCCAGAAGAAGAAGTGCTCGGGACGAAAAATTCGCTTCCAAAGGAAAGCTCGCATTACGACGGCATGTGATAACAGATAGCGGGGGTCAAAAGGGCATTGCGCGAACGAAAAAAACTCAATCCAGGTACAAAATGCGCTGGTTTGAGAAAATTTAAGAATTCGGAATGCAATGGAATTATAAATATACAGGTTAGGCCTGAAATAATTGGATAAATGGCGAAACAATTAAGCGAACCCAAAAAATTGTTTAAAGTTTTCGAATTGACATAACACTCCTTGTGCAGTATTGCCTTACTTTGTGCCTAATAGGTCAATCCTCAACGAATATTTAAATTCAATGTTTCTAAATCTTCACCAAATGTGCCAAACTATGCGAACATATATTTTAATTCATCATAGTCATTTCGGTTGATTTTAATTCTAAATTATGTAATAACAAACAGAAGGGAAACACTACACTGTTTTCTTGTGTAGGGTGCCCAACTTAAATGTACTCAGCTTTAAACAGGTGAGTATGCAACATATACACCATTCGCCATTGAAATGTAATGTGTATTGCATACTCACCTGCTTACATTTAAATTGGGCACCCTGTATATGCACCTGAAATTTGGATTGAATTCCACCATTAATCGGTTGTAGATAGAAACTCTAAACTTCACATAAAAAAGGAACCGCAAGTGACACGCTTATACTAACAAAGCGAGAGCGGTAAATTAAAATTTTCGATCATTAAGAGCACAATCGCAAATACCACGGTAAGGGGAACGAAGTTATTTAATAGGAAATAATAACGAAAACTATAAAGGGAAGCGAGAGGAAGAAGTGGCGATACTTGTAATTTTTTTTTAAGAAGTAGTAAATTTTAGCCTCCAGCGAGAAGAGTGCAGTTAAACCATAGGAGAAAATGAAGACAGAATATAATATAATCAAGCTATGCTGAATCGATTAACAAGAGAAATAAAAACTAAATGAAGAAAATATTGAGAATTTGCAAGCAGAGATTTGTAGAGAACTTAAAGAAGAAAGAGGGATAGTAAAGTAACGAGATGATAGCTAAATTGAAAAAAAGGGTTGTAGAGTAAGTCGCGAAAGTGGGACGAACAGAGAAGTTCTAGAGGCAAGAATTATACGAAAATTTGAGCATATTTCACATAAATTTGTTATGGTGACAGGAATATTCGTTGGATAAAACTCTCAAAATATAACTTCAATGGCTGCTTGGATACAATTGCCGGCCGACTAGCTCTAGTGGAAAAGGCGTTTTCGGAAATGTTTTCAAAATGTACAGTAAATAACGTCCTATCCGAACGTACGTAAACTGCAGCGTCTTAATCCCCATAAGCATGTAATAGCCAAGTAGCGTCTCCGAAAAGTATATAAACTGCAGCGGGTTCACGTTAATGACGGTTGCCGGTAATCACTATGGTCTCATAATCGCCTAATGATGGCATTCCATACTATAAAATTTATGGTATTCCATTTTGAATGTGTAATGTGTATAAATAGACGAACTGTGGCAACAAATTCACACTTTTTATTCAGCAACGAGACCGAACATTCCTACGCTAAAGTGAGTAAAGTAACGGTTGTTGAGAGCGAACGTGGCAGAAAATGCTCTTAGCAAACGGCTGCAAGTTTTATAAAAAGTGGTGTTGCACGGTGTGCGGTTGCACAGCAAAGCTGTATATTCTCTACAACGGAGCCGATTCTGCGATTTCAAGAGAGGATGGTGGGCACAACCACAACATAGGCGCGAGAAAGATCCAGAGACAGATCTTCACAGCATCCTGCAAGAGGAAAGCTAAAAATGACCCCAAATATATAGTCTGTTCTATAAAAAAGGCCCCGCCTTCTAGCTACTTTATTACTTATTTTAGACCCAATATACCTTATATCAAATCAAATGGCACATAAAGACCTACATTTTAACACTATCAAAAAATGTTTATCTTCAATTGTTTCAGAGTGGTGACGTCACGTGCAATTTTTTTAAATGACACTGTATATATTTTTTTACATTTTCTGGTAGAGATTTCTTTTCTCCTTTCAACAATATAAATATTTTATGCCCTTACATAAGAAAATTTTCGAGAAAAATTAAAAAACTTTTTTATCGGTGGGAGGCCACCATACAAAACTATAAACAAAAGTGTAACTCAGAAAAACAAAACAATAAACACTTTAGATTATTCTGAAATCTGACAGTTAAAGCATTTGGCTACTATTTGTTTTGTTTTTCTGAGTTACACTTTTGTTTACAGTTTTGTACATAGCCTTCCACTGTGAAAAAGTTTTTGTAATTTTTCAGGAAAATTTTTTTATGCAAGTGCATGAAATATTTGTATTGTTGAAAAGAGAAAAAAAACCTCTACCAGAAAATGTCAAAAAATATATACAGTGTCATTTAAAAAAATTGCACGTGACGTCACCACTCTGAAACAATTGAAGATAAAAATTTTTTGATAGTGTTAAAATGTAGGTTTTTATGTGCCATTTGATTTAATATAAGGTATATTGGGTCTAAATTAAATAATAAAGTAGCTAGAAGGCGGGGCCTTTTTTATAGAACAGACTGTATATATCTTATATATATTTCTAAAAGTCCTGACTGACTCACTGACTCATCAACGCCCAGCCCAAACCCTTGGACCTAGAAAGCTGAAATTTTGCACAGAGGTTCCCTTTATGATGTATACAAGGAATAAGGAAGGATATTTCGAAATTCAACCCCTAAAGGGGTAAAATGGGGGTTCCAATTTTGTATGGAGAAATAATATTAAATAGACATTTCGACTTGAAACTTCGTAGGAGTACTAAAAACAAATAATCAAACACGTATTTCGTGATTTTCCGAAAATCAACCCCTTAGGGGGTGAAATGGGGTAAGTAAGCCTAAAAATCGATATGGGTGTCGTTATTGAGGTTTTTTGGGACGTTGATTGCGAAAATTTCATTTATTTTTAAGTCCAAGACGGTGAACATGACATAAGGGAAGAAAAGGGACGGGACGGGACTAGACTGGACGGAACGGGACGGACTGGACGGGACGGGACTGAGCGGGATGGGACTGAACGGGAAGGAAAGGGACGGAACGGGACGGGACGGGACGGGGCAAAGCGAGACGGGGCGGGGCGGGACGAGTCGGGGCGGGGCGGGACGGACGGGACGGAAAGGGAAGAAATAGGATGGGATGGAAGGGGAGAGGCGGGACGGGACGGGAAGGGACGGGACTGGACGGGAGGGAAAGGGGCGGGACGGGACGGGACGGGAAGGGTCGAGACGGGGCGGGGCGGGGCGGAACGGGATGATACGGAAAGGAAAGGGAAGGAATAAGATGGAAGGGGAAGGGACGGGACGGGACGGGAAGGTACGGGACTGGACGGGAAGGGACTGAACAGGAAGGGACTGGACGGAAAAGGAAGGGACGGGACGAAAAGGAACGAGACGGGACGGGACGGAAAGGGAAGGGAAGGGAAGGAATGGGGTGGAAGGGGAGAGGACGGGACAGGACGAGACGGGACGGGACGGGACGAGACGGAATGGGACGGTACGGAGACGGGGACGGAGAAAGGGACGGGGACGGGGATAGGATGGGATGGGATGGGATGGCATGACAGAAAATAATTAGTCATTCTTTAATACACAAATAACAAACCTCGCGCGAACGAAGTCGCGGGTAAAAGCTAGTATATATATATATACATACTATACAGTGTGTCTGCTTAAGGTCGCACCATATGGAAAACTTTTTTATTATTAATTTTACGATAAAAAGTTATTCTTTATAAAAAGTTCTGCATGGTCCAAAACTTAAAATTCAATCATCAGATATCATCTTTTTAAGCCGTATACGAGGAATGTTAAAAAATATGAATTCTGCTCAAGGGTAAAGTACCTTTATTTGTGACATTATCAAAAATTGTTATTAAAAAGAGTTGATTAGAAGCTAAAACTACGTTCAAATATCCAATTACACCTATTTACGATGAAAATCAGTTTTTTTTTTCACATTTTTTTTTAAGTTGTTTCATATGGAAAATCATCAAAATAATGCAACATAGAGGTTACGAGACGTAAAGGTTATCAAAGTTTTAACGAATAAAGAGATAACTGAAAAAAGTTTCCGATATTGCCAAAAATAAAGTTTTCCATATGAAACAACTTAAAAAAAATGTGAAAAATAACAAAACTTGATTTTCATCGTAGATAGGTGTAATTGGATATTTGAACGTAGTTTTAGATTCTAATCAACTCTTTTTAATAACAATTTTCGATATTGTCACAAATAAAGGTACTTTACTCTTGAGCCAAATTAATATTTTTTGACATTCTTCGTATACGGCTTAAAAAATTGATATTTGATGATTGAATTTTAAGTTTTGGACCATGCAGAACTTTTTATAAAGAATAACTTTTTATCGTAAAATTAATAATAAAAAAGTTTTCCATATGGTGCGAACTTAAACAGACACACTGTATATGTGAAATTTTAAAAAATATTTAAAAAAATTGAAAAGTTAATTTTTAGCTAAAGTTGAAAAAAATTAAGGTTTTTCTGGTCTTGAGATTGTTCAGTTAGCTAAAAAAATCTCATTGAATAATTACTTCTTCTTCTTCCTTTCGACTTTTTCCTCTATGGGTTTGTCGTCTTCAGCTTCCATAATTGTTTATTTTCCCAGTCTCCAATTTTTAAATCTCTCTTTTCCATAATCTTATTAATGTGGGTTTTCGATTTGAGAGGTGGTCTTCCTCTTCGTTGTCTTCCTTGTGGTGTCTAGTGTTATATATACTTCGGCCACCTTTCTTCTGGCATTCTCTCCACATGTCCATACCATTTTAAAGTTCTGTTGTCCAACTTCCTATTGATTGATGATTTTATTCCCATTTCCTGCCATATTTACGAAGGCATTGTACAAAGTATAGTTTTATATAACGGAGAAACGTGGCCTATTACTACAAAAGCTAGAGACAAAATAAGAACTACACAATTAGATTTCCTGAGGAGAAGCTTGCAGATTACGAAAGAGGATAAATGGCGCACGGAAAAAATATGAATAATTACTTAATATCCGAAACGTAGCACTTTTCGGATTTTGACAATCTCGAAAAACTCCATTTCCCAAATAAGTAAAAATCACTCCGTATATAGGGGC
>OW679194.1:108205342-108258618 GCA_940337035.1 Agriotes lineatus | reverse complement strand
TTTTTTGTACTTAATAATATACTGCTCCACAAATGAACCGGACCAGTTGTATATATTTGTGCAATTTTTAAAAATATTTTTCAAAAGGAAAACATAGCGGTTTTGGCAACCTTTCAGGATTATGTCACTATAAAAAGTATTTCTTTTCATAACTTGGCTTAAGCAAAACTATGCCATTAATAAAATATTATCATATGAAGATTTTGAATTTTGCTCAAATGTTGAGAGCATATTGCACACAAAGTGTGCCAAATCGTTGCCAAAACATTTTTAAAGGTTCTGAGAGACCCAAAGAACTGTTAATTACCCTTTTTTTGTTCTTTCTCTTATTTTTGTGAAATATAGTTTTTTTATAATTTTATTATTTTTTAATTTTATTAATATGATTTTGTTAATTCTTCAGTTGATATTTGAGGATAGTGCTATTAAATGTGCTTAATATGATTATACTATACAACAAAAACTTTTATATATTTTTTTATGATGTAATGTACCAAATACAATTTTTATGGGTGGCCCAGTTCATTTGTGGAGCAGTATATATGATACTTAATATTCCACATGATTACAAAAATAATTTGCATATAACCATTCTCTACAACTTACTACTGATCAAATTGTCCTTGGAATGAAGCGGCTGTTACCGCATAATCGTGTAGCGTTAACTCTAATTTTGAAAAGGGAACAGAAACATCGGTAAAACTTAAAGATCTGTTCGGCTGCTCCATACCGAAACACAGTATGCAACATTTTTTGCGAAATGAGTTTTATTTGCATTTGCAGATGCTGTGTTTGGGAGCATCTTTCTAGCTTGTCGGTTTGGCTTTAACTTTGCTGTTGCCAAGATATTGCCTGTCCAAAACACAGTATCTACATACGCCAAATGCTTTTCCCATGATAAAACACAGTATGCGCATTTTACTGGAACAAAACACAGTATGTGTCACAAACTGTGTTTTGAATTTTTGAAATGTATAATGATTTTGTGCCAAACACAGTACGTGACACATAAAAAAGAATATAATTTTAAAAACTATTGTTCCATGTGGCACGAGGGCCTAGCAGGTCGAAAAGGACAAAACATCGTTGACCTTATGGTCCCAGTTTTTCAGGAGGAAAGGGACATGAAACAATTTATTGTTTGGGCTGACAACTGTGCAACCCAAAACAAAAAGTGGATAGTATTTACGGCATTGGTTGTTCTAGTAAATCAGTAAGTTGGGCTGGATTGTGTAACCTTGCGTTACATACGCTCATGAGTATCCCGGTAACATTGAAAAAAAGATAGCTAAAATCCGAAACTCATATGATTATGACGACCTTACAGAGGCGGTGGCAAACTCTAGACGTAATAGTTATTCACGTTTTAGACGTAACTTCATTCCGACAATGGGAACAAAAGAAGGGGCAGTGCAGGAAACAATCCGACAGAGAAGATCATGACCCGTTGAAGAGCTTCTTACTAAATAATCTCGTAGAGGTACGGTTTACAAAAAAATTGAAGTACTTTATATGGAATATAAAATAGATTTTGAGGAAGATTACAAATAGCTTGACTTATTGCAAAAAAATCGATTTTAAAAATCTTCAAGAATTAATATCACAAGAACGAGGCCTGTTAAAAAGTAAAAAAGATACGATATTAGAAGCGCTCGCACCTTTAATGTCATAAAAATAGAGTCGACTTTTGGAAACAATTAGGTGAAAGCGATGCTCCTAATTTGTTTACCGATATCAAATTTAAATTGGTGATTTAAATTTCAATTTTTTATTTACTATTCATTATTTTTTTATTTTGTAGAATGCTTGGTCAGTTATAATAAAGTTTGAGTTCGTTCTACTTTTTTATTATAATTATTGTATAGTATGGGTTAAGATACTGTTTGAAATAATAAAAAACGGGCTCGTCATATTTCAAAACACAGTATGTGCACAATCAAAGTCCTAGATACAAATTAAACCAATATGAAAAGCGTGATAAACATAGTGCCTTATAAGGTATTATAATGTCAAGCAAAATATTAAATATATTAAACGAGTTCAAAAGGCAAAGAACCAAAACTAAAAGTCTCATCCTGTAAAATTTACATATTTTCACATACTGTGTTTTAGCAGCCGTGTTGTCACATCAATTTAGAGGGCGAACAATGTATGTCAAGTAATTGTAAAATGAATTGGGTAAGATATAAAACTTAATTCGCAACAACTTAACACGACTTGCTACTGGCCTCGTAACAGAGGGCGTGGCGATGGTTACAAAATGGCGACGTGAGCCTTCTTTTCCCACCTAGCTCAACGGATCGAGCGTGGCGGCCAAGGGTAGAGGGAGGTAGAGAGTAAATACACACACATGATGGTTAAGCAATGCCGAGGCTTTAATGTTTGTATTCGCAAAAAAATATATATTAAGGCTACCTTAAGACAATGGTTATAAGATAGTGATTTATATACACAAACAAAAAAACAGTGTTACAACTAGAGATCTATAACTAATGGGGCCCTCGCCAGTTGGCGAAAGAGAAGGCACCGATGGTCTATGATTAAAAGTTTTTCTTGTCTTTACGCGTTACGCGGCCACTGTTCACCTTTGTAGTTCTTAAGGCTAACGCACTGCCGGCGGGCTAAGGGCGGAGGCGCGCGGGCCCTGGCTTTGGGGGTCGGCGGTGGACGTGGAGGGCGGCGGCGGCAACGTTGGGAAAACACAAAATATGGTACTATGCAAGACAAAACAAAACTGGGACAACCCTTGATAGAGATTTTGGAATTATTTGATGAGCTTAAATGAGGCTTGACACAGTTACATTTACTATAACAATTTTGTTTCATAGCAACGTCTAAACAAGTTGATGATTGAGTTACAAATACCTAGCAACTATACATATTAAGGCAGTCACATTTACAAAAAACCATATTAACTGTCCCAGTTTTTTTTTGTCTTGCATAGTAGGTTCTGTATTTTCCAATATGTAATATCTAATTCTGATTATAAAATCATTTAAACGAATTTTAATGTTATTTCAACTTGACCCACCAAAAATTTTCTTTCTTATGATTAAATGCAATTTCGTTTATTTCACTCTTAAGCTACCTTCTATTAAATAAGAATAGCTATTTATGCAACAAGTGCTAAAAGTTGACGTTTACGCACGAGACATGAAAATTATGAAACGAAGCCGAAGGCTGAGTTTCATAACATGTCTCGTGCATAAACGACTTTTAGCACGCGTTGCATACAATATTTTATCTACCACCTTAATTTTACTGTTATTAATCCATAAATATCGATTTAACAAAGGTTTGCATCTACGACACTTCTAATTTATGTCATAATAAACAGTAGGTTATGCCGCGCGGGCGAATGTTTGCAAATGACAGTAGTCACGGTCAGTTACGAAATGTAATTATTAATACTACACATCTGACTGTATTCATTACATAACGCTTTAATTATTTCAAAAACACTTTACCTGTAACGCAAGAAGCAACTAGAATAACTTTACAACTTCACTTCCAGTTCGAAATTGTAGTTTTATAACCTCACTTCACTTTTAGCACATGGGCTAAAAGTAAACAGCTGATTCCTTTAACCACAGTAAACTATAAAACCTCACTTTTAGTGAAACAAGCTAGCGCTAAAAGGCCAACTTTTAGTGGTGGTCGTAGATAAAAATACTTAAAGAAGAAGAATTTATTAAAGATTTTAAAATAATGTTATATGCTATTAAACTTTTAATAGACGTAAAAGTTCACTCTACGATTGGATTTCTATTAAAAGTCAAGATGTTAGCAACACTTTCATTTTTATTCAAATACAGTTGTTTACTTGATGTCTTTAGAAATCGCGAACCAATTAAACAAAAATGGGGTGAGTGACTCACTAAGTGCATTGTTATCGTTAACCAAAAATGACTCCAATACCGAGATAGTAAACGAAATTATAGATTTGTACAACAAATCAGTAACGTAAGAACAAACTGTCACCTTCTGCTGGGAATAATAGTCCAACCAGATTTCGGAAAGCTATTTAAAATCAGGCCAGCATTGAAAAGAGTAAGTCACTTCGTAATTTAATTCATAAAATCACTGTTTGATTGTCATGCAGTGACACTTCGATAACCTCCAAATTTGACATATGCATTAGGAATTTTGGAAGACGTATATGTTTATCAACATTTTCTATGCTAGTATACGGTTTTAAAAAATGAGGTTAAACAACTAGTACCTACTTAAATCATGCAAACTGTTACAATGCCTTAACAGCATGTGCAATTTATAGATGAACTGTTATTACTTGGCAGCCGCTTGACATTAGAAAATCATGTATTAATAAATTGTATGAAACCAACTTAGACCTGACTTACACTTTCCATGACGTACTTGATTTCAAATAGCTTTCCAATTTATGGTTGGAATACTATACCGTCTCATGTGAGAATTTTTGGAAACGGAGTCGCTGATGCTACATCATTAAGAGCCATCACTTTTCCTCAATTAATCAAACTAAATTAAATAAGTTGAACAAATAGCACGTGACACATGAAACAATAATTCTCCTAAAAATGGCTACAACTGTGCTCATCGACTCCATCTAAACTGAACAAAATCAACCTAGCCATCACGCTATAGAACAACAACCCTGTTTTCCAGGACAGAATCAAGAACTCCCTGTAGACTAATAATTGGACACACCAGGTTAACTTATCTTCATCTTATAAGGAAAACCAAACCACCTGAATGCTCAATATGAACAGTATGTTAACTGTTGAGCACATGATCTTGGAATCCATAGTTCACCACTCCAGCTATCTGCTACCCTAGACAAGGCTCTGGGAGATGACCAAAGAGCAGTAGAGAAGAGCATAAAATTTGTTAAATATACAGGATTAATATCAAAATTGTAAATATACGTATATCTACATATAGAGCGTTTATTATAACGCGCAATGAGTAAATGCATTTATGTTAAAATGCAATTATACGGAGGAAGGAATTCTGTTGATCAACCGGTATAAATACTTCAGTTTACAGCAAATATGTGGGTTATTACATGTTACATTGCCTGTTGTTATTTGTCATGGTTCTTTTACAATAAAATTACGGTTCATTTTAAATTAAACGCATTTACAAGTGGCGTGGGGAATCCTTAGAAACCAATAGTTACAATCCAGTCCTCGTGGAAACGGGAATACCACATTGCGCATTAAAATAAATTCACTGCCTAACGATCAGCTAGTAACCTAGATATCGATGCTATTTATTAAATAAAAAATCAGGTAACAATGACAACTATATACTTGATAGATAATAGTAATTTACCATACAAGTGCGTAAAGCTACTCTTTAGGCACGAGTGGGGTACAGTTAAAACGCGAGTGAGCGAGCGTTTTAAGCCCCGCGAGTGACTAAAGATGCTTTACGCATGCGTATCGTACAATATTTTATCTGCGATAGAATCTAGAAAACACGGTAAATATATATAAAAAAATTAAATGTAAATTAGGATTACCAGCAACCGGTCGTAATTTTTTTAAAACACGTAGCTACTGACAACGTGCCTAATGAAATCTTTTAAACACGATACTACTGACGACGTAAACTAATAAAAACATGTTATTAAACAGTCGTTTTATAAACTTAAAACTGCCAACTAAAAGGCAATTTTACACGCTGTCGTAGATAAAATATATTATCACCTACATCGCAGCTACTTTCCTAAGACGTTTATAAATAGTTAAAAACGTGATATCTTAATTTATTTAGGTAGTTTAGTTTAAATGCGTATAAAGTTTTCTATTTAAATACCTGGAATTATATCTTTTCAAGGTTATCAATAAAAAATATATTATAAAACTTTTATTCTCAAATTTGTAAACCGTAAGTTTCACATAGAAAGCCGAATAAACTTGAGTACTATAAAAACTAACTTCGGATTCAGCCTTGAATACTTCCTAACTTTCTACGAGTTGTATGTTCTGATAAGATTTTAGCCCGAGTTGCGGTTATAATAGTACATTAATATTTAACAGGAAACAGAATTCAAAATGTGTTTCAAAATTAAACCTTGTACCTTCAAAATGTAAGATGGTTTCGATTTATAGAACTCGTATTTAGTACGATCATTACTAAATGAGATATATGAGATGATGCAAGTATATATATCAATGATAAAATTAAGAGCATACGAAATTATTATTTATTATTTGTGAAGGTAGATGTATTAAATTTTCCATTAAGTATTACTTGATTATATTGCAATTTTTAACATTTATTTAATCTATAATAAAATATGTAATAGGTTTTTAGTAATGATAAACGTTGACTAGATTTTGACTCCGAGAAAATTGATGAAGGTCATTTCAATTTTAAATAATGTAGTAATGTAGCAGTCATATTGAGAATATAAAGTTGCAAGTGTTCAACTAAACATTCTTTTTAAGAAAAAACGGCAGTTGATACAACAGCGTTGATGTACTAATGTATAATGCATAACTCAGTGAAATCCGGTGCAAAAACGCTTACCGCGAGAAGGGATCTTTAAAACGAAAAGATCAAACTGATCATCTAAGGCGAAGGGTCGGCTAAGCTGATTTACATATATTCCATGTGATTGTAGACTTTAGAGCATAAGAATATTGCACTTTTGCCAACTTACTGAATATCTCAATACAAGGAATGGAGTGGTTATTTTTATGTAAAACATGAAATACAAACAGAATATTTTAATGGTACTTGTTTTGATAAACGTTATTAAAAGAATTTCAATTTCACTCTTCGAGCATACTAGGGATTATATTTTATGCGATAACTTATTTACTGGGATTAATCGTTTCGCTTTAATTTAAGTAAAAGATACAAGTAAGTTCTAATTTCTATGTAGAGAATTTCTATTTAGTAACTATAAAATACAGAGATAGCAATGCGAGCTACATGGTTTCGGTCCCCTTACGATATATCATAACTTCTTATTCTATTCTATAATCAACCTAATTTTAATTTTTAACGAATTTATAGTTTTATTGGTTATGTTACATAATTACGCCACATCACCTTTTATTATTTTAATGTGACACCATTTATATTATTATATATTTGAAAGCAGCCTTAAAAACAGAGTACCACCTATCAAATCGATATTCCGTGCAAATATTTAATATATACAGGGTAGTCTCCTTAACTATCAGACATAGCCAAATTAACACTGGAAAACTATTGCTGTGTAGGCATCGAGGTACGTGATTGGTCACAAATGACAAACGTCAAATTAATTTCAAATTACTTTCATTTCTGACGTACTATTGCTAACAAAAAAGAACTAGAACAAGTTCTAAATCTAGAAGCGATCAATTTTTATTATTTTAGTTGATAAACTGACTTTGACTGTCATGTGAATAAATCAAATCTGTCATGTCATAGAAAATTTCAATATCAAAAACTATAATACAAAACAATTACAAAACTAGATAAATGTACAATTTCTCGAATAGTTATACCGTTTTCTAAGCAAGAAATAATCTTATCTTTGAACTAAACTCATTCTAGGAGGCATTATTGACAGTGAAGTTTTAAAATACTTCATATTTATTTATTCATATCTCAGTTGCCAGTTAAAAGTTCAGATACACACAGCTACAAAGCCTTGTTCTAGTGTTCTTTTTTGGTAACCATAGTACGTCGTTGAGTACACAGGAATAGTTGGTTCTATCACAATTTCCTAATGTTAATTTCCCTATGTGTGATATTATGCGAAACTGTATGCCATGTGTATACGCTGACATTAAATTCCATGTTAAATACTTAACACTAAAATATTGGCTAACTATATTCACCCTAGAGCCAAAGTGTAAATATAAAAGATTTAGAGGTCGCTTTAGTAGATCCAAGTCAATTATACTTTTAAAGTTCTCATCAAAGCAGAAATGTGGAAAATGTGTAATCAAACCACCTTAATCACCAATAAGGGCCTGTCGTAGAAATTCAGCATCCCCGGTTTGTTGCTTTACATACAAATGTTACTTAAAATATAGATTTTGTGGCAGTATTGCGTTAATTTGCAAATTCGTAAAACAAATTATTATATTTCCATCATATTTCCTCGTAAAAACGATTTGATAAATAGTATGGGCATTGTAATAGTTGTATCATTTAATGGTTAGATCGTGCAAGACAATTTCAATATTAAGTGACGTGTTGCGGCTAGGGTTTTTCGGTTCCGGGTACCCGGACTCGGACCTGCCGAATCCAGTTAGGAATACCCGGGCACGATACCCGGTCTTAAGACTCGATAAGACCCGAGTCAACGGTTTTTTTTTTTTGTAATATTAGGTACCTACTTGTGAAAATTGTACTTATGTTGAATGGATTTTTATGTTTTAACTTTATTATATTATATATACTTTAACTCTACTATATTATATTAGTTAAATGTGTTTTTTTCAGTTATTATTTATTGCAAGTACAACGAGTTCTTCCAAGTAAAATTAAGACAGCTTTTCTCTTTTGTACATTCTTTTCATCTTAATGGTTAATGGTTATATGTGTATGTTGTAACAATGAATTATTGATAAAACAAAAGAAAATTATATATATTGTTATGATAAAAAACGGTAGTAGAAGTAATGACAAATGCAAAATTCTGATAAGGATATATTTAAAGTAGGTAGATATCAAATAAGAATAGAGTATAGGAGGCAGAAAGAATGGAAATATGGTAGTTAGGAAGTTTGTTCCCTTTATTGAAAATAACAACTATAAAAACATGTAAACATTTTATTATGGTCCAATTAAAATATTGAATTTAACCCTCTTTTACTGAATAAAATGTTTTGGATTATGCAAGAAGAGTGTTTATCAAAATCTACGTGGTGTTTTAAAGAAGGGAAATATTAAATAGCAAGGAAGAGAAGTAAGGGAGTAACTACAGAAGATAATTGGAATTAATAAACTTAATGGATACAAGCATGGTGATTTATTGGGAAGAATACAATTGACAGGTAACATAAATAATAAAAGGTTACATCAGTTTAGGTGTTACTGAGTAGAGCGACCGTGGAAGTATCAGTAAAGCTAGAGGGTCCATTCCGGAAGGAGGTAGCAGAGGCAGGAGCAGATCTGGGTTTGTCCTGTTGGCTGGTTGCTGTCAAAGATTTTGGGTTTTGGAGTATTGGACGAAGCTTGACACTGGTGATCCGTACGTGATTGCTGCATTGCAGAGAGCTGCTTAGAGATAGTTCATTTAGGAAGGTAGTGGCAGAGACAGGAGCAGATCTGGGATTGTTCTGTTTGCTGGTTGCTTTAAGGATTTTTGGTTTCGTGGTATTAGACGAGGCTTAGTACTGGAGGTCTGTACGTGAGAGCTGCATTGCAAGAAGTTGCTTGAAGGACTCGATTGTGCAGTCTTGAACATTTTGGAAGTGCAATATACAAGGTGGGTAATTCCTTAGTTTATACAAACTATAAAGCAAATAAAAACATTTTAAAAAGTGCAATTAATTAAGAAACAATAACTTACCGTATTATATAAAGTTATAATGTACAATTCCAAGAATTGGGCATTTGTCATTGAAATTTGAGAATTTCTGTTGACGTGTGATTGACATTAGAAATGACATTCGATTCGAGTGAATAGTTTTTAAAAATACTTGAAAATCATTTTTTTAGAACAAAGTAACTAGATAATTGAACCCAAACCCCTGAAAGAGTCTCAGGCGCTATCATCTTAATATTTGAAAGTTTGCATATTGAAAAGTCAATTTAAATAGAGTAGCCAGTGCAATATATAGATATGTTTGAACATAAAATATCAAATACCCGGATCCGGACTCGGACTTGACGGATCCGACTGAGTTCTACCCGGACTCGACGGGTCCGAAGACTCCGAGTCTTCCCAAACCATAGCTGCGGCCGCTACAAACTACCCCGGCGACACTCAATTTCCGTGGCAGCTTCTATTTTTTAAAGATTTGGTTGCATATTATTCAGTTTTCTGCTTTGTAGAAAAACTTGGAATAAAATATAATTGAATTGAACAGACTAAAGAGACTCCTAGTCCAGTCAATATGTACCTACATTTGAAATTTCGAAAACTAGTTCCCGCGATTTTCTTTCATCAATCGTTTTGGGGGTTGATAAGTAGTTTAAATTCAGATTTTCGGAATGATACTCCCATTGCTTCAGCGTCCATCTTGAATGTAAAGAATAATTTGTTTTTATTTAATAACTCGCTTATTTTCAACTTTACAGTAAAAATGGTACTAACCAAACTTATTGGAAATAAATTTCGCAAACCTTTGGTTATTACCTTCTTTTCTGTACGATGGATATTTTAGAGCCGAAAAAGTGGGGATAAAATGAAATTACGTATTAAACGTATAAAAGATAAGAGCAAAAGTTGCAGGGAATTGAAGTACCAATAACTTCGGTATCTATCGTTTTTCTCGTACAGTCGATATTTACGAAATTGCGCATTTTTTTGTCCCTCGCGGTCAAACTCGTTTCAGCACCACCGTAGAGATAGAGTTTCAACGCTTTTTTTTCGTAGGGCCCCTGTAGGCTTAATCCAAGCATTATTCCGTAAAAATTTTAAGACACGTTTTTTTATCGTTTTAATGCTGGTCCTGCGGAATGTACATCATCGGTTTCAGCTTCTGACACTTGATGATCGTCACATTGAAGGTCACAAATGGCGGCGTTAGATGGTGATTGCGAAGGTAGAGGCATAGAATAGTCGTCATTATCAATGCCTGCTTAGTGACGAAGATTATATGCCTCTACCTTCGCAATCAACGTCAACAGGCTTAGAGACCAAGACAAAAACACAATATTGTTTGTTATTAGCACAAGTCAAATTAATATTCTATTTTGTAATTACATTGAAAAGTTCAGTATTAATTTATTATGAATGGAATATCACTGTAAAGCTGTTTAGTTAATTCTGAAATGCAGCTCGCGCCATTCTATTAAAAAAGAAATAGTTTTCAACACTTTCAACAACATGCCGATTTGAGTTTACTACCGTATACCCTTCTTGAGTATTAATTTCAAATATCTAATAATACCCGGGGTGTTCCATTAAGCTTCCAGTACTGGCGCCTTCTCAAGAAACACAACTACTGCTATATTTAATTTTCTGGGGATTTGCACAATTGTTTACGTTATTGCACATAATAGACTACATCTGAAAAGATTTCATCGCCCAATGGGAAGCTTTGTATGGTACTTACCGGAACAAAACGTTAATGTGTTTTCTGCATCAATGTCAAATTGTGACTCATTAGTACATTTTTATTTATTGTGAGACAAAAACGCTATGATATAAGTTAGGTGCTTACTAAATAAATATACAAGTTGTCTAATTAATCTTTTTGAAATTACTGGCACTCATTACAATAACACTCGCAATACCAAAATAGGGTCAGACCCAGAAATTGCTTTTTTATAAATATTTTTCGTCGATTTTTTTTTAACTTAATCCATTTGGGAATGCTGTTCCAGTGATTTTTCACACCTATTTACTAAACGTATAATGTCATTTGTATTGTTTTTCAAACAAAAACTTTGGGTCATAATTACCCCGACTATATGGAATTTGATCTAGCAGTTTCATTCACTGATGATCGCAGACGCAGTGCAGCTTGTTACACAAATTTTAATTTACTTAATCAAAGATGTTAAATTTTCTACACTATCTTGGGATTATTGCTACATTTTCAACGGTAAACAACGAACAATGTATACTATTCTGGGACGTCCACAGGTACTAACTCAATTTAATAACAATGGAGTGTCTCTTCTTGATTGTTTTCATCTCTTTATATCAACGGAAATAGTTGAAACGTTCGCATATTTTATTTACCAAAAGTTATCAGTTTGGTTTCATATGTTCATTTTCGAAAAGTTTGTGGCAATGCTGACGACCATGTACCATGAACATGATATAGCTGGTGATGATAAATAGCTCGAACCAAATGCGAAAACAGTATTAGACAAACTTAGAAGAGAATATTCATGAAAGAGCGCAACACTATGGCTTTAAAAAAGAATATCTGAAGAACTAACTTCCTATCTCGTAAGGTACATGGATAAAATGACAGCAAACTTCATTGTGTATGTTTGTTCGTTGGTGAGTTTCTTCGGGATTCATAAATGTTGACTTTTGATTTACATAAAACAAAATTATATTTTATACACTTGATTATATTATGTTTTCATTCAGACGATTTTGAATAATCTATAGATAAAAAATTAGATTAATAATTAATTTTTTGGGAACAAAAGCACATATTGTCCACCCTTGATATAGATTCATTTTTCCTGACTGCCTTCAACTAATAAAGGGTTTAGTGAAAATATAAATTATTAAATACGGCAAATCCCCACACAATACTCTGGGTAGCTATATTAAATTTCAAAAAAAGTAAAACTTTTCCTGTCAGTATCTTAGACTAATCAAAATGAAATGTATTTATTACTCTTTAATAAAATGGTTAATTGCCCTTTTCTATATTTTATCGAATTGCAATATTTCTTTGGGCCTGCTCCGGCAAAACACAAGAATAATATCTCAAGTTAGGTTCAAATTTTAAAATTATTCTTTAGAATATTTAACTCAGAGTAGCTCAAATACGCTAAATTTTAGTACAACCGCGCTACTCGCTTCAATTACTCATAACCTCACAAACTTGACTTAAACACCAAGGTTCGCGGGTGCATACAGCGTTTTATTTGGATTTCCAAAAGCGAAATTTGCAAGAAACCACAGGTAAACTGCAGCAAATCTCCCGCCTAGCAACAACTAACTTGATTTTGTTTCAGATGTTACATAAAACGGCGCTAGCTATGTTTTGTTCTACTTCCCGTGATAGCCCCCAACCTTGGCCAAAATCGCATTTTCTGGTGACGCCACGCAATTTACTCGAACTGGGACAGATCTGGGTGCTCGGAAAAATGATGAACCTCTTCTACAAGGTGTATTCTCGAAGTATACTAGCTTTTCGGACTCCAACCACATAAAAACATGCCAAATCGTACCTTTGAAATTTTCGCCGATCTCGCCTCGGAGCTGGTGCAGATGACGCCCATGTCCTTATTCGCTGGAAGTCGCATCCCTGGACCCAAATCTTGTTCTGGGATGTTCTTACACCTCTTCATGGCCTATAGGACTTGCGATCTCTGGCTTCTGAACTTCAAATGAACCAGTGTCGCAGCTCGAAATATCCAGGTGGTCATGGGCCGAACCAAAGCCGAAGTTGGTTTGCATAAATTTATAATTTTTTTACTAGGGAAACTTTCACTAAGACTTCCACATGTGTCCGGTAACTTGTATAATTACTTGGTATACTTTTAAGATTTGGCAATTAATTTTTATTATAAAAAACAGTAAAAATCGGGAGCAGCATTTGCCCACAACTTGACATAAAAATTGTTCTTTCTCGTTACATAAAACGTTATTTATTACTGCTCTGCTATGAACACTTAGTTTTAAAATGCACTGGCACTCGAGTACGATTTTAAACACGTCACTGATTATTCTTCATTTCAGTTGTCCTCGTTCTGTATTGCTCTTTTCAAATTTTATCTTATCTTGCTTTGATTTCCATCTACCTTTCAGCTTGGTTGCTTTTCACTGGCCTGTACGTTTATTAATAACTCTACGCTTATATTTATTATGCACATAACTAACCTTTTGTATTATTTACTTTCATTTGGTCCGGCTTTAAATATGCTCAAACCTATCATATTACTTATATTATATTAGCCATCTTAAATCTTCCTTTTACTCAAACTTCAAATTCAATCTTTCTGAAATCTGCTTCTCTTATGCCTGCCTTTATCCCTCTAATTATGCTTCTTGTATCTCATTACCAATGCATTTAATAACTTCAACTACTGTTTAGATTGCAATTAAATAAAATATTTCAACTGTGTGCTTTAATTGACTTTGTTCAATATTTCTCTCTGCATACAGTAGTAAATTGTGAGCTTTAAACCATCTCTATATATACTATATACAAACCTGCAATCGCGTTTTTTGGTAGAAACAAATGACCGCAACTTAGAAATGTTAATATCCTTATATAACCATAAATGGTACTCTCTTGCCTGACTGCCTGCGTGTGTTACGTTTTTATCGTCAACGATTAAACCTACTTCGTTTGCCATCAAGCTTACTTCATTATGATGCCACCCTTTTCAAATTCAAAAATTACTGAATTAGAGCATGCAAAAAATCTAAAATTACATCCTTGACAGAATCGTAAACTCAAATAATGTCACCCTAGAAACTGGCAAATGGTAAACTTACAGATGTATGAAATAAAACATGTGGAACCTTTAGAAAATGTATATGTTGTATACTGCCTAACAAAGTTAGGTAGGTAGTTAATGAGATGCATCTCTTAAAACCATTTTTCATATGTTGGCTAGGCATTATACAAATTCCCTAATAAAGTGTAGGCATTTCATGCAATGTATTTTTTAAAGTAAAAGTTAGCAGTCGTTAACCCATGGGTTTAATGCGTCCACCCGTACGCCAACTCATCACACTTCCAAATTTTGTAGGTATTTATGATAGGCCAACTAATTATCGGTGAATTCGAGAAATCGATAATTTGCTAACCTAACGCATAACCAAAAGCTACAAAATGAATATGAAAGGAAGTCACAGGACACACAATCAAAGGTTACAGCTAACCTAAACCAACTAGAACAGCATATGGCCTGGTGATGAGAATGATAACATAACCTCCAACTTCAAGCGTAACATAACATATTGCCTGCAACCGTGCAATCATATCAAATGCCTAGACATTCTATATAATGACGACAATTTCGCCATAAACATTAAACAAACGGACTGGTGTTTTAAGCGATTTATAAAATTACATAAAATGCCTAGCCATTATACAAAATGCCTGTAACTTATACAACAGAGAAAAATTACAAACGGTAGTGCCTATTCTAATTCACCTACTTTTTGAACACATGAGGAACGCAGATTCTAATTCTATCGCCTGCGAACTTTTTTCTCTGCGAATTCATGTAATTCAGATTACTCAGTGTTTCCTTTTACTATTTCAGTCTTGTAAGGTTAGCTATGTGGTGGCCTGAAAAGCTAATACATAGCTACACACAAAGTTGAAAGTTCACTCATTTTATTTAGACAGTTTGATTCACGTGGGTATAATAGCATCTAGAGCAATAAAACCTCGAACCGCTCACTTATATGAAAAACTCAGGAATTATTATACTTTTCAAAAAAATCAAGTGTGACTCATAATTTAAATACAGGTTTTATGAGGTCCTTAATAAAATCATAAATATTATTTAAAAAATTATTACGACTGTTTTCACTGTTTCTCAATCTGTTTATCATAACGAAAATATGGACCATGATTGAAATACAGACAGATCAATAAAAAACCAATTAGGTCAGGCTGTGATATGTGTTATACGTTTGGCAGTACTGAAGTGCATTGTCAGTCTATGTCAGATTCGAGATTAGTAGGTTAGGTTTTGTTTGTTGTTTGACACAGACTGACGTAAAACTTAACCTGCAAATCTCGAATTTCACATAGACTGACAATACACTTCAGTACTGCCAAACGCATAACACAGCCTGCCCTAATTGGTTTGTTTATTGATCTCTCATTAGTAACAGTTTCAGTATTACCTTGTACCTCGATAACGAAAGGAGCTATTTTCTTTTCTGGAAATATAATATACTATGTCGGAGGAAGACGATATTTTGCATACATATTATATATGTACCTCGCACAAAACCGGTACAATTTCATACAAATATATACAGGGTGAGCACCTTAAAAAATAAAATCTTGTTTATTTGTGGGTTAATTTTGAAATAAAAGGAAGTAATAACTTTCACATAGGTCAGGTTTTACATTTGCCGAAAATAAAACTCAACGGATAAAGGATAATGTCACAAAAGAATAAAAACGTTTCAACCATAACACCGTGCTCTTCGAGACAGACGCGCGCCGGACTTATCTGGAAGGGACTCGGTAGCGCAGATGGAATTTCGCTGTAGTTATATTCGCTGCGGAGATTCGGTTAGGATCGAGCATTCTGCAGAGCTGCAGATGCGGTGGGTTAAAACCCCAGCAAGATAATTTTTTTTATTTAAAAATGTATCTAATTCATTAGAAATGTGAAAATATTAGCACTCCTAACTTAATTTGATTTTTAAAATTATTTAGTGTCACAATTTTGACGAGGGAAGTGCTGGGTAAAGCCTATTACAAATTTTTAAAGGAAAATATTAGCTTGGTGCTTTTCAATAGTTCATTTTTTATTGTGTTATCTTTCAAAACAATTGTTAACCACAACAATATCCAGTTGTTGTAGTAAAATCTAATCATATTTCTTATATGAAACATTCTTTCAATATGTGCAATGTGTAAATACGTATTGTAAATAAAATCTATGAACATTAAGAAACTTGCTTTTATGTAGGTTTGTAAATTCCCTATTGTATTCTATAATTTATAAAATATTTATGCGAGGCTACTCGTGTTTCAGATATTTGTATGAGGATCTCAGTTATTAGTAGCTTTAGCGTACTTATGCGAACGTTTTGTCCGTCCGTCTGTCTGTGTGTCCGTGTGTCTGTCTGGATCGCCTGTAACTTTCGAACGGCTACAGATATCGAAATTTTGAAAGGGGGCATAGTTGTTGCTAAGGTCCCGAGCACCTTCATGCGCTATTTGGTTTTGGCGAAAGGTCAACCTGTTTTCGCAGTGCTGAAGCTACTCTTTAGACCTGTACTTGAGCAGTTTATTTTAAGAGCTAAGATATTGTTTAAATTGGGAGAAATGCGTAGGAATTTGACCCAGTTAGTTTTTCAGGCAACTAAAAAATACTGAAAATAGATATTTTTTGTCTGTGGCGATATTACTTTGACTATTCAACACTATAACATATAAGCCAATCACAATGCAGACATTTGATTTTTTCAACCAATAACAGCAGTATATCACTGAATATTGGGCACCATGCAAAATATTCACAAAACAATGTACGTACTCAAAAAATAAATAGCCTTGTTGCGAAGTATCGCTTAGCAACGATGTTCTGTCCTTAGTGATATCGCTAGGTTACGTAACACTAAACCCCAACAAACTGTGTGGCTTGTTTTAAAAATTTTAAAATGCTGTGTTTTGGAAGTATTCCGCTGAAATTAATTGAGAATGAATAATTATATTAATTGTTGGAATATTTTTCAATAAAGTTAACCGTTATGTATTAATATTGTTATATAGTCGTCCCAAATACCACTCGAAGTGAATATATTTTTTTTAAATATTTTGCCATTCCCATAGAAATTTTGCAAATTTCACTCAACAAAATCACATTTAAATGTCACTCGCCTTCGCCTCGTGACATTTTTGATGTGATTTTGTATCGTGAAATTTAAACGCAATAATTTACATGGAAACGACAAAATATTTGTCAAAAATATATCCACTGCTTGTGGTATTACCCTTGATTATTTTTTTCGTAGCGATCTCAACCAATCAGAAGGCTGGATTTAGTTAAGTTATCGGATTATTTAACCTGTCAAACTGACACTCTTTTATTATTGTGCAACAAGTTATCGACATATAACCTGATAATATCGAAGTACTTATAGTATTACTTCTGAAAATATTAAATTCTGTGAAAATTTCCTGGATGCTACTTTTTATGCTTAATTTTATAAGATATATAGAAAATTGTTCTGACATTTCAAACATTCTCAAACCAGCACAAATCTATTTCTTTTAGAGGTGCCATATTATATTTTAATAGCATTGTATATTTTTTTTTGTTATTGCAACGATGATGTACGATGTATGTAGGTTTAGTTGAGTTTTTAATTAGTATTTTGTTTCTATAAGTAGGATTTTCCTTGAATTTCAAATTATTGTTATATTAAGTCAATAAAGTACATTATTTACTTCACTAAAGCTACTAAAATTTCACTTCCAACAAAGGAAAAGCTAAGATTTATGAATATATTGGTGCATATCCTCTTTGAAGAGATTTTGGGGATTTAGGTCTCTAAAGTTTGTAATGGGAAACCGTAGTGGGCTAGACGCTAGATATCTATGGCAGTTGAAGTGGGAATCGACCTCAAATTTTCTAAACCAGAACCAGGGGCTCTACGATTGTGCTACCTCCACTGCGCTTACTATTGAGTACACTTTAGCAACTTTCTATTGGATGAAATTGTTAAACACTGATTTTTTTAAATTAAAGTTAGATGAGGAAGAGAATGCAAAATCACTGCAATCAACTCAGTTGTTTTGTTCGAGGTCAGTATTGTGAGCCTTGAAGGCAACAATATTTTACATTAAATATTGAATGGTTCGATGCTACCATTAATAGATCACACATTTATAAATAGAATTTGCTTTAGGCCGCTACTTGACTACTTTACAATATTTTTAAAATTACTTAAACGGTGTTACCTTATATCCTCAGAATGTTTCATTGTGGACTTGCGAAGAATCACTAAGTGACTATTAGAAATAAAAACGAATACCTTGCATAATAAATTTAACAAGTTCTTTTTATACAATAGAATTGCGTTACACAGAGTAAAATTCCTACATGCAGAGCCCCATACCTCAAAAGACTTCGTGTTTTCCTCCACAGCTGCACTTGAAGCGGTGTCAGTTGACGCCTGCGTTTTCGACCACTTAGAAGTGCCATGCCAACGACTGTCAGAAATCGGGAAAAACAACCCTTTCTAGCCCAATGAAGGGCTTTAATCATGTATAGCAGAGCTTTATCGTTGATAACTAATGATTAATGAGTGACGCTTTTCATGAAGGTGGACTGTGACTGCGGCCACAGCTTACCTCGAGGGTGTTGCCATAGTAATGACGTCACAGCGCCCCGACGCGCACGGCGCCTCAGGATAACGTTGTTGCATGATGGCGGCCGCAGCAGTTACTTGTAGGCGATTGCCAGGTGATGTGCTGTGAAAAGAACGGTGAGAAAACATGACCCGGGGACGGGTGTCCGTCCAGGGTCCAGCGCTTTTCCTGCTCCAACCAGACGTAGTGTATGTCTTGAGGAATTAGAAGTAACCAGTGCATTCCTGCACCGATTTCACACACTCTTTGCCGCATGATGTCGCTGCTCAGTGTCACAGGTGAGTTCCCCAGGTCTTACAAAATCTATGTGCACAATCCATTTATCTTACGGTGATTTGCACCGTATCGCGTTATCGTATTAATGAATAACCCATAGGAATATTTATGAAGTGTTTATGAATAAGCTCTCTAGTGCTAGCGAATGTCCTAAAGCGTTATGTGTTCACCTATTTCCAAGATTTATTAGAAACAAGCTGCAAATTGTTTATGCAAAAAACATTTGCATCAACCAATGATAAAACAATCGATACTAGGGGAATACTGGGTTGCTTCAGATATCTGCTTATATACCAGATCTTGTCATGTGATTATTAGAAGTACATTAAGAAAAGACTATTGCACCACATAATCCGCTTTTTAATCGTATTTGCAATTTCTGGAATTAACTTTATGGTCACAGATTTAGATATTGCTGTATAGCATAAATTATAGAAAACTATTGTAATATACGGCGGGACAACGAGATAACATAGATTTCATGCTAAGACCGAATCCGGTCCAATCCAATGCGATTGTATGTATATTAGATATTTTTCTTTCAATTTAAGGTAATTCCATTCTGTTTACAAGAAAATCTTCCCCCAGTTTAACAAAACCTCTTGTTTGAAGTCTTTGAAGCTTAGGGTGATTCGTAAGGTATCTCATTATCTTCAGAATTAGTAAACTCATAGGAATATTTATGAAGTGTTTATGAATCAGCTTTCTCAGTTCGGAAGATTTACGCAATTCGAACGTTTGCTAAAAGCACGCCACAATTTGCTGATGCAATAAGAATTTGCATCAGCTTTTGATGAAACAATCAATATCTTATACGACTAATGGGTTGCTTCAGATATTGCTTCTATACAAGATTTCCCCAATACTATGATTCCAAAGTTAATTAAAAAATTACTTTTGCACTACATTTCAATCGCAGTGTCAGTTTTTAGATACCTACTGGCAAGGAAGAAAAGTTTCTTAAAATTGCAGAAAATGGAAATATGGAACACTAGATTGCATGCTTAGTCAGAATGAGGTTCACTCGATGTATGGAACAGAAAAAGGCGACGAATGGAATTGTATGCACATTAGATATTTTCCCTGCAAATTTACATAATTGCATTCTGTTTACAAGTGATCCATCCCGCAGTTTAGAAACCCACTTGTTTGATGTCGAGTAATAAGGAGGCCGTAATACTCATTTAAAATGTGACTTTAAATCTTAAAGGTGCGCCCGGTTTTAAACGATGTAATAAGAATAAAGTTCTGGTGTGCGAATTGATGAAAATTAGGGTTAACTAATTCAGCTAGGTTGTCATTTTAATAACCCCTGATGCAGATATAAAGCAACGAATTTCTTATTTATTCCAGTCTTATGGACAAAAGTTTCACCCAAATGAAGTAAATTATTACAATTATTATTAACATTAAGAAAATGGTATTACAGATAAATTGGCTGGACTTAATTATCATTACCATGAACGGCTCCATAGCCTTTATGCATGTCTGTTAATTTAATGGGGTAAACCAATGCTGTTTTAATAAGTAGCACACGACTGACAGAAAAATTTTACATTTTTGTTGCCATGGATAATTTTCGCTACATGGTAATGACATGGCTGTGTTACTTTCCACATTGAGCATATTTCAAGTCGCTATTTTCTTTAAGTTTTTTTATGTCGATTTGGAAGCATCTCCAGACACCAGTTTATTAGTGAAAGGTGTTTCATTACATGTCCTCTCTCAATTCTGAAATTACCTATCTTCTAAGAGCTTAAGCAAATAATCTTGTAATTTTTTTTAGTTTATTTATAGCTTTACAATCTGTCACGCAGTGACATTCAGTATATATTTTAACATATAATATAAGACATTAAGAAAGTTTTCCAACGAAAAATTTCCTTATACACTCACCGGCACGAAAAACGGAGCACTTGCATTTTTTGATTAGAATTAAAATTGTATCCCTTTGTGATGTTTTATTATTACATTTATTATTATACATTTATTATACATGTTATAATGTTAAATGTATAATAAATGTATAATAATAAATGTAATAATAAAACATCACAAAGGGATACAACTTTAAATCTAATAAAAAAATGCAAGTGCTCCGTTTTTCGTGCCGGTGAGTGTATTAACACATTCAGATTTGGGGATAAGCAATTGTGCAAATAGTCAATTAAACAAATAATCAAATAAACAAATACTTTGTCACTACTTTATCTTTAAGTTTAACGATTTATTAAGATATATTGGGTAACTTTCAAGGATGTATCACTTTCAGCAGCTAATTTTATTGTGTGCATGCTAAAGTCACCATAATGGTTTTGGTATTACAAACTCGTATCTTTTTCAGTGCTTTTATAGATTATCTAATCTGAACTTTTTGTTGTATTGTAGTTGAATGACTTTTAACCCAAGTGGTTGTAAAATTAATAGCTTTCTTTCGTGCAATGTAATGAGTTAAATCAGTGAGAACACCGTATAATGACCGTTTAATGTGCAACATTAATAAATAACCATTTTTATGTGGATGTTGGTAGAATTTAAATGACCTAAATAAACATAATTTACATAGAACAGAGTAAGTCTGTGTTTTTGTAACATCGAGAAACGCCGAAGTGGTATATTTATTTCTGCGCAAGCCCAAAGTTATTATTTAGCAAATCTGTTTTGTTTTTCTTTAAATTAAAAAGCTGAAGATAATTTTGTTTGCTAGTGTAGTTTCCGGATGAAGATACTACATTTTATTTTATTTTAATTATTCTTGTATATAGCAATTTGCTTGTTAACCGGCTGGTTTTCTTAATTTTATTATTTTCATTGGGATTCTTCTATGATTTCAAATTTAAGATGAATAAACTGGATTTACATTATGAAAGCAGTATTTCTATAACAATGTAAAATATAAATTGTTTTGACTAATACATAACCTCAAAATCCCTAAACTGCGATTTTCAAAATACGTTATTATTTCCCTGGTTGATATCTGGTAAACGCAAACAGTATGACGTATTGGTTTGCCACTAGAATGCGAGCTTTATAAGCTGTAATCGTCGGGATCTCACTCATCACGCAAGTGTTTGGGCATTAGGAAGCAAGTAGATTAGTTTGCAACTATTTCTCCTGGAGGATGTTTCGCCACAAAAATCTTGAATGATGTGGTAGTACTAACAGTAGCCGCAACGGAATAGTGCTGATGCCGTATTGCGTAATTGAAAACAACTGAATTTGCGTTGTGGTTCTGTGGTTACAATATCCGCTGATAAATCAAGTAGTTGTGAGATACGATATCAGCATCAATTCCGGTAGCTGAGGATAACAGCCATACACTAATAAAGTTGCCTTTATTCCGCTGCACTGTTACACAAATTAGAGATATTCATCGCGTATATGCAACTATTTGGGACTACAGTTCGTGCATTTGTTTTGGGACGATTCGGGGAGCGTTGTAATATTCTGCCACCGAGAGCTTAAATTGCAAAGTTAATGGGTATGAACAGTATTTTGATGAGACAGCCTCGGTGAATTTATACCAAGAATTTCTATTTGATGTGCTTTTAGAAACGGCATGTCGAAGTACACATATATATGAGCTGCTGAGAAGCTATGGAATAATAAATTTCATTTTGGATTTTGAATCCCATATCCATCAAGCCAAGAGATTATTCTAGTATTAATCTGCATATACGCTTTTGTTACTAAATCGTAGTGACATTTTACATAACACCAATAAATATTTAATCCTGAATTTTAGAATGAGCTTCCGTATTATTTAAAGGGGGAATTTCGCATTCAAAATTTAACACAGAATACGCAACGTTCAGTTGTTGAAGGAAATATTTCTATTGCTTCATTGATCACTATTGCTCAAATTTTCTACATGTTCCTAACTTTATATAGTTACCAAAACGAAAATGTACCCACAACATATTTCTTACTTTTTACAATGCTAATAAGGTACTGCAATCTTAAGTTCTAAATTACTGTTAGCTGCGTTATGATCATTAGTTTTTAACTACAAAAACTGCTAAGCAGTTAGCATACACACTAGAGTTCCTATATGTAATTAGAGTTGAGCCATTGGATCCACAAATCAAGGACAGTGTGATTTAGCAAATATATATTTCATTTGTTTTAGTTAAAAGAAATATGCATAAAGTTTAAAATTGGCAAAAATCAGGTACTCCATGGATTGTGGATCCAAAACAAGTCACCCTACATGTCCCAACTCTTTTATATACAGGGACTCTAATACACACTACAGGAAATGTGTATACCTTGTAGAAAGGCGTTTGTTCTTTTACTTTTAAAGCCCTACCTCAATTTGACCAGAAAGCTGAAAACAAAATCGTGAAAATAAAATACTGGGTTCGTTCACCTGCTAGAAGTTTCAGAATGTTTGTTTAAAACTCTCTGTAAAATACTGAGACCAGTTTTTCTTGAACACTGTTAACGCTCTGTTATTGATTTTTGAAAAGCAATGATGCTGCCTATATGTAGAGGTTGAGAAGAACGAGTGATATTTCCTTATCTTTTTAGCCTTAATATCAGTAGAGGACGATTAAATTTACCACTTTATGAAAAATACTGTAACCTTAATAATTGTGTAAACCTAGAGACCGCCAAGCTCCCAGTAGGTTTCACTATCGGCCCACTTCTTTGAAAAAGGTCTTGCAGGTGCCATCGTTAACTTTAATTACTATTAATAAATTAGAAAATATAAAGCAAACTATATATAGTCATACGAATAGGAACAATGTTTAAGACGAGTAATGATTCCAGAAATACAATAAAAGATTGCAAAAATACATTTACTGTAGGTAATTTAGAAGAAGAACTTAATGAGGAGTTGCTATCAAAATTAATATTTATGTAAAACAATATCTTTTATCTACGACAGTGTGTAAAATTGCCTTTTAATTGGCAGTTTTAAGTTTGTAAAACGACTGTTTAATAAAATATTTTCATTAGTTTACGTCGTCAGTAGTAACGTGTTTAAAAGATTTCATTAGGCACGTTGTCAGTAGCAACGTGTTTTAAAATTTTTAAAACACGCAGAATTACAACCGGTTGCCGGTAATCCTACTTTACATTTAAATTATCTTTTCTACGACCACTACTAAAAGTAGGTCTTTTAGCACTAGCTTGTTTCACTAAAAGTGACGTTTTATAATTTTGCGTGTTTAAAGAGATCAGCTGTGTGGTAAAAAGTGAAGTGATGTTATAAACCACAATTTCGAACTGGAAGTGAAGTTGTAAAATTATTCTAGTTACTTCTTGCATTAGAGGTAAAGTGTTTTTTAAACAATTAACGCGTTATCTATTGAATACAGTCAGATGTGTAGTATTAATAATTACTTTTGATAACTGATTTTGACAGTACTGGCTCCACAAACATTCACCTGCGCGTCAAGGCCTACTGTCTATTATGACATAAATTATAACTGTTCTAGATGAAAACCTTTGTTAAATCGACATTTATGGATTAATAACAGTAGAAAACATATTGTATGCAACTCGTGCTAAAAGTGGTTTATGCACGAGACATTTTATGAAACTCAGCCTTCGGCTTCGTTTCATAATTTTAATGCATAAACCTCAACTTTTAGCACTTCTTGCATAAATAGCTATTTTTATATTTACCTTGTCTTCTAGATTCTATCGTAGATAAAATATTGTACGCTACACATTCGTAAAGCATCTTTAGTCACTCGCGGGGCATAAAAAGCTCGCTCACTCGCGTTTTAACTCTACCCCACTCGTGCCTAAAGTGTAGCTTTACACATTTGTATCGTAAATTACTATTATAGGTTAGTGTAGATAAGTTTAATAATTATTAGACGTGTTTATTGCTGAAAATAGATTGTATTTATTTATATAAGATCAAAAAATATGGTACACAGATTGGGGGATAGTATAATCATCAAAAGAAGTCGATAGATCCAAATACGCCGTAGTAAAACGAAGCTGATGTTTTTCCTAATTTTTTTCACAACTCAAAAACTACTTATTGGGTATAATTCAAACAAGAGTTGATACAGTTCCATTAATTTTTTCAAAACCTCATGTAGCTGAACTTCTTATTTCCACATTTTTGCTTCGGCAAGTATGGCATCTATAATAGAGGATATTTTAATTGTACATGGAAAGGTGTAGTTGGTATGCTTGAAAAACCCTGTAGTTTCCGAAAACTTTCCTAGATACATTTTTACAATAATAATACTAGTAAGTTGTAATTTTAAACAAAATACGCGAATTATAGCACATGATGTTTCAAGATACACGTCATTTATTAAACAATTGTCAACAAATTGTTAAATTAAAAATAAATCAAACATATTTCGTTTCTAAATCATTGAAGATTTCGATATAGTTTGAGTACACTCTTTTCTACAAAACTAGCAAGATGCCCGTGCTCAAATGTTTTTTCTTCTAAATCTCAAACGAATTCTAGGGCGCCCCCCTTACCCTTCACTCAATACGCTAAACTAACAAACGCCGCAAAACAATATTGTAGGTAAAAAGGAAACAATATTCTTCCGAAAACAGTCTTCATTTACCCCTTGGAATTGTGTACGTAATTGTCATTTCCCTTGTATATATTGATAAAACCATAGTTTTAGTATAACAATGAGATAAAATTAAAATTTATATGTACAAACTAAATGTTCTATTCATAAGTTATAGAAAGATACTCGTTTTCACCACTTGAGGGTAGAATTTCGGAAATCTTCCTATTTATTCTAAGAGACATTGACTAATTCGTGAAAACACAGTTTACTCCTTTTCACCCCTTGGGGTGGAGTGTTCAAAAATCTTGCAGCCCATATTATCCTCAAATAAACCCACAGCGAAAAATAGTTAATAAATTTAACACCCTACCCCTTTTCAGTTTTCCCTTTTTACCGCTTTAGGGGTAATTTTAAAATCCCTTAAACCACTTTCTAAATATTTTAAGAATACATCAATATGCCAAAAAAACAATGGTCTAAGTCAATAAACATAGGAGATACCAAGGGTCCTTTAATTCACCCCGTATCCAGATTTGCACTTTTAGGGGTTGATTAGGTCAAAATCCTGAAATGTGATTTAGACACTTCTATTGGATACCTGTGCAAGCAAACACCAAGTCGATATCTCATTGGGTCTAAGAGATATTGAGGAATTCGTGCAAACACAGTTTAGTCCTTTTTACCCCTTAGGAGTAAAATTTTAAAATCTCTTTAACCACTTTCTAAATATTTTAATAATACATCTATATACCAAAAAGTAATGTTCTAACTCAATAGATATAGGAGATATAATAAAGTGTTCTTTAATTCACCCCGTATCCAGATTTGCACTTTTAGGGGTTGATTAGGGCAAAATCCTGAAATGTGTCTTTAGACACTTCTATTGGATACCTATGCAAGCAAACACCAAGTCGATATCTTATCGGGTTTAAGAGATATTGAGGAATTCGTAAAAACATAGTTTAACACTTTTCACCCCCATAGGGGTAAAATTTTAAAATCCCTTAAACCACTTTCTAAATATTTTAAGAATACATCTATATACCAACAAATAATGTTTGAACTCAATAAACATAGGAGATACGAAAGGTTCTATAATTCACCCCAAATGCATATTCGCACCGTTAGGGGTTGATTAGGGCAAAATCCTGAAATACGTTTCTAGGAATTTACAATGAAAATCTTTGCAAGTAAACACTAAGTCGATATCTCACTGGGCCTAAGAAATATTTTGGAATTTGTGAAAATACATTTTACCCATTTTCACCCCGTTAGGGGTCAAATTTCAAGTTTCTAGTACCAGTGGTTACGGCTCTGCGTTGATTAGTCAGGGTTGTGACTTTCCTTTATATACAGTGTGGTTCATGAAGTGTGCAACAAATGGGACATTTTTTTATTAGTTGTACAATCGAAATTTAAATACCGCCAAAAGTTAGTGCATGTTCGATAACCATATCAGATGCCCTTAGAATGGCTTCAAGTCAAACAATATACAGGGCAGGACAAAAAATATGAAATTCGTTCAAGATCGAATAATTTACGTAACATGAGAATACTTAATATGTTAAGTATCTTTGGCCTCTAGAAACTGCAGTATGCAAAGTGCAGGTTAGTGAAGCAGTGTTCTATCTGCATCCACATTTTACCACACTTGCTCGTCCATTGTTCTATTCCGTTTGTTATGTATGGTAAGGTCCTAGTGAAACACCCTAGTCTCATCCCCGGTGAAAATTCGCTACAGAAAATTTCTGTCGTCCTCCAAAGCAGCCAAATTTTCTTGAGAAATTTCTTTTCTGCAAAGTTTTTGCTCACGTGTAAGTAATCTCGGAATCCACCGCGCAGACACCTTTTTCAAGCCCAAATCATCATGCAAAATATTGAGAACACTTGTTTCAGATATACTGACTTCATTAGCACTAACGGAAATCTTTATACGCCTATCTTTCAATACCAAATCTGCAACCTTTTTTTCTTGGGTTCTTGCAATCACTGGTCGTCCGGACTTTGGATCTTCCTGGATGGATTCTCTGCCCCATCGAAATTGCTTAGACCAAAATTTCACCTGAAAATAGGTTGGTCCATTTTCCTCATACACGGCAATCATCTTTTGTGGATAATTTTAGGCCCATTGCCCTCTTTCGTAAGAAACTTTATTACAGAGCGATGTTCAAGTTTAGTATCACTCATTTTACCAACAAAAAACATTCGCAAATCTCTATAAATCACACGATTTAAACACAAATTTGCATATAGGCTTCTAAATGTCACAGTTACTCGACAACAAACAATTGCGATCATAGCTCTTTTGTTTCATGGCTAGGTAGATAACATAAAAATATCCCCTCGTATGTTTCTTTTCAAGTTCTTTCAATTAATATTCGTCCGCACAGTAGTTCGACTTAATACATTACCTTAATTTATCGATAATTTGCATAATCTGTTGTCTTACTTTTTGAAAACCACAAATGTATCATTTTCTCTGTAATTCACGAAGTGTAAGTGGTTCATATCATCGGACCGATACTATTTACTTCCAGCTATTCGAAGGAAGGCTTTGCCAATTCATGTATTTTCCCATGTATGTATCAGGTACCAGCTTCCAATCAGTGTAGTCGTGTTTCCAATAGAACTGCTAGCCCATTGATTTGAGTGCCTCACTTCTGGTTTAATCGCTACAGATGTGCGTACATCATATCCAGTTACAGAACTACCTCATGTGCATCTAATAGAGGTATTAATTATATAGTTATTGTTTATACGTACAGGGCATATGTTGCTCTTAGTGTAAGTATGTAATAGAATCATCAGAAGTCCACAAGAGCAATTCTTAGTAATACACTAATTACTTTTTTTTTTTTTATTATAACAATTTCTTAACTTCAAAAATAATATAATTTAAAAAAGTAATAATGTCTCGCTTTGCCCCTATTTGTGTTCTCATTTATAACAATTTTAATTTTGTCGCTCCCTTCTATTGCGTCGCGAAACAACCTTGTAGTCACTTCTTATTTAATGATGCTCTGCGTTTCGCTTTTACTAAATTGTTTCTGATTCAAATTATTTTAGAATTTTTGGCAACCTTTTTTATTAAGCTACTGGAAAGTCACATTACGGCTTAGCTGTTAATACAAATTTCGGTAATTATATGTAGTAGATGTTTTCGTGGTGATAGGAAACCCAGTTATAGCCCTTTATTGGTAGAAACATGGCTAATAGTGGTATTAACATATCCCATTTAGATAAAGAGTGCTTTAAAGCAAAATATGACATTAATTTAACAGGAAATTAGTTGAATTTTTGTTTAATTGTGAAGTATGCTGAGATGATTCGATTATGAATCTGCATTTTACAACGTTTGAAATAAATACTGTATTTTAAATTCAAAAACACGGTAACAATAATTTCACACCAAATAGAATACAGTTATGAGAATTTATACCCTGTGAAAAACTCATTTTTCCATACTTTGTAACGATTTGGATATGTCTACTGTATACAACGGCGCGGCGTGGTAAATCCTGCCGTCACGCAATGCTCTGTATGTTGTCACGCTAGCAAACATCGTTAGTTTTTAATTCGAGATTGGTACATTGTATTTGGAACTATCAAGTCATTTGTTGACAGGTAAACGCTGTAGTAATACAGTTGCTCACCATTTTATCTTTTATGAGCCTTGTAAGAATGTCACGATCATTTTCGTGACCATTAGTTTATAAATTAGCTTCCAGGCTACAGGGCGAATAGCAACCTTGATTTTCTAAATTACGAATGTTTGTACAGTATGTACAGGTCATCGGACACGAATAAAAGCAAGGATTTTTGTGTCCTATCAACAGCGTTTACATTTAAAAAGTTGAAGTTACTGTAATGGCGTTTATTATACACATTGGAGATACTATAAAAGATCTACCCAATTTTCAGTGTGCTTATTTGTTTACTTAATTTAATTTGCAATTAATTGTTTAAAGATATTTGTTAATGATAGAACGTCCAAACAACTGTCCTGCCGGAAGGAGCTTCCAGAAGGACAGTTGTACCGGCCACTTTGTCCTGCTGGCAGGCCTTTGATTTCTAATGTGTTCTGTCCTTCTGGCAGGACTTTATAGCTTCGGGCAGTACATCTCCCTTTTCTAGTGGCGTAGTCTAATGTTTTTTTGGATACGTTTCTTTTTTGTAGGTTTTAGGAAATAAATGCGCTTTTACTATAAAATAAACAATATTTATTCTTTTTCTGTGATATAAAAATAAACTTGTATTCCATTCAGTACAAACGTAAAAACAAGAAACATAAAAGTTAATAACAAGAAACAAACTTAATCTATAATTTATGTGGGAATCCCGATCCAAACATAGACAGACTCCAATTGTTGATGCCATCATCAAAATTCGTAGCTTTCGTGAATACACGATCGTTTATCTTAATTTTTGTGACCATTATTAATTGTGCAGCAGAGCAACAAACTTCCGAACGCCACTGCTAACGGAGAGAAACTACTCCCAAACCAATATCATCCGATAATTTCTATGCGGTTTGAACAATCGAGTTCAAACCTGCACAAGAGATAGGCAAAATTTTACGCACTTTCCGTTGGTGACATTTTTGTACTTCTAGAAGGACCGCATCATATATAAAATCACACATTTAATTTTAACTGTCCTGCCGGTAGGCCCCTTGGACGTTGTATCATTAATATGCATTTCTTTTATTTTATGCAGTTTGCATGATTGACATTATTTCTGATATTCACTTTAACCTGTAATATAATCATGTCATAGACGTAGTAACCACTCGAAATAGTTACAAAATTCGCATTGCCTCTGGCGTCAGTAAAATATTACGGTTTCCACTGAAATATTTATCACGAAGGTAGGTACTGTATATAGCTCTTCGTATTCAGCTTATAAATTTTCAACGTCAATCTTCTGTCATGATATCAACTACTCTTCTCCAATCCGCTCTGTGCTGTAAAACGCAAAGCTGCTTAACCCCGGGGTATTTGCAGTGCAAAAATGAAAGAGTCGGAATCAAAACTTAACTTTTGAAAAGGTAGGATTAAATGGATTCTATTACAAATCGTTGTTTCAAGGCTCATTTATTATTAAGAGCAACCGATACTTCTGCACTTCGCCCAATTTTGGTATTCATATTCATTAATGTTTACGGATCTATTATTAACTAGATGTCGTATTTAGGGCGCTTAATTAATTAGATTACTTATGTGTAATATTTTAGCTAATCTGAGTTAAATTTTGTTTTTGGTTCATAATGACTTTTAGATACTGTTTTTAAGACGTAATTATTAGAAAGGATTACAATTAAAAAAGTACTCGTCCATCCTACTCGGAAAGACTACAGTTAGTCAACATACCGATCTTTCTTGACCGGAGACTTCGAGGAGACTTAATTCTAAAATACAATTATGATAGGGACATTTTTCAGCTAAATGTGGGCCCACGCTTGCGTGGACACGAGCTAAAGCTGAAAAAGGAAAATTTCAAAACTAACAACAGACAATTCTTCTTGGTGATTCGAGTATTCGAAGTATAGAACAACCTTGACACCGACGTCATCTCTGCGACATCTGTTAACATTTTTAAAAACAGACTTGATGAACATTTTTCGTGGTACATACATATTTAGTGTATATGCTGCGGGACAAACATGAAATCGGGCATTTCCAGTTTAGACTTAGGCCATTCCTGTTCATTGCTCTGGAAATACACGAAATGCCTACGGCCAATAGTGGTAAAGATAAATTTCGGGCTTGGGCCGCAACATATATACCCTTACTAATTTTCCAATTGTGTTTACTGGGCTATTCTGTATTTTTTTGTATCTTTTAGGCTGCCAAAGGTCTTATGTCCTCAGCCTTTATCCAAATATAATAATAATAATAATAATAAAATAATAAAAAATGTTTGGCTGAATTACCTATTAGAGTCTATTATAATCTCGTTAATATTTCAGACTTAACTATTATTACTTCAGGAAATTTGTAAAAATAAATTTTTATGAACGATGGGAGATAACATAAATTATGTACTGTTGTAATTCCACCTCCAGATGCTGCAAATGGCAGCAATATCGGGCAAGTTGTTGCACAAAGCAAGCTTGCAAGAATGAATTTGGGTACGTGTTCACTGTTCAGTTTTAGCTAGACTCATGATATATGAGTGTAGATCTTGCTCGTAATGGGATAGGTTTAAATAGTTAGGCAACGTTTTTAAACAATAGGTAGCATTTTTTTTTGTTATCGACACTCACGAAGTATCCTTAACAATACAATTTGCAAGTGTTCGGTAAGCTAGTTTGATTTAATTAAGATCATTGTATTATTGTAACTTAAAAATGAGAGAGTAACGGGTATCTTACTAATTTTTAAAGTAAAAACTTTTAATTTCTGTAAATCTAATCAAAAATGTTTTCATCAAATCAAATCTATCGTCGCTGTGATTAGCGTTTCCGGAAAAGAATGGTTCATGTTGTATCCAATTGAAAATCTAGACGCCGAAAACGCTTGACTTATTTTTGGAGGTAGTGCTATTTCATTTATCTATCTCATGCCCTACTAAAACTTTGTTATCTGATGGAGATTAAGAAACAAACAAAGGGAAAGCAATAAATTTCTTAAGCTCATCGTATATTACATCAGAGATACTATCTATCGAATTTGAGTGCTCCGATTTATACTTTGGGTAGTTTGAATTTGTATTGCGACGGATTCGTAAAATACATTATGCTTATCATTTCAGTACTGGTGTACCAAACCATACACGACTGTAACGAAAAGGATCGACTAATTATCTTAAATTAGCAGCAATGAAACCGGAAACTATAGAAGCAAGTCCAAATACCAATTTGAATGTTTTACAAAATCGATTGTCGCCATGCCTTTTATATCACTATGATGTTAAACAAATATTTTTGCAGAACTCCGTAATATTTGAGAATCGGACAGAGTTATACCACGGAACAAAGCTAGCTTTGTTCCGTGGTTATACTGTTATTTTTTACTCCAAAAGGTATGGTAGTCCGTCTTATCCAGTTATATCCACATCTTTTAAATCTCCCTGCATTTAAAAGTATATAATACTTTTTGTAACACCGCATTGATAAGTAAATGTTATTTTTGTTTTTAATGTCTAAAATATGTTATTATTGAAAAGGTTGAAATAAAAATATAACTATAAAATAAAAAACTAACTACTAAATAATAGTAATTTATTATACAAGACGATAAAGTTAAATTTTATCCACTAGTGAATCGTTTAACGTCGAGACGAAGTCGAAACGTTAATGATTCAAGAGTGGATAGAAATAACTTTATCGTCGTGTATAATACAATATTTGTTTCTATAGCAAGAACTTTAACAATTTCAAAAGAAAATAATGACAGTCAATGACATTTCAAAATGTCAGTAGCTAGATTGGGTTGCTACGATAATACGAAGCTGTCATATTTAATTTAAACAAAAGTTAGAAAATTAAATTACTTTATCTATCCTTGATGTTAAAGTGCTACTTTATCTACCCTTGCTGTTAAAGTAAAACTTGACCTTTTGTTTTGAGTTGATAAAAGCACACTTTAACATGTGCTATAGAAAAAAAAACTATTGTTGGTGACGCTGTCTATGTCAAATTCGAGGTTACGTTTTGCGTCAGTACGTGTCAGACTGACAAAAAACCTAACATGCTAACCTTGCATTTCACATCGACTGACAGTGCCAGCAAGAATATACTTTCAGTTTTCTGCAAGGTTCACATGACAACCATGCGTTACTAATTATTGGAGGTTTAAAATGCATACTAATGTAGTGAATTTTATTAATTAGCAAGGAGTTGTTCCAAAATATTATGCATGTAACAGAGTCTTTTTTTTACTTGTCGGTTTACAACACTCGCCTTGCTCGTGTGTGTAAATTTCCCACTTGTAAAAAAGACATGCTGTATAAACATGTTGCATAAAATATTATTAAGAGCTTATTTTAATATCAGCATGGTGTTATTTCACAATAATTAACTTGTTATATTTTTTAGTGCACGTAAAATGTTTCAAAAACTATATTTTCAATATACAAATTTGGAGGGGAAGTAGTACACCCTATCCATTTTTTTACAAAAACTATAATGATTGTTGGGTGATATTACGTTTCAAATTCTATTTTTTTTTAAATATTAACTTCAAGAGTATAAGCACACTTCCTTGAAATATATCCATCTAGATAAATGGGAATGAACACAAGGTTATAATAATCAATTATTAGTGGTAGTATACTGCAAATTCTATCTACTGGAACACAGACAAAAGTATCGAACGGATATGGTTTAATTAATGATTATTAATTGAATGTAATGTAACAAGCGTCAACATGTGAGAGCAACACATCAAATACTCTTTAAACTGTCATGTTTGTTCTGAAAACAGTTTATCTGAATGGTCTATGGATTTAAAGCTATTTTGATACATTTATAACCAGTTTATGATCTTTAAAACCGATTAGTAGTAGCTGTCCACCTACACTAAATGATTGTGCTCAGTTTGGTACAAATTACACTAGTATGCCATACAACGATCTACTTAGATTAATATATGTTTTGTTTGTAGTAGACTATTAGATATAATTTATTCAAAGACATTTTGTGCAAACAACTAAATATTATATCATGGCTTGAAGCGGATAGGCTGCTGAAGGCTGAAGGTAGAGTAGTCGCTTATTAATAAATAATAAACAAGTTATTGAGACTGGGAACAAGTTTGTATCTGTCTAATTGTACTCAGTTGAATTAAGAAAACTCGCCTTCGAAACTTTATACTGAAGCAAAGCTGCTTTGTACAGGTTGTGATTATTACGATAAACGCTGTTTGTTAGCCATCAGTAATCAATAACGATCTTTTAGTCTCGTTATTGCGACAGCCGAAGATGTTTTATATACAAGTGGAAACCGTTTTGATCTCATACTTTGTTTTAATAACGTTCATGGAAATAGCATACAATTAGAAATGTAAAACATCGTCGATTTCTACTTCAAAGGTCAAGTTAAATTGCTGAAACATGAATTTATCGTCTTTTATGTTTTATGATTTCACTAAATTAGTGCCATATAGATAATTGAAACTATGTTAAAATTCAACAATAGACATGGAATGAATTAAACTCCCCCCCCCCCCCCTCAATATAAAAATTAAAATGTAAAAATTGTCTGGACTGAGAAATGCAAGTTCAAATAGTCGATCTTGATCGAATTAAATCTATAACGAGTATATCTTCATCTTCTATAAAAAATCATAAATGTTGATATTTTTTAAATATTTTCATGGGAAAGTAAATGGGATACTAATATAATAAGTAGCCATTTTGGTTTGCGTAGAAGTTATTTAAAAATCTATAAGCTATGAATATAAATTATTTAAAACAAGTCGAACGATATTCACTGGAAAAACTAATATTTTTGTTCTTTAAAATATAGCTAAAAGGAAGGTGTACTTGAATGATATTTCTTTCATACTAAGTGCTTTCAGTTGTATCGAGAAAGCTATCATAAGACATCCCACACTGTAAGTGAAGCCTGTCTAGTACGTTATCGCGAGACGCCTAAGTCGGGGTAACTGGCAATCCTTTTAATTGAAACACACTCGGACACGAAGACCAAAGCTACTGAGATTAATAAGAACACTTAAGTAGATACAAATACTTGCATTTATTTTTCTGCCGTTTACAGAAACCTTAAGTTTACGTATTTACATCTTCTTATTAACTAACTTAATTCTAAGTCCATTCTGACCAAGAAAGCTCGGTGGGCGTTTACAAAGTTCCCAATAACCTATCAGAGCTGGTCTAAATTTTGGACATTTGGCATTACGCGGACGTGACCGTTCATAATAGTTCTATGAATTTTTACAAGCTTGAGGATTTCCCACAGTGAAATGTGGCCTGTTCGGACCCTTAGTAAATTACCGCTATAAAGATTTAAATTTCTACTAAAAGCATTTGGTCCCAGCTGCAAATAGTTTTTATGATCGAGTTGCAACCATTGCTTCTTCTAATCACGTACCGGTCATATACATCACTCAATATTTCGGTTTATGAAGTAAACGCTGCATAAACTTACTCTAAGCTTATTCGTGAGATTGGAATATCCCCAGCTTCCCAAGCGAAAGGCACGTTTCTAAACATCCGCTTGTTGTAATTTAAATATGACATTTTCCTACGAATTTTACCTTAAAATATTATACAGATGGCTTACAGCTAACTAAAGTACAGTATATTCCTACATAGTTCATTAAATTAAAGAACGCGAATCGTAACAACGTTTAGAATCTTTATCTCAATTATCTCAAGTTAAGGTCACTAAAGTATTAAACATCTTCGTGTTTATTAGAAGAGAATAAATCAGTTGTTTAAATAATTTTAATAACAATTCAAACATTTTCCTAAATTTTGCGTCTAAATAAGGTTTGTATTAAAAACAATATGTAGTATAAAAAATCTTCATATTTCTAAAGGTAGTTGTAGTTCTGCCATAGTAATAGCTACTTAAATTATAGTTTTCGTATTGACAAATCTGTTACACTTTATAACAAGAACTGATAATAGTATGTTTTTGCATTCGCTTATTATTCTTGGGGATATTGGTACTGTCCAGCTTTATTTTTTAAACAAAACATTTGTTAAATTTATAATGATGCCTAGAATCCCTACTAGAAAAGTTATATACACGTCTCACCATCGACACTTTCTTTAAAAATGAGATTGCCTTATTGAGTTTTATCAATAAATGCGCTGGTAATCGAACGCGAACTTTGCCCTAAGTCAGCTAGGTTCTATTAAACTTTCAGACAAAACCAACAGCTATTTCACCCAGAAATGCAGAAGATTGCTTTGTGCACCACTCTCGTGTCGAGTGTAGCATATAAATGGCGTACACTTTTTAGTCATGATCAGGTAGTTAATTAAACCACTTGCGCTGAGGGAGTTTTTGTTTTCCACCTTTAAATCGATATGGAGTGAAAATTCCTCTAAACATATTCCCTACTGCCTATATAAGCTCGCTGTTTTGTTAAACATGCCGTTTTCGCGTTATTGATTTCATACATTAGATTGCTTATATACCGGGTATCTGGAAATATGTGGGCATATCTTAATTGCAGATTCCTGGGCTCAAAATGATATGATAGATATAATTCTATATACCTATATGCAAATGCGTTTTGTTCAGTCACGATTCTGCGAAAGTACAACAAAGTTATGATAATTCTTGCAACATTTCAGTATAAGCAAGATAGCTAACTGTGAATACCCAAAATAGTTGGTAACCAATAGCGTTAAACGTGACAGCTGAACTACTCCAGAGGAGGGAAAGGAGCAAAACAAAATAAGGGCACCACCAACTTGCTTGCCCAACAACTTGCGAATCTAGGTTGAAATAAAAATAAATTGATTAGACGCAGGCTCTTTGATAAGCTGTATCGTGTTATAGAACAAAAATAAACTTAAATTTGGCGTCATTAATGTGGTACTTAAATCCAATAACTGCAGACAAATAACATAAGACAGCAGTTTCTCGTACCGAAATAAAACATTGATTCTAAAGACCGGGTAGATACAGTACAAAAACAATAGCTAAATACAGTGAAAAATATTTAAATGGACTAGAAAATCATAATAACTCTCTTGCAATAAACCTACTAGATAATAGTGAAAATATTCAAAGGTTAAACAGATTTAAATCACTGGGCTTACCACATAGATTTACGTTTTAGGTTGTGTTAATTTCGTATTTAGTGTTCAAATTTATATGGTATAAGTAAACTCTGTGTTATGGTTATTGGACTATAACTCGCGTGTATAATTAATGTCACATCTTTACAATTATAGTATTTGCTTATTGTATTTCTATACAGATTGCAAATAGTCAACAAATACTCGTATATTGTACTGGATCACAACGCGTGTGCTGTCTTTATTTACTTGTTAATGAGCTATTATTTTTGATTATTAATTTGTCACAAGTTGTGCCGTCATAGATGTGTTAATTTCCACGTTCCAGCGTCTTAAATCTGCTATTTACCTTCAGGTATCGTGATCTTAATCTGTTTTTAACTTACATTTTTATGTTATCAAATTAAAATTGTCCTTCCATGTATAGAAAATCAGTAACTGTTATTAGGGCAAGCTCCTGAAAAATCAGGAATGGATTCCTTTAGTTAGATACCTTATTTCTGAAATTTGATGTTCTAATTGTTTATCATTCCCATAAGTCAATATAACTGATGTCAGCTATATGTCAAACAACTTTGAAATCAAAATGACAAATACAAGATTGTTACAATCGTACACAACAATATTAAAATAGTAAGTAATTCTTTCATAAATAATTCACCTTTTTATAGTCTTTATTTCCTTTTCTAGTTATGACTTTAATACTAACCAAACTGCTCTTCTCCGCCTACCAATCGACTCTCTCAAGCACCTTCCTGCAATGGATGACCCCACGAACAGACCAGACGTCCCAATCGTCCAAAATCAGGAACTCAACCTTTCCCACAGTACGCAGCCCAAATCTGCATACACCTATTTGCAATACTGAATTATATCATCTAATTTCACTAAATACATCATGGGTTGTTCTCCTATTCTTTCCTCGAAAATAGGTAACATATCTGTTTGAACTCCCATATTATTTATTCCTTGGTTACCATTTACATTTGCAGTACCATCTTGTATTATTCTTAACCGCTCTTCTACCTCCTTAAATTTTGTCGAATTTTTGTCTGTTAATAAATTAATATTCCTTTTATTCTTTGAAATTTCTCCCTTCATTACCACTTTATTTTCCTCTGCCTTCCTTTCCATTAAATCAACTCTTTCATCTATACACTCTTTTTTTGTTCTCATCTGGTTTTCTACTGTTAGTTTAATTCGCTTTAATCTTCCTTCTTATCTTCCTTATTCTTGACTAATTTTATGAAATACGAGTTATATAAAGCAGACCATTACGCATAAGGGCGTAAGAAGCGGGCATAATTATTACTCCCACTCTTTACGGCCTAGAGTGCCTAGAGCGTTGCAGCGTGCTTTTCAAGCTTTTTAATTTATGTACGTGTTTGAAGTAGAAAATAAAACGTAGTACGCTCCACGGGCATTGCTTGATGTTTATACTCCCTTGACGACTTACAAACCGACAAACCACAGGCACTTGGGCTTATATACGCTCTTAAACGGGCATAAATATCTTTATAATGCCCTTGGTACATAAATAACTATTATAACAGACTAGTATCTTAGAAAAAATTCAAACTGCTATAAAAAATTTGAGAATCTTGTAATTGTTTTTGTATCACATATAAAATAAAATATATAATTTAAACGATAAATATCTTATGTGCAGAAAATTGGTATTTGGAGAGCTTTCGAACGTACATGTAAAACCCTATTTTGTTTTAACATAAATAGCGCGAAAAGGATGCGAAGAAAAGCTATGAGGAAAAAGCTCATTAAAAGGGATTATAGAAAATACATGAATTTTCTAAAATATTTTGTATAAACCTTCGAAAATTAAAATCGCTCTTATCTGGAACACGGTTGATCTGCGGACCCATGTATATCAAGAGCTTTTCACTTGTTTTTTGATAGCACTATAAGTTTTTAAAATATTTAACCCTTTTTTACAACACCCTGTATTTGATTGGCACATACAGATTGCGACAGGCTACTAGGACAATAGCAAAAGCAAGAGGACGTTACATTGGGCCGTAGTTGTATTTAAAAAATAAAAAATCGAATATATACTGTTAGCTTTTTACTTACCTTTAGGTCGGCGATCTATATTTTTAACTCAATAATTGATCACCATAAAAGTGTACTTGAGGACCGTCTCTAGCAACAGTAAACGACCAATTCTTTGATTAAGATGTTAAAGGGAGCGCCAACAAGTTATACTCAGGTACACTGATATAGGTCAAGAAACTTGTAACTTCACTTTATATCTAATGAAACAATTATCGAACTCAATGATTGAAATTAAAATGAAAGAGAGTAATACCTTTAACTAGCTTTATTGTTACTCAAACGTTGATCATTATTCAATTACTCTACTATTTGAACGGGGTACCCCACTTAACTTAAACCACTAATATGTTTAATGTTTACACAGCGTTTTTATATGCAAAATATCATCAGAAATCACTTATCTGTTCGTGGTTACACTTGTAGACGTTTAATGCCTCCAATGACTCCTATTAAATGTCAGCTTGACAGCCCCAAATCGTCAGCTGTCACATGCCTGATGACTCTCAGAAGACTAAACTTTCTGTAGGTTTACCCGCCCAATACTAGTTGCTATAATTCGAATTTCAAGATAAAATGAGGCAGACTATACGTACCCTGTTAACAGGCAATAACTATGCAAACGTTAATTCGTGGTTTCCTAAATCGCTTCTAAGCTCGAGTCTATATTCGTGGGAAAAGTGATTCTTGCTTCTAAAATCTCCTACCAGGACGGTTGGCCGGTAATATTCCCTACTATAACCAAACCATTTGAAATGGCGAGATTATCACCAAATAACCCACGAAACTTCTTGCACGTTCAAATGCTGTCACACGTTTTTTTCCAAAAACAAAAACCGTTGTTTAATTTTTCCCCTTTAGTAACATGTGATTCCTAATATATGGTTTATATTATCAGAGCAATGAGCTGTATATGGATGTATATTATATTATATACACAGGGTGTTATGGAAATGAGTGCAAACATTTTAACCAGTGATAGAGCTCACCAAAATGAACAACTTTTCTATTTATCGTTTTCCATTTAATCGTATATATCGTCAATAATTTATCTCGCCTAAATTTGACGAGCTGCTTTTTTATTTATCTCCTTTGTTATATAATCTCTCCTTATTTACAGAGGACATTAAGTATTTTGTGTTCTTGCACAAAAAGCATGCGGTAAATAATTTACCTACCTCTATTGATAAAGTACGTTGGTGACCAGATGTGAACTATAGATTTTATCAGTAACTATGCAGTTTTTGTTGGTTTGCATATCAAAGAAATGTTTTTGTGTTTTGTGCCATTAAATTAAAATATTATTCAATAGAATTTCAACTCAGTTTTAAGGGCGTTTTCGAAAAAATCAGTTCAGTTCAGTTCAGTTTAGCGAGTTCTGTTACGGGTTAAAATATTTGCACTTATTTCAATAACACCCTGTATGTATATGTCGTAGGAATAAAGTAAATTTAGACAAAACTGTCAAACATTGTTTATACTGGCAATAATCACGAAAAATGTGAAAAATAAGTCAAATGTTTCACAAAAATCTGTGAAAGATTCTTTATCTAATAGACTTGTCTGTCCGGGACGCTGTTTTGTCTGTCCGGGACGCTGTTTCAGCAGCCAAACCGTAAGAGATAGAGAAAAAAGTTATAAAAGTTATATGTTTGGAATGGTCATGTCAGGTCAGGAACTGAATTTCAGTCACGTGACACTTCCGGTTTTCGAGAAATCACGTGATTTTTTAAATGAGACATTTGTTTCACTGGGTTGCTAGTTTTAAATAATGCTTAAAAATGATCTAATTTTCTGTGAGTTCTGTATAAACGGATTTTAATTTTTTGAAAATATTTTTGTCCATATGTCTAGTAACTTTTATGGTTTACTGATAACGTTTTCATTTACTCTAGGGATTTATCATTATGGTCGGTAACAGCGTGTTTTACAGACACCTACCGTGCTAGTGTAATCCAGTTCGAAAGAAGCACAGACGTGCTAATGTAGTGTTATCCTTATCGCACTCGTAAATAACGAGAGTGACGCATAAAAGAATTTCGTCCAAAGATGTTACAGGGCTCATCTTTGGACTGTGTTTCTAGGCGAACGTCCTGAGTCTGTAAACAAATGCGATATATTATTTTTAAATCGTCTGGACACTTTTTCTCTAAATATGCGTATATCGTGAATGATTTAAGCTTACGGCACTATGCTACAGCAAGTTTAAAAACTACAAAACATAAATATTAATGTCAACATTAGCACACCCCACCAGCTAAAATCTTCGTAAATCAAAAGCATTTAAACAACAAGGGCACACTAACCATTTCGTAAAAGTTAAGCCTTCTTTAGTGCCAGATGATTTATTAAAAAACAACGCCGCATTAAAAATTTAAATCTCAGAAGTCTACAGTTGCAAGAACAGTCGGCTTTTCGAGGGTCGTGTTGTTATTCTACCACCCTTCGTGAACCCTCATGAAAATTCTACTAAAACTGCTACTGTACAAAATGCAAAAATAGAGTGAAGCTGGTGTGGAACATCGCAAGTAGTCACAAAACTGTTGGTTTAAAGAAAGCTTTGGGGGGAATGAAAATTTGCACTGAAGAGGGAAGATTTCAAATTGTAAGGTAGGGAAGTGGCGTTGAACAGCTACATCGATAATCTGCAGCCCAATTTTATCCGCAAAATAAATTAGCACTGCACAAAAATCGAGTTCAGTAGTACCGTTGGAAGCATAATTAACTTAAAAATTGGATGGATTTTCTAGAAATTCTCTCGTTCACCTCAAGAACTTTATTATTTCGCTGCGTTTAATCTCAGATATCGTTCGGCAGTACGAATTATTAATAATCTAAATCTTGCACGCAAATGGAGGCTCTATTTTTGCCTCAAATTCTTTAGTGGCTGCTTTTTTCTAGTCCGAGTCCAGCCAATCGATACCCGGGTTTGAATAAAACAGTCGCCGTGAGGAAGCATGAACTATGCATAGTACCAACATGCTATTCGCTGCACAAAGACCTGGATTATAGAGTTCAGAGGTTAAAAGTTAGTACAGCGTTCTACCGAGATCAAACGTAATCCTGCTGAATTGTAAATTGTAATAAGATTTGTAAAGCTATTTTATTAGGGGTTTGTATATTAATTCCAGTGGTTACAATGGTATTTCATTATGTGGTCCGTAAATTGCAGAAAATTTGTAGCATTTGATGAATAGTTAACATAAACATTTAACTTGGTGTAAAAAGAAAGTACCAATGTTATTTTTTAAACACAATTAAAAACCCTATTTTGCATTTTAATGAGTTGAATTTTCATAGGTTTGTAATCTTTTGCTTGTAATTATTCAGTGTGTTTCTCGAAGGTATGTAACAATTTAAAAGTATTTACGTAGGTTACATAACAGAGATTTAAGCAGAATTACTCATCGTTTAGCAAAAATATCTTGCAAAGTTATTTGAAATGGAAGACTTGGATGGGTTGTTGAGAAGGCCATTTTTAGTAAAACGTGCCAGGTAGTTCCTTTTCGAATTAGTTCCCTAACTGTAGAGATCAAATTTTTATTGCCGTCATGTAATAAATCGAAGGTTTTAGTGCAGCTGAATATACAGAAATTGTTTTTGCTTACGAATACTATCTTAATACAATGTTTATGTGAATTCAGAGAAAATTTATCCAGCTGTTCAAAACAGACTTCAATCTTTTCGTGTAGAATTTGATCGTATATTGCAAAGACTGCACGAGACCAGAATAATTGCTCTATCTAGTAATAGTGTTGCTCATGCTGTGGAATAAATGCAGTTGCAAACTACACCAATATGATTTCCTTATGATTATTAATCCCCACTATATAATAACACAGGGAATAACCAGCCTTCTCACTGATCGTGACTTTCATTGTTATGAAGAAGTTTACGCAGCTAATAGCAACGGGAGTATTAATAGATAACGCCGTCGTAGCATTTGATAAAAAACTTCGGAGAACAATAATAGTGGACCCTACGATAAAGATTTGAAACGAGCAATGATGACCAAGACGTAAGAGTGCAGAATGAAAAGCATAAAAGCTTAAGTATATTGCTTAATAAAAGGTACAGTTCGAAATATAGATCTACTTCGAAAAAATGTTTAAATGTTTTACCGAATTTTGATTGAAAAACTAGAAAATAATAGAATTTGCAGAATCTGAGAGCGAAGATACGGAAGCTCTGACATTCCGTCTTGCAGGCCAAGCTCCTTCATGGGGTGTTAGTGCCTCACCATTATTATGTATCACACTATTCGGTGCACATAATCTATCATATTTATGGATAGAATTATCGTAAATATTTTTAAATTATCAAAGATTCTCTGGTTAGATAGATAAGTATGCTGTGTTGCAATGCAACTTGCAGAAAGCAAAGCAGCTTCACTTTGTTCTAAATAAAGTTCCTTCTCTTTCTCTTTGTCTTTCTACCATTTGTAAATTCACGGGCTTTAATATTAAGATCAAAGATTTTAGAGAACTCCACACGAATAAAAAGAGCTGTGGGCAGGTAAAGGCTTTTATTGTTCATTGAAACGTTAAACAGTGTTTAACATGATCGCGTCCTCGAATGTTAAGATACATTTAACATGCATCCACTCATTTAACATGCATCCACTCGCGTCCTCGAATGTTAAGATACATTTAACATGCATCCACTCATTTAACATGCATTCACTATAGCAACATCACACATATTCATGGTAGTCCGATTTCGATTTAGCAGTTTTTAGTAATTATTATTGATTCAAAATCATTGCCTCAATGAACAATAAACTAATGAACGCTTTGAGGGGAAACCGTCTTAACATTTCTCACTGCTCGCTCGACTGGTAAAAATATGCTCGAATGTTAAGACTGGGTTACCCCTCTTAATACGTTAATTATTATTATTCACAACCATATACATAATAAGGTCATTACTCACTTTAAAACAGTTAGAAAATGAATCATTATCAACTTTTACTTCCCATCCCGGGTGGGATTTTGGGTTTACCGTGACAGCGGGTGGGAAGTAATCCATTCCCGACCGCTGTCATGGCAACAAATTTTCGCCACATTATATTATTATTGGCTTAACGTCAGTTTTAAAGAACTGTCAAATTATTTTTTCTAGTTATTGTTTTGAATAAAGTGGTTCTGAATATAATAGTATACATACCACGGTGAAAAGTTTTATTCCTGTCTCAAGATAAAATTAACCTCGACGCTTCGCGTCTCGGATAACTGCTGAATCTCTGGCAGTAATGAAACACTTTCCGCCTTGGAATGTAATATACTATTCCTCAGTTTTGTTTTTTATTTACTTCCATTATCAATAAGACACATTTATATTGGTTTTGTTTGCATTATGGATGCACTGATTAAATTAATAAAACTATTGCTATAGACGCAAATAAAACAAAACTTGGTAGAAGGATGGTATTATTTCATCTATAGGTTAGATTTATATTTTATAATCTATGGTGGCGTGCTAGACTGTTAGAGATCAGTCTGGTATTCTATTTTTGCTTTAGTTCTAACTTGATCAATAAAGAAAATCCTCTGAGGCTCACCACTAAAAACACAAACTGGGAATTATTCCAAGAACTGTTAACCGAACGCACGAACTTTTCAATAAGGATAAAAACACCTGACGAACTAGATGACGCAACGGACTATTTAACACGACTCATCCAAAATGCCGCTCGGGAAGCCACGCCCACTGATTCCAATCAACATATGGCAACTGATAATATACCTCGACATATACAAGATTTAGTAATTGAAAAACGCAGAGCAAGAAACAGATGGCAGAGAACCAGAAATGCTAATGACAGAACAACATACCTACAACAGACTCACTCATCGTCTACAAACCGCACGTGGAAATTCTAGAAATAAAACTTTCAGATACTACGTAACCAATTTATCCAGAAATTACTGCTCAATATAGAGAGCCACAAGGAAATTTAAAAGATCCATAATTGCGACTCCACCAATCAGAAAAACAGACAGAACATGGGCTAGGACTGACACTGCAAAAGCAAATGTATTCACCGAACATCTTGCACATGTCTTTACAACACTACAGCCAGGTGGAAATAATAATCAAGAAGAAATAGAAGACTTCATCCATGCGCCGTGTCAACTGTTGTTACCGACCAAAACATTCTCCTCTGCTGAGGTACAACAGGAACTCAAATATAACAATGTTCATAAATCTCCTGATTATGATCTTATAACAGGACAAATTTTACGCTATCTGTCCCGGAAAACATTGGTATTGCTTACTAACATCTACAACAGCATGTGGCTTTGCTACTTTCTCCTTCAATGGAAATATGCTGTAATCATAATGATAGCCAGGCCTGGCAAACCACCAACAGAACCAGCATCATACCGACCTGCAAGCCATCTTACTCTCATGTCAAAAGTATTCGAAATACTTCTCCTAAAAAGAATCGAAAAGACTGTTGACCTAGACCAAATTATACCAACATATCAATTTGGTTTTTGAAAGCGACACTCGACAGTCTAGCAAACCCACAGGATTGTTACAAAAATCATGGAATCACTGGAAACCAAAGCGTTTTGCACCGCAGCAATCTTTTGATAGAGTATGGCATTTAGGTTTACTATACAAACTCAAATCAGTCTTCCCAAGTCAATTTTTTCTCTTGCTAAAATCTTACCTATGTGACTGAAACTTCCAAGTCAGAATAAACAATTCATTCTCGAATTATCAGCATATCTCTGCTGGAGTACTGCAAGGAAGCGTGCTAGGAACCCTATTGTACTTAGTGTTTACTTCAGATGCTCCAGCCACAGCCAACATGGAGATCGCCACCTTTGCTGACGATGCAGCTGTACTATCTATCAGCAATGCATCGGTAGAGGCATCTGAAAACCTTCAGAATCACCTCGACCACCTCCAGAATTAGTACAACAACTGGAGAATTTCTGTAAATAACGGCAAATTCACCCAAGTCACAATTAACAACACAGTTGTACCAGTAAAATTAGAAGACAAATATTTAGAAATACACCTTGACCAGGGGCTCACTTGGACGACTCACATAAAGACAAATAGAAAACATCTTGACCTCAAAGTTAAAGAAATGAGCTGGCTAATTGGAAGGCGATCATAGTTATCCCTAGAAAGTAAACTTCTCCTGTATAAAGCCACTTTGAAACCAATTTGGACTTTCGGCATTCAACTGTGGGGTTGCACAAAGCCGTCCAATATTACAATCCTGCAGCGTTTCCAGTCGAAGACGCATGGGATATTGGCAAACGCTCCTTGGTACGTTAATAATCAGACCCTCCACGAAGACCTGGGGATTTCATATGTATCCAGCGAAATTCAAAGATTAGCAACTGCCCACCACTACACTCTCGTGGGACACGAAAACGATCTGGTACATCAGCTCGAACCGCAATTTCTCGAAAATGTTTTGCTCGAATTTATGTAGTCTTAAATAATGCGTCAATACTAAAATCTTCAAAATCTTTTGTAGTAAGTGGTCAAAGTCAGTATTATGTTTTTTGTAACAGGAAAGTGATTAGTATTGGAATGTAATTACGGTTATTCATAATCAGGATAATGGGTTTGTTCTTATTAGAAATAATGTTAAATAGGTTTTTCTTAAGACACGAAAGTGATTATCATGGGAATGTAATACATACCTATACCTATCCATATATATAATAGGCTTGTCTGGGATGCTGTTTTGTGTGTCCGGGACGCTGTTTCAACAGCCAAACCGGGGAGTCCGCGTACACCTACGGTAGTGAGTGGACGTGCGAATGGTTTGCTGTGATAAGCAGTCGCCTAACGTTTTACCTGTAAGTGATACAACACTGATAGTCGTAATTTATTTCGTACTTCAAATATTTAAAAACAACTATTGAAATTACAATAAATATACAAACAACAAGGGGCCCTGCGGGGTCCCTCCTAAATGAAATGAGCAGCAGTAGCAAGCGCAATAGGAAGTCTCACCTCCAGTTATGGATACCCGTAAGAGATATTTATTCGAACCCTCCAACTTATTAATTTCCAACAAATTCCACCCCTTTAACCACTGACGATGCAAGTGATTCGAATAAACAAAATAACACCGTACCTGAGACCTCCGATATGGATATCACCGACTCGACCTCTATCCCAAACAAATGTAAAATTCCACCCATTTACCTGCACGAAGCTACTAATCACCAAGAAGTTATCAAGGACATCTCTGCACTCGCTGAAGCAGATTTTACAACAATGGTTAAAGGCACATCGCTTCGTATTAATTTGAGTAGTACTACAGATTATCGTAAACTAACAGCGTATTACACTGAAAAAGACTTGCGATATCACACTTTCAAAAATCCAGAATCTAACAATATATCGGTGATGATAAGAAACGTACCGATTTCAATTACAGAAAAAGAAATTGAAACTGAGTTGTTAAGCCGCAAGTTACCAGTTATTAAAGTAGCTCGACTCTATAATAAAAGTAGATTGCCAATACCGATATGCGCTGTTGATCTATCTAAAACCGCAAATTCTAACGAGGTTTTTAACCTAAACAAATTGTACCATTCAATCGTCAAAGTTGAACCGCGCAGAAAGCCCAAAGACATACCGCAATGTAAAAAATGCCAACGGTATGGGCACACCAAGAATTATTGCTCTCAAGAACCTCGTTGTGTCAAATGTCTCGGAAAGCATATGTATAATCAATGCTCGAAAAATAGGAGTGAAACACCAAAATGTGTCAATTGCGAGGGTGATCATCCTGCAAATTATAAAGGATGCAGTTACTATGCAAAAATTAGCAAAAAGCAACAGCCAACAAAACAAACTTACAGTAGAAATACTGCTCCAATAACGCAAAATTCTCCATCTATGAATAGAGTTATACCATCGAAGTCATATGCTGCAGCCACAATAAACACTGATAATATAGATCAGAATAGTACGACTGACTTGACAACTATTTTAAAATCATTATTAGACATAATTATACCACATTTGGATAAGCTACAACCTCTTCTAACGTTATTAATGCCTGCGTTGCAACAATATGCATCCAAATAACAAACGTACCATACATAATACAACAATAGTCAATTGGAATGCCAATGGACTTAAAAATCAACGATCAGTGTTCGTCGAATTTCTTAAGCGACACAATATTGACATAGCTTGTATAACAGAAACCCACCTAGTTGACACTGAAACTATACGAATTCCAAGTTACAATGTTTGTGAGAAGTGATAGAGCAGCTCCAGTGGCTTCGGGAGGTGTGGCCATTATTATAAAAAAACAAATATCTTTCTCAGTTCTACCTCAACCCAACACAATCAGCTTGGAGGCAGTCACTATCAGGGTTGTACTTAATAACGATGTAAGTACAATTATTACTTGTACTTACAAACAACCTAATAAGCGTTTGCAAGAAGCAGATGTAAAACTATATTTAGCAATAACGGACCAACCCTAGTAGTCGGTGATCTAAATTGTAAAAACATTATCTGGGGCTGTAGAACAAACAATCCAGATGGAGTTAAACTGGATCACTTTACAACTAAGAATGCCGCAATAGTTTCCGCTCCTGAAGAACCCACTCATTATCCGTACAACAATAAGCATCAACCCGATATTCTCGATATTGTTTTACAGAAAAACTTTAACAGAAGAATATGGCAGACTGTTGTACCTGAATTAGATTCAGACCATCTGCCAGTATTAATTAATTTTCATGCAGTCCCAGAAAGAAGTGAAAAGCCCGAGAGATTGATCAAAGGGAAAAATAGATTGGGAAAAGTTCCAAGGACTACTCGCCGAAAATATCAAATGCACTAGATTATTAGAATCCACCAATGATATTGATCAAGCAATCACTACAATCACAGATAACATCAAACAAGGCATTGATAAGTCAACTACTAGCGAATATAGAAATCATCCTACAAGTACGTCGATGTTGCCGTCATATATATTTGACATAATAAAAGAGAAGCATAAAACTCGTAGGCAATGGCAAAGAAATCGTACCCCACAATTGAAATCACTTCTTAATCAATTAACTAGACGTGTCAAATTAGAATTGGATACATTGAGGATTAATTCGTATAATGCTTACATAAAACAATTGCAACCTGGTGACGCTACAATGTGGAGAGCAACGAAATCTATCCTCAAACAACCTGCCGTCATATCATCTTTACATGCTAACAATTCAACTTACAACACTGACGAAGAGAAATGTGTAGCCTTCTCGAACCATCTGGAAGAAGTGTTCACAACTATTCCAAACTTAACCGATCAAGACTTTTACAACGAAGTTCAGGAATACGTCTCAACACGGCAATCAACACATATAGATGTTATTAAACCAACATCGCCCAAAGAACTTCAAGAATTAATTAAAAAATTACCAAATAAAAAATCCCCCGGCCGTGACCTGATTCCAAACGAAGTCTTGAAGAATCTACCATCCAAAGCAATAACATACCTAACCACTGTTTTTAATAGTTGCTTAAAAATAGGATATTTCCGGATAAGTGGAAATTAGCTCACATTATTTTATTTCACAAACCCGGCAACAACAAGCATGATCCGGCAAGTTATCGCCCTATCTCGTTGCTACCTGCGTTCTCTAAGTTATTCGAGAAAGTCATATATTCTCGCTTAAAGGAATATTTAGACAGCAAAGAATTAATTCCCAAATTTCAATTTGGTTTTCAACCAGGGTTTTCTACAAACCATCAGCTCTTAAGAATAACTCAAATGATAGAACAAGGTTACGAGGATAGAAAATACACAGTTATAGCATTTATTGATATTGCCCAAGCATTCGATAAAGTTTGGATAAGTGGACTCATACACAAGCTTGATCAATTTAAGTTGCCGGATTATATTGTAAACGTAATAGCATCTTTCTTACAAAACAGCTGTTTTCAAGTTAAAATCAACTGCAAGCTTTCTTCTATTAAACAAATAACAGCTGGTGTTCCACAGGGGTCAATACTTGGCCCCGTATTATTTAATATATTTATGAATGATATACCCGAACCTCGAAATACATCAGTTGGAATGTATGCAGATGATACAGCACTTATAAGTCAGTACGAAAATATTTTGGAAGCTATCGGGCAACTGCAAAATTCAGTGAATGAAGTGCAACGGTGGTTTAATAAGTGGCAACTTAATATTAATCACTCAAAAAGTGAAGCAAAAATATTTACGTTACGTAGAATAATCAGTCCGCCTAGAATACGAATAAATAATCACAACATTGAATGGAATCCATCCGACAAAGCTGTTAAGTATCTGGGAGTCCATCTTGATCAGCGGTTAAGTTGGGGCTATCACGTGAATAAGAAATTAAACGAATGTTATGCACGGATGACTCTTCTTTATCCTATTCTGAACAGGAAAACACCACTACAAATTAAGTGCGGCTTATTAATCTACCAATGTCTGCTCCGTCCTATAATAACCTATGGATGCCCGATATGGGGAGCTGCCTCGAAACTCCACATCAAAAAACTACAAGTTCTACAAAATAAGATATTGAGGATCGTTATAAATGCACCTTGGTTCGTGCGAAATCAGCAAATTCACAATGAGCTTGGAATACCAACTATCGAAGAACACATGTGTAAAGTGATCAAAAAGTTTTATGAAAATGTGAAAAAGTGCGCGAGTGCAGAACACTATTCCTTGGGAGCAAAGCGGATTCATGTGAGACTAAAACGACAACTACCGCAGGATGTTTATAACTAAATCTGAAAAAGAAAGTGACAATAAAGTTAACTGTATTAAGTTAAATATTAATGTGACCGAGGGGTTCCAATGAACCGTCCTCAATTCTAACTAATATGTAGCTGTTAATGATTTTTAATTGTATCAACAATACTGTGTATGACAAATAATGTCGATCCAGTTATAAACGTAATTTAAAAAAAAAAAAGATTCGATTAATCACTAACAAAGTCACCTATATAGTGTATATTATATAAGGTAGAAACTACAAATTGTTAATCATTGGATTACAATCATGCCACTCTGTCATGTCCTAAATTAACTAACATATGTCTTGCTTATTGTATATACAGATTGCAAGAAGAAACAATAAACAAAACAAAAACTATAGGAATCGCTTGAAAAGTGTTTTTATAAACCTACAAGTGTGTATTGAGAAATACAAATGTAACAAAGAAAGTATTTGTTATTTAACGTACCCCTTTTTTAAAAAAGCTACGTCAACACCTCTAAGCCTCTTCAGTGAAAATTCTGTCTCTGGCTTGACAACCACGACCCCACAGTTGCTATCAGCTCCTCATTTGACAAGTGTTGAAAGTTTTTTTCTTCTTTTTAAAACAAATAAATATTAGAGGGCGAAAAGTCAGGGGTGTAAAACTTACATTTTGCCCTGTCTGTTTTCAAAAACATTGCCCCTAATCGCATCAATAAAGCACTGTCATATTTTTTGCACAAGCATAGCCCAGCCGGACTTTCTGTATACTGAGACTGTACGGAATTTCTAAGGTAGTTGCATGATATAAAGATATTACATGATGCGTACGTATATTTTTTACAAAATGGTGGAAACTTTTGAATACGTCATTACTCAAATTACATTTCGAGTATTGTAACTCAGTTCCGAAAAGCAAACAAATCTTTTTTTTTTAATCGGTAGTGAAGAACGTCGAAATCGTCATTAAAATACGAGAAATCGGCAATGAATTGAATCCATTGTTTTACGACTTTTTGTAGGTGGCGGGGCGACAGATCAACGTCAACCAACGTCAACATAACCTGGAAAAGTTGATTAAAATGTTGTAATTTCACGATTTTCCGATTTAAAAAAAACATACTGTACTACTCCTCGGCACTGAAATTTCTTTTTCTTGCTCATGTGGTTTATTTGCCTTAGCCCTACGGACCTCGGCAATTAAATCCATATTCGTGATAAAAAGTTAAACTTCAGTGCCTTGGTATAGAAATTACTTACTATTATATCAGTTTGTTATTGGCATTAATATTTATGTTTCCAAGTGTAACATATTCGTAGTCATAAAGCCCTCATTTTAAATTCCTACTTCAGTCTTAATTTAATGCAGAAATGAAGTCCTTCTTCAATTTTATTCTGTTGTACTATATTTTAGGATAACTTATTATGATATTGTACCCGTAAGCGGTTCTATTTATTCCATCAGTTATATTTTAAAAATAATTAAATTAAAAAATAACAGAATTGCTTATGATTCAATCGTTAAAAATGTTAATATTGGATAAAATAAAAACGATGAAAAATATGTCAAGATAAGAGTTAAATGGATTTAAGTGAACATGATTGACTTAAGTTTGGAGCTTTGGATGGACTAGTAACTGAAGAAAAATGTTAACAGATTGCTTTTAGATCAATATAAGACGTTTTCACATTTAATACAAATAAGTATGCAAATTTAATCTAATTAAGTAGAAGTTTACTGTAAAATGTTTTACAAGTAATGCTAAATAATACATGGTAAAATTAATATTGAATTGCAAGTTGTTTAAAAAAGGTGAGGTTGGTTGTAACCAAGTCGATAATTCCAAGGAAATTTTCACATGAATCACATAAAGAATGTGTAATTGTAAATAAGAAATAAGAGAGAAGGTACCTGCAAGCAGGATTAAAAGCGCGAACTGAAAAGAATATTTAAAATGTGTTTAAGTAAACAGCTGTCAAATTGTGACATTTGACAAAATTAAATGGAGTCTAGTATTAAGTGATAAGATAAGATTTCAGTCACTAGGCGATAAGAATTAATTAAGAAATAAGCCGAAAAATAATAGCTCCAA
>OW679194.1:107981512-108205242 GCA_940337035.1 Agriotes lineatus | reverse complement strand
ATGCTACCCTCCTTGGAGATATAACGTCGTCCCGACCTCTTCGTCAACAGCACTCATGGGCTGCTCCGTAGATTTTTCAAGCGTTTTTGGTGCAGTTTGCCTGGAAACAACCACTTACAGCTTCGTTGAGCATCGAGTTGCAGCAACGTGGACTTCTTAAGGTACCGTCCCTTTGTTTGTATTATCTTTAAAGTGCATATATTACTTGAAAGAAGTGATTTATTGAAGAGTCGGCATTTTGCGCAACGTTGCTGCCAATTTACCGTTTGAACTGTTGTAGGCACGGCCTGCTGAATTGTGTGACAAACGTTACTTTATACTGCCTGGACATATGCAAACTTTTGCGATTCTCCGCAGAGCGCTGTATACCCACTAGCGGAAAATTTAAATTTGCAATGTAACATCAGTTACCAATTGACTACGATGCAAATAAGAATGGAATTAGAAGATGTACCCATTTGCTTCCACTTTTCTACTCAGTGGGCTGATTACATTGATGGTGAGTTCTACGCATTAAAATAATAAAAAAACTTTATATGCAGTATTGTCCGAAAATCGTTATTGGCGTAGATACCGACCCTTAAAGTTCAACTTTTTTTAAAAATTTTTTATTTATTTTTTATAACTGAGTAGATAACTACTTTAAACTTGGTGTACGTGCTCTTTATTGAAATGCTCACAAACAAAAAGAAAAATAATCGATAACATGTATTTTGAACTGGCAGTTAACCTAAAACCATATTTTCTTTTTAGTCATAACTTTTATATCTGAAGACATACCTCCGATCTAGATACGGCATCTTGTAGGGAATAAAAAAATTCAAAATTAATGTACTCTTGTTTGGTATGCGTAACATAAACCGTTTGGTTAGAAATTCTATCTAAAGTTTTAAGGCTTTTCTTTTCAGGGTTATTATCTGATTAGCCTTGATAACAAAAATGCAATTTTTGTTTGTTTGCTGTCGAGTTGTTTACCTGCACTTATTATTGTTTTTTTTCAGTTATAAAAAATAAATAAAAATTTAAAACAAAGTTAAACTTTAAGGGTCGGTATCTACGCCAATAACGATTTTCGGACAATACTGCATATGAAGTTTTTTTATTATTTTAATGCGTAGAACTCACCATCAATGTATGGTTCCCTATTATCCGAACACCCTGTATATATATATCATTGGAGCAAAAGTTCATTTCCTCCCTTGTGTGTTTAATTAAATTCACACGCGGGAGGAAATGAATACCTTTGCTCCCTAGATATATAAATAAGCTATTTTCTACTCACTGTATAGAAAGTCGGCTTTTGCTCCCTAGTTTTAGGAAACAAAACTGTCAATTTCCAACCAGCGGGAGCCAATTTTTATTGACTCCCGGCGGGATCCAATATGTTTTACCTCCCGCATTTGTGTTTATATCATCATGGATATCACACTAAAGCTTTACAACGTTATGTTAATTTGGAAATTAGACAAAATGTCACTACAGAAATCTAGAGTCACTATAATGATTTCCTAAAGCAAAATTTTTTATATATCGCGCTATAGAACATGCTTTCGAAGAAAAAATCATATATACGAGTATATATCTCACTGGAGCAAAGGTTCATTTCCTCCCATATGTGTTTAATGCCCTCCGCTAACGCGTCGGGCATTAAATTCACACGCAGGAGGAAATGAATAACTTGCTCCCTAGATATATAAATAGCTATTTGATTAACACAGTAACAGTTGAACACTTACGGTCATGCTCTTAACTACATGTGTATCACTGATGTATGAAACATTATTATTTCGTCGATTTATATTAAAAGAAGTTGTGTGTGTCCAATATTGCCACTTACCAAAATTCTACTACATGTGCACAAACACAAACAACCAACTACTGGTAAAACCTGCAAACCGCCAGTGGTAAGACTAGATGCACACATCAATTGGATTGAGCTTATCTCTCATAGCTGGAGCAATATTTATAAAACTGTAACAGAAGTTATGGTACAATGACTACTGTGCCCTTGTGACCATCGTGCCTCCGTCTCCCCTATGTGCGAAGTAGTATCCATAAATAAATTATCTTAGATGCCGCATTCCTTACTAAATGTAATTCAATTTCTTTCCATATGTCGTTTGTAGTGTATGAAGTAATACGAAAATCACATTTTTATAAACCGTGTTTTTTAAATCGTTTTAAGGTTCGTGGTCGTCTGATACTATTATTATTATTATTAGTCCTGTCCATTCCATGAAGGAATATAGGGTGCATTCGCGTAAAATATTCACACAATCAACTTCAAAACAACCAAATTGTTTTCATAAATGTCTTGAAAAATGTAAAGGAATGATGTTTGCAAAATGTCCTAGGTATGCATAATAGTAGCAGCAGTAGTAATATTTGTTGTGGGGAGACTGATGTAAAGCAAGTAGGCTTTCATAGGCCCTTTTTGCCAACCCCGTGGACAAGGTCTAGGCATGCAGAGTACCAGGTACCTTAGTCCCAAACAAACCTTGCCTTAGTCCTACTTAGAATTTTGCCGAGACTAAGGAGTGCCATCCCTAGCAAGGCATTTTTTACATGCTACACATCGTAGTAACATGGGACCCACGGCTTTACAGCACTTCCGAATGATCGCATTCTGTAGAGGTTTTCATCCACATTTTATTTTTTTTTTTAAAACCTCATCAGGGTCTGGGATCGAACACTAGACCCTTAGATCAGTACTCAGAATGCTTAACCAGTGAGCTATGGAGCCCGCCCCAGATGCATAATAACATGCGATACAAAAAACCCGAAAAAAGTTCATCAAAGAGGGCCCAAGAAGAAAAAGATAGACATAAGCGGTATGAGCAGTATTGATTCAGCAAGTAAGTTATTTTAATTAATACAACGGTCACTTTATGTCAGCTTAATTTCTCAAGTACCGAACCGCTTATCAGACAAGCTCTTTAATTTTGTATTTTTCCACATGGTTTGCATTGATCATCAAATACGACTCAAAGAAAACAGGAAACACTTGAGATAGCAGGTAAACCGTTCCTGTAAAGGTATTTTCGAAACGTGGAATGGTAAAAAAAATCAATTGTAATTGAGCTTACATGGACAGAGTAGATGCAACATTAAGTAATTCATATGTTCCAAATGCAAGCAGAGTTAAGGTACGTGATTTTTGTCTAAGGTGTCTTTGATAAACTTTTTTGAATCACCTGTTATAATCTCTAAAAGAAATAATCAAATCTACTTTGACTATGAATTATAAATTGTTTCCAAATCGATGTTATTCATAGAGAAATTTAATGATTAAATCTGAAATTGGAAAGCTTTTACCTTTATATAAAACTACAATAATGTCATGTAATTTATGAACGCTATGTATATTGCACGTTAATTATAATGCACTAATCAAGGCCGTTTAACTTTATAAATTATTCAATTGCATTTAAAAAATACTGCAGTAAAATTTTTTGCATTATTTATTAATACATGTTTTTCACTGCTGCATTATTTAGCTCTGCTGTACAACGGTTGCACGTTTGTTGCTTTCAGTTCTGTAAACCAAAAAGAATGGGGTACCAATACTGGTCAGCATTTTGCAGTAGTTTAAAAGAATTTGGTAAGAACACGTCATGTAATGGGTTTGTTTACATAACCCATCCTAAGAAAACTCGGTTTGAGCGGTGCTTGTGGTGTGTGGTCCAGTTGATTCTTGTTGGATGCACCGTGCTGATGATGTTACATTTTGGGAAAGAGATCCTCGAAAATAACTTGATTGTTAGTTTAGAGACCTCCAGTTTTCCAGTAAATAAAGTGCCGTTTCCAGCAGTAGCAATATGTAATATAAATCAAATAAGTAAGAAAAAGGCCGAAGCGTACGCAAATTATTTGTATGTATTGTTATAATATTTAAATTTAAATGTTAATGTAATTTCTGCATTTGCAGATCTAAAAAGAAAAATCTAACATTTAACCTAATATTTGAGCAAATTAAGATTCTGGGGAAGCTGTACGATTACAATATGGATGGACACTACAATTATTTACAAATACAATCAGTGTTAGCAGACAATCACGATGAGAGTAGAAATGACAATATGTATTACCTAATGAGAAACGTAAAATTATAAAATTACTTTCATTGCGTTCAAAGTATTAGTTTTGTGTCTTTATAGTTAACCACTCCATGCGAAGAATTGCTATATAAATGTATTTGGAAGGGAAAAGTTCGAAATTGCTCCGATATGTTTGAACAGAGACCTACTTATGCAGGATTTTGTTGCACTTTTAATTATCTCGTTCCAGAACCTTCAGCTATTACGTACGATCATCACAATTCCAATGTAATAAAATGCTGATATTCTATGTTTCAGTACAATGTCTCAAAGAAAACCAGAAACACTTGAAATAGCAGGTAGACAATACGGATTGACCGTTACTGTTCGTAATGAACCTGCTGACTATCTTTACCCAGTACTGGACTCAACTGGAGTTAATGTAGGCTGCTTATATACGAGGAGCGTTCAAATATGAATTATAATTTGAATTTCGCGCCCAAAGACAAAGACGTGGAAAGAAGTTGTATACATTAATTAATGCTCTGGAACAAGTTCTAACTTCATTCAATCGTTAAGTTGTCACAATTCATTTTCGTTCAATTGGCAAGCATGAATGAAGTGGAAGTGCATTCAAGCGTGAAAAAACACATTAGTAGTAAATTTCTTATCAACGAAGATATCAAACGATAAGAAATTTGTGTAAGAGTTAAAAGACAGATTGATGCGCAACCACTATCAGACATAAGCGTTTACAAAAAGAAAATGCAATTATTTGAACCGATTGACGATTTACAGTGAAGGATATTCCTTCTGCATTAAATATCAGTAGGGGTAACTTGAAAAAAAAGCGAGTTCTCTGTTTGAGTCTTACAGGATAATGCTCGACTCCATTTCGCTAATCACACGCTGAGTACGATTCAAAAATTGAAATGGACCATGCTGGCCTATTTACCATACATTTCGGACCTTATTGTATCAGTTTCTTATTTGTTTGGACCCTTAAAAGAGTTTCTAGGAGAAAAATACCTCATTGTAATGAAGAAGTCATCGAAATTGCTCCGGAATGGGTGCGATAGCAGCCAAAAGAATTTATTTCTCAAGGAATACAGAAACTTCCGGAAAGATGGCACCAGGTTATTAAAAGAGAGGGAAACTGAGTAGAATAATGACATGATATACATTAGACTCCTTGTGTTTGTTTTCATTATAATTTATATTTGAACTCTTCTCGTACTATGTATATTTAAATTTAAGTTCAATTTAATTATGTATATAGGTGCAAATATTTGACTCTTACGACTACCCCGATGCAAGCAGCGGTAGTTTAATTCAGCTTTTATGTCCAGTCAATGCTGAATCTTTTTTAAGTTTAGAGCCTTCTACGATTTATTCAGCTGCTAACATTCGAAAATATCCTATAAATATAGTAAGTTTCTTATTTTTTTAAACTATAAGTCACTTTCAATGAACATATGCATGACATATACATGACATAGTCACTACGTTTGTTAATAAGACTAACGATGATGCTAAATGAACAATCAGAACGATGTAATACATTACTACTAAATTGATATTATAAAAGTAATTTTGTTGAACTGAATGATGAGACATTTATCACACTCACAAGCATGGTATGAACTTGAATATCATTCTAAATTAAGACTAACTTGTTTCCATATAGCGCAGATGCAAATTTGACGATGAAGTATCCACGTTATTCGGGAAATATAGTAGTAGCAACTGTTTGATGGAATGTAGAATTAAAAGTATGTTGGCACTGTGTCAGTGCGTGCCCTTTGTAGTACCATTATATGTGGGTGAATGCACTTTATCGGATTTACCATGCATGGCTAAATACAAAGGTATGTCATACAGCTTAAATGAATCAGAAAATTGAAAACCAAATTTAGATAAATGGCAGAGCCTGTACCCGTTTTATTGTGAAACTGACGAACTTGAACGCGAGAGACAAATCGGCCTTATGTGTTCGACGTGTTATGCAAGTTGTACAAACACTGTATATCGAGCCTTCACTGATTTTTCTCCTTTGAATCTACGAGACCCGTAAGTTATTTCAGTTTTTTTAAAAACTTATTTAAATGTGGCATTAATCAAAATATTCTGATTCCGATGTTTTATTTGTATTTAATTTAAAAAATATGGATAGCAATAGTAATGAAAGTAAAAGGTGATTTTGTAAAATTTTAGCTTGTAAGATACCTAATTTGTTGTTGTGCCAATTAAAGACAATACCTAAAATGCACTTCATTATTAGAATAAGAAACTGCTTATAAAAACAATTACAATTTACATTATAGCTGCACTACCACATTTTTACGATAAAGTAAAAATTATGAATGCATAGCATGACAACAAAATCTGAAATATATCATGATAGTAAATTTATAATGATAATAAATATTTCATGGTTAAACAACTATAAATTGTCGGTAGATATTCACAATTATTCGAGGTATTTTAACAAATTTTTTTATTGAAATTAAAATGCAGTAAACTATTATAAAGTGTTGGAATTTTAAAAATATTTATAAAATGGCTCGCGTACATGTAGAAAATGAAATGTTTTTCCTATCAGTTTATCACATTTAGATTAAATGAAATTTAGTTTTTGAGAATAGTTTTACTGCTGCAAGCTGCAAGCAATAAAATTACATTTTTCTACTTCAAACTTCTTTCATTTATATACAAGGTGTCCGAAAGTATGAAATATGCTATATGTCTCATTAAGTATCAATTTTATCGAAAATTTTCATCACACGCCAATATCTAATTATTAGTATTTTTGTAAAACAAAATCTGAACAAATAACATTTTATTCTTATTTAATGACAAGATACTCCTATATTGTGCTCATTTGATAAGGACCTGTGAAATATTTGCGTTGGACCCCTGTGGTCACTAATTCTTAAACGGTGTTCAAACCATATTTACACTACTGCGGGATTTTAGTTCTGGTTGCGCTCGCGGCTTGCAAATGCGCGACACGTCAGTTCTTCCATGGCCAGCTTCATTCATCCGCTGGCGCGTGGACATGGCCCCTACAATTTGGATTTTATACATTTTTGACAGGTCCTTCCTCAGAGCCCTCTCCGGGTGTTCGAGTAACTACTATCTAAGCCAAATCACTGGCTTGTTTCTATACTCTTGTTATTAGTTGTCATTTATAACCTGAAAAAGTTGTTAAATGAGATTGTGATTGATGTTATCAGTTGTCACGGTGCAGTGAGCAACTATCGAAAAGCAACTGCACATGTTCTAACAACACACTAGTTTGAATATTGAATAATGACTTTTATCTACGATAGTGTGTAAAATTGACTTTTAATTGGCAGTTTTAAGTTTGTAAAACGACTGTTTAATGACATGCTTTCATTGGTTTACGTTGTCAGTAGCAACGTGTTAAAAAAAATTTAACCATGCAAAATGACGACCGGTTGCTAGTAATTTTAATTTACATATAAATATTTTTTGATATTTACCGAGTTTTCTAGATTTTATCGTAGATAAAATATTGTAAGATACACATGCGTAAAGCATCTTTATTCGCAATCACATTGTAATGTGCCAATTTCATGACATGACAACAGCTGGGAACTAGATGATTACTTGAAACTAGCCAGGAAATTATTACATCCCCCGAAAAATATTACATACCTGAAGAGTGGGGTGTTTCCATGGTAACAAAACATTGAGTGGGTTGTTTTCATGGTAACAAAAATATTAGCTACATCAAGATATCTATTATTCAGAATTCAATTGTAGTTATTTTTAAAATTAGATGATTGCAAATAAAATAGTATACATACCACGGTGTAAAGTTTCATTCCTGTCTCGAGATAAAGTTTACCTCGACGCTACGCGTCTCGGTAAACTACCTAATCTCTCGACAGTAATGAAACACTTCCCACCTCGGTATGTAATATACTATTTAGTCACTCGCCGGGCTTAAAACGCTCGCATCTGCCTCGCGTTTAGCGCAAGATCATCCCTTCTAATGGTCTGCGATCAGCGGTGTGCGCTCGGAATTGTACTCCGGAGAAAATAAATCTAACAAGTTTTCAGAGTAAGGAAATCTGGAATGGCTTATTTATCTGAAAAACATTGTAGTTAAATTTAAATAATGCTGAGAAATAGAGGAAAAAGGAGAGCACAGGAAGAAATTTATAATCTGTTTAATAAATTATAGATTTTTAAGGTGTGTATATTAATATCGACTGTCAAAATAATATTTTTTAGTTTTTATCAAAAATTTGCGTAAATAAGTGTACTAACGTTTTGCATTTGCCATTTAAACAAATTGAAGTCTTATTCTTTTTCGTTTTTTATTGAATATATAATTCAATAATGGTTTGCGATCAAAAGCCAAATAGTTACTAAGGGGTTATCTGCCTTCAACCTTCTTGTAAGGTTGTGATTATTTTCGCAGACAGAAGAAGTAGCTCGGAGAATTCATGTTGTGAGATTTGAAATGTTGTGCTTAGCGAAAAGAAAAAAGAAATTCATTTTCACTTTTTTATATTTTAAATATGTCCTTCGTTTTTTCATATAGGTAATTGAGATTTTTTAGTTAGAAAAATAACTCATGTTCACTGGTGCTCCTTATTAGTTGCAAGTATTGCATGAAAGATCTTAAAAGCAGTTACCTTAAAGCGTCACGCAAGTGACATCCACAACATAAAATAATAAAAGGCATAATACAAAACAGATCATACAAATTCATGTGACCATCAGTGTAACACATGTATATTTTTCTAGTAACTGTTATTTTTATTGATTGGTTTTTAATAATTATTTTGTAAATTGTTTTGAAAGCGTTTTGTGAACAACCTTTAGATTAAGAACTATTGACAAGAATATGTTGCAGGAACCAAGACATATCTGAGAATTTTAGTGTAATTCGCATTTATTACGGAAACGATAACTCCAAGTTATATAAACAAGATGTGGTATTCTATTGGTTTGAAGTACTAAGTAAGTAGCTAACTCTTTCATATGTTTCAAACTTGACTGTTTCACCTTTTAGGTAGCTATGGAGGGATTCTTGGCATTTTTCTTGGTGGTAGTATTCTGAGTATTATAGAATTTATATATTTCCTCACTTTTCGCTTTATCTTTTTTCTTCAAAAATATAAGGTTTAGAAAAAGAAAACCGTATTTTTCGAATTACTTATTAAGCACGTCAGTAATATATACCACAATCAAATCTATGAATGTTAATAATATAATGATAGATTTCTCCAACACTTTCTTCGTGAACTGTAGTTTTAATAGATTACATTTTTAAATTAGACCGATAGCTTTCACGAAATATCAGATTTATTAATTCTGTATGTGATCTGATAGTTCTAACATGGCATTTTCAGGAGTAATATAATATGTGTTGTAGTAGGCTTATTATCGCTGATTTTTTGATGAATATTGTAGTTATAATCCCAAAGTTGTATCCAAAAACTCAATAAATATCTAAAAAAACATAAATTTTGTATTGACAGCCGTTGAAAGTCAGAGGCCCAGTTGCAGAAAGCAATGTTAAGTCTGGTGTTAGCTAGCATAGCGTCAAAGTGAACAAAATCGCATCCAATTTTGTTTATTAATGTATTAGTTACCATAAACATTTGAGATTTGATTGGTTTTTGTTCACTTTGATGTCGCGTTAGCTAACACCAGACTTAACATTGCTTTCTGCAACCGGTCCATAGTGCAATGTATAATTAGAAGCGCCTAAGATTTGTGTTATACATTATAGTTACGTACTGAAGTATATTGTCAAATTCGAGGTTAGTAGGTTGGGTTTTGCTTGTTATTTCATACAGATCGACGCAAGACTTAACCTGCAAATCTCGATTTTGACATAGTTTGACAGTGCTACCAACAATACCGTAGCGAGTGACATGGTTTGTATCTCACTAGTAGTTATGGGCCATTTTATAGGTCTAAAAACGATCTAGTAATAGCCTTATGGGCCTTGGATAAATGTAGTATAAAAAAAACGCGCTTTATATGTTTTTCTTATATTATATTTACAACCCACATCTCATAATGCCAAAATACCAAAAAATAATTGGCCCTCGCTCACGGTTCCTGAATTAATGCGTGCTAAAGTTCAATATTCAGGACTATAAGCCTCATGAGTCACACACTTAAAATATTTCTGAAAATAATACATCTGCGAATACACAAGAAGCTAGAGAGGGAGATTAGCGACACACAATTCGGATTTATAAACGGACTAGGAACTAGAGATGCGCTATTCGGAACAAATGTTTTACTACAAAGATGCTTAGATATGAACAATGATGTATTCATATGCCTGATTGACTACGAGAAAGCGTTTGACACAATTCAACACGAAAGACTAATCCAAATACTTAGAGACAAAGGAATCGATGCACATGACATTCGAATTATACAAAATCTATATTGGAATCAAACGGCAGCTATCAAGATAGATAATGAGATAACAGAAAACATCGAGATACAGAAAGGAGTAAGACAAGGATGTGTGTTATCACCTCTGCTATTTAATATATACTCCGAAGCCATATTCGAAGAAGCACTGGATGGAGTAAACGCTGGCATAACAATCAACGGTAAATCTATAAACAACATCAGATATGCCGACGACACACTGATGCTAGCCGACGATATCTCAGATTTACAAAGAATGGTCGAACGGTTGAATACAATCAGTCAAGAATATGGCCTGAAAATCAATACAAAGAAAACAAAATTCATGGTAATCTCTAAAAAACCAATTCTAGCATATCCAGCACATCTAACAATAAACAGCATCCAAATTGAAAGAGTCAGTTCTTATAAATACCTGGGTACAATAATAAACGAAAATAATGATCAAACGCAAGAAATAAGATCACGAATAGGAATGGCCAGGGCTGCTTTTATGAAAATGAAGAACCTACTTACCAACAAAGATCTAAATTTGGAAATCCGAACCCGACTTGCGAGATGCTACGTGTTCACAATCCTCTTGTACGGAATGGAGGCATGGACGCTCAAAAAACGAGATACAGATAAAATCCAAGCTTTCGAACTTTGGGTGTACCGCCGCATGTTGCGAATATCATGGACAGAGAGAAAAACAAACGAAGAAGTCTTACGCCAGATGGGCAAAGAGAGAGAACTAATTAGAACCATAAAGACCAGAAAACTGCAATATCTCGGACATGTTATGCGAGGAGAACGGTATGGACTGCTTCAACTGATTCTACAGGGCAAAATATCGGGAAGAAGAAATCCAGGAAGACGACGGACATCATGGCTTAGGAACTTAAGAGAGTGGTACAATTGTTCCTCGATAGACCTATTCAGAGCAGCGGTGTCCAAAATCAAGATATCCATTATGATATCCAACCTCCGTTAGGAGACGGAACCCCAAGAAGAAGAAGAAAGTTCAATACTGAACATCTTCAAACCCTCGTAACTCGACAACCGTTAATTCTGCAAAGAAAGTATTCATAGCAAAAATGTTCTATGCATCGAGAGCTTTCTATTAATGTACAACGGTTGTGCAAAGGAATGCTAAAAAAAGTTAAAATTTTAGTTTGTTCAAACTAGGAGATACCTACAGAAATATATTAGACAAAGTTTATCAGCAAAATATCTTAAGTATAGTAATACAAAATACAATATATTTCAGCTCACTTGAATTAAAAGAAAGGATCTTAAACGAGCTGTTTAAAATTTACAGCCCAATGAGCAACTCAAAAAAGGCAGTGTGTCATTATCGCTTGTTAGGTTAGTTGCAGTTTTTAGATTGTGTATCATTTAAACATCCTTCATTTTATCTTTCAACACCCTTTTCGTTGCGTCGAAAGTTCTCTAGTTATACTGGCGTTAAAAACACTAACTTTTGGTTCCTATAGCGGCATGCGAGCGCCAATTTTATGCAAAGCGCGTTTTCGTTATATTGTTTTTCTTTCATTATTTTATTTCACAGGTGAAACAAAACCAAGTTTGTTTGTTTTTTGTGTGTAATGGACAAGGTCTAGGCATGAGGAGTACCAGGTACTTTAGACACCGACTGCTTTGGTCATATCGTTAAAGTCCTACTAAGGACTAAGGAGTTCCAACTTTAGCAAGGGATTTTTTACATGTTACACATCGTAGTAACATGGGACCCACGGCTTTACATCACTTCCAAATGATGGCATTCTGTAGAAGTTTTCATCCACATTTTTTAAATTTTAAAAACCTCACCGGGATCGGGGATTGAACTCTCGACCCTTAGATCAGTAGTCAGAATGCTTAACCACTGAGCTACGGAGCGCGGCAAAATTAAGTTAGCTTGTACAAAATCGATAACAGTGAGTTGTTCTATTGTCAGTATGGTAGAAGGTTCTATTATCTAATTTTAAATGGTGATAAAACTGCATTTGTAATATTTCGTAAACGCAAAATTACTACAAAACTATTATAGTCTAAGAGCTGGTGACATTTTTAGTGATCATTTAGTTAAGGCTTATTTTTTTAGGGAATGTTGCTGGAGGTATGTATAAGTGTCATCTGTAAGGATTACTCTTGATAGCGGTATATGAGTGAGGCAGAACACCCCCAATTTGCACTGTAAGTATATGTCAAATTTGAGGTTAGCAGGTTAGGTTTTGCTTTAGTTTGTGTCAAAACTGACGGAAAATCTAACCTGATAACCTCGAATATGACATAGACTTACAGTGCCACCAACATATTATTCATACATTTGAATTTTATTAGCCGCCCCTTATGGACTATTGGAGGTGTTCTGCTTCCCTCCGATACCACTATCAAGGATAATCCTTAGAGATGACAGTTATACATGCCTCCCCCAAGATTCTCTCAAAAAATAGGCCTTAACTAAATGATCACTAAAAAATGTCACCAGCTCTCCTATTATTAGAGTTGTATATTGATGGTAACCTAACTTGGAATTAACAAGTTGACAGTGTATGTAAAAAACTTAACTCCGCTTTTTTGCTGTAAATAACTTAAAGCCGATATTATCTAGGAATGGGCTTATTAATGTGGATTATGCGTTAGAGCATCCTTCTCTTGCTTATAATGGTATCGTGTGTTTAAAAAATAGTATATTATGTTATTAGGAGCAAAAGTTATATTTTATGTGGCGAGGCTGGACGGGTTATCTGCCGAGCTTGCGAGGCAGATGAGTACAGCCATATATATAATACACATATATTGCTAGTAGGGCCTCGGATCGCTAGAAAACATTACGGCGCCGACAAAGTCTCACTTAGAGTATAACGCGTCTCGTGCGCATGCGTGAGAATTCGAACTCCGCCTTTAGAAGCGAATTTTAAACTTGACCACTTCCCCATTGGGCGGACGACGCCGCCGCTCTTGCGCACCACTCACCTTTATACATTGAAGAGTTGGTTGTCTGTCTCACTTCCTTGGTAAGTTTTCCACTCATAGCCGCTAGCAATATAGTAAGTATTAGATATATGAGTACAGCCGAGCCACATAAAGATACTTTTGCTCCGAATAACATATAGTATTTTTTCTTCAAACGTTTTTATAACAAATTATTTACAATTTTGTGAACAAAATTCTAAGAAAATTACTTGATCTCGTCAGCGGCAGATAATATTATCTGCTGCTGACGAGCGGCAGATAAAGTTGTCAGCGGCAGATAATAACTTTATCTGCCGCTGACGAACGGCAGATAAAGTCGTCAGCGGCAGATAATAACTTTATCTGCCGCTAGTCAGCGGCATATAATATTATCTGCCGCTTGGCAATAAAGTGACAGTTTAGCATCATCAATCCAGCAGGATAATGCCATATTTTACTGCCGTTTGAAGAAAAACTCATTTAGGGTAGGCCTTGGAAAGAAAGATAGAAAATCTAGTCATGTCTTAAGTTTGTACGTGAATGTCAGATGGCATTTTGTTTATGTCACTGTGACAGGCAAAAGTGTACACTGCATTAAGTTTACTTGTATCAAGCAAAAAGAAACTAAGATGGCATTTACACAACAACAACGAGTGTATTAATCATAACAGTCAATAATAGTATAATATACATCAAGGTAGCGAAGCGCAGCATTATAACCTGAGCTCATATTAGATACTGAGCTCGAAGCGCGAAGTATCTAACGCCGAAGGTTATAAGAGGATTCGCTACCGTGGTGCATATGCTATTTTTTGCACTACCTAAACGGCTTAATACCTAAAATTCCCAGAAAATTTCGAAAATATTTTAACTGTCAACCTGACAGTACAGCTTTTTAAAACGTCAAAATTGAAATAGTAACTGGTAACTTAGCAATTTATTAGTTACCATGGTGAAAGTTGTTTATTTTACTTTGTCTCCCAAGGTGGAGAAAAACAACTTCACGACCTAAAGATAGACCAATAATGGTGCGTTCTGAGACTAGTAGTGCAAAAAATTGTTTTTATTAAGTGTTTTGTATATTTTTAGGAAAATAGTTCAAAATCAAGATGTAATTTAGTTTATTTGTTTCAATAGGTACCTATCAAGTTATGGAAAACTTCAATTTGACGCCTGACGCGGTAGCTCTAGCTCCAGTGAAATATACATCTATTGAAATTAACTCCCTTGTTGTTGTTACTTTGTACGGGACAGTATAAATAATTAGAAAATCACCTTTGCCACGACGCGACGTTGTCAGCCTCCATTACTGTTCCAAAAATAAATGATAGCATACAAGGAGAGAGTTGTCTTTCTTAGTATGTTTCACCCATATATATAATACACATATATTGCTAGTACGGCCTCGGAACGCCCGAAAACATTACGGCGCCGACATAGTTTCACTTAGAGTATAACGCGTCTCGTGCGCATGCGTGGGAATTCGAACTCCACCTTTAGAAGCGAATTTTAAACTTGACCACTTCCCCATTGGGCCGACGACGCCGCCGCGCTTGCGCACAGCTCACCATTATACATTGAAGAGTTGGTTGTCTGTCTCACTTCCTTCGTGAGTTTCCCACTTATAGCCGCTAGAAATATAGTAAGTATTAGATATATGGTTTCACCTATGAATTTAATTACTTGCCACTTTGACAATGTAAAAAAAAAGTTAATTTAAAGCGTTTATGAAAACTACACTGGTAGATATCTACTACAGATCCTAGTATATAAGTAATCTTTGAGAAGGAGTTGAGACAACGTAAACGAAGTAGGTACAGGACAGCATTGGATTTTAGTTTTCGTTTGCCACCCAGACGCACTTTTTCCCACCGAGTCTGGTTCTACTTGTGTTCAGTTTATATTTTTGAACTATTCAGCTCTTTGCTTCCCGTTTTTGGGAATTTGTGTCAATGGATATAAAGTCCCGTTCGAATCTACTTTTGAAGCGAAAAATGCAGTATTTCAAAAACCGCTGAAAAATAATTATTTAGGTAACTAATTTTTAAGTAAATTCCATATATACAGGGTGTTCGGATAATAGGAAACCATACATTGATGGTGAGTTCTACGCATTAAAATAATAAAAAAACTTCATATGCAGTATTGTCCGAAAATCGTTATTGGCGTAGATACCGACCCTTAAAGTTAAACTTTTTTTTTAAATTTTTTATTTATTTTTTATAACTGAGTAGATAACTATTTTAAACATGGTGTACGTGCTCTTTATTGAAATGCTCACAAACAAAAAGAAAAATAATCGATAACATGTATTTTGAACTGGCAGTTAACCTAAAACCATATTTTCTTTTTAGTCATAACTTTATATATTTTATTTTTTATTTAATTCGCACTCAGCCAACATCCGTCAGGCCAATTATAGGCGTCGGTGTGCAGTTATGAGGACTTCCAAACCCACTAACGACTGTCATGATGTTGTATAACCGCCGGGACCAACTTTTTTCCGTGATAGCCGTACCACGAGGCGCCGAGAGATGCAGCTGTGGAACTCCCATCCAAGTTCTGACCAGAGACAGCGTTGCTTAACTCTGCTGATCGAACGTGGACGCTTGTTCAAGCTACACCACTCCGGCAGTGGCGGTGCAAGAGCACCTTGGGCCCCTAAGCAAATATAAAAATGCCCCCCCCCCCCACTGTAAAAAGATTTATATTCTTAACGAATTGTATATTTATAATTATAGTATATAAAGTAAACGTTTAACAAAAAATAAAATAACGTACTGTTATAACCAACAGAAATAGAGTAGTAAATGCCTAACATTTAACACATTTTATAAGTAACATATCTAACAAAATTTCAATTAAAAATATAAAACTAAATAAAATCTTCAAGTTGGTATAGGCAGCAATACAAAGAAAACTGATGGATAAATATCTACCTAGGTAACACTAGTAAAATAGAATAATATTCAGGTAAAATCCTAAGAACCCATGTCAAAATAGGTAACAAATACTTAGTATGTATTTGTATCATTAATACCTGTAATACGCCGTAAAAATAAATTGATCAGATATAAAAATGTATCCTTCTGGCCTTATTGACAGCAAATTTTTCCACATGATTTTTATGTCCATCGTAGACGATGCTTTTTGCCCAATTGACAAAACCGAAGGATCATGTAGCCTATCTTGGCTGGTAGAATTTCTTAAATAATGTTTTATTAATTTCAACTTGCTAAATGATCCTTCTATTGTGGCTAATGTTACAGGTAGTGTCACGAATAACACCAATGCAGTAATAATCTCATCAAAATTGCTTTCGAGAACACTATATTTTTGTAGGAATAAACTTGTCAAATCTGGAACACTCTTTTAGTAAAGAGATAGCGTTCACAAACTTTTATTATTGAGGACATCAGAATAATTTTTCTGAAGCAAATCACATCGGACCTGTTCAGCTTCTTGCATTCTAAAACGTTTTTCGGTTCTAAAAATTCAAAAATGTTAGTTTTTCAAATCTCTCAAATCAAGGTTGATCACTGATGACGAGATGACTGATAACTGAGAGTGGGGACTGAGGTTGCAGTGCTATCAATCTACACCCAAATGAAGTAGAAGATATCGAAATACTTAATAAGCGAATACAGAACTTACTGGGCCCCCCAAAAGGCCCTCTAAGGGCCAGGGCCCCTAAGCAACGCTTATTCCCGCTTATGCATATCACCGCCACTGCACTCGGGACCTATATCTGAAGACATACCTCCGATTTAGACGCGGCATCTTGTAGGGAATAAAAAAATTCAAAATTAATGTACTCTTGTTTGGTATGCGTAACATAAACCGTTTGGTTAGAAATTCTATCTAAAGTTTTAAGGCTTTTCTTTTCAGGATCATTATCTGATTAGCCTTGATAACAAAAATGCAACTTTTGTTTGTTTGATGTCGAGTTGTTTACGTGCAATTATTATTGTTTAACTTGACGTTTGAGTTTGTGTTAACAATGAATTTTAATTATACTTTTGCTGAGATGGCGGATATGCACCTAATTTATGGACGAGCAAATGGTAATGCAAGAGAAGCGCAACGTCTTTATAGGGAATCATTTCCTAATCGCCGAATTCCAAATAAAAATATGTTTGGCAACATACATAGATCGACGACTTCGAGAAGAGGGTATATTTATTTCTTCTCGATTAAATCGTGGACGGCCAAGGACAACGCGTAGTGCAGAAATGGAAGAAAGAGTTTTAGATCTAGTTGAGGCAAATCCTGGGACTAGTACGAGAAGGATTGCTTTAACGGAGGGAGTGTCTAACTCGATAGTTTGGGAAGTTCTTCACGAACAACTGTTACACCCTTGCCATCTTCAAAAGGTTCAGGCATTAAAAGTTGGTGATTATCCACGGCGAATCGAATTCTGCGAGTGGATTTTTCAAAAACGCGCCACTGATCCAGCATTTCTGTCTCACATTTTGTATACAGATGAGGGAGGTTTCACTAGAGACGGATTTATAAATTTTCGAAACACTCATTTGTGGGCAGAAGAAAACCCACACGAAATTATTGAAGCTGGACACCAAGAAAGATTTTCCGTAAACGTATGGATTGGGATAATAGGACCTCATTTTTTTCCGAATAGATTAACAGGACCGATTTATCTATCTTTCTTAGAGAACGATCTTCCACAGTTACTTGAAGATGTTCCGTTGGAAGTCCGAAGAAACATGTGGTTATTACAGGATGGAGCTCCTGCTCATTTCAGTAATGCAATGCGCCAGTACCTTAATGAAACCTACCCAGAAAGATAGATAGGACGGGCTGGATCAGTCCCATGGCCGCCAAGATCGCCGGATTTAAATCCTCTGGACTTTTTTTTGTAGGGATGGTTAAAAGCTATTGTTTATGCTACTCCTGTCGAGAATTTAGAAGAGTTGAGACAGCGTATAATAGATGCTTGTCAAACTATACGTGATCAACTAGCGACATTCGCGCGCGTAAGGGAATCGTTGGTGCTACGAGCGCAGAGCTGTATACGCATGAACGGAGGGCATTTCGAACATGTGCTGTGAATGTTTATAAAAGTAGCATAAAGTTTAAAGAAACATCAAACCGTATGTTGTTTTTTTATTATGTTAAATTTAGATTTATGGTATTTGATATGTGTTCTATGAATAAAATAAAATACAGCTATTGCAAAAACTTTAAGGGTCGGTATCTACGCCAATAAAGATTTTCGGATAATACTGCATATGAAGTTTTTTATTATACATATTAATGCGTGGAACTCACCATCAATATATGGTATTTTTGTTATCAAGGCTAATCAGATAATAACCCTGAAAAGAAAAGCCTTAAAACTTTAGATAGAATTTCTAACCAAACGGTTTATGTTACGCATACCAAACAAGAGTACATTAATTTTGAATTTTTTTATTCCCTACAAGATGCCGCATCTAAATCGAAGGTATGTCTTCAGAAAATATGGTTTTAGGTTAACTGCCAGTTCAAAATACATGTTATCGATTATTTTTCTTTTTGTTTGTGAGAATTTCAATAAAGAGCACGTACACCAAGTATAAAGTAGTTATCTACTCAGTTATAAAAAATAAATAAAAAATTTAAAAAACACAGTTAAACTTTAAGGGTCGGTATCTACGCCAATAACGATTCTCGGACAATACTGCATATGAAGTTTTTTTTTAATTTTAATGCGTAGAACTCACCATCAATGTATGGTTCCCTATTATTCGAACACCTTGTATAGTTACACAGGGCCGTAGCTACCACCGGGGCAGCCGGGGCAGCGCCCCGGGGCCCCCGAACATAGGGGGCCCCCGAAGACGGAGGAAGTTACTTTACGAAATTTTCTTAAAAAAAGTTTTGAACCGAACTTGGCCTGTTTAAACATTAAATACAGTTTTATGTTAAACCCAATGTGACAAGTAAATATGTGTTTTGTCAGTTTTAAATGTGCATTCTGCTATCTTAACAGAAAAAACACCAAATAGTAACCCCATTAAAACGGCTTACTAAATGAAAGTGGTGTAGAGGTAAAGGGGAAGATAGTGTGGGGGCCCCATAATTATTTGTTGCCCGGGGGCCCCTAAGCCTATAGCTACGGCCCTGTAGTTACAACTTTGCAAGATATGCTATTTAAAGAACTATTGTCAGGTAGAAATGGAACACATACATATTAATACATTTGCATCAATCAGTGTTAGACCTAAAGTCAAATAAAAATTTGTCAAATGTGGCATTCTCAGAACTGGTTTCAAAACTTCAGCGAGTGAAAACGGACGTGAGTTAATAGCACCGGCGATTAAACCAAAATTCTAGGCATCGCCGTGAAATTAATTCGCGAAAAGTGGATCGTGAGAAAACCGAAAAGGAGCTGAGTATAAGAGGATAAAGTGAATAACAAGACCGAAAGTAGCCCAAAGTTATTAGCGAAAACTGCAATTAGAAAGTACGTAAAAGCGCGCACAAGCGGGCGGAAGGTCGAAGCGGCCCGCGCGATACGCGAGAAGTCGAGCGCTGCGCGAGGTGATACAGCGATAACTGCTAACACAGCAGAAAAAAACGAGTTCACGGAATTTTATATACAGATGAATAGCGAAAGAAAGCGCGGAAGAAATAACGAACAAGAAGCGGAGGACGACCCCGGATATCAGAAAATTTTTGGCAGTAACAAAAAGATCCCCCGAGCAAAGAAGAGCAGAGCAGGAAAGAGAAGAAAGGGCAGCAGAACACCGAAAAGAGGTCAAAAATAACAAAAAAGACAGGGAACAAAGTAAAATGGACGAACTGAAAGAAATGATGGTAAAAATGATGCAAGAATGATCAAAAACAAGGCAGAAATAAAGGAAGAAATTAAATAAATAAAATACGAAATAAAGAAAAAGGAAGAAAAATGAGAAAAGGGGAAGACTGAACTGAAAAAAAAGGATTGAAACATTAAAAGCTAGAGCGGAAAAAGAGGAGAAGGAAAAGAGAAAGAACAACATTATAATAAAAGGTATACCGATGATAGAAGAAAACGCAATTGCAGGAATAGAGGAGTTCTTGATCAAAGAATTAGAAGTAACCACGAAAGTACGGAAGGTAAATATAATGAAAGAGGAAAGACCGAGAATGCTACTTGTGGAAATAGAATCCTTCGAAAAAAAACGTGAAATAATGCAGGCCAAAAACAAGCTGAGGACCACAAAGGTGTATATAGATGACGACCTAACAAGAGAAGAGAGAAGCATCCAAAAAGAGATCAGAGATATCGCGAAGGAAGAAGGAGCTAAAGGAAACACAGTTAAAGTAGGCTATAAGAAAATAAAGATAAACGATGAAGAATATAAATGGAACACAGCAGATCAAGGAGCAACAAGAGTGGAGAGTCAGAGAACAGAGCAAAAAAACTGCTAAAATCCACAAAAGAGAACAAGGACAGAATAGGTGTAATAATGAACCAGGCAATGAAAAAGGCTATGATCAAGAAAAATCAAAACCAGGAACCAGCAACGTGGAATGAACAAGAATCAAATTTCGCCAGTGTGAGGAGAAAGAAAGACATATGAGGACGAGACAGTACAACAAACCTTATTTTAAAACTAAAGCCTGTACTTGACACGTCCGACTTAATACAGGTATATTATGCCTTGGCTTTCAGCCACATGACTTATAATGTTTTGTTATGGGGTATGGCTACCGAATGGAAGCGAGTATTTGTTCTCCAAAAGCGTCTAATTCGCCTGATTTTTAACATTAAACCACGCCAGTCGTGCAAGTCCTTTTTTTTTAGAGAACAACTTACTAACATTTCCATCTATAATGCTTTTCAAATTAGCAGTATTTGCGCATCAACATATGCACTACTTTACAACGAGTAACAATTCTCATCAATATCCCACCAGACATGGTGACCTGTTAGCCATACCTAGGCATCGGACTGCTAAATTTCAAAAGTCTCCCATGTATAATTGTATTAAAATCTACAACTCGCTACCAATACAAATTAAATCATATAAAATCGATAAATTTAAGATTACACTTAAATCCATTTTAATTAAAAAATGTTTCTATGACTATAACAATATTGTATTACATTAGGTATTACCTTTATCTGACAATGTCCATGTCACTCTTGTAGTTGATCTGTTGGCAATAAACTATACTTACTTACTTACTTACTTACTTACTTACTATATAAGTTTTGTGTACTATGTAGATGAGACACCAAGCTTTTTAAGAAAATCGCATAACCGGAAGTAGGTGTTTACTCTTGTAATTTTTCAGTTTTTTTCAATTTTTTCAAAAACGCTCTAACGATTTTTTTCAAACTTCACACTTTTATTAAATTTTGAATGTGTATTGATGCGAGATAGGTGATTTTCCAGTTGAATACTTCTACAATGGGTTTCTTTTGTTTTTTTTTTCTATTTTTTTTTATTAACTCCTATTTTAAATAGAACACCCGGTAGGTTATTACATTTTTTAATTCAGCTGGAAATTCTAGAAAAATGGCATGTTTTATTTTCTTACTCGGAACTGACGAACGCGCGATGTCCGGGAACTTCGCTAGAAGCTTATGGAAAGCGGAGTCGCAGGAAATTGTTTTTATTTGTGGCGATACACACTTCCGCACTACATCGATTGCTTTCAGCTGGGTTAAATTGTCTATTAGGCGCTTGTTTCGAATGTCAACGAGTAACCCGAAGTGGCTGAGAAAGTCTGCGCCAATTATCGGCTTGTCGATGTCTGCGACGACAAATTTCCACGAAAATGTTCGCCTCAGCTTAAAATCTAAATTTAACACTACATGTCCATATGTATTAATTGCTGAGTTGTTTACTGCGCTAAGCTCGTAGTCGGTACGCGCACGCGGTCTATTTAGAAATGTTCTCGGCAACACACACAAATCCGCCCCTGTGTCGATAAGGAAAAGCCATTTAGTTGTCATATCCGTAAGAAATAGGCGGCGATTGTTAGACAAGGAGTCATGTGCCGCTTTTACGCACTCCCCTGATCGTTTTATTGGTATTGGCACGGTTGAGTGCATTTCGTTGCATTGTCTCTAAATCGGCGGTGGTACCAACAGATTCGCGACGAAGATTGCGACCTGGAACGGTACCGTTGTTTGCTGTTGCTTCGCGGCTGTTTTTCCCGGCTCATCCGTGCAACTTTTGGGATAATTCAGCAACTTGCTTGCACAGCTGATTGATTTTTCGTCGTCGCCGCGAGAAGCAGTGGATGCCACCTGGAACGTCCTGGGGGTGATTTCGGCAATTTTGTCTGCCAAAGTGGACACAGCTTGGAGATTGCTGCTTTCTTGCGTCATCAGGATAGCCTGCATGTTATCTGGAAGTCGCCCGATCCATAATGTACGTATGAAGTTCTCTGGTACCTCGCCGTCTGCTAAATTCGTGAGATGCCTCAAAAATTGGGACGGTGTGCGATCGCCTATTTCCTCGTGCTCTAGAAGTTGTTTTATCTTCTGTTCGCGAGATGTGGATAGGCGCTTAATTAGAGCCTGTTTGAGCGTCTCGTACATCTCTTGACGTGGCGGGTTGGTGAGGATGTCTTCGACTTCTTGCGCATATTTATTGTCTAGATTAGCACTTACGTAATAATATTTGGTGGTATCTCGCGTAATGTTGTTGAGAGCAAACTGTCCTTCTAGTTGTACGAACCACAGTGCAGGTTTCGTTGGCCAAAATGGAGGTAAGTTTATGTTAGTTCTGTCGATTGAACTGGTCGCTGATTCGTTGTTGGCGTTGTTGGTAGTGACAGATATGTTGACTTCTGTTGCCATCGTGAAGTCCGCTACTTCACTTGATTTTAATTCACTGTTTACCGATTACCCGTTGTCGCGAACGCGAGTTTTTAATCGTCTAATTTATGCTGTTTCCGCGTAGTTCGTAGTCGAGAATCACCAATTTAAAATGAATTCGAGGTACATAACACTGAGGACTGATTTGTTTATTTTACGATGTTTTTAGTCCGGGGTCACCAATAAAGTGGGTGGTTAAGGTGTTCGTTAGAAATTACACACACGAATAACTATACCACTTTTAATATTCTTTATTTAACGCAACGGATTACAGACATAAAATTAAATGTGCGGATTTGCTACTATACTATTACACGTGTGGATCGAATAGGTCTTGTTAATCAGCATACATGTGAGCGTTTGTGGATCTGACACTTGGCTCATGGAAACACTCAAAGTAAATGTTCCACTAAGTATGAGATTAATATTAAACGCATTGAGGATCTGACTCTTTGGGTGTCTGTTTAACCAAAGTGGTTTAACAGGCGAAGACCTGATATGCAATGATCCCTTAAGCTCCTCGCTTCCGTATATATACAATTTTCATACAATTACATAAGATTTTTTATTCTAGTCACAACAATGGCATTGTATCTATTGGACGAAGGGTCGACACACTTTCACTAGCGCGCACAAGGGTTGGAGGTTTATGATGCACCCACTGGACATTCACTCTCGATTTTTGAAGCTGCAGATTTACTGCCGTATTGTTCGTCCACTTTCGCTTCTTATTTAGAAAAGTGTTCGTCAGATTTGAGAATTCCTTTTCGCTTTTGTTTTGCAGGAATTCGTGGACGTTTAGAGAGTTTCTCTCTTTTGTATTCCGCCGTACAAATCACTTTTTGGCATCAGGCGTTTTTACCCCTTTTACTCGAAAGTTTTCAAATGGCACTTAAGCTAACTGCTCGCACTTCGAGAATTTTTATTGCACGCACTGTTTAATTTTATGGGCGAGTTTCCTCTTCTTGGCAACGATCTTTTATGATTTATTGCTCCGCTACAATCTCTTCAACTAACATTCTATTTTGTACCGTTTTTGCAGAATTTGTAATTTTTGAATTGTTTTGACAAACGCTTAGAAATTAAAAATAAAATTTTTGGCTAATTATAAGATCACTGTAAAAAGAAGTTGTGTGCGTGTATCACACCAGATTTTTTCCCTGAGGTTGACATGTGTTACAGACCGACTGCCTCTGGCCGAAGGTAAAGAATAGTGATGGGCTTATTCGAATGAAAAATAACCGGTTATCCGGTTATTGAAATAACCTATGTAACTCGGTTTTCTTTCCAAGTATTCGAATGAAAAATGACCTCATGCTGATACGTACTACGCTTTGAATATAAAACCTCTATTCAAAGGTACTACGTGCCATATCTCAGCGACCTACGCAGTGCTCAAAATTCTGTAAATATAAATAAGTCATAACTCATAAACAAATCAGGTTGTACTGAAAACACCATTTGGTTATCGCGTACCTACCTCCTATCATAAAAAATATCAAATTATCAAATTCTTGGGACCTGAAACCTGAACCCCTAAAAACTGCAAACGCATCAAGCTATAAAACAATTTTTTATTTGCTTACATCTCCAAAGGTTCAAAACAAGAGGCGGCGCCTTTAACCCGTCCGATCGATAAAGATAAACGTTTTACAACGTTTATTTCAGCGTGATTGATATCTAACTGTACAGAAATGTCATAAAATTTCTAGACATCTATCTTTTATGTACTAATGTAGAAATAAATATATTATTAATAATTTGCTGATGATTTTTGTTTGTAGAACTGTGTTGTACAAGTTATTATTTATGCTACACATATAACAGGCATTTCAAAATAAAGAGATAATACAAAATACTCTGATAGAACCATTTTCAGAGATATAATTTACCAGAATTTAGGTGGATACACTTCAGGATAATCATCCAGAATCTGATTCAGAAGAGGAATGCAACTCATCTTCCGATTCTGTATCAGATTCGTCCAACCTAATAACAGGAGGTATATCATCCACACCAATTTAACAATGTGCTTTGCCCAGTCACTTTATATTAGTAGTTCACAGTGTTCAACGTTTTTTCCATATGTTTGCTGTACACAGTGATAGAGATTTAAGCCATAAATTAGCAATTATGTCTTTTGCTGGGAGGCTGAGAATTTATGTCCTTATTATAATAGTTCTTACATAAACTCCATGCCAATTTAATTGGGTTGTATGGACAGTGGTATGGAGGTAATCTAAGAATTTCATGCCCATGTCGTTTTTTGTCAATTAGTGTTGCTCTTGGTCAATATGTAAAGTAAAATTAAACTCCCATAATTGGGTGGTTTATCGATAAGAACCGAATTATATGGTGCATTATCCATAATTAACACACATTTTCCATTCAATTTGGCCAAAGCAGGGATTAACTGTTTTTCAACATTGACTAAAAATGTCACCATTGATACATTTATGATAGCCCCTGTCATTATTGTCCGAGTCCAACAGTAAGTCACATCCTGGTAAAGTTTCATCCAAAAACATGAATATACATTTTTCACTATAATTTCGAAATTGTAAATATTTCCTTTAAAAGGCAATCCGCCGAAATGATATGACTCTTCTCACACAATTTTCTTCCATTCACAATTTTGTATTTATATCTCATATTTGTTAATGTGTAGTATAATTTTAAACGACTCCCAGTATAATTCAGTTCCTCCCTTGCACACAGCAATAAATTATCGAAAGTAAAAAATTCCAAATTTTCTTCTTCATTTTCTTTATTCATGTTATCATTCCGTTATTGCTGGAGTTGTGATTTTGCTTCGTTTCGTTTTTTGTGTTGCAATCGAAATCTAGCATTATAAGAAATTGTTAGAAATGTTATATCTGTTTAATTCTTAATACTTACATCGAAGATTTGACCAATTCTTCCAATGATGGCTGTTTTACTTAAGTTACCATTGATATCTTTTATATTAGTAGAACGGTGTTTTATAGCCTCTTTGGTTTTACTATTACCTAATATTGCTTTTTCGTGGCATTTTATTAAGATTTGCTGAAGTGTCAACTTGACAATCCCGGCGATCTGGATTTTGACATTAGTTATATTTTGTAACTAAACTGTTGTACACTGCTAAAATAATATAAATGCAAAGCCTGCTCTAAATCATAAAGCAAAAAAATAGACTATACCTAATTAATAATCGTTGCTTTAAAGTCACCATAGCTGTTATTTCTTTATTTTACGCCAACTACTATGTCTTCAATTAGGGCAAGCTCCATCAAATTACAACTTTGTTAAGTCACGTACACTTATATCTATTTCTAGCACCGAAGTGAGCTCCTTGATTGGAGCCCCAGAAAACCATTAGTTTAACTCCGCATTACACAAGTTATTCCTCGAAGGATTACTAGGTTTATAGTTGATACCCTTACATTTCGATTCGAACACTACGGAAGCCTAGTTAAAGCTTGTGTTTCTCGTTCATCTTCATGTAACTGCCGTCTGGATTCAAAATTACTATAAATGCAAGCATTTTTACTTTGAAAATGTACTACATTTCACAACCACTTAGCTTGGTCTTTCCTGAAGTGACAATTACACGAGGTCGTTGCTCAGCACTGCTGTTTAACTTTGTCCAGAGAAACCTACTTCCGGTTTATTAAAGTTTCAGCCTGATTCTCCCCTTGCTAATACAAGTAATTTATTATAATACCTCCATTTACTTCTTACAGCTACATTGTGACACCTGTCTGCAACATCCAATTTTACATCATTAACTTTAGTAACTAGATTAAGAGGTTCTACAGTCATCTTTCGTTATTGACAAAAATGTTCTGTAATGGTTTACTAGCAGCTTTTATTTCCGTATAGTCCCGTTTTGTTTTGAATGTTTACATGGATACATTGTTAATTTCTCAACAATTGTAAATGATAGTGTTTTAGGTTTTATATATAAGGAAATAAACTGAAAGAATGAAAAATTGAACAAGAGTTCTCAATATTCCGAACTATCAGCAATATATTAACAGCACTACCAGTTAATTATTGCTAAAATATGTTTAGAGAAATTAAACTTGATCAAGTATAAACTTCAACAACTGTTTATCTGGATACATATACATACCTACATTTCTGTTATATTTGATTAAAATGCTGCTGTGCCATCTGTTGATATACAAATAAGGCAGTAGATGGAAAGCTACGAAAGTGTTCATTATAATAAATTAATCATAGATCCCATAACCAAATGTTAAACGATGTACTATACTTATACGCACACGTTTCAGTTTCCTTGATTTTCTACAAACTCCAATTCAAGTTCAAATTTAAAACACACCCATAACTTGGCTTGTCCTTGAAAAAGCGACCGATTTACTTGTTTGTGAGCAGCTAGCGTTAAAACTACAAGGTAAAATTGTTACGCTAGAAAAGCAAATAAATTCAGAAACTGCAGTTTGAAAATGTACGAAAAAAGCTTTCCAACTTATTAAAATAGGGAAAGGTAGAAAATAAGTAATCTATAAGTACGGCTATGTGATGCAGCAGCTTGTGTATGCATTACCAATGGATACTGGTAATTGTATGTCAATTATTATGCATCCTCTCAGTAATATTTCAAATATGCATGGACATGTCAAGCTTCAATCTACTGTATTGTAATCATAAAGCGTGTGTTTGCAGGTATTTGGTCCTAAACACAGTTAATAAGCTTTGGTATATTTGACGTATTGTATTGATTTAGTTCGAGCGGTTTTCCCTTAAATATATTTTAAGAGCTCGCAAATATAATAGATAACATTTGAAAGTTATTATTTTTAGTTTTGTATAGTCTATAAATTGTAGGTATTAGTAGTCCTTGGAAATGATTGTTTATAATGCAGCTCCTATGCTTCTTTCAAATTTAGAATGTTATCAAAACGAGTAGATTATGGCAGTTAGATTGAATCTAACCAGAACGAGTTAAAAGAAAGATAATAAAACGAAAAGTAATAGTTAAAAAACTAGGTAAACGAAAATTGTATAATGCGGTATGATACCTAACACAGTCTAGGGCCGATTCGATTTTTGAAAGGCATCAAACGGCGATAGTACTATAACTAAAACTGAATTCTAATGAAAGCCCATATGCACCCCTGTGAAGTTAGCACCACAACTTCAAAAAATGTTATTTTTTTCAAGAGTTCCCGTTGCACCCCAAAGAGTTCTAGAGTTCCTTGCTATTTTTAAAAATAGTTCTATGTATTAAAGAGAAAAAAATGTGCATCGAAAATTTGGGGTGCTAACTTCACATTTTCCTAGGATAAATACCACTATAACTCTTTTTCAGTCACACTTATTGAAAAATGTCATTACACTTTTCGATAGAACTCGTTGGGGTGCTACTAGAACTCTAACAAAAAAAAAGGATTTTCAAAAAAATTTTTTTTATAAACTGGAAAAAAATATATTTTTAATTTTTTATAGCTCCGGTAGTTCTAATGGGAGTTCTAGTAGCACCCCGGCGAGTTCTATCGATAACTCTAATAACATTTTTGATAGGACCCGAAGTAAAGAAGTTACGCCTATTTTTGTGTTAGTATTTTTACAAAACCACAAGTCCTGATAGCAATTTTTTAAAAGTTCCGGTATTTCTAATGGGAGTTCTAGTAGCACCCCGGCGAGTTCTATCGATAACTCTAATAACATTTTTTGATAGGACCCGAAGTAAAGAAGTTACGCCTATTTTTACTTCCTTTTACAATAACGGAAGTATTGGATTCACCCCAAAAATTCGAAATTGAGTTTTCAACAGATCTTCACGTTTTAGAGTCCCCTGAACCCAAAAAACATATTTTTTTTCATTGGTCTGTCTGTCTATGTGTGTGTCTGTGGGTCTGTGAACAGAATATCTCAAAAACGAAAAGAGGTATGGCGTTGAAACTTCATATATAAGTTTTATGTACTATGTAGATGAGACAGTAAGCTTTTGAAAAAAATCGCATAACCGGCTCTAACGATTTTTTTTAAACTTTACATTTTTACTACATTTTTAATGTGTATTGATGTGAAATAAATGATTTTCCAGTTGAATACTTCTAAAGTGGGTTTCTTTTGTTTTTTTTCTACTTTTTTTATTAACTCCTATTTTAAATAAAACACCCGGTATATTATTACATTTTTGAATTCACCTTAAAATTCTAGAGAAAATTTGTCTCTTCAATTAACGCTCTATTTTGTAGAATTTGTAATTTTTGAAAATTTTTGACAAATGGTTAAAAATTAAAAATGAAATTTTTGACTAATTATAAGAACACTGTAAAAGGAAGTTGTGTGAGTGTATCACACCAGATTTTTGTGTTAGTATTTTTACAAAACCACAAGTCCTGATAGCAATTTTTTAAAAGTCCCGGTAGTTCTAATGGGAGTTCTAGTAGCACCCCGGCGAGTTCTATCGATAACTCTAATAACATTTTTTGATAGGACCCGAAGTAAAGAAGTTACGCCTCATTCTAAAGGTAATGCAAAATACGGTACCGTAGAGGCTCAAATAGAATGTAGCAATTCTTACCTGCACCTGATTTTAGAGGTAGTCTTATTAACCCCTTATTGGAGCTTTCACGACCTAAGCCGCTTTCTAGAGGTACTTAGACAAAAATACCCATAACCTTTTCAATTCTAGTCGTATGAAAAAATTTCCTTCTACTTTGATATGGAACACGCCAAGGTCTCGCAAGAACTTCCAAAGAAGTTTTAAAGAAATTGCTTCTAGGATCTAGTCGTTTTGTAAAAGTCTTAACACAAAAATAGGCGTAACATTTTTATTGCGAGTCTTACCAAAAAATCTTATTAGAGTGATCGATAGAACACGTCCCGGTGCTACTAGAGCTCCTATTAGCACTACCAGAACTGTAAAAAATTACTTCCAGGTCTTGGTCGTTTTGTAAAAGTGATAACATAAAAAAGCGTAACTTTTTACTTCGAGTCTTATCAAAAAATGTTATTAGAGTTATTGATAGAACTCGCCGGGGTGCTACTAAAACTCCAATTAGAACTACCCAAACTTTAAAAAAATTGCTTTTAGGACTTCGTGGTTTTGTAAAAATACTAACACAAAAATAAGCATAACTTTTTTACTTCGAGCCTTATCAAAAAATGTTATTAGAGTTATCGATAGAACTCGCCGGGGTGCTACTAAAACTCTCATTAAAACTACCGAAACTTTTAAAAAATTTCTTTTAGGACTTCGTGGTTTTGTAAAAATACTAACACCAAAATAGGCGTAACTTCTTTACTTCGGGTCCTATCAAAAAATGTTATTAGAGTTATCGATAGAACTCGCCGGGGTGCTACTAAAGCTCCTATTAGAACTACCAGAACTGTAAAAAATTACTTCCAGGTCTTGGTCGTTTTGTAAAAGTGATAACATAAAAAAGCGTAACTTTTTACTTCGAGTCTTATCAAAAATTGTTATTAGAGTTATTGATAGAACTTGCCGGGGTGCTACTAAAACTCCCATTAGAACTACCCAAACTTTAAAAAACTTGCTTTCAGGACTTCGTGTTTTTGAAAAATACTAACACAAAAATAAGCATAACTTCTTTACTTCGGGTCCTATCAAAAAATGTTATTAGAGTTATCGATAGAACTCGCCGGGGTGCTACTAAAGCTTCTATTAGAACTACCAGAACTGTAAAAAATTACTTCCAGGTCTAGGACGTTTTGTAAAAGTGCTAACATAAAAAAAGCTTAACTTTTTTACTTCGAATCTTATCAAAAAATGTTATTAGAGTTATCGATAGAACTCGCCGGGGTGCTACTAGAACTCTCATTAAAACTACCGAAACTTTTAAAAAATTGCTTTTAGGACTTCGTGGTATTGTAAAAATATTAACACAAAAATAGGCGTAACTTCTTTACTTCGGGTCCTATCAAAAAATGTTATTAGAGTTATCGAGAGATATCTACTAGAACTCCCATTGGAACTACCGGAACTATAAAAAATTAAAAATATATTTTTTTTCGAGTTTATAAAATTTTTTTTTTTTTTAAATCTTTTTTTTTTTGTTAGAGTTCTAGTAGCACCCCGGCGAGTTCTATCGAAAAGTGTAATGAAACTTTTTAATAAGTGTGACTGAAAAAGAGTTATAGTGGTATTTGTCCTAGGGAAATGTGAAGTTAGCACCCCAAGTTTTCGATGCACATTTTTTTCTCTTAAATACATAGAACTATTTTTAAAAATAGCAAGGAACTCTAGAACTCTTTGGGGTGCAACGGGAACTCTTCAAAAAAATAAAATTTTTTGAAGTTGTGGTGCTAACTTCACAGGGGTCCCATATGCACAGGAAAATAAAGCACTACTACTACAGCATTATACACAGTAAATTAATTTTGGTAGCTGCTTTCTATATGAAGACGGTTTTACCAATGCGGCGAACAGCAAAATGTCAACACTTTTTTACTGTTCATTTATCAGAAAATTTTATGGTTGATACAAATTACAATTATTTCGCATTGCTCTTGATGGTGAGATCGACTAGTACTACATTTCTTTGAAGACACTTGTCTTTTTTTACATTGGACATAAAAAATGAGACTTTTTAGCACTAATTTCGATTAACGTAATTTTCCGATTGCTAGGTGAGCGAAAATAAAGCTCAACAGTACATCTTTATCGTATCCGATAATAAGTTAACTTTGAAGTACCTTATCTTTCGTAATACGCAGGATGGCAAGAAAAATTAGGAAAACCAGTGAATTGCTTTTTCAGAGTAATTTGTTGTTGCTTTGCATTTTACACCTCCTTTCAATTCTAAAGAACGTTTCAAAATAATATTTTTGTGTGTTTTAAACTAATTTCATATTCGAACCTCTCCTGTTATCAAGGAGATATTTAAATGTTGTAAAGTGCATTTTAAGTTTGAGAAGATGCTGGAATTTTTACCAAGAATAAATTTTTTTATGAATGGATAATAAGAAAATCCATGTGTTCAAATTTATGACGGACACTGTGCGTCTAATAAAAGTTCTTCAAAGTCCATGTTAGCTAGAAAAAGTTAAAGGATAAATATCAAAGTTAAGGATACCAGCGCACAACTGCTTTGCCTCCATTGTAGATCAAATACTCGTACATTTATTAATAAACTAAACCGCGCGTATTGTTTGATAGTGTAGATGTAGACTATGGTTCATTTATATTCCACTTGCAATATATTCCACTTGCAATATTAGTCTCGAATAATAATAGGATTTAGTAACACCACTTGACAGGCAGCATAAATCTCACATAATGTTTATCACTGAGCGATAAGCTGGGTACTATGTATAAATACCTAAACACAATCACACAATCGATATTTCGAAATTCAGCATGAACTGTAGCTATCTACAGCTATCTAGGAAAATAAAATAAAAGTTTTTCAGTTGTGTCTAAAAATTAAAAAGAACTAGGCAATCAAACAATGTTATTGTTGTTTTTGACACTTAATATGTGCTTTACATAATCATTTCCTTTGAACTTATGTCCAAGCAGAGTCTTCTGGAGAGAAAGTTTTACAGTTAAAAAATGTATAAATTTACCATTGACGAATTAGAAAACTTGACGTTCCTAAATCTATGATATTTTCCCTATCCCAGACACTTAATGGAAGACCCAGGAATCATCATTATATTTAAATTATCCTGAATATGCTACACATAAAGATGTGTATTAAATGGATTAAACAATGTTCAGCTACCTACATATTTTTTATCCTTTTTGTTTCAAAGTATTATAAATCTAGAAAGCTTCGACAAGCGGATATAGTGCCATACATCTAATATAAACGATTAAATGTGAAACTGCAAGCCAGATATTGTTAGCACACGCGTTCTCCAGTCCACATGGTTATTTTACTGTGAAAAGCCTGAGGGTTGCGAAAATAAGCAGCCCCTAGCCTGCTGCACCATTCCCCTTTTTAAAAACTTCAGCCAAAGAGTTTTCCTGTAGAGTGTCTTCATTTGTGTCAGAAATTGCTAAACTAGGCCAAGACTTTAAAGGCGATGGATGATCTGTGAAGCGGCTTCACATTCGTGCATGTTCATACCGCAATGGATGTGGATTTTGTACAATATATTTTTCATCGATCGTCTTATAGAGTTCATTTTATCAATTTTAACATTATTTGTGAACATTTTTGTTAATAGCTTTTTCGATTAAATATAATTTTCTTGATATTACATCCCAGTAACGCTTTCTTTAAATCGTCATCGCCACAAGCAGAGTTGCTGGTGCATATGGTAGTGGGGTAGTTCCTATAGTGAATCATATATTTGTTGTAACGATGTTGAAACTGCTGAAAATGATAAATTAATATCAACGTACTATCTCAAAATTGCCTCCCGTATTGTACAACGCTTCAGTTTCTTTTAGAAATAGATTCCGATTTATTGATAAGAGCGATATAGCTGCATGCATTACGGAAAGCAATACAGATGGATTATTAACTGCAAAATTAGAAATGAACTGTAAACATGCATTAACATATATTATTTAATAGAATGATCTGATGATGATATATTACTCAAGAATTTCCCGAAATTACTTTATTGCTGTTAACAAAACGACTAAAAATATTTTGTGGTAAAACATTTTAATAGATATATTCAAATTCTGTTGGTTTATCGTTTCCCACAAATCTGCATTTGTTATAAAACTATCACTTTTAGTTCCACCAATCATATAGAATATTGATAATTTTGTTGGATAAATTGAAAAATTTACACAAAATAAGTCATAACGGTTGTAGTACATTTTATTTTGTATCCGCAGATCATTAAAACTCAAACAACCAGTTTTTACGACGCTGTAAATATTGTACAGGCTAAATTTGTAAAAATGTAAAAAGTTGTATGCTAAACCTAAATACGAGATGATACAGAAATAGATGCTTTAATTTTAACTAGCTATAGAACTCACCAAATGGAATATATCTTGTATGTACCATTTTTCGTAAAACGTCTCCAACGTAAAAAAATGTTTTATTAAAATTGCTGTACGCCAGTGAATAGCTTTTACTGGTTTACTAGAAATATGTAGGAAAACCTTTCCTATCAACGATATGTTTGCTCACTCTGACTTTGGTTCGACTATGTTTTTCTTGATATTACCAGGCTTTCATCATTTCGTATAGAATTAAAAATAAGAAAGGATACGATTCCTAAAATTTTGGTGAAAAAATTTAAAGTATTATATGTATGCTTACAAATTATGCGTTTCTGGGAAAACGTAAAAAAGTAGTCGTTTCATTTAATGAATTCTGTACGTGCTTATAATTAAAGCACCCATTTTTGCAACACTCTGTATATTCCTAAGGGAACATAGTAATAGCAAACTAAACCATATTCTAAACTACTTGGAGCTATATATAGTATATTATGATACTAGTGTATAAGTACGCCTTTAAAGCACGTGCGACGAGTTTAAGAGCACGACGCAAAGCGGAGTGCTTTTAACGTCGCTAGTGCTTTAATGGCACTTATACACGTGTATCATACGCTATTTTTTCTAGTTCGGTGACACTTTTTCCGTCACATTGTGTAAGACATTTTAGGTTATGTAGACATTCAAATTTACGGAAAAGCGTGTTGTAATATAGTATTAAAACACGCCATCAATGAGAACTTGCAAAAAAACGTAATTCGGGCGCTAATATTAAGAGTGCTATAAACGTCACTTGTGACAATAAAAACTGTGCAAAAAGTTGTCATTTTGGCACGATCGTAGAAATAGTAGTTTGTATACCGAGACACTGAAGTTTAGCATTTTATCACGAATGTAGATTTAGTTGCCGAGGCCCGTAGGGCCACGCCAAATAAATCACATAAGGGATAAAAAGGAACTTCAGTGCCGAGGAGTACATTATGTTTTATTTGAAATCGAGAAATCGCGAAATGACAACATTTTAACCAACATTTGTAGGTTATATTAACGTCGGTTGACGTTTATATGTCGCCTCGCCATCTACAAAAAAGTAGTAAAACAATGGATTACTTTACTGCCGATTTCCCGTATTTTAATTACGATTTCGAGGTACTTTAATGCCGATTTCAAATAATAGTAGTTTGTATACCGTAGCATTGAAGCTTAGCTTTTTATCACGAATGTGGATTTAGTTGTTGAGGCCCGTAGGGCCAAGCCAAATAAACCACATGATAAATAAAAAGAAACTTCAGTGCCGAGGAGTACATTATGTTTTATTTGAAATCGAGAAATAGCGAAATTACATTTTAACCAACATTTGTAGGTTATATTAACGTCACTTGACGTTTATCTGTCGCCTCGCCACCTACAAAAGAATCGTAAAACAATGGATTACTTTACTGCCGATTTCTCGTATTTTAATGACGATTTCGAGGGACTTGAATGCCGATTTCAAATAAAAATACTTTATTAGAATATAGTAGTTAGTGACTAAAGTGGCAACATTAAAGCTTAGATTAGAGAAATATGGCCATGAAATTATCATAACACTGGTGGATGCACCTACGGACTATGCCGATAGGAAGACCAAAGATGATTTCTATACAAAACTGACTCGAGTTCTATCAAATATAAATCCACGCCAAGACATTCTCCTAGTAGGGGAGATAAATCAAACAACAAAAAAGAAGCAACAATAGTAGTATGATCCCACGAAAAAGACGAACTAAATGATAGTGGTCAACGCCTAATAGATTTTTGTGAAAGACATGTCCTATTTCTCATATAGGGGTATCTACAAATACACTTGCACCCAACCAACTAGATATTTGCAGTCTACATAATTCAAAGAGGACGTAAGAGCATACCGGATCCTATAGTGTGGCACGAATCACTATATGGTAAAGGCCAAAATTAGTGTGAAATAAAATAGAGCACAAAGCAACATTAAAGCGGAAATCTTACACACCCCTGAATACAATTTATACAGTCTAAAGCAAGACTCGACGAAATTTCTATACCAAACAAGACTGGTCACTAAACTAGAAAAAGTAGAGATGGAAACTTAAAAGAACTTTACCAGCAGGTAAAGGAGGTCATACGTAATGCAGCTAACAAGACAGAAGGTAACATCCTTGGGAATAGAGACGGGAAGAGTTATCGACGAGTAAAGAAATTACTATAGCCAACAAACTAACGATAGCGAAGAGATGTAGGTAAGAGAAGTAATAATAGATGTATCAAAAAAGGAAATAAAATATGGCAAGAAAAACTCGAGAAAGTACATAGGCACATGAGAGACACATGGGTTCAAGGAGTCTGACGAACGACAAAAAACCTTAACAAAATAATTTTGAGACAAACATACTATTCATGCCTTTAGAGGATTGAAAGAACCTCTATGCAATATTGCTAACGAGGAATGAAGAAGAATGCAAATCAGTTTTCTACAACTTAGGTAAGCAATATGTAGCGAAGAGAACTATCAACAAGAAAATACCGAATACAATTTTAACAAGCGTTGAAAAAGGAAGCGGAGGGCCCAATTTAACTACTTAAATATGGATCACATGCTCTACTAATATAAAGTGTCATATGTGATGAATAAATGTTCAATAGAGGAACAAGGGCTCCCAGGATATTACAACATGGATTGTATTAGCTTAGTTTATAAAAGTCAGTAAAAATATATTATAAATATAACCAGTCCATTGGAAAGGTTGTAATAACAAATTTTAAATAACAGAAACAAGATTTAATATACACTACTCAAAAGAAAAAAGTAGTCACGTATTCAAAGTGGCGTAAATTTAATGCCAGTTTAGAAATTTTGTTGAAACTTGGTTTAAGTGAACACTTGTCCTTTATCTTTAATAATTTCCACATAATACAAAAATATCATCAAGTGTGTTTATGTCAAACAAGTTAGATAAATTAAGTAACAAAAAATAAAGTAGGGTGAACATTATTATTACATGCATACATGCTAGTGTACTTGTTAAAAATGCTTCTTAACATTATGGGTGAACATATTCAAGATGCACCACAAAGAAGAAGGCAACTAACGCCAATACAGGTTATGCGAGCGGTAACTTTACTACGAGAAGGGCGATCTCAGCGGTACGTGGCTTAACAATTGGGAATTGTACAGGGAACTGTGTGGAAGCTCTGGCGACGTTACAGGGAGACTGGGCTTGTTACTACACGTCCGGGTAGTAGTCGAATCCGAAAAACTACTGTAGGTGAGGACCGTTTTCTTCGTTTGCAAGCCTTACGCAGTCGTACAGCTGCAGCACGAGACCTTCAAGCAGACGTTCGACAAGCTTCTGGGTGCATAATTAGTCACCAAACTGTTAGAAATAGACTGCATGACGTTAATCTGAGGTCCAGAAGACCAGTTAAAGTGCCCAAATTGTCCAGAAATCAACGTAGAATGCGAGACAATTCGGCCGAGAACACCTAAACTGGAAACTGAGGCACTGGCGACGTATCATCTATCATGTTTACTACAGATGAGTCTAGGTTCCTTCTATCAGGTAATAATGGACGTTTACGTGTATGGAGGAGACCAGGAGAACGTTACCTTTCCAATACAATGCATGAAACTATTCGTTTTGCTGGAGGGTCGGTAATGGTATGGGGCGGCATCACATTAGATACTCGTAATGAGCTTGTCATTGTTCGAAATGGTGCTCTGAATGCACAATGATACATAAATGAAATCGTACATGTACATGTTCGTCCGTATGCCCAAAATATTGGTCGGGAATTCGTGTATATGCATGATAATGCTAGCCCACACATCGCAAACATAGTGATTAATTATCTTCAAGATCAAGATATTCAAACAATGAATTGGCCAGCATGTAGTCCGGACATGATTCCCATAGATCACATGTGGGATATGCTGGGAAGAGCTGTTCACACTCGTCCAAACCCCCCACAAACCCTTGCTCAGTGAGAACACGCTCTGATAGAAGAATGGCAGCGTATCCCACAGGATGTGATTCGTAGGCTAATTCGAAGCATGCCAAGACGCTGTCAAGCAGTAAGTCGAGCAAGAGGAGGCAATATTTCATATTGAATTTATTGTCATCATAATTAATGAAGTAAAACTGACTCATAAATTTCCTAGATTACTTTAGTTTTTGTTACTGATAAGCTCGAAGCTATACGAAGATTGCAAATTTAAATAAATTAAAAAAAAACATGTAGCATTATCCAAAAAAACAATTTATTTACATATATACCAAGTTTCAACAATATTTGCAAACTCGCATTAAATTTACGCCACTTTGAATACGTGACTACTTTTTTCTTTTGAGTAGTGTACCGTCAAACGGGGTTAAGTGAATCATGGTGGTTAAAATGAATCAGTCATGTATTTCCGTAAACTCGGCGGAAGTGCCGCCATCTGCCTTAAGATTTCGCGGTTTTTGTGTGAAAACTGGCACGCCCGTACGTCAGTGTATATAGTTGAGGGTGTTTCGGTTCACCTAGAAAAAGCATGTAAGTATTACATAGATTCTCAATGATTAGCGAATTTTAGTGACTTTTTGAAAGGCTAGAAACGTTTTGTTGTAGATGTACTCAATTTGAACCCTAATTTACTTACATGCAATAAATGTGTTAATTAGTTATATACAAACATACTCTTCATTTTAATTTTTTTCAAAATGTATTTACTTACATTTTACGATTTTTTTATTTCCTGAGAGGAGTATTAGGGGGTAAAGTGAATCATTTATTTTTTATTTACAGTTACCTATGTTAATGTTATAGGAAGCGTTATAATAATTTTTGTTATTTTCGGAATGCCTAGAGTATATAAAAAAAAATTGGATCCACAAGATAAATGTAATTAAGATTCTGAAAATGTTCGGAGAACGGTGGCAGCGGTTGGCCGAGGAGATATGTCGATGAGAATTTATACAAATATTTAAGGGATGAAGTTTTTTGTTTTGTTAGTTCAAAGTTTACAAGTTTTTTTTTTAATGAATACCATTTTTTTGTACATATTTTTAGTTTTAAACGTATTTTTAATAAATATTATATACCAAGTGAATTAAACATATGTTTATTCACGAAAAGATGTTGATCTCACGAGCACGTAGTGCGAGTGAGATCATATCTTTGAGTTAATAAATGTTTAATTCACCTGCCATACATATGTTTTTATTCAATGTTGACGAAATTTTGAATATAAAATTAAAAATATTCAAATTAAGATATAAATTTGCTCATTCATCGTCGAATTGATCTAAATTTTAGTAATTATATATTATACACTACAAATAGAAAGAATAATTGAATGTAAATATTTGTAGAAATAATAAAAATATGTTGTTCTTCATTGAAACTTTTTTAATTCTCTAGCGAATTACACTTTTTTAAATCTCCAGTGAATTAAAACACTTTTATTTCACTTGTGAATCATATACTGTTTATGAAGGTTGTTATGGAGTTCATAATGTCACTTTAAACTGTCAAAATTGAACAAATAGATTTAATTTCGTTAATTTTTTTTTAATTTCCTACTAAAATATTTTTTTAAATTTTAAATTGATTCACTTTATCCATTAGTGTTGTAAAGTGAATTTTTATGCATTTTAAAGGCCTGATTCATTTTACCCCAAAGTAGTGGGTAAAGTGAATCAACCCTGTACTAAAAAAATTGAGTGTTTTCATATTTAAAAAATATATGATTTATGTCTCAAACACATCGGAAAGTGCCAAAGAAACTTCAATGGTTTTTTCAAATTTTTGTGTTTGTTAATTTCGGAGAAAATAATAAAAAAATTACCATTTTTGATTCACTTAACCCCGTTTGACGGTACCTTCTAAATCAAGGAGTCGAAACAAATTGGAAAAGAAATTAAGTTCTCATCTATGCTTTGTGAATCTCGAAAAAGCATACGACTCCGTCACTATAAACACACTCATTAAAGTTAAAAAAATAAGGCAATTTGTGTTAAGTATGTTAGAGTATTACAGAATATTAACAGAAACTTAGAATAGGAAAGAAAATTTCCAACTTGTGAATACCGAGATAGGGGACGAATGCTTATACGTATACACTTTTATATACTGAACGATCAGCTTCTTAGAGCAGGGGGACGACGAAGATTTGTAGGAATGTAATAAGTGGGGACTTAAAATAAACTTGGAGGAGGTGGAATACCTATGTATATGTATTGGAGAATGAGGCATTACTATAGGAGCGTGTGAAAGATATAAATACATTGGAAGTGTGATATCGCAAGTCAGTAAATGTGATAGAGATTATGTAAGACACAGAACTACACAAGGTAGGAAGGTAACACAAATATTAAATTCCTTGCTTCGACCACAATAATTGAGCTATTCAAGAAAATGCAAATATGCCATACAATAGAACAGCTTATTGTAACATACTGTTCTGAATGTTGGAAAATAAATGATGATATGAAGGTAGAATTGAAGCTGCAGAAACAGTGTTTTTTAAACGGTTGACTTTAGCACTTACAAATCATTAGTTGCGATTTTCATAAATAGTATAATCTTTACAAGAGATGTAGGTAAGATTTACACTACCGAGGACCGTTTGATGCCTGAGTGACCGAAGCGGACGAGGGTAGCAACGTTCGAGGTAGCGTAAATCTTCCTACATCCTGTGTAAAGTACATACTTTTTTTCACTACCAATATTTCCTTTTGTAAAGTAAATGGTAGGTAATAACCTGCCGTAAAATTATTACATTTGCTAAACTATAGTAGCCTTATAGCGCTGTGTCGTTTTGTTTGACAGTTGTAAACGCACTGTGACAAATTATTGGAAAAAATGCGTGAATACGATTGCAAATGCTGTTTTGTGATCTTTGTGCTTGTATTCTGATTAAAAATGGATACTAGTACGAACGACAATGGGTTTTTTCGTGTTAACCAAGTGACAGACATGGCATCTTATCAGTTGTAATACATGCGGGGAAGTAAGTACATTGTCATGGAAACTGTAACAATTTTTGTAAATGTAGCCTACATCCCTCAAATTTGACAGTGTAAGGATCATTTACAAAGAAGGTAGTGAAAAAAACTATTTATAACTGCATTAAAATTTTATACGTTGATAGAGAAAAAAAATATTAAAAACTGCCAAGAAATGAATAGTGCCATTTGAAAAGCCAAAGTTATGTACACTTCCGGTTAAACCGGAAATAGAAAAAAATGCAACAGAAGGAAAAATATGATCTTGAAAAAAAATTATTTGTAAATTCTAAGATACACCAGTATTATTAAGTGTTCTCTCTTCCATTGAAAGCTTTACCCAGAACTTCCCTCGTCGACATTGTGACAATAAATAATTTTAAAAATCTAATTAAGTTAGGAGTAAACATATCTTCACGTTTCTAATAAATTAAATAATTTTTCAAATAAAAAAAACGTCACCGGTGGTCGAATTCGACGGGAAGGCGGACCGCGTGTGCAGCCCACAACGTTTTGTGAGATTTGACAGGGACCGGGCAATTTCTACCTGCCCCACAAAGCACCGACCTCTCGTATTCTTGCGTCGCAGCTATATTTAGTAACGCGCTAATTTGTGCATCGTTTTTGAATCGTCAAACAGTTATTCTGTATTTATTGGCTCCCATTTTTGGTAAGAATAAAGCCTGCACTATGTACCAATTATTACTTGTATCTATTACTTGTATCTATTACTAAGTTGAATGAAAAATAAACAAAATGTTATTTTTTTAACGTACTCACCCTGTATATATTTGTCTGAAAATTTCCCGGTTTCATTCCAAGTATATATATAATGTGTATGCAAAATATCGCATCCTCCGACAAATATTTTTTGAGTTATACCGCCAACAGATAGACAGACAGACACCAGACATACAGACGCCAGACAGACAGACAGACGGAATTGAGAAAACCTGTTTTTCGTCATCTAGGGACCCTGAAACGTGAAGATCTGAAGAAATCTCGGAAGGTTATTTTTTCGTGATTACAATACTTCCTTCGTTTTGCAGACGAGGGAAGTAAAAATTACTTTATTCGCAACCATATATGTAATGTTAACATTCCTGACCTCATTTGAGTGGGGGAAGTCGTACATTTCAGCCCGCTACTTCCCGCACTCACTTCCCGCTCAAGTGCGGGAAGTGAGTGCGGGAAGTACATTTTCGACCGCTGAGTAGGTAGGGACACTGGGAATCTCGTTGATCCATTCATGCGCGTCACAACCTGTCGTATCATAATATAATAATTTTTCCAATTATTGTTTAGAATAAAGTGGTTGCGAATAAAATAGTATACAAACCTCGACAGGAAGTTTTCTTAGTCTCGAGATAATAGCTGATTTCGACGCTTCGCGTCTCAATCAGCTAACTAATCTCTCGACAGTAATGAAACACTTCCCATCTCGGGCTGTAATATACTATTACGCATCTGCTTCCTATGGAAAACAAGCACTTTTACTACTTACATGTTTAGTATACAAATGAATATTAAGTCCTAAATAGCGCGACTATACATACCTGGTTATCGATTATACTTCAACATAGGGTTAACGCTGCCGTTGAGGATTAGTTCTAAGTAGAATTTTTGCTAAAAGAGGCAATTGGATTTCAGAAACACGTGATGCTAATTTCTAGCCTTCAAATTACAATCTGCGATGACGTGTATTTGCTTCAAGCTTTGTGTAATTCAATTAATTATACGCGTATTCCGGAAAATATTATCCGCAAGGGATGTTCTAAAGGCATAATACTTTTGGAAATAATTGGTTTAATATGTGTAACTTTATTATATAAAGTGGGTATCCGACTTTATAGCCTACGAAGCTAAGCGGAAACGGGCGTCGGAACTTCAAAGAGGGAGTTCAGTTACCTTGTGCGGTACGGAATTCTCATGAATATCCCTGCATGGGAAGCGTTCGATGAAAACGTAAAGATATCACCATTGTTATCATTTTGACGTGAGTATCTTTACACTTCCCAATTCTCTAAAGTGAATAACGGTGCCGTCCTTTAACAAGGGAGCGCTTTGTTACTTAAAAACATGTCACATTTCCACTACGCAAATGCAGCAATAGCCGAAAGAGCTGTCAGTAATGCTACTTCCAGCAGAAAGCACCTATTAAATGGTTATAAGTAGCGGAAATGTGTTTTTATCGTCATCTTTTCCGCCTATTATGTAAAATCGATATTCCATAAATAGAAGCTTAATAATGATTTAATTTCGTTCACGTCCTACTCGTTAATACTGAGTATCTTCTTTGTTTGAATTAGGACACTGAGTTTTTGGAGCTGTAATCTTAAGGGATGCCTTTTCTACAGCTTTGTAGCTACCGAGATATCAAGCAGCACATATAGATAACCAAGGCGACCCGTTTTAATTCCGAATCAATAAGAAATACGACCTAATGAACCATCCAACTTAATCTCTGGAATCCCGGCATAAGATGCTTTAAATGAACGTCGTATTGCCCTGTAACTAATTTGCTTCTTTTCTTCTTTGTTACCACGAAAATGACCAGATATTTAGTTGTACAACATGAAAATACAGAACGTTTCCTTGCTTTTGGACTACATACTCGTAGATTACAACACGAAGAAAGTCCAAAACTGATGTAGTTTTCTTTTGAAGCAGTGCTAAAAATTTAGGGAAATTTTGAGAATTTGTAAGTAGTATAATGACGTGTTTTTAAAAGCAGGAAAGTAGCAAAAAGAAACAAATTCGCATTTTGTATATTGCTAATGTTTAGGTGCAGCAGATGCTGTAGTTCGATGCTATTCAGTACGACATATCGAGTTGTGAAACGTAGAATTTGCGGACAGATTTTATTCTTCCAAAGGATCGAGAGATTGGTCAACCACGAGAAGGACGCGTATGAAAGGAGATTGTAGAACCATGAAGAACGCAAGGTTCACATTAGCAATACAGGACAAAGTATAACTAAATTCACAATCTTCTTCTAGTGCATATCCTAACGGATAATATCGCTGTATTAACGTTTGAACAGGAATTATTGCCCATAGACCTATGAGAATTATGCATTATGCAAAATATATTATTGTTCCTACATTATTTTTACTGCTAATGAATTTTAGCGTACCAAGAATAGGTCTACGACACAATTTTCTTTTTTATGTAGCATCTTGTAGCACAGATTCCTGTTTGAACTCACCAACCAACTAGGGATGTTCGGAATATACAAAAATTCGTATTCGCGAATACGAATACCGAATACAAATACTCTTATGAATATTCGCGAATACGAATACGAATACATGACCTTGAGTGAATAATATCAACATCAACATCGTTTTTGTACGCGCTGCACATTTTAGAAATCGTATGGAAAATAGTTTTGTTTTTTATTTAATGTTATAGAATGGTTAATATTTAAAAAAAAATGTTTTATTTAATGTATGAATACCTGTTTTATATTTTTATTAAAATTCTTATCTATATTTCTATAATTTTAATGTCAAATACTCGTATAATATTCGTGTTAATTTTGGCGAATACGATTACGAATACAAATATTGAAAATATAGCGAATACTCGCGAATACGAATACGAATACGAGTATTCGGATCATCTCTATCACCAACCAATAGAGCTCTTTAATCATATAATGAAACTTTCAAAGAAATCGATGTTTTTAACTTCTCACTTCATTGATTTAAACATTGCTGTAAATAAATTCTATTATCGCAACTCATTCATTCATTCATTTCTTATTTTGTAATATATTTATGAATAAAATATTAAACTTGAACATTATAGATTAAATTTTTTCATTTAATTTGTTCGATAAGTATATTTTGTTTTCGGAATTTTTATTGTATTAAAAAATATATAACATTGTATTACGGGTTTGTCCTGTAATATTCTGCATTCGCTAATTAATAAGTAACTAAATTGCTAGTTCCGAGCTTATGCATATATTAAATTTAAAAAATCCAACTGACGCCCAAAATTACTATTCAAATACCTTTATTCTATCGTAGTTGTACCAACACTGCAAATTTCAAATTACATATGTTTACATTAATATTGCAATGCAGGTAAAGCAAGTAAGCAATCCGGTTCTCTATGGAAATTAAATTGGATTACCATCACTTAAATAAATTTCGGCACAAATTACTTTAATCCATTTTGAAACTCGACACTCTTGCCGTTAAATAAGGCTAGAACTTCGCTTCGCGCGTGGTTAATCCCTTAGATGGCATTCTTAAGTAAAAAGGTTAATTTAAAATTTGGGTTGCGATCCTGCTTGGGTTCCAATTTAGTGCATATTGTAAACAGGAACCACGGTGCGTTCGCGGATTACTCGCATCATCCTCTCGAGTTCCTCATTTCAGTTTGTACAATATAAATGGAATTATTCAAATTCTGAGTTATATGAGTCGCAAAGGATTCCAACTTTATTGGATTTGAACTTGGATTGAAGCAAGTCGCACCTGTCAGAATATGCGTAATAGTAAAAAATAGCTTTGTCTTAGATTATTACCTATCAAATTCTCTGTGCATTAATTGTTTGATATTATTCACGCTAGTTTTGACAAAATGATAAGATTCATTTATAACCCAATTTTTATTTTCATTGTTACGAATCATAATTTTACTTCAATACAATTGCTACAGATATTATTAAATTCAAATGTTCAGTTGATAATTATTGGGGAATCTGCAGGAGGTTATATGAAACTTTTATTTAATCAATTAAGCAGATGACCACTTTGTTTTCGAAAATATTAATAGAATTTTAATTTTATCACCTGTCAAGAAAAGAGTAAGTAGTTATCTACAGAATTCCAGGATACGGGGAACTCCTAAGCGCCATATGAATCTCACGGAATGATTTTGTACATCAATATATCTTTTTTGTGAATATTTTAAGGTAAAATTGTCGTAATGGAAGCGGCAACAGCTTTTTAGCAAGACTTTGGCTTATCCGTTAATTAATGTTTTAACTTGTTACTGTGACAAAATATCTTAAGAAAATAAATAAAGTATTAATTTAGTTTTATGTATACACTTATGAAGATATACGTGTCAACACGATAATTTTAAGGCGCACTTTGCTTTTAATCTAGAATTTTCCATGTAACATAGAGATCCGCCACTTGTGAAGCAAGTGCTTTTTCATGTATGCATAAAATACATACTAATACATTCGCTCAGAAAAGCAATTCATTAATCACAAACTATAAAATTCAGACGTATGCTGTTAAAACTACAAAATTGCTTCAATTATTTTATAGCAAATGTATGTTTTTTATTGTCAGCACACAGAAAATATATTACTTCTTTGTTTTTGATTATAAATATTTAAAAGATATTATTTTAAACCTCTGTAAACAGCTTTTATTGCTGCATAATTTCTCATCATTTTACAAATGTTAATAATGCTTTCTTGGTCGTTTACTTTGTTTTATCGGTTTCAGGATATTACGCTTTTGTTTATATATACAAAAGTAAAATTCGCAACTGAAAGCGCTGTGCATATACTAGCGCAAACAACACCGGCATACGTATCTACCCGAACCGATTACAAACTAGATTATGTATTAACCAGAAATGTTAGAAGGCCTACATTAATAAAGAAGCCATTATAATGGAAAGAGTTTGGTAATCGGATGGATGAGCAAATAAAATGCAGAACGAGTATCAACACCACTGAAGAAATTGATACCGTAGTCGACAGCTTTGTTCAAACAATCAAAACATATATCCAGCTAGCTACCATGTATAGAAGTAATAACAATAATCACAGAAGAACCAAAATTGACGATTACATTCCATTTAACATACTCAAGGCAATACACGACGAAAACAGAATTAGAAGGCAGTAGCGAAGTTATAAAGAACCCCATCTTAAAATACTAAACGACTTAAGCTACCACACAAACAAGGCTTTAGATAACTATTGAATAAGTAAATATCGATCTTACCTGCAAGATATCCATCGGAACGATCCCAACTTATGGAAACTACTAATAAAATTCTTTAAAAAATCTGTAAAAGACTTTACTCAGAACTTCCCTCGTCAACATTGTGGCACTAAATAATTTTAAAAATCAAATTAAGTTAGGAGTACAAATATCTTCAAGTTTCTAATAAATTAAATACATTTTCAAATAAAATAAATGTATCCCGCTGGGGTTTGAACCCGCCGCATCTGCAGCTCTGCAGAATGCTCGATCCTAACCGAGTCTCCACAGAGGATATAAGTAAGGCAAAATTCCATCTGCGCTACCGCGTCTCTTCGGAAAAAGTACAGCGCGCGCGTCTCTTGAAGAGCACGGCGTAAAGATTGAAACATTTTTACTCTTTTGTGACATTATCCTTTATCGGTTGAGTCTTATTTTCGGTAAATGTAAAGCCTGACCTATGTGAAAGCTATGACTTCCTTTTATTTCAAAATTAACACAAAAATAAAAAAACTTTTATTTTTTTAAGGTGCTCACCCTGTATATTTGTATGAAATTGCACCGGTTTCATGCGAGGTAGATATATAATATGTATGCACAATATCGTCTTCCTCCAACAAATAGTTTTTGAGCTATACTGCCAACAGACAGACAGACAGACGGACGGACAGACAGACAGACAGACAGACAGACAGACAGACGGAATTGAGAAAACCTCTTTTTCGTCATCTAGGGACCTTGAAACGTGAAGATCTGAAAAAATCTCGGAAAGTGATTTTTTCGTGATTAGAATACTTCCTTCGTCTTTCAGATGAGGAAAGTAAAACCGATACAGCACACAGCAATAGTAGCTAATAATAAGATCTTGTAACAGACCAACAAAAGTGCGAGGTATTTTTGAACTATCTGAAAACAGTATTCACCACATCGGATAACATAAATCATAAAGAAACCAACATAATGGCTGAAAGTATTAGTACACTGGATGTAGGAACGATAGAACCCTTAGCACAGTCGGAAGTTAAAACATTTATAAATAAACTATCAAATATGAAAGCATCAGGGCACGACCACATAACTAATATAGTTCCTAAAAACTTAACCAAGAAGAGTATTGCTTTCCTTTCAACGCCTGTATGAGAACAGGATATTTTCCAAAATAATGAAGACTTGCTCACGCTATGTTGTTTAAAAAACAAACAAAGATCCATTACCTACCAACTAACCTCCCAATTAGCTTTCTAACTACCATGTCAAAACTACTAGAGACAATTTTACATAGCAGAATTACTAAATGCCTTAACGACCACAACGTTATACCTTCATTCCAACACGGATTCTGTGAACTCCACTCAACGAATCATATACTAATAGGAATTAATCAAAAAGAGAGGAGGGATTTGAACGCAACCAGTTTACTAATATACAGTGTGTAAAAAAAGTCTGGAATATAGCAAATATTTCAAAAACTAGCAGAGATGAATTTTTCAAAATTTCCAGACTTATATAGGTAAAAACGGCGCATCTAGGAAGGACAAAACCGTTTCTGTAACTATACAGGGTTAGTCAGAAAAAATACCAACTTTTGTATTTTAAATTGGACACCCTGTATATTACCGAGGAATAAAATAGTCCTTCAAAAGAAAAATTCAACGATATAGGGTTTGACGGACTTATCTGTCAAAATGACAGATGTGGGGTGACTTAAAGAATAAGGTTTACAACAATAGACCGGTTAATATTGAAGCTTTAAAGGATCATATTAGAAATGAGATACCTCAAATTCGATCGGATACTGTCTTTAAATTCTCGTAAGACGTTGTCAAAAGTATCCCATCGAATTTGACGTATCTCATTTCTAATATGATCCTTTCAAGCTTCAATATTAACCGGTTTATTGTTGTAAACCTTATTCTTTAAGTCACCCCACATCTGTCATTTTGACAGATAAGTCCGTCAAACCCTATATCGTTGAATTTGTCTTTTGAAGGACTATTTGATTCCTCGGTAATATACAGGGTGTCCAATTTAAAATACAAAAGTTGGTATTTTTTATGACTAACCCTGTATAGTTACAGAAACGGTTTTGTCCTTCCTAGATGCGCCGTTTTTACCTGTATAAGTCTGGAAATTTTGAAAAACTCATCTCCGGTAGTTTTTGAAATATTTGCTATATTCCAGACTTTTTTTACACCCTGTAGTATTCCTAGATATAAGAAAAGCACTCGACAGTCTATCGACAAACAGACCAGTAAGAAAGCTAGTTAACATCCAATTAACATCTTTATTCCTGGGTGTAAATATAATAATAAATATAAATATTCGTCTAGGTTTGTGCGTTTTCAAATAAATATTAACCCTTCTATTCAACAAACATGCTTTTAAAAACTTTTAAAGGGTTTATGTATTAATTTCCAATTTAAAATTCCGTTACATGCTTTTCATTTAAAAAATTTCTATATCAATAAAAAACATCTCCTTAGCGATCTAGCTTATTTTTTCAGTCCAACGCACCATAAAAGCTTTATTTTATTATTTCATTAATACCTACTATGTTCAATAGTATATTTCGAAAAAGTATTTGTCATCAATTTTCACTTTTATTTTAGATATTAAATTAAGTTAGAATCCTTCTGTTTCTCAATCAGCTTCATTTAATTACACTATAAATTATATTTCCTTTCTATTCTAAATGTATCTTAATAATTTTTAATATCCATTTCACAATTACATTCATCCCCAATATTTTCAATCACTGTGTTCTTTTAGTCTTATTTTTAGACCCCTGTACCAATATCATAACAATATATAATTTATCTGTGTCTTCATGAAGATCGTGACATACCGTCACGTCTTCGTAGCTACTTTTAATAACCGTGGTGTAGCGGGAGTCTGTTCGACTTTCTGTTAAAGCATTTAAATCAACTAATAATTGGACAAGGGCTTATTATATTCGACACATTTTTCTATCAAGCTTTTAATGACCTGCAAATAGTCGTTTGTGCCTAAACCTGGCCTAAAACCAGCCTGTTCTCTTGGCTGGTAGAAATTCAACTTAACTGTCAGTCGATTAGTTATAATTTTAGTAAAATGTTAATAAATATGTGACAAGAGACTGACTGGCGTATAGTTGTTGAGGTCTGTTGTGTCTCCTTATGTATTAGAATGACCACAGCTTTGATCCACTGGAATGACGTGATTCTCTTTGTAATGATCATGCACGAGTTTTTCACCTCCCAGTTTTAATGAATTAAAAATATTTTCCAAAAGGGCAGTCATGGCATTTTTGGTAACATTTCATGACTGTGTCACTATAAAAAGCATTTCTTTTCATAATTTGGTTTAAAGAAAACTAAGTCCATTAATAAAATATTATCATTTTAAAATTTTGAATTTTGCCCAAATGTTGATAGCACATTGCATACAAAGTATGCCAAATCGTTGCCAAACATTTTTAAACGTTCCGAAGAGACTTAAAAAACTATTAATCAACCTTTTTTTGTGATTCCTCTTATTTTTGTAAAATATAGTTTTTTTATAATTTTATTATTTTTTAATTTTATTAATATGATTTTGTTAATTCTTCAGTTGATATTTGAGGATAGTGCAATTAAATATGCTTAATATCAGTATATTATAAAACAAAAGCTTTCATATATATATATATTTTGTGACGTAATGTAATTAATACAATTTTTATGGGTGGTCCAGTTCATTTGTGGAGCAGAGTAGATGAAATGAAGGAAATTCGAAAATAGTTATTAACGATATAAGGCAGTTAGATGCGATAAAGGCTGTGCGTCGTTGAATATTTTTCATAACACCTAGAAAAATTTTAATTTTAGCGCAATTTAAATGAAAAAGTCAAATAGTATGAGTAACGGATGTTAGAAAACTCGTCTTATCAGAGTTAGTTAAGGAAAAAATTACGGTTGGCAATACTAAAATCAATTGTTGGTGACACTGTAAGTCTATGTCAAATTCGATGTAGTGTCACCAAAAATACATTTCAGTATTGCCAGTGTTCATGTTGAATAAATATTGATAAAATGTTACTGTTTTGTTATTTATTAACAACAGCGGCTGTTAAATGTATAACAGCCATGGCTGTTATGGGGAACTTTTCAGTTAAGTTGACAGTTCTCTTATTGACAAATAACAATTAGATGTTATGAAAAGAAGCATTTCGATTACAAAATTTTATTTTAAAATTTGATGTTTCTAATCTGTCAGATTATATTTTTTGTGTAAGTTATTGAGATAAGGGTAATAAAACCTAGCTCAGTTGAGCAGAGAACTGAAAATAAAAGGAAATCATAGGACATGTGGTATAAGAAGCGGTCACAACAATTAATTTTGATGAAGAGTACGACAATATTAAAAATGATAAACCAACAGTTTCACCTTCAAACGTTGTTCGACATGCTTGTCTTGCGTTAAATGTATAAAAGAGCACAATTTAGAAATTAAAGAAAGACGGGTTACAGTGATACATTATTTACTGAAAATATTTGGTATCATTTTTTAGGTTATGTTTTATAATTTCAAGTGTTGAAATGAAAGCCTGCGAACAGGAGACCATGTGTTAATTTCTGTATAAATAACACCTAATTGCGGGCTCCGTAGCTCAGTAGATAAGTATTCTGGCTACTGATCTAAGGGTTAAAAATAAAAAAATGCGGATGAAAATCTCTACAGAATGCCTTCATTTGGGAGCGATGTAAAGCCGTGGGTTCCATGTTACTACGATGTGTAGCATGTAAAAGATCTCTTGCTAGGGTTGGAACTCCATAGTCTCGGCAAAATTCTAAGTAGGACTTTGACCATATGACCAAAGCAGTCGCTGTCTAAGGTACCTAAGGTACTCCGCATGCTTAGACTTTGTCCATTATACACAAACAAACAAACAAACACCTACTTATTGAGCCAATTTCAGGTGAAAATTTAATAGTTTACGTAATTGTTCTTGGGTTAAACCTGAATAGGGTTGATGCAGATGCCATGATAACCAACAAAACAAAATGTCATTTATTAACCCAAAATTGCATTTTTAAGAATCGACATACGTAAACTCACTATATTATCACGTGACTCCGAATAGATATAAATATGATTATACCTTGGTGATCTATTATTCTTCATCGCTTTTTTAATTCCAACAATTTTTAGCTCGGGTATTTTTTCCGACCCTTGATTTAGGATCTTTGGTATGCGAGAATTTGAGACATTTTCTTCAGTTCACTGTAGAATCGTTCAACGATTTGCAGAATCTGATCCTTGTCTGCCAAATAAAATTATGCCATCTGAGTTTTTAAGTTTATGTCAACCGTGCATCATCGTTAAAAACAGAGTGCAGTGTGTTAGTGTGGTACTGTATACAGCGTTATTAAGGTTTAGTATAAATAAGGTCCGAGCATATTTAATGACAGGTAGTTTGAAGCAAATGCTCAGTGGCGTACGCTGAATATTTTTTGGGAAAATTAAAATTTATTAAAGATTGTCCTCACTAACATCAACTGTCCTTTGACTTTACAAGATGTAGAGTGATTCTAATAAATGCATATGCCTTATTGTATCATAGAATAATTTTTAAATCAAATTTTGCATTATACACTGTCAACTGGCTAATACTTTGGATCAAAAAATGTTTCCCCTAAAACAATTGGAATATCTGTTGAATGAAAAATGGCACAATCTATCATTTTCTACCAGTCATTCTCTCCTGTTCTAATTATCTTCTCTTTAAAATTGATTTCTTAACAGTCTGAAGTTTACAGTTCACTAAAACTGTAAAAGCAAAACGACATAAACGTAAACTTAGAATTTTTGCTTCCTCCGCTTTTTCCATGAGGTCACTAAAATTTGAAAGCAAATATCTTATTGTTTTTCACTTATAATTTATCTAATATTAACTTATATAAATATCTACCCAAAATAGTGTTAAAGCGATGAGTTATGATAATTCTAAGATATTTCAGTAAGTATAGTGAAAGTAATCCCCAAAGTTTACACTTTGTGTTGCCCTTATAGCCTTAGATCATCTAGATGCATAGAGACTGAGTAAGTAAATAGATTCTATTTTATAATAATTCGCCTACCAACTACCGATTAATTACAGTAAGTATATTAAAACGATCCATCTCCCAACGATTACAATAAAACAGGAGTGATAAACTACATTCTCTACATTAATCCTTTTAACTGGTCTAATCCCAAAAATCAGAGTAACAACAAATAGCTAAGCTCCACATTATTAATAGTGTCTTTGCAGTTTTTTTGCAGCGTTAGACCATTTTATAAATGCTGCTAATTAGAGGAATGAAAAATTTCTTTAGGAGAAGATTTAATGACAGCATTTCTTTGCTGTTTCAGAACAAAACTGAACCCGCATTATTGGAATATTCTACGAAGCTGCTGGTCTGAAGCCGCAATTGCTCTGTGTAACCTTTTTCCAGTTTTTTTTTTATAAAAATAAAAAGAGTTGATGATTTTCTCGACAGTCTAACATTTACACATAGCAACTAACTACCTTTGAACTTTTTACGTGACTATCTGTAGAATCCCAATGCTACTAATGTACCTTCGTATTTATAGTTAAAATATTAATGAATCATTTAGAGATAATCACGTGTTACATAAAAGACAAAATTTACTATTACGTTTTTACTATTACTCTTCTAGAGTTTATATCAAAATCACAATAGGCTTTGTATTTTCATGAAAACTGCGAACAACGTTTTATCTGCCAAATGTTTTCTACTCTGCATGCATTCAAATGTGTTGCAGCTTTTCACATATTGGAATACAATAGCTATAAACCGACGCTAAATTAATACAACATTTCGACAACTCTGTTGCGTTATCGTTATCAGCGAAACCGAATTATGTTGGTTTATTTGATAGCAACAGCTCTCCAGGGCCACCACAGCCGCGATCAATATATAGGGTTCGTGCTTTACCGGTCATGAAAAACTTTGGTTTTCTGTTTTCTCCAGTGGTAATAGGTTTGAAGTTAAACATGCTGCATAAGAATCAGTTTGAGCGTTAAAATTCATGTTATCACTTTTCTCCTTACGGGCTACTGTGCTCGATACGGTATTTGAAGTTTATAAGGGAAACGTTGTTTGCTTACAAATGAGCTATGTGCATTTGATGCCATTACTGATCAAAATTGTGCTGTTATTAATCACATGGGAACATATAATTCATATTTGTTCTGAGCGTAGCCTTTTAAATTGATTGAATAACGCTAACATATACACCTCATTCCAATTTTGCTATCCCATGCTTTATGCATTACATAAGTAGATTATTTTAACCGACGAGGGATTGCCATTAATTTAAATTATATTTGTGCAGGGAACTTTTAGGTTGAAATTATGGTATACGTAATCCACAAGAATTTCGTTAGTTCCTCCTAATGCACCGACATGAAATGCACCATTTATTGACATGGAGAAATATTAGATTTTCTACAGCAAGAGTAACAGATCGGTGGCACTATAGTTACTTATATTTATATTTAGGTACAATATCATTTAAAGTGAAAATATAGTTATAGATTTTGAATTTTTTGGATATCTAAATTTTATTAAACCTCCATATGTATAATCGGGATAGTAGTCGATATTTTTTCTGACAAAATTTAAATAAGGTGAAGCTTTTGTGGCTCGTAGAAATTGAATTTCGGATATTTAATGAAAGTGAAAGGCAAAACATATGTTAAAATATTTTGCTGTAATTAATTTAAATTTATTTCCCGACGGTTTGCAAGCACAACCAAAAAAGAAAACTGTTTCATAGCACGCTAAATATCTGGCAAAACAAATGTTCGGTTTACCACTATTGCAATAGCCGTACTCTAAATTATAACGAAGATGTGGTAGTTACTTTATAAAATATTGATATAATTGAAACTAAACAATCGGAAGTTCGATGGGGTCGATGTTCATCATTCATGTAGAAATGCTTTACTTTTTTATAAGTGATTCTGCTGAGATAGTTTACCGGATCGAAACTCGGAAAACGTGCACGGAGTATAAGGTGTGTGTTATGCACTGTTAATTTCCGACTACTCGTAGTTACTGGTATAAATTAAGGAGATGCTTGCTGACATTCTTTGTTGTTTCGAAAACTGTGTGTGACCGCTCTAATTAGCGGATGTATAAAAAAACTGACGATGTAACAGTAATTAATATAAGTAGAAGAGCAGACTGTCAATACCCAAAATAGTCCGTAACTAAGCTGCGCTGCTCCAGAAGAGCAGTGGTGTAACACAAAAATGATCAAAACAAATAAGGGCGCCACCAACCTAATAATACAACACCTGCGATTTGCGAATCTAAGTTGGAAATCCCAATTTACATTGAAGGGATATCTCAACAATAAATTGATCAGACGGAAGCTCCTGGATAAGCTGTAATCTACTACAAAAAGGAAAACCCACATTTATGGCACAATTAACGAGCTGCAGACAAAAAAGAGAAGAGGGAATTTTCAAGAACAGCAATAAACTTAAGACGAACTCAATGCAATACTCACAACGTGTACAGGTAGCGTTCGCAGCTTAACGCACAAAGAGACATAGCACAAGATACACAGGAAATACATGTTGTAATGGTCTTTAGTATAAGGGTTTAATATCAGATTAATAAGGTTAAAAGGATACAGTATTAAAATTACAAAGATGAATTTAAGTATGAAAAGGATATCAAAATTATTAAAATATATTTGATAAAGAAAGGAAATAGAATTTAAAATTCAATTGAATGAAGCTATAAGAAACAGATTCTAACATAATTTAATTATTATCTGAAATGAAGTGAAGGATTAATGGCAAATACTTATTCGAGAAATACCACTCAACATAGTGGCTGTTAGATAAATATGATAAGGTTTCTATAGTGTGTTGGACTATAAAATATATGCTAAACTAAGGAGATTTTTTTATTTACAGGTATGTAAAAATAATTTGATACAAAAACATGTAATACATTTTTAATCGGTTAAATAACGAAAATAAACCCTTTATAAAAGTTTAAAAGCTGTTTGATAAAATGAAAAATTAAGTGTTAAAAGATGTGCAGACGATATGGATGAAGCAAATGGATGTGGTGAGAATACCTAAGTAATACAGTTATAATCTACAAAAGCAAATTTCTGGAATGGGTTGCCGAACTGAGTTTATTGTCAAGTTACATTGCATCATATGAATTGGATAACAGGGAATGGTTTTACTGGAAGTGGTTTACATCGATAATGTTAGCAGAATGGGTGTTTTATGGGGTGGATAGGAGGTTTTCATTTAATGGAGTTCTAATTCGACAAGCTTGTCATTGAAGTGAAATCTTGTAACTTACATCTAGTCGAGGTTCGTCATACTAGATCGTCGGTTGCTTGAGGATTTTGGTAGGAAGACGTGGAAGGCGTTTGTTGCTGACAGTACTACTGGAGAAAGTTGGTACGTGTCTTGTCGTGTTTTGGCCAGGAAGGCTTTGCGGATCCAGGTGTTTTGGCGGAGTTCGCACTAGGATTTGTTTGGACGTTGGGAAATCTTTATGAGATTGCTGGATGCGTTTGGATTGGTAAAGGAGAGTATTGAGGTCCATGAACAGGTGACGGAATACAGGTATTTAAATAAAAAAACCTGAAAGAAAAAGATAGAAAGAGCGAAGTGAGGTAATTTTAACGAGCGAAGTACTTACTATTTGACATTGGTTAAATGACAAGTAATGTAACGACAAAGTATTTGTAATTATTTTGCACTTGCATAACTCAAAGTGACAGGTGGCAGACGTACAAGTTGTCATGAAATACGAGAATATTATTTCAGGAATAGAAGCAGTCTAGTTTATGAGCGAATCCCACCTGTGTTTCAGTTAAGAGTAAGGATGTTTCTACCGGAGTTATCGATTTAATAATATGCATAATCGATAATTATATGAGGGCAAATAAGTTACTAAAAATTCAATTTTAAAAGAGAATTGGTTGAAAATAAACTAAAGTACCTATAGTAAAAGTTAGATGTAATAGTTAAAGTACAATGATTATTGTTATAACATAGAACCATTTTAACATATAAAGACCATTATAACATAGTCAATTATAATATAAAATAAGCGCCACAACGTGGAGCCAGAACAATATATAAATCAATAATACATCTAACTACGTCAATATACAATAAATCCGTTTACATATCGTAGGCGCATAAACCTATTCACGCTAATACGTTTTGAATTATCTCTTGAAACGAAATGAAGTCTAAAAAGGGACCAAAATCTCAATTAGAAACTGCAAGCTAGAGATCCATACTACTCATAATCTAGACACGCAAATCTCGTAAATCCATAAAACCCAAATACAAAGATCTATATATACAAAGAAAGGCGCTGAAACAAGAAGCAGTTAGCACACAGACGCGGAGTGCATTTGGGGAAAACTTACTTCAGGTGTAAATCGGCGTAGCGATTTATCTCCGGTCTCAGCTAAAGTAATAAGAAGTTACTGACTTATCACTCGCATATTCGATCAGAGAAACCAAATGATGTAATAACGGGATAACCTTGCAAATAAGTCGCACATGTGGAACGAGATAAACTGCCTATTACATGCTGCTACAGGTATCGAGCCTTAATAAATAGACTAAAAACCGCAATGGCATGTGGGCATATACCAAACTTGGAAACGTCAATTTTAAATAGGTAAATATTGAGTTGCCAGAACTAACTAATCAAAACAACGCTTTCAGAGGGGCCTAATCAAACCGGAAAACATCACACTACTAGTGGGAGGAGAATCCAAGAATTCAAACCAAACTGGAACTAATGTGAACGTTAACCATAGCAGATAAAACTACTTATATCCTTTAAATTAACATATACCTTAAGTATACTATTTGCGCATCTTTTTACATAAAGCTTGGTCATACAAGTTTTTCCAGTTTAGTTGTGTAAATTACTTTTTTGGGTTTAAACAAAGTTTACATTTGAAGTTTTTTTTTTTTGGCATTTCGGGATCGAAGCCCATCAGCCACATTAATAACTGTCGTAGATTAGGAAGACTAGACACTGTTAGACAACAATCCCACTTTTACGCATATATTTTATGATAGAGCCGAATACATGTACTTTATTTATTGCCAATTTTACTAAAAAGTAAACTTTCTCATTAGGTAGTATGCCCGAATGTCCCTTGATCCAAATAAAGCTTATTTCTACATCATTTGCTCTTAAAGCTGCACAGAAAATCACTATATCTAAAATGAGTAGATGATGTTTAGCGAAGTATTTTCTACTCATTAAAGCTCGTACTACACTTTGAGCATCACCCATGATAGCTGCACGAGAAATTGTACGAAGACTAATAAGCTTTAAGACTTCCAAGATGGCTTTAGCTTCCGCAGAGAAAACGCTAGTCAGAGGATTCATTTTAAACATTTGACTTTACCCATTAAGCGAATCACAAATGGCACAGCCGCAGCCCGTTTCTGATTTTGATGCGTCCGTATAGATTATAGTAGTATCGGGGAGAGTTTCTATTATCTTTGAAAACACTTGTTTATTGTTCCACATATCTGCTGTATAAGGTGGTATAATTACAGTAAGGGGGTTGATGTAATCATAATAGTCTATACTAGCAGTCCAGTGAGACAAATGTCTCATTTAATAAAACAAAAAAGACCGTTTTGCAAATAGAACGCGTATTCACCACACGTACGTATATGACGTCATTGTTGGTAGCAAACTACCAGTCGCATTCGCCTTGATAAAATTTGCCTAGAATCTAACCTAAAAAGTTAGGATTAGGATAATTATTAAGATAATAATTAGTGTTAGAGACTGAAATTCGGTTCCTGACCTGACATGACCATTCCAAACATATAACTTTAATAACTTTTTTCTCTATCTCTTACGGTTTGGCTGCTGAAACAGCGTCCCAGACAGACAAAACAGCGTCCCGGACAGACCAGCGTCCCGGACAGGCACGTCTATTAGATAAAGGATTGGGAATTTTAGTTATTCTGATATCATTTTGAAACTTGGATATATACCTGAATGCTTCTGCAAGAGGTGGGGAGTTTTTCTTCTGCCAATATAAATTTGTGATATCAAAATGGTTCAGTTTGTGGATATTATGGAACAAGACGTTAAGTGGGAGCGTTTTAAGCTTAAGTAAGTATTTAATAGACAGATACCTTCGACGGATTTCTAATGGCGGTTCTTCGGCTTCCACGTATAAAACTTCTACTGGTGTTGACTTTATTGCTCCCATGCAAATACGCAACCCTTTATTTTGCAATATATTAACACGCTGTAACTGATATTTACTGGCGCTACCGTATAGTGTACAACCAAAGTCAATATGTGATCATATACACGCATTGAAAAGGAGGCGAGCTGTCATCACATCCATTCCCCATTTAACCTTAGTAAGCGTACGTAATACATTTATGTACTGTTCACATTTACTAGTGCTATAGTTGATGTGACTAGTCCATTTTAATTTTTTATCTAAAACTATACCTAAATGCCTTATTGTATCTCTGACAGGAGTTTAATATTTCCTAAAGTAATCAGATTTGACGGAAGATTTCTATGACGTGAGAAAAACATCACAGCAGTTTTATTGGTAGATAGTTCCAGGCCATTGTCAAAAAGCCACTTTTTAGTACGGTCCATAGCGACAGATAAACTATTTTCTAATTTTTTTAAAGATTTATTGGATGAAACCATGCATACATCATCTGCGTACTGAACAATTTTAATATTGGCATTAAACATTTTATAAAAATCTATTGTATACAAATTAAACAAAATTGGACTCAAACTGAGCCTTGAGGCAACCCAGTGGAAACAGTTCTTGGTCCTAAAACAAAGTTATCATTTGCTCTGGCATGGATAATGCGATTCCTAAAAATGTCAACAATTCTATGCGCACACGTGCTGTTAATCCCCACTAAAACTAACTTATATTCCAGGATATCTAGATTTACAAAGTTATACTCACTTTTAATGTCAATAAACACACTTCCTACATATAAATTATTTGAGAAACCTAGTTGAACCTCTGTGACTAAATCAGTTACTGCATATGTTATCCCCAGCATTTTGCGAAATCCATACTGTTGCGGGGCTAGAATATTATTTTTATCTGTCCACTATTCTAATCTGTTCTTTATCATTCGTTCATAAGTTTTTAATATACACGAAGACAACGAAATTGGTCGATACGAATCTGCGCGAGTAGGATCTGTATGCGTTTTTTGTATACCAATAATAACCGTCTGTTTAAGTTGTGAGAGCTCCACCCCACCAACCCACATCTCGTCGTATATGGAAAGTAACACTGTTTTCAACTCATCAGGTAATCCTTGCAATAACTAGGTTATATAGTCTAAACCTGGAGCTGAGTCTTTTGGACCTTTCCATGCTCCCTCCATTCCTTATCTATCGCAGTGCTATACGTTGTTTTCCTGTTACTGACATACGACGGCGTTAACAGATCAAAGAATTCAGATAACCACTCTTCGCTTTCGCATTTGCCTGAATTTGTTTCGATTCTCTTAAATTTTGTAATTGAGTTCCAAATTTTTGGGCAGGGAGTATTTCTATTATCTACTACAGAATTTTACAAAACCGTTTCGTTTTTTTTTAGAAATCGTTTAGCATATGCCGGTGTTTCTTGCAATTTGATATAGTTATCATAATTATTATGGATCTTGTATTGCCTCAGTACTTTTCTCCTCTCTTTTACAACATCATCCCACCATGGTGGCGAAGATTTAAACTTACGAACGATTGGTTTTTTAATCTTAAAGGAATGATCAGCTGCTAAGCAAATACAATTATAAAAATATGTTAACCTAGCATCTGCAGCCTGTTCATAAACTTTTTCATCGAAGTGTGCGATAATGTACTTTTTAAAATCATTCAGCCCCTTAGAGTCGATTTTCCATTTACGATTTGGATAGTAAGTAAAAGATGTTGATACCGTTGTGGCTATAGTAAGTAAAATCGGACAATGATCAGAATTGTACGTGTCTTCTAACACGTTCCAAGATGATTTAGCTGAAATTGCAGGAGAAACCAAGGTGATATCTAGGGCTTGTTGGACGCCCATCGTTTAAAAACACCAAACCGTTATATAAAAGAATATTTCCGGCATTATTTGATGTTATTCACATGTTCACATTTTCCGGAACATTATTAAACATGATTGGTGTAAAAGGTATCGACTTATTAATCAAAATTGAAACACCACCATACCCATCCATTCTATCGTCCCTAAGCTTAGCTTTTAAATATTTTCCTGTATGTACTGTCAAAATAAGCAGTCCATCTGGCAACAATAATTTATTCTGTCAAATGACAAATTGGTTTGAGATTATAGAGGTTACATGAAATAACAATTATGCTTCTGTTCATGTGCGCTTCATAACAAAAATCCCTGTCAAAAAAGATGTGAGCAGAGTATATCTTTTAGAAAGAACTAAGGCGAGTTAGATCACTAGGGCTAAAGTTAGAAAATAAAGCAAAAATAAACTTACAGCTTACGGCAACATGAACCTAACATACTTTATCTACCATTTGAAAAAAGTGAACAAGCATTTCAGAATAAAGGCACGAACAATGTAGCATAATTTTGATTAAATATTATACAACTAATTGATCGTCAACGCCCTAGGAAGGCAAGACACATGATGAAGAAGAAGAAGCAAAAAGTAACAGATTTAGCAAATATACCAAGTTACTTCCTAGAGATACACTCACTCAAAGATTTACTTCTCACAATTCAAATGAAATAACGCAGCTAATGGAACTGTACTAACGCAATGTTTTCTTTAGGTTATTCAAATTAACTCGCGGACTTGCAAAGTGTTTGTTGCCAAAAATTGTTTATGACTCCTATTAAGACGTAAAATTCTTAGTAAGTAACGTAAGAAATCAATCCTTTGATCTTTTCTTGTAAACCCCTATGAATCCAAGAAATAAATACAAAGTTGTTTATGATTAAAAACTCACAACGTTTATTAAATTTGTTATTTATGAGCTTTGAGGAAACATGTGATTCAAAATGAGATTCATCAAAGCAGGTCGCTGCTTGAATTTGTGACATTTGAACTACGTGCTATTGCAACTAATACTTGCAAATATTGATAAAGAGCAAATAACTAAAGGCAACTGCTAATAATTGGAAATAACTAGAGTCACTGTTTATAATATAATAACGATTTCGTTTCGCTGCAATACTGGAAAGACAGTTCTAAAACATTTTTAATCAAAGAAGATGCTATGTGGCCACTGCCGACATTTCTACACAGCCTAAGACATCTTTTCACGGCATTGAAAACATTGTTTAGCACCCCAGGAGTATTATTTATTTCTTCAATACGATTCACTATCCTCTGTCGAAGATAATCCAAATTAGCAATAGGGGTTTTCAAAATCGAATTTTTAAGATTTGGCCAAAACATAAATCGCAAGAGGTCAAATCGCATGACCTAGGAGGAAATATAACGGGTGTATTTAAACTTATGATTCGGTGGTCAAAAAAATCCATACTAAGATCCATATTTTGCCACGTAGAATGAATTCCAGATCCATCCTGTTGAAAATGGCTTTCTGCTAATTTGTCATTCAATAATTGATTCATAAATGGAGTCACAATTACTATAAGATAATTTTCAGCATTCAGTATTCCTACAAATACAAAATAATGTTTTCTTACTGATTTTGGTACAAAATCTGTATGGTTGGAAAGCAGATATTAAATTGTTTATTGTTAACTTCAAAGAATACAGGTCCTATATGCCCCTTTTGCTGATGGCTGCTCAAACTCCAGTTTCCTGTGGATGTAAAGATGTCTGAATAAAATAATGGGGGTTGTCTGAACTCCACATTCTCATATTCTGTGAATTGGTGTACCCAGAAAGGTGGACTTAACATTCAGCAGTACAAAATATTTTTTCAAACACCTCATCATGATGTTGATAAGAAACCACTGACAGAACGGCAGTCTCTGGGGAAAATCATTTGGACAATTCCATGGCTATCTTGTAAACGATAGGGATAAAGTTGTAAATATTGTTTAAGGTTACGCTGACATTTACTGGAAGAAAGATCGACCGGTTGATGCAATTTTCGAATTTATGTATGCGGTTGATCTTCGATCACTGCTCTCACAGCTTCAATGTTTTCTTCGTTCCGTACTCTTGGTCTGCCAGTAACTGCTTTACAAGCTACGCTTCCTGTTTCTCTATAAACGGCCACAATGTGACGAAGGGCCCTACTAAACGTGTCATAGTGAACCGCTACATCTGTAAATTCTTCAATAAAATCTTTAAATACGTCACGCATGGAATAGACCGATTCACCATTGATTTTTGGCCATTTCTAAAATATGGTATGATCAAAAATTATTTTCATCTAGTATGGCCATGGAATTGTTCCAAATTTAGGAATGCAACTATAAGCCACATAAAAGTAAAATGATAAGTTTGACATTTAAGTATAAATGTAGTTGCATTCATAAATTAGGGATTATTCCATGGCCATACTAGATGAAAACAATTTTTGATCGCACTTTACATTTCTAGCATGGACAGTTTTGGCCATCTGTGAAAACCATAACCAAAAATATACAAACTAAAAGTTTCGTCGATTTGATAACGTATTTCACTGGATGTGTATCGAGTTTTGCAAATTTTTCTGCTACAAACGACTACTTACGGTGTGCACGGTGCCATTGTGTTCACTTAATAAAACTGTCTTCAATGCGAGTTTTCGGAAGTCTTTTTTTTAAGTTCGGTAGAATTTTTTTTTAGTTTGTTACAACAAATCTACACAGACATGTCATCGACAATGTAATGCCAGCACAATTTAGTACTTATAAACCAGAATTAGGAGGTAGCGTGGCTCAGTCGCTTAGGTCGCTGGAATACTGATGCACGTTCCTCTAGGTGGCCAGGTTCGAATCTCGCTGGGGCCCTGTACTTTAGTGTTTTTCGAGCCTGAAAATAGTCGTGGAAGGCAACGGGATACTCCCACGACGCCGCCGAATCTATCCCCAGGATGTTTCCACCCCATTCAGGGTGGAAATCGTCAACGTGTTGTAATGTTTACATAAGGTCACTATATCAATAAGGTACCGTCATTAGTGATTTTTTTATATCTATCCTTGTTGCACTTTTCTCCAACTGGGGATAAAAACACATAACCTAACAGATTCCTCACTTTACAAGTGCCATTACACCAAAAAGAAAATTCCCAAAAACTAGTGTCTTCCCTATTGCACTTGGGAAATTTGTATTTGTTATCCTTATCTCACAATTTTCTCACATTCTCAAGCGAGGAATGGAATGGCGGTACCTTATTGATATAGTGACCTTAATGTTTACATTGTGAGATAAGGATAACAAATACAAATTTCCCAAGTGCATTAGGGAAGACACTAGTCTTTGGGGATTTTCTTTTTGGTGTAATGGCACTTGTAAAGTGAGGAATCTGTTAGGTTATGTGTTTTTATCCCAGTTGGAGAAAATTGTGCGACAAGGATAGATATAAAAAATCACTAATGGCGGTACCTTATTGATATAGTGACCTTATGTTTACATTCCCATTAGCGCCACCTTCATGGAGTAGCAGCACCAAGGCGAACCAATAGAGGTTTATGGTTCTACTGGCGCTATATAATAACTTAGTTATAAGTATTATTGTAATAACAATATAAAAATGTAAATAAAAAGCACAAGGCACTTGAAGAAGAAGAAACCAGAATTATTGCTGAAATCGCAGTGAAAAATTATTTGATGCGTTTCAAATCGAGATGACAGTCATACAGTGCAGTTGTAACTGAATTAATGCTAGACATGCAGTGAATAGCTATCTTTATTTTTCTAGGCCCTCTTTGATGAATCTAATTTTGAATCACACGTTACAAACTTTCACTTATCGAGTGTCATGCTAGACCATGATAAAGTTGTAACGTAAATAACTTATACTATTATAATACTGTACATCATTCAACCAACAGAAATAATTGAGCCACTTCTTATAACAGCGAATAACATTTGAATGTTCTATCATCGCATTTCTAAAGTCCATATCATAAGCAAGCGCGTACATAGGTCAAGCTGCTTTTACTAATTTGAAACTTGGCCCGTGTAAAACTGGTTGTGGGGACGCATAAATTTGTGGAGAGTGCCTTAACTATTTGTGTTCCGTGAACAAAGATTAGTATTTGTGCGATCAGTACACCTTGCGCAACTCCTCTCCCACATCCCTCTTTAGAGAACATACCGAGTATTTCACTTACGGTGCGAACATAGGGAAAATAGCATGGAATATCGTATATATGCAAATTCCTGCCTGCCGCTTGAATTGATACCACTATCAAGCAAAAGAGAAAAAAATGCGCTTCATTTTATACTAATTTACTTGAAATTGTTGCTTGTTTATGTAATAAATATTTTGCATTCTATTCACAAGAAACAGACCAGCCACCATCAAATTTGTTTATGCCAAAATAAATGTTTTTTTTCTGTCAGTTATCAATTCGCATATTCAACTAATTACTATGAATAATAATGTTGAATATTCTAATGAAGAGAGGGTATTTATTAACAAAACATTTTACAGTGGCGTCAGTTTAAGCACAGTTCGAGACTTAGTCTCGGTTAAATCAACCTATTCCATCTATTAACAATTCACAAGTTTGTGAAAAAATTTAAAACTACAAGAAAATTTATAGCAAGTACTCAAAAAGGTCTCCATTCTGCTGTACACAATAACGCAATTTGTTATAAAATGCCTTCCTTAACATTAGCCAACTGTCTCTCTGTGATCAGCATACACTCCGTAACCATTGCTTCCCGCAAAGAATAAATATTTTGGTGGCGTTTTCTGTAAATGTGGTTTTTAAGATGACCCCACAAAAAGAAGTCGCATGGTGCCAAATCAAAACATCTTGTTGGCCAGTTGATAGTGCTACCGCGGCCAGTCCAGCGATTAGGAAAGTTATCACTTAGATATCCCCTCACATTCAAACCATATTGAACTGGTATATGAGTTATACCAACATATTTAGTAGAAGGAAACACAACTTGCGTGGAATAGATATGTCTTTCTTGAATTGTCGGGTAGATACTAACTATAGGGTATCACTTACGAAAGTGACCAAAATCGTTATAGGTATTTTTGATTTTAAAAAATTAGTCGTTTTCGACATTTTTTTAAAGTATGTGACACAGGCCAGAGCAACACAGTAAAACCACAGTATATATACTTCACAGACCAGTAGCGAAACTCTCTGTCGGCACCTTTGATCTCAGGTATGCGATTTCTGTGACCCTGAATGCGGCGGCCATATTCTTAGCTGTAGTATTAGCGCGAAATTCAAATATTACGTCATAGTACTTAGCTGTAGTATTGGCGCGAAGTTCAAATATTACTTCATAGATTTGCTGGATGAGGACCTATTATAATTACAAAAACCCTATTCTTTTTGGGAGGTTTATTAAAATTAAAGGATTTTAATGAAATCTTATAAATTAGATACAATTTTACAAATCAAACAGACTACTTGTCTTCGAACAAACTCTGTAATAAGAATATAAAGTTTGCACGTTTTTCAATAGTAAGTCAGGTCTGTTGCAGCTCTCTACCCATAACTTAGACCTAAGAGAATTCAAACCATATTTGTTTATTGTATAATTAAATTTCAAAGTTTCAATTACCTATCTGGATCTTTTGGGAAACTGAAAAAACTTATTTCTGGTGCTTTAAACTTCTGTGCTGATTTGCAATCCTTATATGCACACACGTAGCCCCCGGCTTTAAGTATTTAACAAATCTAGGTACTTACTAGGTACGAATTTAAAAAATAACCACACTCAAAGTTTTCAACACGCGAAAGAAAGAACACCTTCAAACCAAAACACGAGACAGCTGATTGAAGTGCGGCCATATTCTAAGCGGTATATTTTGGGACATGCGCATGAAATTCTCAAATCCTGAGTTTCGCTACTGGGGTTTGTTTATACTGTGGTAAAACCAACGTCTGTTGCCATCTTTACTAAGTTTCATAGAACGTCTCAAAGTTTTTAAGTATGCTTTACTGTTTACAAAGCAAAAAATCGGGAGTGTGCTCCCCTAGACTTTCTCGCATTCGCCTTGTTTTCTAGCAAATTTGAAAAGTTTATTGCAATGTAATACAGCGATAAAATTACATTTTCAGGTAACCACTACCTGTTTAGGTAAAGTGCCGCTTTAGGTTAACCTATCATACTGAAATTTTATATCTGGGAGTTTTTCTCAATAATAAATGTATTTGCAAAATTTCGTGCAAATACCTTGAAGCAAACTGGTACTTTACTTGAATGGATACCGCTACCTGTTTAGGTAAAATGCCACTTCCGGTTAACCGATCATGCTGAAATGTAATATCTGATAGTTTTTCTACATAAGAAATGTATATACAAAATTTTGTTCAAATATCTCGAAGCAAACTGGTACTTTACTTGAATAGGTACCGCTACCTGTTTAGGTAAAGTGCCACTTCCGGTTAACCGATTTCGCTCAAATTTGACAGGAATCTACAAATTTTGAATAATGACTATGTACATAATTTCAAGGGTCTAGCTTATTTCGTTTTTAAGTTATCGTGTTCACACACACACACACACACGCACACACGCACACACATACACACACACAGACATAATTCGAAAAATGGTTTTTTCGGACTCTAGGAGGTCTAAAACGTCAAGATTCGTCAAAATCTCGAAGTCGATTTTTTGACGATTACAATACTTTCTCTATACTACCGTATGCGAGAAAGTAAAAAACGTAGTGGCATCTTTAAAATAAACGGATTTCTTTATAGGTGGAAGATATGTTGAAAAAATATCTTTAGAAATATTGCTAATATGCAAAGAGTCGATTTCATACTATTATTTCCACACTAGAGAGTTATAAATGTTTTGCTGATACTGTGCTTGAAAATCATCTGCAGTAAACAACATTGGAGAGACTGTGTTTCTCACAAGGTATGACCAAAACAACATTAAAAGATTATTATTTTGGAGATGAAGACCACCTATGTGTACAAGATTCAAAGACAAACTTGAAATTGTTTAAAAATTGTTATGAGAAATTCTTCATAGTTCCATCTGAAGGCGTTGTTACGGATATCTTTCCTTAGGATCGTAAAATAATGTTAACACAGTGAAACTGGCCATACTATACAATATTGTTTGAGAACTTTCTTAGAGTGACTAACCAAAAAAAAAATGGTGACTATTATCATGAGCACTAGAGCCTGATCGATTTGAAATACCCGATAATACTCTCATCGACAAAAAAGTTAAGACGACAATGAGCTGTTCAACAGCGTAAAAACTAACATGTAGCTGCCATTTCATTTAAGGCAAGGAAAACTCACTTAAAATATAGGCGATAATAGTATATTTTAGTACAGGCAGACTATGAAGTGTGTCTGATTGCATGCGGACCATAGCGAAACGACTATAGTAAATTTTGCCAAGCACCCACGTAGCCTTTGCACAGCCTGTGTTGTGTAGCGATGCTTTGTTGGATTTTACTCTTTGAGCGCATCAAATGCATTCATATACATCGTTCTCCTGAAGTTATTTATCGGCGCAGCTTATTACATTTTAGAATTTACGATTCTTTCTCATTTACGTATGGCGTCAGACACACTGTATAAAGAAGTACCTAACTATATACGTCGGTTAGAGACAATAAACAATGCACAGACCTCGTATTCGTATCAATTCAAAGTTGTCGATTTCTGTTCGTTCACTATAATCATGTAACTGCAAAGCTTAACAATAGTATGCCAGACAATCTAAGCTATTCTCAGTAGTTCTTTTGAATGCATTAAAATAAACACAAATGGCTCGTGCATAGACTTCTTCACTTTAACTAATGATATTAAAATTGGCAACAAATTCCCTTTGTTATTAAATGCCCATTGCGAAATCTCCATAATCCATAATAATATAGCTTTTTTATGGTTCAATGTAAAGCGGCCTACAAACCGTTGCGCTGAGGTTATGGGTTGGCACGCTGCGCCTGTCGTTAATTCCCGGTTGAATATATTTCCCTGGGTTCAAATTCGCGACAAGATTTCCTACTTGGAGGGAAGCTATCGATTAACACTGTCGCCTTTTTAAACTCGTCACTGCAACGTGCTACAACATTTGGCACGAATTATACTTACATATTTGTTAATGCGCTTACAGTATTCTAATTCTGTATATAAATTATAGTGAGCCCTTTTTTAATGAAATAATTATCTGAAAATAAGCTACGCCGCAGGCAATTACAGTTTCCATTTACTTTATTTCGAGCTTAAAGAGCAGCTCCATGAAGCTTTTGCACTGGTCGGACTCTGAATTGATTGTAAATGCTCCAGGTCGGAAAAGGTCCGGAAATATGCTTGATGGGGGTCGAGCTTAGTCCGGGAATCAAAATTACTGCTTATAATTTGATTTTTATGCCACTGTTTGGCACGGTACGGTGGATAATGTAAACTGACTGCATCAGTCATATCTTAGTTAACATAAACGAATTCTGAGTTGGAGCTTTCATTTAACACATTTTTTATAAATTGATTCCTAAACATTAATTTTCGTTATTTTAAAGTATTATTGCTAAATTAATTTAAAAACATAACATACGAGATGTGTAAGTAAAACTAATATTCATATTTCTATGTATTTCCAACGAAAGTAGAAATAAAATAAACGGCCCTACTTAAACACAACTCAAATTAACTCTTGCATGTATTATTTTATATTTTGAAATTGCAGTTATTTTTTATTAAACTCCATAAACTTAAACAGCGAACTTTTAATGTGTACAATTAAGCTTTCAAATAAAATTTCCCAATATTGAAATTTAAAAATTCGAAAATGAGAAATATATTTCTATATTATGCTACCACCACGGCCTGAAAGGGACGTTTAGGCGCGCACCTTTAGGCGCGAGCTTTTAGGCGCGAAGCCTTAGGTCGCGGGTGTTATTAGGCGCGCGTACGTTTAGGCGCCGGAACTTTAGGCGCGGAGACAGTTATGCGCCACGTGAATACGTTTCCGCATGGTTTTGAATAACTGTAAATAGTTACATAACTACCTCTTCCATATCAAACGTAGAAACTAGCTATTTGTGTTAACTACTCGCAAAATGTGAGAGTTTTTTTAGTCGGAACGATTTCGACGAGTAAAAGATCCATTTTGAACGTGTTCCAATTTTCGTGTAAAAACTGAAATTTTAAGTATTTTATTTTGACATTCTAAATCAGGGGTCGGCAACCTGCGGCCCGCGGGCCGCATGCGGCCCTTTGCAACTTTTTGTGCGGCCCGCCAAAGCACCAATATAACTTTAGGAAAAATCAACAAACTTAGAGCGTAAGCGTGCCGAAATGTGGCCGGTGACAAAAATGCGCGACAAACAGAAGCATAGTGGGAAACCTATTTTACTGCGCAAGTTTAATCCCCACTCCCCAGCGAATACGACGTCTCGCTTAGCAAGTGTAGCATTCTTTCTAGTGATGGGCATAATCGGATGATTTCAATAATCGGAATTTCATTTCGGAATGTTTATAAAATCGGAATATCATCCGATTATTTTACATTCCGTAAATGCAAGCAAGGGAAAACGAGAGAAATAACAACAAGCGGAAGAAAGATGAAGTGCGTGCAAATTTACGATGAGAGCACTCGCCGTCGCGCCGTAAGCCCTTATCTGCGTTGGCATCTATTGTTTGGGTTTGTAGGACGGTTAGTAATAGCTATTTACGTTATTAGACCGGTAGCAACATTTTTATGGCCGCGCCAATACTTTACAGGTCGAACCGTAGGGCGAGACCTGTATGTTTGGCAAGGCCATAAGAATTCTACCGGTCGTGTATCGTATAAGATTTTTTAGGATACTGCATTGGTAATTAGCGTTTACATTGTTACAAACGAGTCCGGTAGATAAAATTTACCGGCCTAGACCAGTAGTAATAGAACTACTAATGTAGACGCTAGTTAGCAATGCAGTATCCTAAAAAACAATTTATGAGTTTTAGTCGCACAGTGGGATATGAGGAAATAAAATATTTTTTCAAATTATTACAGTAGTTACGTTAATAGACTTTCGGAATATGGTAGTGATATTTTAAAGTTTAATAGCACATAAAGTACATAATAGATAGTATAAAACAATACTTGAATTTGAAGTCTGTAGGTGTACTATCTAATAATTAATCTACGAAATACCACTTCCATTAGTGCCATTCACGTATCATACACGTGCGCACACGGCGCGACCCGTCGACATTCGCCAACCAGCATATAGCAGTCAAGTGAGTCAATACAACATTCCGTATTCTGTTCAGTTCAAATTGGCATTTCGTTTTCTCATTTTGTGTACCGAATAGTAAAATAATCGAATTCCGAAAGTTCCGAATTTTGTGCACCGAACAGTAAAATAATCGAATTCCGAAAAGTTCCGAAATAATAGGAACCTTCCGATTTTTTGAAGAATCGGAAACTTTCCGATTATTCATTCCGGATAGGCCCATCACTAATTCTTTCATTTCGCCAGTTTGCTACTGTATGTTCATATGTGCGTTCATGTTGACAGCCGTATGACGTTTCACTACAATATTTTATATTTTTTATATTTATATATTTTATATTTACATATTTATACATATTTAATTGGAATTGTATTTTCTTTTTTTTTTCCTTTTAAGAATTGTAAAATTTTTGTTCTCTAACATTATTGTTATTATAGCATGTCAATAAAAAATAATTTTTTTCTATATTTATTTTTAATAATATTTATACTCGTATATGATATAAAAGCACTATTTAAATTACATTTGAATGTGCGGCCCGCATAAAAAAATTTATTTTGAAAATGGCCCGCCGTCCGAAAAAGGTTGCCGACCCCTGTTCTAAATGATTAATGTTATTTTCTAAAACTTTCGTAAATAGCAGCTGGCCGTTGTATTACTATAGGTTATCATATCTACAGTCGACTATAAAAAACTGGCCACCAAAAAATATGCAAATCTTTAAAACTTTTGAATGGGGAGTCCGATCTTTTTAACTTGTTATTAAATGATTGCTCTGATATTTGCCTAAAACACTGCACATGTCACATATAAATATTGACAAAAGAAATCTATAGTGTTATTTTGAAAAATTCGTGCTGCTTAAATTTTCGAATAGCACATGGCGAAAAGCGATGTTCACAAAATTCAAAAAAGTTATTGCATACAGGATGTTCAAAACATGTCATACAAAATTCTAAACTTGAAATAAATAGAATTGTTAAAAATAATCTCATCTAGATTTTTTAGTGTTCTATATGAGCAGTATTTTCGTATTCTCCAAATCAAAAAGAAATAGTATATTACATACCAAGGTGGAAAGTGTTTCATTCCTGTCGAGAGATTAAGTAGTTAACCGAGACGCGTAGCGTCGAGGTGAACTTTATCTCGAGACAGAAATTAAACTTTTCACCGTGGTATGTATACTATTTTATTCGCAAGCACTTTATTCTAAACAATAATTGAAAAAATTATATTATGATACGACAGGTTGTGACGCGCATGAATGGATGAACGAGATTCCCAGTGTCCCTACCTACTCAGCGGTCGGGAATGGATCGCGCATAAATGGATCAACGAGATTTCTATTGTCCCTACCTACACACGGTCGAGAATGGATTCATTTCCAACCGGCAATCGCTTTTCCGACCGGTTGGAAAGTTAAGTTGGGAATAGCTCATTTTCCAACTTTTTAAAAGTCAGTAATGATCTTATTACATACCGGGTGTCCATTCTCAAAGTCGAACATGGGCCATTAACGTTATTGCATTCCATCGTTCTTCCTTAAAATAATTCATTTTGCTGTAAATAATTTTCACAGACGTTGACAGAAATACCTGATTTACGCCAACTAATTACCAATTTTTTTGACAAAGGCTATCAAACTTGAAAAGCAAGGCATGGCATATTTAAAAATTCCCAAGCTTTAAATTAGTATTTTAAAATAAAAATGGCACCTTGAATATTATTATTAGTATCATTTGATGCGTAATAATTTTATCTTTCCATTGATACCATTACCTTCCCTGTAAGTTGAATTGGCGAGCAGGAATTGGCAAAAACGTCCAATACAATGTTAATCGCCTATGTTCGACTTTGAGAACAGACACCCGGTATATGGTTGCGAATAAAATAATTTTTTGAGTGGCCAATCTTTTTCTCGCTCAGAATAAGCTGTTTACGCCAGTTGACGTAATTTTAAAGTAATTTGTTTACAACACTTCTCTGGGATGGTGATGGCATAGAAAATATATAACCCACCAAAGAATATTCTTTATTGAAAAACTAAAGAAACCTCAGAATTCAATACATTTATAAATCTCAACCTCAATATTTACATTTACTATTATTTAAGGGTCCATTTGGTAATTGTGAGCAAGACCTCTAAAATAAGCAACAGTAATAGACTCCTAAAACACATCATACTTTGCAATTATCTACACAAATAACCAGTTCTACGTCTGTTTAGAAAAGAGGTCTAGTTACATAACTTATTTCAGCCAAGTAATAGCACATTTCAAGAATAATGTGAATTTCATTCATGGCGCGTAACTGTCCCTGCGCCTAAATGTTTTCGCCTAAACGTACACGCGCCGAATAGCGTCCGCGACTAAAGCATTCGCGCCTAAAAGTGGGCGCCTAAAGATGCGCTCCTAAAGAATCGCGCCTAAATGTCCTATTCCGCACCACGGCAGGTCACTTTTAATTTCTGATTATTTGACAGTCGATCATCGAATAATATCAAATTATGAGATTGAAGTAAGAATTTAGATATTTCAGTAAGTGCCTTTAATGGATTTTCAACCTTTGTTAGACATATAATGTTGAGTTAGTGGCTACCTTTCTAATTGAGCATAAAACATAAATTTAAGATATGTAACACAATAGTTATGTACAGGATGCGACAACGATGCGGCATTGGAAGATATTTGTAAAACTATGGGAGTTACATACATATTGCCTATGCAGGGTATTATGGAAATGGGTGCAAATATTTTAACCAGTAATAGAACTCGCTAAACTGAACAACTTCTCAATTTATCATTTTTTCGAAAACGCCCTCAAAACTGAGTTAAAATTCAAAACAATTTTACTCTAAAAATGCATACCCGCATATGGAATAATATTTTAATTTAATGGCACAAAACACAAAAAACATTTCTTTTATATGCAAACCAAGAAAAACTGCATAGTTACTGATAAAACCTTTAGTTCACATCTGGTCAGCAACGTACTTTATCAATTGAGGTAGGTAAGTTATTGAGCGCATGTTTTTTGTGCAAGAACTTTGCAGTTTTAATATACTTGTGTCGTTCACCTTTAACTTAGATTTGCTTACCAAGCGGGTCGTCAAATGTAGGGGAGATAAGTGATTGAAAATATATGCAATTACATGAAAAACGATAAATAGAAAGTTGTTCATTTTGGTGAGCTCTATCACTGGTTAAAATATTTGCACTCTTTTCCATAACACCCCGTATAAATGTTGTTGGTACGAAAGTCGTCTACATTACTAAAAATAGTTTTGATTATACCGCGTGTCTCATAAAAGTGTGACAAATGAAACTTACTTTTTCTTAATTTAATGCCCCTACGTATATTTAAATACTAATCATTTTGATATATAGTTGTGTGGATCTAACGTCAACTGTTTTGGAGGTATTAACGATTTTGTGCAAAAAATGCTGAACTTTAGGCGGCTGGTGCAGGTAACAGAAAGCAACTGAATGAAGAAAACCGTTAACAAAGTCTAAAATACTGGCTGTGGGTATTACTGCTATACAGAGTGATCAACATTTGCAAATTAAATAATTTCGGATTGTTTAAGTGGAGCACCCTGTAAATTTTTATATTTTGAAAAGACCTTTTAATGAGCTTTCTTTTGATATGCAACTTCGTACCCCTAAATTCAACTGTTTTTCCAGATATGCGTATTTTAAGCCCTTAAGATGCTTTATTTCAAGGGATAACAAACAAACGCCCTTAAAATAATGATTTAAACTTTTGTAAACCTTCGAGAACAACAACGAACTAGGTTTGGGTAATAAAAATTCAGCTTTTGCTGAAACTAGAAATAACAAACACGAAAAAACAAAAAAAGCAGGAGACAATTACATCTGGGAAGCGATTGTATTTAGGGTTAGAAAATTAAATATGAAAAGAAAGGTCACTAAAAGTACTTTGCAAAAATACAGAGATATACAGGGTGTTCTATTTAAAGAAATCGAAATTATTATATTTGGAAACTATGAGCTCTATGTATATTTTTAATATCCAAAGAAAGGAAGGGGTAATATTTGAACACTTGGAGTAATTACGTATAGGATTTTAGTGTGTTCGCTTTGGTTTTTTTAAAATCTGATTATCTAATCCTGGAATTAATTTTTTCCTGCATTTCGGGGTTTTTCGTCTTTATTAATTATTTTATCAACAAAATAAACCTGGTTTTATGTTTTATCTGAGAGAGTAAGTGTTTAAATTATCATTTTAGCGGCGTTTGTTTATTATCTACTGAAATAAAGCATCGTAAGGGAGTAATTTGTTTTTATGTTAAAATACGCTTATCTGAAAAACAGTTAAATTTAGAGGTATGAGGTAACACACCAGAAAAAATCTCATTAAAAAGGCTTTTCAAAAATATAAAAGTATACACGGTGTTCCATTAAAAAAAACCTACACCAGTCTCATGGTTCAGCATTTCTTGTTTAAAATCGTTAATATCTAGAAACAGATAACGTTAGATCCATACAACTTAATATCAAAATTATTAGCATTTTAATGCAAAACTTTTAAGCTACCTAAATATAGTACAGTCACTTTCTAGAAACAGTCTGTCCATATAATATGTCACTTATGACAAAAGACATAAAATAGGCGACTCCAGTAGCTTTCAAAATCAGTGACGGGGTTGGGGTTGGGAATTACTAATAGTATGCATGTATAATCTGTAACCTCATTTACCTTGCGGTGTAGAGGCTGGTGCTTTATGGGTTAGCATCTGGCGGTCTAATGCTCAACTTGTCCCGAATTCGGAATACAGAGATGGAGCGCGCATAGTTTAATTAAATAAATGTTTACTGTAAGTAAATATATAAGCACCTAAATAGTAAAACAAACAAATTTTATTTACAGTTAGTGCTCACATATAATAATAAATCCTCAGAACTTAAAAATGATCACAAAACTAATAAAACAGTGGGTATATAGTCTAATATGTAGGCTTAAAACTACTTTTCATATCTTCCCACTTAATTTATCTACATTGTGCATTGCCACAGATTTACAACTCTGTTTACTTTGTTGTGTCTTTTGCTTTTTCGTTTTTGTTTCAGCTATTCTTAAATGAACACCTAGAACTTTGCATATAATATAGTTATTAACGACATAATGCCGTTAGTAAGCATCTAACAGACAAGGATAAATTTGTAGCCGAGACCGTTAGAGCGATGCTAATGAATTTATCCGAGTTAGTTAGATGCGATAACGACTGTAAGGTCTACACATTACCCATCTGCTGTGACGTAACAATGTTCTCTCTTTATTTAGCTACAAGGAACTGGACGAAATAAAAAATTTGCAGTTTTTGGTCAGGTCCTCTTTAAGTTTGGCTTGTTTTATAATACTATCAATGTGACAGTTGTCCAAAATAACAGTAAAATAACGCACAATAACAAACAAGCGAGCAAGCCCAAAATCTTATTTTAAGCGTTAGGGAATTCTTCGAAGAGGAAAAACATCGGATTACATAGGTCAAGAATGTCTTGGTTTGAATAATGTGCTTAAATGAGCAACCCTTACATTAAAGGTTAGGTATATGTCAAATTCTTGCGAAAGTCTACTACCTGCGATCTAAATGATCTTTTTGAATTTTAATGCAATATAAGACATATGTTTTAAACGCTATGTATTGTTATTTCTGACACAGAAAAAGGGTAATGTGTAGACTTTAAGTCATTGAATATTTTTCATATCACCCAGAAAAATTGAAATTTTAGCGCAATTTAAATGAAAAACTTAAATAGTATTGGTAACAGTTGTTGGAAAACTCGTCTTGTCAGGGTCACCTATGAAAAAAAATTACGTTTGTCAATACTGAAATGTATTGTTGGTGACACTGTAAGTCTATGTCAAATTTGATGGTTAGGATTTGCGTCAGTTTTTACAAAGACTGACGCAAAACCTAACCTGCTAACCTAAAATTTGGCATAGACTTACAGTGTTACCAACAATACATTTCGATATTGTCAGTGTTCATGTTGAATAAATATTGATAAAATGTTTATTTACTAGCAATATAATATTGTTCATTTTCGTCATAGATACAAAATATGAAAAGCTACTCATAACTCCGAAGGGACTTTTCGAATTATTTCTCCCTCAACTTCATGGTAACCATGCAACTACAAATAACGTCTTAGCAACCATACATTCAGAAAATCCTTGATGTTACTTGCAGATTCTTATTTTAAATATGATATATGCCCCTTATCACATTTTGAAATTTCATATCATTTTTACTAATATGCTAGTAAATAAAATATTGTATACACCACGGGAGATATTCATGTTTTTTACCTTGGGTTGACTTACAGACCTCCGACAAGAGGCTCTCGGTCTTTAACCATGTCAACCTCAAGGAAAAAACATATTCATATCTCCCTTAGTTGCATAAATATCTATATTGTTCTGTTATTTCGTAACGACCTAGGCTGTTAAATGTATAACAGCCATGGCTGTTATGGGGAACTTTTCAATCAGGTTGACAGTTCTGTTATTGACAAATAATAAGTACCTAGGTGTTATGAAAAAATGTTATAATTGATCGAAAGTTCCAAGATGTTTTACATCAATAATATGATTTACATTTAGATTCTAATCTTTTATATTATTCTAATATGTGCGATTAACCTGTTGGCCACAAGTCACGCTTTTTTCATTTCTAGGGAAGCTTTTCATCAGACCTATTTTTGCATTCAAATTTACAAGACTATAATATACCTATAATATAAATGTCGATAAAATCAGTTTTTTGGACGTACTTAATCATTTCGGTCACGGTCAATGATATTTTAAATTTGGATAGTTTTTTATGAAGATATTGGTATTTTCAATGGCTGTAGGCTTTGCAGGTAAATAATTTAGAAACAGTATTATTCTTGAATCTTTTTTGACATCAACTCGTGCTTTCTCACATATACAATCTGCAAACTGCTTCTCACAAATTCTTGAATTACCATTAGGGTACCAATTTTTTCTATTATTTTTTTCCACAAGTCTCGCCTGTCCTTATTCCTTAGGAAAGTTTCCATTAGCAAGCAGTTTTGCTTTTGCATCCCACTGCACAGCAAAACACCATATCTGAAGAAAAATGTTTGAAATCGAGAAATTTCTCTAAACCTAGTCAGTTTACCGTTAAAAAAATATAGTTCTAGTTGTTTCTAAAAATTATAATCTTTTTTGAACTACGTACTCCCATTTTAACGATTTTTATTAATTGAATGTTAAGTCAATATTTAAATAAATTTGACTTTGACATTTTTGAAGTTTAAATGTGATTGTCAAAATGACATAAAACATAAAATGGAGGCCAACCAGTGAGAATCGTGATCATATATGACCAAACTGTTAAAGTTAGTCTATATAAAGAGACTGTAATATAGAGGGCGTTTTATTTAAAAAAGAGTAAGTTTGATGTCGATGTTCGTAATATGCACCACCTTCGTACCTACAACTTTTATGTAAGCGATATTTGTGTAACTCTCATAGTTTTAGAAATATATCCCACCCCCGCATCGTTGCCGGAAGGTTTTCTATGTATTACGTTTACTCATATATTCGAAGCCCGACTAACAAACAGTTGCTTTTAAATTCTAATAAAGCATTACTCTAGCCCTGCAATAAATTATTGATATGTGACAAATTTATCCAAAATTTGAAAAAAGTCGTTGCATATGAAGGACGGCTCTTATAGAAAAATTGCAAAAATGGATAAATTTTAAGTGACTAAATATTTACGAAAGTTTAACTTAGAAATCTGTGATGTTAAAATTATTGTCTAAATATGTAATACGAACTTTCGTTTTAGATTATATGATAATTTACTTTGTAGGAATTTTCAACAGCTTTGAAAAATACATTTATGAATAAAATATGTCCGGTATCACACCTGTTTCCGTTTGAAACATTTTAAACGTCACGAGCAGCGAATATCGAATATATTTTCATCAATAAATTGAATGCTTCCAGAGTGCAATAGTTATTAACTGTAATGGATTGTACGATAGAGCGTAATTTTATAATATAATTTTAACATCTGCAACTTGAATTGTTCACAGCTCTTCAATAAAATTGAATAAATGATTTCATAATAATGGTACATTACCGCACTGTTTAACGAACAACTAACAGTACATATTGACTCGTATGTATTGCGATTTTACGTTGTTTAATTCAATGTCAGTTACGTTCAAGTTCCCTTGCTCGAGGAAATCCAGTCGCCACAATAGTGTCTGCTAATAAACCAAAACCAATACAGTTTCTTGAGGCTGGCGGAAATCCAAAAGAAAGGTTGCGCATTCCAAGCCATAAATTGAAACGGCCATTGTAGGTCACCAAATATATTGTTGAATATCCTTTTACACAATGAAACAACCGACAGTTTCAACGCCCCTTTTCTGTTCCACGAATACCAAAATAATAGTGTCACAACAGCTTTAATTTATAAGTTCAATTACAAAAAAATAAAATGTAGTATACGCTTTTACATAGAGCAAGATATATTTTCCTTGTGAAGAACACGTATGCCTGCAATTTACATTAGTCAATATTGATGTTTTCTGGGGACACTAAAATAAATATTATCCCGTTCTAAGCATTGATTTGCACAGAGTCGCTAAATCTCATTAAATAAGTTAGCGAGAAAATTATTGACGGTAAACCAGTTTATCACTTACCCTTAGATATTTCCATCCTATTCTGTAATGAGCTGAAAATAAAAATGATTATTTGATATCTATTCGATAAATTAGTCATATAAAAACGAATTTCAACAATAAAACTATTGAAATTTTAGTCACTATATTAATGAAAATGAAAAATGTAGGACGGAGTTTAACATACATAGAATTACCCAAAAATTTTTAAATTGTATTTTGCAATAGTTTATTAAGAAAAGTTATCGGCAACTTGAATGCAGAGTTTGAAAAGATCGCTTAATTTAAAATAGTGCAGTATAGTAAATTGGAACTACGTAGTGCCTACTGTGTTTTCTCAACCATAACCAATCTTGCCAAACATACAGGTCTCGCCCTACGGACTCGACCTGTAAAGTATTGGCGCGGTCATAAAAATGTTGCTACCGGTCTAATAACGTAAATAGCTATTTCAGCTCTTCTAGATTTTGAAATACTAGAGTAAAACGAAATTCATAATGAATTATTATAAACGTCAAACAGCAATGACAAACGAACCAACAAAACATATTGTTTGTTTAGATAATTCCAAGGCAACACGGTTTTTTTTAAATTGAATTTCTATTTTCATTGATTTATACTATTCCGGAAAATGATAAATTGTTAATATTAGTATGAATGGATGCAGTAGTTTTTTGTACAAAAGATGTCTACACTTTAGCTTTAAAATGATTAGGGGAGCAAGAAATTTAATGTAAAGAATTTACTATTCAAATCCCTATGGTGCGTCAGGCAAGTCAGTACCCGTTATAGGAACTTGGAACGTAAAAGAAACTTCGGAGGGGACGGCCATAAAGAATTTAATTCAAGAGTTATTGTCATATCGGATAAAAATAATAGCTGAGAGACTAAATAACAATATATTGAAATATCAGCCTGCTGTGGGAGAGTAGTATGTATTCCTTAACAGCAAAAGCCAACAAAGCCAAAATTATTTGGATCGTGATTTATGGTTAATGAGAATTTGAAGCAGCTAGTTTTTGAACTACAAATCAGTATCCCGTAGATTATGTAGTATAAGACGGGGGGGTTAAGTTAAGGAATATAAGTATAGTAAATATGCATGCATCCTCCGAAGAAAGGAAGGCGATAACAATCGCCTATTACGAGGAGGTAGATGCCTTGTACCAGAAAATAGTTAAGACTGACTGACGGCAATGCAAAAACAGACAAATAACGGCATTACAAACCAATCATCGAATATTATTGACTATTCAGTTCACCTGTCATCTATCAAAAATGGACCAACGAAAACTTCAAATTTTGCATTTCACAGCCAACCAAAATAAACTGTAGTGGCTATTGTGCCAGTACCGAATTGCAGCGAATATTGTACTAGTACTGGAGTGACTCTTTTGAAGAAATAAAGATCTTTATTGAAGATGATTATTTTTTAACATGTGTAACTAAATGTTGAGTCTTTTTAATTTGAAAAATGGGTTTAGTTCACTGCATAGCTCCCCGAATACTATTCGTAGTCCGAGTTAGGTAGACTATTTTTGGGGTGCATCACTCATATCCATTGTGTTTGCAATTGAACACGTTGGTCCGCAACTTGTACTATTATTACCCAAGCTCAATAAACCTTCGTGACACCTACCATCCCAAAAATAATCGACATAACTTTGAGTACTCGTAGTATTATTTACGAAAACACTCGGAGTATATAAAATGGGAGAAAGTTAATAGAATTTGCCACGTCGAGAAATCTACGAATTATATCCGCTCTCTTTAAGCACAAGGAAATACACCTAGGAACTTAGGATCACCAGACGGGAACACTATACATCAAATCAATCGCCTGACAATAAAAGCAAAACACGTTGGTAACATTATGGATGTAATAAGTTGTAGCGACGACGATACAGATCATTTTCCATTGAAAATAACACTAGCTTGGATAAAGAATTCATTGTTCAGAAAGTACACAGAAATGTAAAGGAGTGATGGAGCTAAGATAGGAAAGGGTATGCTAGAGCAAAATCATAATAAAGTCTTATATCTATAGTGTGATATCAACTGTACGCAAGCCCTAACGGCTAGGAATTAAGCCAAGATGACCATTTTGAATTTTAAAACCCGAGAAACGAAAATAAAGTACAAGAAAAACTAGAAGAGAAGCAAAGTGTATATGTGAAGAAAAGAAAAGGAGGTACATAGAAAAAGAATTGCAAAGAATATAATAAGGACAGTAATAACAGTTCAAACGCTTAATTTTAAATGATCAGCAACGGTACGCAAAATAGCGACACTTTAAAAATCACTCTTCACTGCAGCCAAATTATTGTTAAAATTATACATACGAAACACAATAGCTTTTAGGGGTTCAGCTTGGTCTGGTTATGATGTCCAACGATGCTGCAGACCGTGCAGAAGCGACTGCCCCAGAATGCTTGAAGGATTGGGAGAAACGGCCTAGGGTGCTATCGTCGAGCAGGTCTGAACTATGTTAAAATTTCTTGAGAGGGTGGAAACGAAGAACTTAGTCGACAAGCAAGATTGCGGTACGGTACACGTAAGTTAATTAAAAACAATTGGCACAAAAGAGGGTCTCATTAATAATCCGTCACAAAGGCGTCAATCAGAGCTTTCCCTCTGCTATACGCGAAACCTCTGCTAACTGCACTAAACGTCTCTCAAATAACCAAAAACTCATCCCAGGCCCAAGGTCTCAGCCGAAGAGGAACAAACGAAGACACTTGTTCCCTTCTTCAAGTACGGCAGTTGAATGTCGAAGCCAAACGGAACTCGTGCGTTACTTATCTTCCTCTCTCGAACTCATACAGAAACGTCTGAGTTGCGTCAAGTTGTACAACACTCGTACGTGACATTGAAAACGTAGACAATCTAATATCAAACAATGGGCTTCCAAATTGGTAATTAATATAAGGCGTCTTTTATGCGGCAAGCAACCATATGTGAATTTGAATAAAACGTTGGTATGATGAAATGCGCCGGAAGACGGCAGTATTGGAAATGAACGGGGTTGAGTTTGGAAACATAGCTAAACTATCAATTTGGGCTAAATGAAGCGGGTAAAGTACTGATGTTTAAAATACAGATACAGAAAAACGCTAAATTCAAAAATTGCCTTGCAGCCCTTAACAGCTACTTGAAAGGTTTCCTGCAAAAACGGTAGTGGCTGTGGCGGTAGATTTTAACTGACTTCGGTCGGTAGAACATTGCTCACCAGTCGAACAAAATTTAAATAAACATATTTTAATCTGTTGAAGTCTTTAATTTCTTTAGGTGGAGCCTTGGACAGTTTAAATGGTAATCTGTGACGTGCTGAAATCCTCTTCGTTAGACGTATCATTGCAGTGGTGTCAAGCAGTTTTGATTTATGACAAATTAGTCAATCCCACGAGAAAGGAACTTATTTCGATCCTTCCAGCGTTTTAGTATGGTTTTAGAAATCAACACACGCCGATTCATCAGCTGTCAAGAATCAGACAAACCACTGAAGAAGATTTCAAAAACAAAAAATTTACGTCAACCTCATTCTTAGACATAGCGCAAGCTTTTGATGCTGCATGAATAAATAGCTTAATACTGAAACGGCAACAAATTAAAGTACCTATCTATTTGTTACAAATCATAGTATAATTTTTAATAAGCAGAAGATTGTCTGTAAGAATAAATGCAACAACATCTACCTTGACACATATTGAAACCGGCGTACTCCAAGGCTCAACTTTGGACCTGTTATTGTGTAACGTATACATGCAAGATATAAAATAACCAGCTAGAGTTAGGCTTACAATGTTTGCAGACGATACAGCAAACATAGCTCAAAATTAACATTTACACTGTGCCATTGAAACCCTATAGGATGGAATAAAGCTGATGATAGCAAACAAAATTGAAGTCCACGTATTTACGCTCAGACGAGACACTACCCCCTTAGAATTAGGAATCAGTGATCAACTAATTAAATGGAATACGTCCAATAATGCAGTTAAATATTTAGGTGTTTACTTACCCAAGCGGCTATATTGGGGTTACCATATCACTAAAAAACTAAACAACGCGTACTGTCGTTTGGGAATGTTATTCCTATAAATCGTAAAAGTTCTTTAAAAATTGAGTGTGGTCAACTCATATATAATTCAATACTGAGACCAATAATTATATATGCTTGTCCGGTTTGGTGTACCGTATCACAAACACATCTCAATAAAATTCAAGTAGTTATTCCCAATCAAAGTACTTAGTGCGAATTGTAACAAGTGCTAACTGGTTATTAAATAATAATAAAAAACGATGGGTTTTTAGCTGAATTTGCAGCGTTCCTCGGAAATTTAATTTTAATTTCTAAAATCACTGTGACATATCACTTTTCACTTACAGCTGAGCTATCGGACAATCGTTTAGTTTAATACTATTCAATGATGATTATGTAGCCTGTAGATTACTACTGTAGATCACATTGTAATTATTACTGGAAATATTAACTCTCATTCAGAAGCAGTTAATCTTACATTATTTCATGAAAAGGAAAGCATTTTGTAATTGTTAATTGCCAGGCACGGACATTTTTGCCCTCCCGACCCATGACAGCAAATCATTTGCGTTCAAAATCGTTTCCCAAACATTTAAACTCACATATCTGAATAATGCAGCCCAAGCTAAATACAAATTCGTTGGCGTGTATAACGTTCAGAGTGATCGATCCATCTAAATATCTCAACAAATTAAAGCAGGAATTTATAGATTGCCTTCACAGAATGAAATTCATTCATATTTTAAGCTAATACCTTCACGTTATTTATATAATTTAAGAGTCGTTATAACAAAAAAATTTTTATTCTATCGAGCTTTTACTCTGGTAAGTGTAATTACAAGCATTGTTCTTTACATATAAATTCAGCTGTCTAAATAGGTATCATTTAATGGCCTATTCAAATCGTAATACTATATTAGTGACAAATAACCGCTTTGTGCTTCTTCAAGCTGGGTTATTATTATTACAATCTGTATCATTTATAACATCAAATAATGGTTTAAACTTCTTGTGAAAAACTCGAGTTTTCTGATTTTAGAGTTGCAAACAACAGTATAGCCCTTGCTAATATTGCTACTATTAGTAATAAAGATTCAGGAAAGCGTTAGTTTAATAATCACTTTATTCCCAAAGTGTGTCTGTTCTAAATACTATTGAATTTATAAACTACGAGAATGAGTTGAAACGTTTGTAAAATGAACTAAAGTTGATATGTTGAGGCAAAACATTTGATGTTGGTTTGATAGCTCAAACTAACATTTAATAACGTGTAAAATTTCAAGGGTTTGCTTTAGAGCGTGTTGTTAGTTAGAACTTATCAGATTTCTTCGAAATGGGGAAAATTGAAATCTTAACACTGATAAAATGATTTGTTAAAAAGGGTTTACCCGCCACAAATATTAATGCCAACATGCAAACACATTGGCCTTCATTTGCTCCTTTATTTTCGACTGTAGCTAAGTGGACCAGTGTGTGTAAGCGTGATCGTAGAGTAGAAGATGATAATCGCAGCAGACGCCTAAAAACTGCTACATCATAAATGATCCAAAAAGTTTAGAACATTTTAATGAAGATCGCCGATAGAAAATGAAAAAACAGCTGAGACCGTTGACATCCCAAAGGAATGGAGAGGCAGTATTTGGCACGAGCGTTTAATGCCAAGCGCAGCGAACTGCGGACGAAACATGGTTCTACCATTACATTCTCCAAACTAAGGAACAGTCCAACAATAGAGGCATACCAGTTCTCTGCTACCAAGAAAGGCCTGAAAGATAATGGCTTCTGTGTTTTGCGACTCTAAAAGCATCTTCCTAAAAGTTGACCTACCAAAGGGTAAAATCATCACTAGAAAATATTATGTCAACTGTCTGGCACAGTTACACAAAAATAATCGAGCTAAAAAATCTGGATTACCGAAGAAAAAAACGATAGCTACTGCATCAGACCGATAGTGCACGCCCGTGCAAAAGCTTAGTATGCATGCCAAAAATTAATGAATTAAATTTTGATATGTTACCACATCCACATCCATTTGTTTCCACGCCTAAAAAATTTCTTACTGCGAGATATGGTCTTCCGATGCAGATGTGAAATTAATAGTAGAATTATATATGCCAGATCTTCAAATATAGGCATTTCGCAATGGCACAAAGGGATTAGAGCATAGTCGGTCCAAATGCATTGCCGTTCATGTTCAAAGAGAATATGTTGAAAAATCGAACGATATTCAAACCGATACATGTATTATTTGTATTTCATTTCAAGTTGTCAGCGCTGAACGCTCGAAAATGCCGTATCTATAGGATAAATTAACAATAATCTTACATTTCCATATAAGCCGGGTAGTGAGCTGTGATGGTGTGAATACCCAAACCAGTCCCTCCACCAAAACCGTTTAACGGGTCGGCTCGGCTACTTCGGAGAAGGGAGCGAGGTAGTACTAAAACGATTAAAATCAAATACCGGCGTCACCAACCTGATCGTTCAACCACTCCCAAATGTAAATTGGAAAATTCCCCGGTGATATGCTAATCACAACTTACATTGAAGAGGTTATATCAAAAATTCACTTATTCGACGCAAACTCTTTGATAAGCTATAATTCACTATAGCAAGAACAAGACATAAATGCGGGACAATTAAAGTGATTATTATTTCCAATATATATATTTATATGCAGTCACGTGACCAAGTGAGGTTCACAGCGTAATGTTAATTTCAAATACTTACTTAACATACATATACACAAAATCAAGGTCCGTAGAACATATACTTAAATTAATAACACATCAATGGACGGTGATTTACAGCAGGAGGCGAAAAAATAAAATTTGTGTACAGGACGAAATATTAAGCAAAGGATACGAAACAGCTTTTTCTGTTCAGCATTTATTCTGGAGATATTGAGACAGAAAATTTTCTTTTATTTTTTTCTAGAAAAGAAATAGTATGCACTGGAAATTTCTTGAGAACAAAAATCTTTAGTAATCTTTGCTCATTGTCACATATTTTGGGTATTAATTCTTAGTGTAAAAATGCTAAACCATTTTCCAAAAGCACAGTTTAGCAATGAAGAATACCCAGACATTATTTTTGTTTACGGTTTTGGCAACGGTAATGATTTAAAAAGGTGTTAGAATGATTTAAAAAGGTGTTAGGAATATCAAAGCCATCTCGCCGCATACTTTCCCATACATTTCAAACACTGCGGCAATGTGGAATTGGTAATGGACATACTGGTGGAAATCTACGATACACCGCTGCAAGACAATATTCGGTTCAGAAAATTTCCTGTCTCAATATTTATAAAACATAGTACGATCGGAATAGTTGTTATTTATTTTTTGCTTCAAATGTAATTTTGAACAGGAATTTTAATTTTTCACCTTCTGGTGTAAATCAGCCCGTATATCAGTACATCGGGCATAAACAAGAAAATTTGAATAGGGTAGGCTGCTAAACTAATTTAAATTAACGCGTTTTGAATTGCTGCAAAATACTTATTGCAATGAAAGAAACGTTGTGACTTATCTTCAGAAGTCAGTCTCATACAATTGTAAAGTTCAGAGAATCAATGTTGTTACTAGAAATTTCATATAACAGCCTCATCCTGAAATCCAAACCTTCAGATGTAAATACCAAAATCTTCCGTACGAAAGACCATAAAAGTCAATATACCTATAAGAATACATTATAAGCCACATTAAAAGCTCTGTAATAGTTCACTCAGAACACTTACTTCTGTTACGGATCGGCATGTTCCAACCTCCAGAGGAGGTTTTAGCTTATCGAAAACTTCAATTCTCAATTACATCCACCAACACGTTGTTCTTACCAAATCCCCCCACCAACCAACGATATTTGGAGAACACTAAAGGGGAACAGCAACCATTTCCATTTTCAACTCCCTTTTTTTAAAAGCCAAACAGTGGTCTATGAATATTGCAAAGTGGTGTGTTTTAACTCATCCCGGTTCACTTGGTAACAAAAACGAAAATCGATAAGTGGGCCGAAACTGACTAAACTACTGTGTCAAAGTTCACGGCAATCAAATGCACAACTTTGGGAAGCAGGTTATGCAAGGCCAAGGCTTTCGATAAAGTTGATCACAACATTTTAATCAAGAAATTGAAAGCTGTCGGATTTTCTTCTCGACTAAGTCAATTTTTCAGATCGTATCTTAAAGACAGAAAACAGTATGTGGTCTATAAGAGTTGCGTGTCAAAGGAGTACAATGCCTCATCAGGTGTCCCTCAAGGTGCCAATTTAGGACCTTTATTGTTTCTGATATTTATCAATGATTTGCCCAACATTATTGAACACTCTCAGCACGCCTTGTTTGCTGATGATCTCAAAGTATGGAGGGTTGTCGAGACTACTGATGACTGTCAGTATTTACAAAATGATCTGGATAATATCTATAATTGGAGCGAAGAAAATCATCTACAGTTCAATATTCAGAAATGCTCTTCTGTAACATTTACTAGAAAGAAAAAAATTATAAGCTTTCCGTACTGTATGAATAACGCCTCACTTTTAGTTAATAAAGAAGCGGTGGACCTAGGTATTATATATGACAGTTCACTTACGTTTTCTAATCACATAAATTTTTTAGTAAATAAATCTTTTAAGATGTTGGGTATTCTTATACGTAATAGTTTTAACTTTAGATATACTTCAACTTTAACAAAGCTCTATAATACGTATGTTCGCTCGAGGTTGGAGTACTCCTCCGTTATATGGTCGCCAACATACAGTTCATATAAATTAAATCTCGAGAGAGTTCAAAAACGTTTCATAAAGTTCTTACATTACAAATTAACTGGAACATATCCTTTACTTACGCCTTCGTATTCTGAGCTGCTAGATATTTATAAATTTCAAACATTAGAAAAACGCCGCTACATTTCTGGTTTGATTTTTTTACATCATATAATTCATTATAAAATTAACTGTTGTCCATCAATTCTGAGTCAACTGAATTTCTTTGTTCCACGAACAACTTCGCGTTATCGCCCTTACTTTTATTTGGAAAAACCGAGAACCAATATTTTAAGTCACTCTCCTATATATACTGCTTGTGAAATAGCTAATGCTATTGCTGATGAAATTGACATTTTTTATGGAAAAGCAAAAACCTTCAAATCGAACTGTTCTCGCCCACTGTATGGAGCCAAATCTATTGGTTTGAATTTCTAGTTTTTAATTATTAATATTTAATTTTCAATTTTTATTTTTTTTTTATTTGTAATTTAAATTTAGTTATTCTACATTTCACTACTTATTACGCTTATACGTTTATACTTAGGCGCATTTGCGGTTTCACTTATTGTTGGTATTTTTGTTGTTGCATTATGCTGTGACCTAGTTCTAGAGCCTGTGCTCTGTTGGTTGCAGCTTAAACAAATAAATAAATAAAAGTCAGAATCCAACAGAAAACGTCCAAAAAGCTATTTGATGCGAGATATCACCCGCAGATTCGTTCAAATAAGCCCCAAAATGTAATACCAGAAATAGACTGTCAAATAAATGTCACAAATGGCACAATAGACACCGCCTACTGCATTCAAATTTAAGCTATTAATCTTTAACATAACAAAATACACCTAATTTGGCATGTAAATATCAAGCTCATAAAGGCAAGTAACCAACTCAACTTTTGCAGAGGGCTAACTCAAAAACAAAAAAACCCACAATAGCTCGATAAGAGGTGTTGCGAAAATCCAGGACCACAACAAGTGTGTCCTCTTGAATCCAACTTTAACGATGGCAGAAAAAACATCACCTATATCGCTCTTAAATTCGCATTGCAGTTAAGTAGCTTAACCTAAGATGACACCCGCCATTAGAGCTACCATTAGTAAATACGATAAAAATAAGATTAACCTCAAAATGATCGTAACAAGGTTCAGGTGCAGCCTTATATAGAAATACCGTAAATAAATATTAAAGAATTTTTCTTATTTAATCTTTTATGGAGAAACAGATGAAATTCTTTCTTATTTCATCTGTTTTTGTGTTGTTTGTTTGTTTGCTATTTTATTCTCGTTTTTAGCCAATAGCGGGTATTGTGTACGAATCGTAGATTGCTGACATAAATTGAAGCGTTCTCGACTTGAAGGGGCTGCTGTACTATTCGTATATATGTTTTATTAATAATTATAGTTTTATACTTCGTTAATTAAGGATCATAATATTATAAACAAATATGTGAAGGTTTTAAACAAGTTTTTGGTAGGTATTCAACGTGGGCTTTGCTTTCTTTTCCATGGATGCCCTTTGAGGTAAACTGGTCGTTATCTTGCGCTACAAAAGTTGCTATTATAATATATATTATTTCGTCATTGTTGTACAATTTCTTACAATATTTTTCGAAGGCTTAGATCTTTTTTAACATTTTCTTGAAAAGGTGTCCCATCTATATGCTTATTTACTAGTGCATATCATTATGTAGGTATTTCACCGTATTATCGATACATATTTACTAGTGTTCTATTATGGGATTTGTTCAAGATAGATCAACATTTACAACATTTTTGTTACGATTTTTTATTTTAACCAATTAGTAACTCTTCTTCTTCTTCTTCCTCTTATTATAGGCCAGTGGCCTGTTTTAACCACAAACTAACAAAAAAAATTGCAGTTTTCGTCAAGATAAATCTTCACACTTAATATTATTGATTGATATCCAATACATATATCGTAATCCCAATATCAAATGGCATATGTTGGAATTTAAACATTTGATTTGATTAAACGTTTCCACAGCGTTATAAGCGCCGATTTCGCTAGGAAAACGTTGATATTTTAAGACTTATTTTAGTGTGGAGAATAACCAACAGTCCGAAGGTGCCAGATCAGGTGAATAAACCGGATGTTCAAGTAATTGGAATTGTAATTACTCAACTTTTTACGGCGATTTTGGCTTTGTGAACGCGAGCATTGTCGTGCAACAGCTTCACCCTTTTTGTCCACATTTCTCGAGGCTTTTTCTTAATTTGTTTTTTCAGTCTTACAAGGTCACAGTAATATGCTGCAGTAATAGTTTTACCTTTTATTAAATAATCCATTAAGAAAACTCAATTGAAATCATATCGTGTGTTTAAAAAAACTCATTCGCAGCATGCCATGATCAAATTGAAATTTGCCATAACTTGATACATACCCATTGAAGCAACCTACCATAAGTCAGAAAGAATTAAAATGCATCTTGATCTTGAACTATTTTCTTAAAAATATACAAAACACTTAATTAAAATATTTTGTATTGACTGTAATGGTTAATACACTCGTTGTTGTGTGAATGTCATCTTATTTTCCTTTTTGCTTAGTACAAGTAAACTTAATGCAGTCTAAACTTTTGCCTGCCACAGTGGCAGAATAAAATGCAATCTGGCATTCACCTACAGACTTAAGTTAAGACATGAGTAGATTATTCTTTCCAACGCCTGCTCTAAATGAGTTTTGTTTTGGAACACACAATATAATAATGTTGCTATCACGTTTTCGATTGAGAAAGTGTACTTTGCTTCTTTATGGGGCGGTGCGCAGTATTTCCATTATTTAGATTTTTTCACTGAATCATAACATCAGATCCATGTCTCGTCAACGGTCGCAAGAGTTTCTTCAAGTTTTTCTTAATTCTGCCAAAAAAGGGTTAAAAGTTCGCTTGACTTTTTAATGCAGTTTTCCATTAACTAGGGAGTTAGAACTTTAAGAACCCATTTAGCACAAACCGGGGACATCAAGAGAGGTAGCAAAAAAGTTTCTAAAGTGACATCCATGACATTACCAGCGCATGGGCTGTGTGGTCATTCGACGATTTGGTTCACTTACCAGAGTTTCGTCGATAATGACATTCCTGGTCAAGGATCGTCTTTAAGGCTTCTTCTTCCTCTATTGAATTCTGCATATCAACATTTTGTAGTCGACAATGCTCCTTCTACAGCTTTGGTATTTTATCTTGTAAGGTTAAAAACCGAATACAGCGCGCCACTCTATACTGTCCATTCAAAAATTATTTTAGTCAAATCTAACAATTCATTTCTCTGGAAGTATAAGTACCATGTACTTGATATTTGACGCCATGTGTCAGAATAAGTTATAGAATCAGTGACATAGCTTTCAATTGTCTGTTGTAAACAGAGTCAAGGCCAGGTATATAATTAATGAGCCTGGTGCTATATAAAAGAACACTCGAATACGAACTAAACGACTGCTGTTATATTGTAAAAAACCTTATATCTTTCTAACGATGTATTTTCTTTCGCATTTATGGGCTAGTTTGGGCTTTTGCTAAGGCAATATTATATTCTTCCAAAATTCCTGTAGGTTTTAGTTTTGCATGTTATCGGCCTCCCATTTTCTTTTATGCGGTGAAAAAGAGGAAAGGTAATCAATAAAGAACGCGCATAGAATACATTTATGTTTCCGAAACACAAACGTGAGTACTGTGCGTTAGCTGTTAGTGCGATTCAAATAAATTCTTAAAATGTATTTATTTCTATAACAGAAAACGCATCTGCAAATAAAATTGGAATTCGTTTGGTCAATAAGTTTTTATGTATTTGTATTAATAATGAGTCAGCGAGTACGTAAAGTCCGCACACCACATATTGATATTCGAATGCAAACATTTCAGCTTTTTAACGAGTAACAATCTGCCTAGTCAATTTAACCAACGGCCTGAAATATGAAGGTAGCTGTCCATTACTTGATGCGGAAATAAATCATTTTGTAATGTTAATTCTTATTGATATACGAGAACGCGCTGTTGATAACACAAAAATTAAAACGTTGTTTGTATATATTGCGTTAGTGATAACAGAAGATCTGTTTATAGCAAAGTTAGTTGTCCAAATTATTTAAAACACACAATTAGTTTCAGTAAGGAACTTAAGTGATACACAAACATCTATTATGGCAATGAATAAAGACCAGAACATTACAAATTTATCAGTAGTTATTTTCATACAATTACTTGAAATACAATCATCATGCGCATTTACTGCCAGTTTCTGCATATTTACTTAAACCAGAATGTTGAAGTACTTATACTTCCATGAGTATTTTCATTCACAAAACTACTATGTAGCTCTCTTCAGAATGATTGAACTATCATATGACATTAAACCACTCATTTCCTACCCATTCCAATACACTGACAAAATAATGAAATGGTCTCGTAGAAAAGAATCAAATATGATTACCTGCTACGTAAATCAATTATTAACTCGAACGGAAGAGAAGTAAATAAAGTTTAAAAGTGTAATTTAATCTTTAATCTTCTAGAATTACGTATTTCCAACACAGATACGTCAGTGTCAAACGTTTCTCGTTTAATTCGTTTCGTGATAACTTTAGTCACTGCCTTAGCTTTCGTAATGGATTTTTAAGTTCTGCTCAGAAAATTTATTCCTCAATATTAGATCACCGCGCCCGAGCTCGCTCGACATTTTTTCCCTTCTATGATTATACGTCAACTTAAACGGTAGCGAATTTTAAGCCGTGTAGAAAATTCCGCCGGAAGGGAGGAAAGCTCGTGCTGCTCTGCTACCTGGTTATATCGATCATGGCACGTTTTGCCCAAGGGGGAGCTTCAACGTGGTCTTGATACGGCGCGAGCTTTTGGAGATTTAGTGGGGCTATTTTGACGGTTTTCTTGAGTTTCACTCACTGTATTAGTTCTTATAACCAATTCCATTATTTAGGATCTCCTATAAGGAATCAATTTAAGATTACGTTGTTTTTAAAGCTTGTTTGCTGTATTTCCGGTCCTTATGCTCGTGTTAACACATATTTTTATTAATAGGCAACTGGGATAACAATGTACTGCTGTAGGAAATAAGCGACATGGAGCTGTGCCGTATTTGTACCTCTTTTGTTCTTTATCAAGTTTATTCAGTTTATTCGATATGGCTGGAAATTATGATGGCAAATTTCGGAGTAAATTAAATTTTTACACTCAGGGAAGCAGAATAATGCTATCTTTTTAAAGGGCGGAAATAGTAGTTGTTCGTGAGTTATATTGAAAATGAGTGGTGTTTGCTTCCACACAACACCAACCAATAAGGTTATCTTTTAAAAGGGCGGAAATAATAGTTGTTGGCGAGGTGCATTCAAAATAATGGCGTGTGTTTCGACACAGCACCCAAGCAATTTTGTAAATGTAATTGATTCTGGAATAAAATGCATCGTCAAATTTAAACAACACTGAAATTGCGATCCTATTCTAACTCAAATGGAAGTAAATGGCCACTGCCAACTTTATCAACGATTCGCTACTTGTGAAAACCTATTTTTAAAGATAGATACTGGAAAGTGTGTTCGGAATAAACGTCAAAAGAAATTAAGGAATCTATATTTCAACCAGATGAGTTAGAAGCATACAATAAGAAAAAATTGAGAATCATACCGAAGAAGAGTTTTTGCCTTCTAAAGGAGAGACTGCTGCCAATGAAGATCTTATGCCTCGTGAAGAAAAGACTGCTGCCGAAGAAGTGTTTGTGTCGTGTGAAGAAGAGACTAATATAGCATCAGTAGAATCACACCCATCTAACAGTAGTGCAATAGCCGGAACCAGTTCTCGACCCTGCAGTGCAGTAAGTCTTTAGAAGCCCTTCTGCTTGAGAAAATTAGAAGACAAACGATGGAAATAAATGCAAATAAACGTAAAAGAGTTGTAACTTCAAAATTTGCAGATATACTTACCAGAGAAGATTATTTAGCAGACTTAAAGAACTCAAATAAATCCAAAGAAACTGCTAAAAAGGAAACGGTTATACAACAAAAGAAAATATTTGAAGTTGTATCGAACGGCAATGTGAAAGAAGGGATGAAAGAAAATGATAAAAAGAAAAACGGACGGGCAAAGAAGCAAGTTGAATTTGAAGGTACATCAGATAATAATGACGCAGAAGAAGACATAGAAGAACTCTTAAGTAACAGCGATGTTGACTGTCAAACTTTAAAGGAATTAGTAGAACAGGACGAAGGAGATTTTCTACATGAAACTGAATTCGTACGCCCAAAGGAGATTAATGAAGGGAATTATGTGTTAGTTTATTACCACACAAATAACACAATTATAAAGATATTTATCTTCATCAGTGTTGTTATAGACTCTTAGCCAAATAATTTTAGTATCGTTAAGAGCTTCATTACCGCACTCAGTGCGGTAATGGATATTACCGCACTCAGTGGGGTAATGGATAGATATTACCGCACTCTTTTTGTATCAAGAAATACATTAAACCAGAATTTATTGATGAAGATAAAATATTAAACAATACACATTTGCTTATGGCACTAAACGAGACTCGTTTGATTGCCGCAATCAAACTCGTGTCGTTAAGATGCTCATAATCAAACTTGTATCATTAATATCTAATATTGATACAGTTTTAAAAGTAAACAATTCAGAAGATGAGGTGGAAATAAAATTTTTACGAAATAAAAATAAAATCTTCGTGTAAATCTGTCCAATATTTATTCTGTGTTGCCAGATCCTAAAGAAGGAAGAAGAAATGAACTGATATTTTCTATTAAATTTGATGGCCTAAATGTTTATTAAACACATAATTAATTTTTATGTGATATATAAGAGGGAGGGGAGCGTAGTGTAAGTGGGGAGCGTAGTGTAAGTCGCGTGCGGCGGATTACCTCCGTTGCATTTCCCGCGAGGTATGAATGGTCCTCGACACTGAAATGTAAAAGAGGCTATAGATTATGAATGAATAAATGAATGAATATAAGAGGGAACTGTATTTTGATATGTAGTTTCTTCTTCTTCTTCTTCAACCCGTATCTGTCCACTGCTGGACATAGGTCTCCCTTAATATTTTCCACGCTTCCCTATCTTGGGCTGTTTTGATCCAGTTCTTTGAGGCCACCTCTTTTACATCGTCTATCCACCTTTTTTGTGGACGTCCTCTACTTCTTTTGGTGGAGCGGGGTCTCCATACTGTGATTCTTTTAGTCCACCGCTCTTCTGACACGTCGCGCGTCCAACCCAGTTCCATTTTTGTTCCGCTGTTCTTTTAATGATGTCGGTTAGTTTAGTTCTTCCACGGATTTCCTCATTCCTAATTCTATCTATGAGTCTTAGCCCCAACATATTCCGATCCATTGCGCGTTGAGCTATCCTTAGTCTGTTGATGGTCTTTGCTGTGAAAGCCATAGTATCTAATCCGTAAGTCATTACTGGTAGCACGCACGCATCTTATACTTTCTTTTTTAAATTCATTGGTATATCGCTCTTGAATATGTGTGCTAGTTTGCCATATGCGATCCACCCCTGTCTTATTCTTCGGGTTATCTCGGCTGTTTGATTGTCTTTCCCTAATCTGATTGTGTGACCCAGGTATATATATTCTGTGACTTGTTCTACTGGGTCGTTGTCGGCTCGCATGCCATTATTTTTGTTTTTTGCGTATTCATTTTTAACCCTGCGGACAAGGATTCATTATATAGTTCCGATATCATCTGTTGCAGATCTGCTTCGTTTTCACTGACAAGCATTACATCGTCGGCAAAGCGAAGGTGGTTTAACTTCTTGCCGTCGATATTTATTCCTAGGCGTTCCCAATTCATTCTTTTGAAAATGTCTTCAAGCGCTAGGGTGAATAGTTTAGGGGATATAGTGTCACCCTGACGAACTCCTCTCTCTAGTTTAATGTGTTTCGTTTTTGTATCATTGTCGATCTTAATGGTACTTGTTGCTTTTTCATATATATACTTTATTAAGTTGGAATATCTAGAGTCTACTCGTGCGTTATCTAGAGCTTGTAGTACGGTCCATACTTCGATTGTATCGAAGGCCTTCTCATAGTCGATAAAGGCTAGATGGAGGGGTATATTATATTCCGTAGCCTTTTCTATTAGATTCCTTACTGTTTGCAGGTGGTCGATTGTGCTGTACCCTTTTGCGAAAGCCTGCTTGTTCAGGCGGTTGATAAAAATCCAACTTGTTGGTCAATCGATTAGTTATTATTTTGGTTAACAATTTGTATAAGTGTGTCAACAAACTGATCGGGCGATAGTTCTGTATATTCGCTATATCCCCCTTCTTGTGCAACAAGATTACTTCCGCGTTGTTCCATGTGTTAGGTACTTTTCCTTCTTCTATGCACTTATTCAGTAATAATTTTACGGTGTTTAGTACTTTGTCTCCTTCCATTTTGATCATGTCTACTGTCACACCATCTTCACCTGACGCTCGTTTGTTTTTCATCTGTTTTAACACTAATTTTAAAAGCACAGAGCTAATTTTAGGTATATCTTCTATGTAATTTACTTAATAATAAATAATAAAATGATCTCTGATTTTTTTTTAATTTACTATAAAATGTCACATGTATAGATACTGTAAAATAATGTCGCAATTATAATGGCCGGGGTCGGTAGCTCAGTGGTAAGCATCCTGCCTACTGATTTAAATGTCGCGAGTTCGACTCCCGGTCCCGGTGAGGTTTTCAAAAATAAAAAAAATGCAGATGAAAGCCTGTACAGAATGCCATCATTCGGAAGTGATGTAAAGCCGTGGGTCCCATGTTACTACGATGTGTAGCATGTAAAAGATCCCTTGCTAGGATTGGAACACCTTAATCTCGGCAAAATTTTAAGTAGGACTTTGACCATATGACCGTAGCAGTCGGTGTCTAAGGTACCTGGTACTCTCTATGCCTAGACCTTGTCTATTAACAAACAAACAAACAATTATAATGCAGTTCGGAGTATCTTACAATAGGGTTTTACCTAGTATGTCACAATTACCTTCCTAAACATGTGAAAATTGAAATTTTTGTACTTTAATTGTGACACGCTGCACAGTAAAAAAATTGTAACTTAGGCATATGGACAGATTTTTGTTTCTGCAGGCTTTTTTTTTAATATATACGGTGCATCGACTACTGGGTCATTAGCACCGGGTACAATATTTATGCCATTTATCTATATCTTATTGAATATCTTAGAGTCTTTTAGGAACTGTAGTAGTTTGTCTTCGGCTGCTTGGTTTTGGCGCAAAATGTCACTAATATTATTGTATTATTGTATGTTATATATATAAGACAATGTGTAACTGGTAACTGTAGAAACATTAAATGTTTCGTAATTTACCAGCAAAATATAAAGAATTTTCTCAGAAAATGAAGAAACCCATGTCACAAACAGCCGAGTGCACTGTACCATTTTTAACGCAAAATCGTGAAAAAAGTGCACTTTTTAAATTGTTTGTTTTTAAATTGTAAATTGTAAATTTGACAGTTGTAAATTTCGAAGTTTTTTTTTTATTAAATTTCGAGTTACAAGAGATCACTATGCAAAAAGACTACGTATACAACACGTTTTGAAAGTCCCTTTTTTTCATGAAAAATAGTATGACTTTCAAAACTAGTTGTACAAATTACTATTTATCATTTGATTTATTTTTAAGATCTAGCCGCCAATGAAGTCACCAATAATTGCTCCTATGCTTTACACAATCTATTTTTCGAAATAGTTAGTTTATCTCCCATTAAGTACCAAACGCAGTATAGCCTAAAACTATTTTCCTTACTCTACATTTCTTGTATGAACTGTGCAATTTCAACCTTTCGTGACCCCGATATCGAAAACTGCGTTTGCTTTAAAATATGTTTTGAGAACATACCTAATAAAATTCTCTTTCAAAGCTGCTGTGACGATAATGGGAGAACATACACAGCATTCGCTGAAACATCTGAGTTATGTTTATCTCTGTGTACACTTTACGACTGAAGCACCTCACGCTCTAGTACTACCTGCCTCGAATATTTGCAAGTCTCTCAGAGCGTGCCACAACAACCTAATAGTTGTACCAACAACACAGAAGTAAATCCGGCCTAACAACACAAGAAGCTCTCGCAGAGCAATATTATACCAAATTTAGAATTGTATCTCCAGAAATTTTACTATTCATAAAGTATATTGCCGCATTTTGCTCTTTTTAGAGATGAAAACAAATTAATATTAGCAGACTACTTGCTACTGCGTCTTAAACTATAACGAATTCTGTATTTTAAAATATTTTAAATTATTCATACGATTGTGATGATACTATTATGAATACAAATCCGAGATCCATCTATTATTAACAATAAACATGCCATAACCTAGTTAATCATTCCCTTCAATAAGAGAAGTCAAGTCTAGTTTTAATCGCAACAGAAATTCACAATATCATCCACCTAGTATAAACTCATAGAGTTGTTAATTAAACACGCTTGGGTAGAGTAACATCCTGCAACCTGTATTTTAAAATGTTATAGGAATCGATAGCTAAGATACATGAAACACAGTAAAATATCGTCGATCGGAAAGTAAAAATGACTCAGCTGAATCGAGTGCATTCCTGACGTGAGTTATATTTCTGAACTAGATTGTAACCATTGTGCTGAATAACGATAACGTGTCGTTGTAGTGTAGTATCTCATTGACTATGTTTTGCTGACCTGACAACGTAGCAACCGCATAAGGAAATGTTATGGCTTTCGTGAGAAAGGTAGTTTGAACTAAAGAATATGAATATATGGCGTATTCCGTGAAAAATAGCAACCATCTGAATAGTTTTGCATATATCGTCATTATATTAATTCACTAGTTTTTGAACCGGCCCCAAATGTAGATGGCCTTATTCTAAATAAAATAGTTTTTGTATTTTTGAAATTGAATTTACTAACTAAAAAAGTTAAGAAAATGTTTTTAACGTCATTAATAAAGAAAGCAAAAACACAACCTTTGCTAAACCGAATAACGGTACAAAATAGGTAAAAATATGTTAATGTTCCTAACAACACTAAAACAGTAAAAGGAAACACTTGCAATTACATTAATTTCCACGTCTTAGATCGTCGAATTTGAACCCACGCTTCTAGAGGGATTTGTAAGCATATGCTATCGTACGAGTTGAACCAGCAATGCTACGTAAACACTCATGCTTATAGTATCATTATGGAGAGGTCGGTGATTCTAGTACTGATCGTTGACGAACAGCGCCCTATCGGTGACGATGAAAAGGTGACACACGCAGACACGCAGGCACAATCCGTGTTTATATACAACGACTAGCATTTAGCCTATTTTAATTAAAATATTTCAAATTGAATTATAAATAAAGCAGTTGCAGAAGAAAATGTGTAAAACGTCTATAATAAAAACAGGGCACAGCAAAAAACAATATCTTGCCGAATATTTTCCTTTCATAACGCTAAAACATGTATTGTCTTGTGATGCAAGTGTATTATGTAACCTTTTACAAGTATGTGTATAAAAGTGCATACTGCATAGACTGCATACACACATACAATAGGGCGGCAAAAGCAAAAAGACTGCAATCTCCAACGCACTCTGGACCTGCAATTATTTAGAATCACTTGGTATAAAAATGTTCTCTACTGTGTATTGTTATAGGTAATATAATCACAAGATTGCTTTACAGCAATCAATTATATGGTAGTTATAGGAATGCACTAATAGTTTGATATTTAGATATTAGAGCTTCCGTTATGTCTGATATTTATCCTTGCTACTATTAGCCAGGTTCTTTTACGTATAACGCCAAAATTCTCAGCGACGGATTGTATACATCCCTTTATCAATACATGATCTGGTCTAAAATTAAAATCTTTGAAGAGATAGTTACCATGGAAATGAATTCATCAACATTTTTTGATATGGGACTAAACAAAAAAAAATGGAAGAGATCAAAGTTGGCTGAAGATTTTGAAATTTGGTATAGAGCCTAGATGTTGATTCTAAACAACTTTTCTTAATAACTTTTTGTCGTATCTGCTACATAAAAGGCACGCTAATCTATAATAAAATAGGTTTTTTGAAAATTTTCAAGGCATACTTGATTTTTCAAAACTGAAATGCTGTTAGAAATTCGCAGGTCTGAACCCCAAAAAATTTAAATCGAGATTTTTTAATTTTTTACAATAGTCGTTTCATCTATCCGGGGACACACTGTATATACAGGGTGATTTTTAAGTAGATTCTTTCCATTCACCAAGATATAAAGCTAAGAAAAGGTAAGCTTTTTTTTCATTTACCACTTTTGGGAAATATCAAAACTAACGGAGGTACAAGATGGTAAAGTTTCAAATTAAGAACTAACATTACTTAACGAAAATTAAACTAAACTTAATCTAACTTAAATGGTATGTTTAAAATTATAAGCATTCGCTTCTGCACACACGTTCCGCGTATAAGAGCCACGTGGCAGCGGCATTTGGACGACACTCCCAGTACATAATAAGCATATTCACTCATTCATTATTTTCATAAACATCAGCCATTATTGTAGCAATAACATTAAGAAAATTACAATAGAACACTAGTTGACAGGTCATTGCTTGACAACAGAAATAAACAAAAATGAAATTGTCCAGCCGCCTTTGCGCCAAAGTTTAGTTTTTAATTTGAAACTTTAACATTCTGTACCTCTGTTAGTTTTGATATTTCGGAAAAGTGGTAAATAAAAAAAATGCTTATTTTTGTAGCTTTATTTCCTGGTAAACGGAAAGAATCAACTTAAAAATCACCTTGTATATAAATATATATAAAAAAATACTGGTAATGGTTACATTTTACTTTATACAGGATGACAGCTTGTCCGAAAACCGATTTAGCCCGTATTAGATATATTGACTGATTTTTATTTAATTAAAAAATGGCGTTTTTCGAAGTTGTTAAATCCAAAAAGTACAATTTTTCGGCAATTAAGCAAGATTTCCATACGATTTTTTATTGTGTTATTTTTAGCTAACTCAACAATCTCAAGGCCAGAAAACAACTTTTTTTGGTAAATTGTGTCCCTATCTTGGCTAGTAAATGGATTTTTCGTAATTATTTTAAAAAAATGTTGACTTTTACTGATAACGGAAGTCACGTGACAACTTCTGTTTTGGCCCATTTGTAATCACTTTTCAACCACTTCTGGTCGCCAGTGTGTGATTTTCCAAGAAATTCTATATATAGTTTTTTTATTTGATCCCTGCTTTTTGGCGATCACTTTATTTATTATTTGTTTATAATAATTTTCTTACGTATTGCACACTGTAGTTTGCGAATTTGAATTCGGCACCGAGATGGCTTTGCGCCGAGTTGGCTGGAGCCGAGATGGCGAGATGGTAAGAAGGCTAGTTTTAATTTCTCAATAGATCAGATTAGATAATTTACAGGATTGCAATGTGCTTTCATACAAACTATTTTCATCTAAATTAGAAGCATTTAACATTATTTGTTCTATATTCAAATTATCTATAGCGAGTTGTGATAACTAAAGGTGTGTAGCTAAATTAACCTCTATTAAAAATACTTCTTAGTTCCTTGACTTCGTTAGTGTATACTTGTCGATTGCTGGTATAATAATAAAAACATGAATAAATGTGCTTTTCATTAGGATGAACTGTAGTACGACTAACATAACAGTCATGCGAATTTAAAATTATCACGTGAACTTATTTACCACGTAATTATGGTTATACACAACCGCAGACGTCTGCTTTACATTTGGGTTTGACCACAAGTGCTTCGACACAATAACCATACTGGAAGTGCAGTGAACATTGTAATAATGTTGATAATTTACAGGATTGCTGTGTACATGTTATAGAATAATTCATAAGCTCATTTTACAAACCTAACTAAAATTTGCTTTATTGAAAAATATTTTAAAATTGTTATGTGCTGAAAAAAATTATAGTTCATGATAAAATCAAATATTGTATTAATCCACGCTTAGGTAATATATACATATCAATTAACAACATCTTTGTAGCGAACAGAAATCCTTTAATGGATAAATTTAAAATTTATTTTCTTATAATACCTTAAGTAGTCAAGGTTATGACTATTTTTGCAGTAGTAGCAAGAATGCCCATTGTACTTCGATAAAATTACAACGAGTGCACGAGTACCAGTCCAAATTCTAAGCGTCACTAAAATGGCATTCGAGGGATTATTCAATAAACCAAACCATTATTTAAAATTATTTTTAGATAAACATAGCAACAAATCAAGCAATCTCTATCGTAATAGAAAACGAAAATTATTTTTTTCTATTAAAAACTACATTTGTTTAAAATGTGTTTAACATTTTTTATACAACTAGACAATAGAAAATAATCGATTACGTGAGATTTATTGCCGAAGCAATGCGTCGAGTCTCGAGAATTTTCGGTTGTCGAGTTGTATACAGGTAGACTATTCAACACTATAACATATAAGCCAATCACATTGCTGACATTTGCTTTTTTCAACCAATAACAGCAGTATATCACTGAATATTGGGCACCATGCAAAATATTCACAAAACAATGTACGTACTCAAAAAATAAATAGCCTTGTTGCGAAGTATCACTTAGCAACGATGTTCTGTCCTTAGTGATATAGCTAGGTTACGTAACACTAAACCCCAACAAACTTTGTGGCTTGTTTTAAAAATTTTAAAATGCTGTGTTTTGGAAGTATTCCGCTGAATTTAATTGAGAATGAATAATTATATTAATTGTTGGATTATTTTTCAATAAAGTTAATCGTTATGTATTAATATTGTTAAATAGTTGTCCCAAATACCACTCGAAGTGGATATATATTTTTTTTAATATTTTGCCATTTCCATAGAAATTATGGCAAATTTCACTCAACAAAATCACATTCAAATGTCACTCGCCTTCGGCTCGTGACATTTTTGATGTGATTTTGTATCGTAAAATTTAAACGTAATAATTTACATGGAAACGACAAAATATTTGTTAAAAATATATCCACTGCTTGTGGTATTACCCTTGACTATACCATGAGTAAATAAAACAAGTAAAATAAAAAAGTAAACAGGAAATTCATAAATTTAATAATTTTGTCAAAGTTTTTATTCGTTTATGCGGTTGTAATATTGTTTTAGTATATCTGTCACATTTTTTTAAGGCTATGTGAAACTGCAATTATACAAAGGTTGTTATAACAGCGGTTATACAAAGGTTTGTATAATCGATATCGCCATAGTTACTGAAATAACTGTTGTAATACATAGAAACTGAGGAGAATTACACATTCTTATTGGTTAACAACCTCATGAATGGTATAGCTAGTCACTTGAATACTTTCTAAAAAGACATGTCCGCTTCTATTTTGTTTTTTTTTAATTTGCGAGGAAACATCAAATTCTGGATTTTCATTGTTCCTTTTTGACAAATAACAGGTGAATTGAATCGTCGCATTAGTACTCGTAGCAATCAGCGATCTTATTAACCAATACTATGGCAACAGCTTTTTATCACACAGATAACAGTGTAAACTTGCGGGCAGTTAATAACTCCACTTTTGTGAGGCGCTATTCTGTATTAAATATTTCAAATATGGACTTGGATATAAAGTGGAATGACAAAACTTCGTATGCATATCAAATATTTAAAAGACTTTGTTTCCGCTGAAAATAAAAGAAGGAAAAGCATTTAAGGAAGATTTTTGTTTATGCCACAAAGGACATCCTTCCTAAATACAAAGAAGCAGTTGTCTCTAAACTACGCTTCGTGGTTCCACATAAAACATAAAACGTAGAGACAAATCTGTCTTCAGTCGAATTTGTTTTTTATGTGACGAATGGCATTTTCTTAACAGTTGGCAGTTTACCGATTGTGATATCAAAAACAAACATACGGCAGGCAAGCTGCCCCAACGACTACGAATACTTAATGAAAGAACTTATATGACAGTGGTAATATTTTAGTATTAATTAATTTATTATTATTATTATTGTATCAATTAGGGTAACACGTCCATGTAGTCACGCGTAATTTAATAAAAAAATACTAAAAGTAGCAGTGTAGGTTTTACCTACCAATAATATTGTTTTGTATTATATTTATGTACATTTATTTCCATAAGAATTGTGATAAATATCAGAAAACTTTACTTTTTGTCACCTTTACATACACATGTGTAATTGTACGTAAGTTTATTTTATGAGAATCTCCTGTCAAAGAGAAAATTTCAGCTTTCGGTATCCCTCCTAAGTGTAATAAATTCCGTTACGTCTTGTGTCCTGAAATCGAATATTCGATTTTGTTTGATAGGTATGTCGTAGATCCTCGGAGGAATTCTCTGTGATTTTAGATTTCAAATATCCACAAAAAACAAATTGCGGGTGTCACATCCGGGGATCTCGAAAGGTCGGAGAATACACCCTTTGATTCAAATTTAGCGCGTTTTACGATCGCGGATCAAGCCGAGTTGTAATTGTACCGTCTTGGTATCATTTTACAGCAACATTTCTGTCTGTTATATTTATTGTAGACGGAGAAACTCCGCCGACGATTAAGATAAGTTTCAGTAAAAGCCGTTTCTTCTGCAAACATTTCGGTTACCGGGCGGATATTTGCAAACACCGGTCGACGGCCTGCTCGGGGTTATTAGGAATAATATTATTCCATGTTTTACTGTGCGCTGCGTCCCGAGTTATTTCCATTATACTTCCCATAATAATGCTATTGTCGATTTCGTCCCTAACGACACTTTTAAATTAGTTGGATCTTTCTGTTATCGCAGTAAGCTGCTTCATCCCCTAAATTACATTTTTATTATTGCTACTTTACAGAACATTTTGTAAAAGTATGAAAATAAAAAGAGCTAAAAATACTTATATGTACAGTTTTTTACAAAGCGTAATTTATTCTTTTGTTTGTATAATTATTAATTTTGATATCTGTTGAATACAGCACAAAATAAACAAAATTTAGAGGGAGAGGTCAATGATTAGAGATCAAAATTTGAACTACATGTTAAGCACGGTATAGTTAATTTTTCATATATGAAGAAGCGAAGGAACTTATTTTTAATTTATTCCTTATAATACATGGTGTCCTAAAATAACATTCTATTCGGGCATTAGTCACATTCTGAGATCATATTGGATATTATCAGTAAACCGGTACTGGATAAAACAAGTGTATCATGACATAGATCAAACGGTATCTCTTTAATGACAAGGTGAATTCATTTTTTTAATTGCTGTATCAATTCCGTCCTAGTTGTATTCCTTTTAATTACGAATGGTGTTGCACAGAGTGTATTTTTACTTTTACGTAGATATAAAACTACTAATGAATTTCTCTTCCTGGAAAAAAATCAAGTTGCAGGCTTGCAAAACCGAATTGCTGTGTGCTCTGTGCCAAATCATCGGAATCGACCCAACGGTTTTGTTGTTAAAATGAATTTATTTGTGTTAAGAACAAAATAAATATGCTTGCACCGAAACGCATTTAGATATACGTAAATTGAGTTAAGCAGATAGCAGATCCAGTATTGTGTGAAGAAGCTATATCATTTACTTCACAGGCATCCTGTATTAAATACAAATTTAAAAAAATATGTTTTATTATTGAAAATCACATTTATTTGGAGTTACTTTTAAGTTAAAATCGTTTTTATTGAACACTTCGATTTAGAATTATCTGCTAGAACCCCTAATTACCAACAGCAGTTTATTTTTAGAAGATTCTGTATATTTGCATTTATTTCTGACAAGTTTGTAAAAGCCGTTTCATTAGTTTATAATTGTATAGTATATTAGCCAAATATTATTAAAAACAGCACTCATAAAAATTGATAAAGCAACCCGCCATGTAGAATAAGATGGATTCTTGTGACAAAACGCTTTAAACATATGCAAGAGGTAAAGCTGTTTGAAATGTACACTAGGCATTTCATCAACTATAACAAGAAACTTGCCCTCCTGTTTATCTAAACCACACTCAACTACCACAACAGGAAGAAATAAAATATCTTGGACTCCACCTGGACAGGAGACTCACCTGGCGAAAGCACATATTCACGAAGAGGAAACAATTAGGTCTGACACTCACCAAAATGTACTGGCTACTTGGTCGAAACTCAAAACTGACCATTAACAACAATCTTCTTGCTTATAAAGCCATAATTAAACCGATATGGTGCTATGGAATACAGCTCTGGGGTACCGCTTCCAATTCCAATATAGAGATACTTGAACGCTTCCAGTCAAAAGTGCTACGTATGATTATAAACGCACCCTGGTACGTGACAAACGCGGCTATTCGGAATGATCTCCAAATTCCAACGGTCAAGGAGGAAATAGGCAACTACAGCAAACAATATCGAACTCGACTCAGCATACACCCAAACGATTTGGTAACAAACCTCATGAACTAGCCAAGAAACAATTAAAGACTTCTGCGATATGCACCCACTGAATTACCAAACAGATTTTGATTACTTTTAAGTTAAGTTAGTTTTAGAATTAAGGTTTGATTTATATACAGTATGTTATCCTTACGTCACTCAAGGTCTAGAAAACCTACTTACTATATGAAGATGGCTATTGAGCACTCTTCGACATGTCGAATAATTTGTCATAAAATTTGCTGAATGTAAAATTACAGATTGCAAATAAAAAAGGATATTAAAAAACATCAACTATAACATTTATGTACTTGTACTTTAAAATCGTTATAAAATTGCAGTAGCTTTCAGCACACTTACATAAGATAACGTGGAAGTAGAGACATTTTTATATAATTGCTAAGCGTCGGTGTTACTATGATTACCTTTAAATTTGTTTTCAGTTGATCGTTTATTTATGGGTTTCGTTAATGCATACAAAATCGTTCATTAACAGCCATTATTAGTGCATGATTTTTAATTTCTAAAATCGTTTATTAATTACACTTATTAACTGATGATTTTCGATTAATAAATGATTTCAGTATAGGAAATCAAAGCTACCATGAATGTCAAAACTTTTTAAGTGTCAAACTTACGATCAACGAAAAAATATTGTAACTAACTTATGTGTTAATCGGCGTTAATAATCTCAAGAATTAACGCTAGCACTCACACGTTAAAATATCTCGATTATTAATTACTCTCATTAACACACTTGTTTGTTAAATAACTATTTTCGAATTTTGTATAATAATGTGCTATTCTACTACATTAAAAATCGATTAATAAAGTGGCACTTTGGTACATAAAAATTTCGCTTTACTGTATAGAAATGTCACTGTCAATTTCGAGGTTAGCAGGTTAGGTTTTGTGTCAGTTTGTGTCAAAACTGACGGAAAAACCTGCTAAACTCGAATTTGACAGACTTACAGTGCTATCAACATATTATTCATACGTTTGAATTTCCACAGCCGCCTTTTTTAATGGACATGTGGTATAATGCTTTTATATAAATGTTTGTTTATAAATGCTAATACAGAATGCGAAAAAATAGTATACACATTTCGTAAGAAAAGTAGTTTTACTAAACTTATATAGCTTTTTAAGTTACTCGCTCGCTTCGCTCGCTCGTACTCAATCAAGCTATATTCGTTTAGTATAACTTTACTTTTCTAAACTTGTTGTGTAATATACTATTAAGCATATATAAATGTGAAGTTGCAGGACAGTAACGAACGATTGCTTGCTAAATACTGTAATTAAGTACCTAATTAGGATTAGTTCTTTAAGGCAAGAATCGAAAGAAAACTCTTTAATCCAAGCCGATATTTCGGAAACCTTTATTCATTTATCAAGACAACTACAACGAAGTTTACATTTTTGTAAAAGAACCATCAAAGAAAAATCATATTCCACTTATAGACAGTAGAGGTTAGTTCTTCATAATGGCGATACAGAATAAAAAACAGGCATATTTAATTTGGTACATGAGGTTAGAAGATGAAAAAGCGATACTTAGAAGTAAGTTAAAGATAAATATATTGTTTTTTTTCAGTTTTGTGAGTAGTGACCAATATTTAGTAGAGGGAATTTTGGATAGTCAGTATACAGAAAAACTTTTAAAAAATCGTACAACAGGTAATGTAATACACGACAAAAAGGCGTTTCTAAATTGTATTGTTAGTATTATCGTTATGGATGATTCTAAGTTTATAGCTAGGAGCTGTTACAGTTCTTAATATCCGTGATTTGTTCAGTATGGTAATTGTTGCCATGTACGGTAATAGATATTAACGATACCTACATGTTTGATTAAGAGCATCTTAATGAAACGAGTTTGATTGCCAAAACGAGGCTGTGAGCCGAGTTTTGCGGCAATCAAACGAGTCTTCTTAAATACCATAAGCAAACATATTTTATCTTCATCATTAAATTCTGATTGAATGTATTTTTTTTATATAAAAGAGTGCAGTAATGGATATTGCACTCAGCAGTGCAGTAATGAAGCTCTTAACGATACTAAAATTAATTTGGTTAATAGTCTGTAACAACACACCCGAAGATAAATAAATATTGCTGCACAGATACAGTTGTTTAAGTATGGTAATGGTTGCCATGTACGGTAAAGGACTATTACCGTATAGACACAGTTATGACTTAGTTACCAGCCTACTTTCGTATATGGAAACAAAGGCTTAATAAAGTCTACGCATTGCGTCCTGGAAACATTTCTCCTAAAATGTGTATAGTTTGTCATGCAATATGAGGCGTGGCACCATTTTGTTGAAATAATGGATTTTATATATCAAGGTTTGCAATTTCATTAATTATAAAATTTTCCAGCAGGTTCAGAATTAATTGTAACAGTCTGATTGTTATTTTAAGAAAAATAAGGCACGATAATTCCCGAAACGGATATTCCACACCAAACTGTAACATTTCAGGAGTTCGTAGGCTTTTCGTACAACTGTAATGGGTTTTATGAAGCCCAATATCTAAAATTCTGTTTATTAACGTATCCATTTAAGTGGAAGTGAGCCTCCTCTGTCATTATTAAATTATTTAATTCATCTTCATTATTATGCAGAATTTCCAACATTGGTTCGCAAAAATTAAGTCGCGCCACTTTATTTCGTTCTTTCAGTTGTTGGCAAAACTGAATTTTATACGGATGAAATGTTTAGTTCCAAGGAATGTCTTTTAGCTGAACGCATTGGACTTCGTAAGAATGCAGCTCGTAATCTTTCTACGTTTTGCGGTACGCGAATTGAACGTGTAGTACTACTAATTTTAAGATAACACTACCTCGAACGCTAAAATGGTTCACCCACTTCAAAATTCCCTTTTCGGAATCGTTCCGTGCCTCGGTATTTGAAATTCGCGTCTAAAATGTCGTTGCGTCTGCACAATGGACTCTGTTCGAAGGAAATTTTCAACAGAAAACAGGAATTGGTTTATTGTAAAATGTGCCATAGCACAAAATTGAACACTTTAAGGAAGACGATGACGTACCAATGTCCTTTGTTAATCGCATGTTTTTGGCCTATTGAAAACCACCAGTATCTATTGCCTAACCGTGTATCTTTCCATACTGGTTTAAACTACACTTAATATTTTTCATAATGTAATTGCAATTAGAATGCTTTCAAAAGGTAGTAAAACAAACCAAATGCATTATATGTTTGTAATATAGCTCTAACAATTTTAATATGAACGCTTTTTCCAGTAGTAAAATTAACGACGTGGCTGTAAGCGATAGCCTTCCTCTATTATTTTTAACAGGCAGCAAGTGTAATTTGACTTCATGGTTTTAGTATAACTATATGTCTGAAAGTAAAACCGCATTCGCGTACTAAAATTGAAGTTCTCTTTTACAGCAAATAAAATCTTTTGAATGCACGCCTTTCAGTAACATCTAGTTGATTTTGTGTTCAGGGGAGTATTTGTAGACAGTGTACAGGCTTTTAGCTAAAATTGAAGGGTGTGTGGTGTGCAATCAAAGTATGCATCGTTGCTCTGTACGTGCCTAGAAAGGGTAACACTTGCTCTTACTTAATGTGGGATGCACTGTTTTAGAAATATCAAGAACTCTGTATGAAATGGAATAGATGATCATAATCTACCATGGGTTTTATATATGAAGAAATAAGTGATTCTTTAATTACACAACGTCACTTATCTGTTAATAATTATTTGTAACTGGGACCAAATTTACTATTATATTTTATTTCAAAAATATTACAATAACTTCAATTACCTATTGAAATTCAGGGCAGTAGACGCAGTGAGACCAAATTTTTGCTTAACAAAGTTAACGAATTATTTCACACATTTTTCATACTTCTGCGAATGTTTAAATTTCACAAAGTACAAGCTTAAGCAATAATTTTCTCTGCCGTTATGGTTTTAGTATGTACAATTATTGCGTTGAAAACGCAATGTTGCACCTGTAATCGTAATCATGCATATTAGACGATTAGTTTGATGTTTATCGAAAACTAAATTTGAAACAGGGATTCATGCAAACATTATAATTTTGAAATGTAGTTTTCTATTGGTCAAATCATTTTTGAATAAAAAGTAAAAACCAGATGACAAACCTTTGAAAAGAAGTAAAATCAATGCAATATATAAAAGAAGCTGTACTATTTAAAACTGCATCTTTAAAGACAAACACGTTATAGAACTGGACAGTTTTTACTCTTACATCCTGTATATCAATTAAAATGTCGTATGCCGCTTAAGAATAAATGTTCGCTTTCCTCCTTAAACTGGGAGTAAAGCATTATTATTTCACAGATGTTCTTCCTTTATGAGAAAATTTCCTTCCGCATCTTAGAGTGGGTTCTGTAATAATATTTAAATTCTCAGAAAGATCGAACCACACGTTTTTGTCATATAAAGCCTCAAGCAATAGAGTATATTAAAGATGTACGAGCTCGTAAGCTAGCTAGCGGTCTACTGCAAAGAAAACTAATAATATAATGATATACTTTTGGTCGTGCATACTAGAAATTGGAACAATGATTTCGTGACTTAATCCACTTATATTCCGTTAAACACACACTCACCCGGAAAAGCCCTGAATTTATTAAATAATTTCTTGGAAAATAACTCTCTTCTAAATCAATCACTAATCGCAACGACAAAACATTGACGAAAACAAAACTATGAATCGATCGTCTATTAATTCTAACTGCTATCTTGGATTCAAAACGTAATTCCTCAATGGATTAATATTTATTAAACAAGGTAATTAGACCTTAAAATCAAATTTAAAAAGTTTAATTACAAAAATATTTGAAAATGGCAAACATTTGCATATGCAATACAGATCAGAATTTGTTGAGCAATTTGAATGAAATTTTTTACAAAAGGCGTATTTGAGTATATAATAAAGAAACGATTAAAATATGGATGTTCTTGCGGCATTCATCTTCTTTTTGTAATTGAAAAGCATCTAGTTTTGATAATTTAATTTATCTATGACCGTTTTATGAACCATTTTCACTGTACTTGTTCAAAACACCTTGAACATGCCACGAGTTCATCATCATGATTATTTTCGTCAGTTAAGTGAGTTTGAACGAGGGAGGATTGAAAGCATGGAGAAGCCGGACTTTCCATAAAGGAACTCGCAAAGAAATAGGCAACCATAGCCAGATGTTGGTCCAGATGGGCTGCAGAAGGTGTACATGAATGTCAATGTGGATCTGGACGACCGCGAAGGACTACAGATGAAGAGGATCGTCGTCTTAGATTAGGGGCTGTAAGAGACAGATTTGCCACAACCAGAAGCATAGGCAATGCATGACTCGAGGGTAGCTATAGGGCGTGGGCTGTCAATGTCATCGATTTATCGCCGAATCCGAGCCTTTGGTTTAAGTTCGTATCGTCCACTGTTAGTAGTACCTCTCACCACGACATCCTGCGCTTAGGTTAGAGTGGTGTCGCCAGCGAATGTGTTAGAGCTAGTTGCAGTTTCATATCTTGAGGCAGTAAATAACTCTCAGTTCGAGCAAGATAATGCACCGCCACATAGTGCTCGTACCAGCTCACGGAACTTAGACGAACTTCGACGACGGATTGGAGATGCTTGGAATGCCAAACTTCAACCAGAGATTGATCATCTCATTGCAAGCGCCTGCCACGTCGAGTAACTTAGTGAATTAGAAAGTATGGAGGATCCACTCATAAAATAACTTTTTTGCTGTTGTTTAACTTGAGTTGTCATTTTAGTCACTCCTTTATATAGGCAAAATACATTTATTGCCACAATGTTAATCAATGCTCAACTCCTTCTGGGCGTGTCGTTTTTAATGGAAGTCAGAACATTGATATTATTGTATATATTTTTATTTTAGAAGAAGTAATATCTCTTTATTAAACAATGATATGCACACGAGATTATTTATTTCTACGGTAAAAGACACATTTTTAGGATTAATATTCTGTTAAAGATTTTACGTAAATGTGTAAACACTGATGAAATTTATGCTGAAATTTGGATAAGAATATGTCAGGGCAATATTTACAAACCAATAAATAATGCACACAGACATTCATTCAGCTTAATTTAAGAGTTTTTGTGTTATACCGTAATTATTAATTAACCATTGCATTTCAGTTACAGCTAGTTTATATTCCAACACTGAGTTCCTTCTGTATAATTAAGAGAACGTTTGACTCCCAGACCCGTAATTTTTCAATACTATATTATTGTGGCACAAACTATTATTGATTAACCTAAAACACGTACGATTTTAAATGTGTGCAAGGAAATATACGCAAGCGATTGCAAATATTAATAATAATTAGACAAATTAAATTTATTGTTGTTGATTGAGATAAATGATTATGCTTAGTTATTCACGTTTTGAAGATTAATATATTTGATGTAACCTGATATACTATATTTCCATGAACATATTGTTTAATTAAGTTAGAAATAAATCCACATAGTTATATCGTTTACTTGTTACAATAGATGTTGCTGGCAGCAGTTAAACAATATGGCACAGAATTTATATAAATACGTCTTGACACGTCAGCAACACGTTACATTGTTTTGGTGTATTCTCTGATAGGTTTGTTGCTGTTTTAATGTATTATTTCTGTAAGATGTCAGTTAGAAATTCATTGCAGCAATAACAATAACATCCTCCATTTTAAAAATAGTAATGACAATTTAACTGGTGTCATTGTCAACCAATGGCATTCTTCAATTTAAAAATAAACTACCAATCGAACGATTATTTTATTGACAATAATTCGAGGAGCTTTATTTCAGCGACAATAATTTGAGGAGCTTTATTTCAGCGACAATTTTTTCTGTAACAATTATTCTAGTGAAAATCGTACGACACTCGTTAATGACCAATAGAAAAATTAGTTCACGAGCCGTAACCAAGGCAATAAAAAAATTTCTTGGAAATTTTTTGTAGGTAGACACTACTTCTTTTTAGGATTTGTGTCGGTACGATTTTCTTACCGAATCTGCATTCGAGCATTAATCCATATCCGGAAATTATTTTTCGTGCATTCCAACAACGTCCTAATTTGCCCTCACGTCCCGCTCGGGCAAATTAATACGACGTTGTTGGAACGCACTCAAAAAATTTCCGGAAAGAATTAATGCTCTTATGAGATTATATGTGACAATATTTCGAGGAGCTTTATTTCAGCGACAATTTTTTATGTAACTATTTTTTAATGAAAAGTTAAATTGTCAAGACGAATAAGACTCTAGGTCGAAATATTGCAGACAATTTTTGCTCTTCAGATTGTCTCGTTTCTGTTGCTTTAGAAAATAACGACTCGTGCAAGCACTCGTCGTTATTTTCGTCGCCCCAGAAACTCGTATCTGAATGGCAAAAATTATTGTCGGCAATATTTTGACCTCTCGTCCTATTATTACTGAAAATATTAATGTAGTGACTATTAATAGTTTACTAAAATGCTAAGCATGAACTTTCTTTTCACTTCCACAATATAAAAATATAGTTGATAGACGTTTAATTTCAGCTGAAATGTTCCTGCTTCCGCTGACATTTATCAGAATTAATTGCAAAAGTTTGTTTTAGTTGACGTTGTTGCTTTCACATTGTAAAAATACGAATGCAAGATTAAAACTAAAAAACAAACAGGCTTTTGTGTTTCTAAAACTTTTGACATACGTAAAGTTATATTAAAAATTTCTCTCAGTTTATTGACATGGGATAACTTTGAAATACTATTTTTCTAAATCAAATGCAAATATAATTTCGGCAGTAATTTTTTGTTTATAGGCAGCTTCTCATGAATATTTGTATATTTGTTAATATAAAAGATGAATTTGTGTGTAAGCAGGTTAGATAGCAATTGTTGCGGTCGCGACGTATTTTCAGCTTTACTATGAAGAATGTATTATTTACTATGTACAGAAGTAATATAAAATCCTAAATTTTACTTTGGGTTGTTTTAATTAATGGTTTCTAGTTCATTCAGGCGGTTTTTATATGGAAGCTGTAAACGGTTATTAGTGGACGTCGTTGCTGTGTACAATTATTATATGCGGTTTACTTTGCAAACATTCTGAAATTTATTTAAATATAAGTAGGATTTCAATCGCTGTATGATTCTGTACTAAACGAATATGGCCAATCTAACTTTTGCAATATGTGAAATTTGCCTTACTTGCACTTACTACACTAAATTTTTGCTACTGATCTGATTTTATCAGTACTGGAGTTACACTTGTTGTCACCTCTGATGCTCTGATTACCTTTCTAAACTCTTAATTATTTTTAAAATATACAGGATTAAAAAAATATAAACCGATTTTCATAGGCATTTCTTGGCTCCCGTACAATCTCAATATTTACCTACATCTAGGTACCACACCGTATACTATAACTAAGTAGTGCCAAAATTGTAAAAATTTAGATATTGCTGTAGAAAGGGGCTATGTCCAAAGGCCAATAACTGGTGTAATATGTTGTGTTGCGGTTCCGAAAACAACAATCGGGTCTGAAAACAATGAAATGGTTATGTAAAAACGTAGATTGTGTCACAGGTTCAGAAAAGAATGAAGAGAAGAGATTAAACGCTCAGGAAAAGGTTTATGAGAAACTAAAAAATAAAATCAAGCAAGCAAATCCGGTTGCCAAAAATTAGGTACGTGTAGATAACGAATGCTATGCTTAAACCAAAGTTTATAACTTTATTATTAATTGAAGTACACATGTGCTTGGAAATGCAAAGAATTCAAGTATGAAGGGAAGATCTAATTATTGCATAAATTTTACTTAACGGAAGTCCAGGTATCTTATAAGACTTACGAATGAACTTTTGAAAAATTCGAAAAAGAAGGCATTGAAATTATGAGACCCGAAGGCAGGCGATGACAGTGTAGTGTTTTTTAGACGTTTCTAGAGGATGATGATAATTTTATTTAGTTTTATAAGCGTAACTCTATAGAAGTATCAGTGATCGGTAAAAAAAGGTGAAGATTTTGGTTGCGCAGAAAAGTCTGGAGAAACTACTTTTGTGAACAACCAGTGAAGTCATATAAGCCTAAATTCACTAATAACGACTATCCCTTGACTAGAGAAAATGTATTGTCAATACCAAAATGTTGGTGACTAGTGCAGATAGGATCCAGTATGCTTAACTTCCACCAAGCTGGACAAAAATTGGACTGTCATATACAATTTGGGTGTATTTAAAACATTTTCGGTAAAAAATTTAGATTACCCAGACAATGTCAGGGTTTCCCGATTTAAAAGAAGTCGATATTGGTTATATTTATCAATTTTTCACGTACACATTCCAGGCTCTTGTTTGTTAATTTAAAAAAGATACTGATAACGGGCTTGCCTTTTGATTTGTTTGACATTATTTTCTTAGCAGACACCAATTGAAAAATGCCATCAAAGCAAGTGGCTCAAAATTGGAATTTCGTTTGCTGGTACATAAATTCACCTCACGTGAACGTCATGAAGTTATTGCTGGAGAAACTGTACTCTGGTCCTCTAAATTACCGAGGTAGTGTATGTAGTTGTTTTTGATTTCTAAAATGGTATAGAACCAGAGATTTTATGCTCGGCTTTAAAAATGGGTCTGAAAGCAGAAAATTTAAAGCTAAGAAAATGTGTCGATCTTTGTATATAACTGGAAGTACGATCAGACTTCAAACGAAAGACTTTTGAAATATTTAAATAATTAAATATTGAGGTGTTATAGTATCGTGTTTTTCAATGATTTTCCTAATTTGTTTTATTGTTGACGAGTTGATGCCTACAAAACATGTGATAAACGCATCTGCGCAATTTAGGCGGTACATAGCGGCATTACAACATATATTACAGATTCTTAAACACCAGATTATCTGCTTCCATGTCTATGGATCTTCAACAGGTAATATCTCTCCCTTCGGTGATACACAGCAACATGTTCTACCCGAGTCAGTTATCCTACCATAATCTTATTTTTCATTTCTCGGATGTTAATAAGTCTTTCATGTGCATGTGTCGCGAAGGTGTAACATGTAAAGGAAAAACTAAGTTGGTATTACAACCACGATTTTCTGATTCGAAGAATGTAAACCTATTTTGTAAAAGTTCAAATTTTAAAATAAAAAATCGTTTTATAAAATAATTTTATTATCTAATTTGTCTATAAAAGGGAATACACTATAACAAATTAACGAGACGAATAAAAAGTGAATTTTAAAAATAAATGGTATATATGGATTAATAAAGAAGGAGGTGTATGGTAGGAGTACCATAACAAGTTAAACTGCGGTAACCTATAAAATAGTCTTGTCTAGAATTGGGCGCAGTATTGAGTATATTATTGGTTGGTTACATCATGTGAATTGGATAAAAGGTATTTCATTTATTGGTAGTGGACTTCGTCGAGCTTCTTAGTGAAAGAAACATATTGTGAATTGGATAAGGGGCAATTCAATCACTGGTAGTGGACATTATCAAGCCCCTTATTGAAGGAAACATCTTGCGAATTGGATAAGAGGCGTTTCAGTCACTGTTGGTGGGCCTAATCGAGCTTCTTGTTAGAGGTTGAAGACATCTTGTGAGATTTGGAAAAGAGGCATTGCAGTTACTGTTACTGGTAGTTGATTGCATCTATACTTGGGTTGATGTGCAGTTGAAAGTAAAGCTTTTACTGCTGACCGGGTGATTGCAGTGTTGAGTTAAGGGACTGTACTTTCATGGGTGTACAGAGCTTCAGTGAACAGAAGAAATACGCTTAGTTAAGTGAAGAAGCTGATTGAAGTGATTGGAGAGGCGCAACTGCAGATATTTGTTGAAAGAGCGAAAAGTAAAATATTATAATAAAGTGAATAAGATAACTAAAAAGAAACTACTTACATTTTTTACGTTTATCAAATGATAAGAATTGTAACAAATATGCCTTTGACTGATTTTCCACTTTCGTAGTCGTTTGACATTGACAATTGTAGAACTGTCATATAATTAACAAAATGACTTTTCAAGTTTAATATCTTTATAATGCATGAACCCGACCTGATTTTAGAGCAATTGTTCTGCTGGAGCTAGAAATATTTTATAATACCGATAATCCATAATTTACATCAAAGGGCATATATTTTACATAAATTTATCTAAAACAAATTTGATATAATCTGAAAATTAAAATCATACAGTCTTATTTAGTATTTAATTTACCCGAGCTAGTTAAATTAAATAAATTAGATAGCATCAGTAAAGTCAACTAAAGGGATATAGCATAATGCAACGTGGAGCTATAACAATATTTAATCGTTGCACTAACTTCAAATTTATCCGTGTTTTGCAAGTTTTCTACACACAGTTGTTTCTCACGTATCACAAATGTCAGATAGATTTGTTATTTGTCAATCGTTTTTAGCACTGTTAGATTTCAAAACTGTGCAATTACTATTTGTTAATCAGGCTACGAATATATGAATTCACCGTCGTGCAAAACTTGAAAAATGGAGCGATAAAAACATATGAGCAGCTCTAGGGAATTCAAGAAGTCAGAGGAGAAGATAGCGTAATATAAGTGTACGTGGCACTTAACCTAATATTGCCACATGTACTTCACCCCTTATTAACAGCATTCGTTTATGGCACATAACATTTCCTAGAATATGGCCTTATCTTGTTCTATATTTTTCTAATGTTGAAATTATAACTTTTTGTGTTCTCATTATGTAATGAATCATGTAGTACGCCTATAGTAAAATGGTTATGAAGCCAATGTAGTTTTCAAAGAAAGTACGCATATACATTAAAATAATTCCACTTTGTCATTTTAGCACAGAAATCGTTTAATTTTGGATATATAATTTATAATCCGCTAACGCTTAGTGCCATTTAATATGATTTATAACAAAAATTATCGGATTTTTGCTATGTTGTGTAAGCAGTCAGACAGTTTGTATAAAGGTGGCCTATTTCTGTTTTCTGGAATTAAACATTTCCCCGTTAGTTGGCGCCATCTATTAACAGTTAGAATCGATATTGTGAACTATTCGTCAATTTCAAATTGTTAATTTTAGAAATGTAGTGAAGTGCAGTGACTGACAAGTTCCACAACCTTCGAATTAACAATGTTGTTTAAAAGGGCTTCTACATGCCTTAAGGGAGCCATGTAGAACTATTAGGTTCTACAAATTTTAGTAGGCCATGAGTATTAAATACAATAGCCTATTCTGAAGCCATGCAATATGTCGTTGAAGGTATTGATACTGTGTCTTTGTAATTTAAGGTTCTAAGACGATTCTTTAAATTCTGCTGCATACGGTTACTACAGGTTGTAAGAATTTTGTATAAGTCATGGTTAAAAGTTACTTCTGTAAGTATGTTTAAATTGTTCCCATATCTGAATAAAAAACAGCTTTGTGCAGTATCTTCAGCTACTCGTATGTTAGCCTTACGTCTACATCATTTACTTTTATATGCTTGAAATTATATAGACATATTAAAGCAATATGTTCTGCACTTAGCAGGCAGAGGAAGGTTCTCTCCGATAAGAGTGATGACTCTCTGGCTGCTCATTAGAATGCGACACCTTACATTGTGTGTTAAACACAAGACGCGTTGACAAGATTTGGATAAGATCCCCGTAATCCTCGCAGCAAGCTTCAATTCGTTCTAAACAGTGCTTCGAGTGACATAGAAAACGTATAATTAACAGTAAATTACACACCCGTATAATATTATTCGGTTATATTGGCCCGTATGGCTCTCAGTTTTATTCTTGAAACTAAAATATACGAAATGTAACAGAGACATGATATGGGAAGAACCGTCCATGTCCTTTTAAGCCGCACATTAATAGGAGTATACTGTGAACCGTTCGGAAACGGCTAAATTATCTTCTATTTTCTTCGAATCGTACTTTGGAATTGTAGACGATACGATGAATAAATAACCGTAAACCGCAAAATCCAATACAACTTTAAATGCAAATCGAGAAATATAGGTACAACTTCGAGACCTATTAATTTCTATAGACGCGCAACCTATTATTTCTTAAATGTTTGAATAATGACATAATGCTCATCATTAAAATATGCTTGCAATTGTCGCTGCACAATTTTACTGTTCAGTAGAAACTGACATCTAGTTAAACTTTTATGAAGAAAATTACAAATATAATTATTCAGAAAGTACAACAGTTCAATAAATATCATAAATATAAACGATAAGGGCATTTACTCTTTAAATATGGTTTTGCTATGTATTGACAAATATAAACAATTCCATGGAGGTCATAAAATAGCCGAAGATGAAACTGAAACCGGTTAAGGTGGATGGTTTCATTTTCATATTATTATTATGTTCTCATTTCACCACGCTTTATATTTCATAGGTGTGGTAATTGCCTTATGGGACACTTGGTTTTGAGATCGCCTGGTTTTCGCATCAAATAGTTTCGTTGCTCAACTTACTTATGTTACAAAACGTAACAGATTATAGTTTAACTCTAAGGAGTAACATATTATGTTTTCATCATTTCTATAACTATTCATTTAGATAACATTATTATTTTTATTCCCTGGTCTACAACACACGCTTTCCTTACTTGAAAACTATTAGCCTGTATATGAGTATATTATATAGAATAGTATACAGAGTGGAAGGAAGGGTGAAGAATATGAAAATACTTTCCCAATACTTCAAATTCGTCAAAAACGCTTGTCCCCAATTATGCTTTTTCTTTTAAATTTTTTTCTAATTATTTTTCGCTCGCTCACTCGCGTTTTAACCCCACTCGTGACTAAAGACTAGCTTTACGCACTTGTATCATAAATTACTTTAAAGTTTTGTGAAATATGCTAATGAGCTTTAAAATTGAGTGCTCTCTCTTCAAAACAACTTTTCGTATAGCCCTGGTTTCTTTTTTATTTGTTATTGCACATTTATTTTTAATTTTAAAATGAACGTTAGACTAACTAGTTTACATTCTGTACAAATTGGCTACGAAATCCTCTATCCTTTGGATTTCATACTGCATCTAGTTTTTACAAAATAACTATTAATTTTTTTAATTTCAAACATTTATCAAAGTTCATTGCAAAATAAGCATGGTTGTTTTGACTTGTATCATCAATCATATCAGGTTATGCATTTTAAAAATTATATCAATCAGTATTTTGTTGCTTGTAAGGTTTTTATCCATTATTGATACGATTCTACGAATCCCGATATCGCCTTGATTGCAACTAATTAAGCCCTGGTTGAACGTTAAAAAAACCTGGTTATTCAGGTTTACATTAAAAAAAATAACGTTTACGTTAGATCTTTGACAAACCAATGATAATCATAGATTAATGAAAAATATAAAGCAAAGTTGAAGCACATGAGCGTTTTTCGTTTCAAAGATTAGGAAAATGTTCCGATGTTATAAACCTTTTCCTTCTTCCTTCTGCGTTGGTGTTGTAAAATGTCGATGTGCGACATGACATTTATTTGTGTCTTGTACTTCCGAAGGGCTATGCTTTAACTCTGATTTAAGTTCTGGTATTTTTCAGCCAGGATAATCGCTTAGAATAAATTTCTGTTTTACTCTCTATTCGTCCTGCGAGTACTGGTCTCTCTAATTGGTAGAGATTTTCTATAACTATATGACCAAGGTATGAAGGTCTTCTTTTTCTGGCTGCAGTGAAATGTCCAGCTTTAGTAAAGTAAGTGATTCTTCTAACGTCTCTATTCGAAATTCGATCGGTCTATGAGATACGAAGCAGTTTACAGAGGTATCACAGTTTACTTTTTCTTTCTCCCCTTTCATAATTTCTTAAAGAAAAGCAGTGAATAAATACTATTCGTCAAGTACTTTTGAAAATACATTTCAACCGAAAACAAATATATATAACCACCACACTGTAACATCTGCAACAGTCGAATCACAGTAAGGCACCTATTTCTAGAATGTAAGGAGTACGATATACAACGGCGAGATTTCAACATCCCTGGAAATCTAAAGCAGGCGTTGTCATCTGAAAACATTGAAAATTTATTCAGTTTTCTCAAAGCTACCAATTTATTGTCGAAAATCTAAAACTCAGTAGTAACTGTAACCACAATTACAATATACTGTAATTAATATTATATTCATAGCTAATGGCATATTGTTGACGCATGAATGTCATATAACATATATATAGTCTATGTATTTTTTAATAAAATAAAAAAAAAATTTTTAAACTAGCTATTGAGTCCACCATATAGATGAACTTACCCTAACTAAAATAATTTCTATATAATTTAAAATTGAACTGTAAATAAAAAACTGCAAGGTGATTTACTCAGTGCTTCCATCGCAAGTGGAAGTTGTGAAACTAACAATTTTGAAAATATAAAACGAAAAAGAAGCCAGTTTTACTGAAATTGTATTCTTTCACTAATCTAATTTGCCATTTTAATTATTTACAGATCCAATACACTCATGTAAAACTTATTTGATTTTAATTTATATGTCTGATGAAGCAGATCTAAATTTCTGCGAAACGTTACGTTACCTTTCAAATTTTAATAAATTTTAATGAAATGTTGTACTAATACTGTTTATTTTTTTATGGAACACCATTTCTATCAAAAAATAAGCTCAGTAACTTGACAAAAATTTTTATAACTGATCTCTCTCCTATTTCTAATAATATTAATAATATTACAAGAACACAGTATTAAAAATTATAAAGATGAATTTAGATGTGAAATGGATATCAAAATTATTAAGATGAACTTAAAAAAGGAAGGAAATAAAATTTATAATTTAATTAAATGAAGCTAATTGAGAAACAGAATTTTAATTTGATTTAATATCTGAAATGAAATTGGAAGTTACTGACAAATACTTTTTCGAAATATACTATTTAACATAGTAGGTATTAATCAAATAATAAAGCTTCAATAGTGTGTTGGACTGAAAAAAAATAAGTTGGATCGCTAAGAAGATAGTTTTTTATTGATAAGAAAAAAAATGTTTTGAAACGAAAATGATGTAATACAATTTTGTAAAATTTGAAATTAAGAAATAAACCCTTTTATAAGAGTTTTAAAATAAATATTTGGCATAATAAAAGGGTTAAAGTTACATACAAATTGGCGTGATGAAGAAGACTAAAAACTAAAATATTAAAAGAAGAACATGAGAAAACTAGATGGATGAAGACTAGAATGTGGCGAGAAAAGCAATTTAATACAATTATAATCTACAAAGGCAAATAAAAATAAGGAAATGTGAATTGAGTTTATTGTGGAATTACATTTGCATCGACTGAATTTGATAACAAGGAACGCTTTACAAGGGAGGTGGATTGCATCGACATCATTAGCAGAGTGAGCAGATTTGTGGGGCCTGTCAAGTGATATCTGGTGGCTTGTCTCTGGTCAAGATTCGTGGTGCTGGGTTGTAGCAGAATTCATATATGTGATTTGGTTGAACATTAAAGTAACGCATCTGGTGCTGATATCTATTTGTATGCATACTGTGGTGAAGCTGTAGATGCTGATTCCTGTGGCAAACTAGTAGACCGGCGGCCATAGACTCGAAATGTTTCATCAACCCAATATTTCGGTATAATTTTATGGGATCTTTACTGATCGATTTGTGGTAAGTTTCTGCATCGTAAATGGAAGAGGACATTTTTTTTTTGGTCGAGGCAAATGTTATCGGGGAAAAACCGAAAAAAATGCGACTTTTTATGCGGTGCCTTTGCTTCCTCATATCTCAATACCTATAAACGATATTAACTTGAATTTTTGCACAGTTCGGTAGCCCCTTTAATTTACTTTAAAATGGCGTCTTAGAAATTTTCGCGCTTTTAATATTTACAACAACAAAAAAGATTTTCTACGATGACGGCAATATTTTGTGGTATTCCGCCGTGTTTAACGGGCTCCACATCATTACTTGTAAAAGATATTGAAATGAAATTAACGTAGAAAACTTCCAAATTTTATAAGGAATATTTTTGCTCAATTATGTACACCCTTAAGTTTAATAATAAAACGTCCACAATCAATTCTCTGTCGCGATGTACCATTAGCGCGCTCGAGTTCTCGATCACCCTCCCCCGCCTCGACCGCACCGCAGGTCCCTATACTTCAGGCACGGGTTAGCTTGAGACGGCCGTAGTGTAGATATAACCAATAATTCCACTTATATTACTTGTGTAGTTGTGGTCTGCATTTTCTCGATTTCTATTTTTTAATGCAATTATGTAACTGAATGATAACATGTACCTCAGTATATTGTTTTTTTAAATTTAATTATACTCGCCATAAACGAAGAGTACATTGTATTTGCCACGCATTTTTCTAAGACCGTTAATATCGCTCGTAGAGGAAAAATTTTGATACCATTGTGTTGGTGATCGAATTCTGAACGACTTTCAAAATGTCCGTCCGTCTGTCTGTCCGTCACGTTTCTTGTAAACACGATAACTCAAGAACGCAACGCCCGATCGTGTTTAAATTTGGAGAGTAAGTTAGTGTTAGCTAAAGGAACAACTCTATTGTTTTGGAAGAATATCGATCAATAAATAAAAAAGTTATTAAATATTTTACCTAAAAAAATGTGACTGAGCAGGGTTTTCACCTTTTATATCATTCTATAATCAAAAGTAATACTATAAGTACTTCGATATTATCGGATTATATATCGATAACTTGTTGCACAATAATAAAAGAGTGTCAGTTTGACAGATTAAATAGTCCGACCGCGTCAGCGAGTGGGTTGTACATTTTCTATCTAAGGTCTCCTCAGTGAGGTCAAAATTGTCTATACTTGCTCTTATGAGACATTTGTCTGTGTTGGTTACTGGAGCTAGTCCTTGAGGAATGAAAACCTCATTTTCACTAATTTGTGTCTGTTGAACAGCTAAGAACGTCAATATTTTTCTCATTTCATCATACGAAGTTCCATATCCAAAGTGATATAAAATGTCAATAATTTTTTTGCTTCGAACCATCTGATATATATAAATAGAAAGACTTAAGGTAAAGCTATAGATAGTTTTGTTTTTATCAAAATTGTTTAAGATAGTTGAGCATATGGCCACAACATTGATGTCAAATTCAGTGGATGATGAGTGGGTAAAACAATTTTCCTTTAAAATCCACGAAACGAAGTTGTACAATACATATGGAATATCTTTCTTGCATTTAGTTTCATTTAATGCTCGTGGGGTAATATAACACTGCTCAGAAGTTCGACTTGTGTGGTGTAACATTATTTTCCGCAAAATTCCTGCAGCTTTATGTAAAATAACATTTTCATTTTCGTCACAAACCATAAGGTCATCGTCAGAACTTGAATCACTTTGTGTTGTCGAAATGGCTGAATAAATAAAATCATATTCTGAGTTTCTAGAAACTGCTATTGTTGGTTTTCCAGGACGACTTACAAATGATAACGATTCTCCGAAATGTTTTTCTAAATGTTTTCTAATGTTACTAGTACTTTGACACATGTCTGAAAGTATATTCATGTCATCTAATATTTTCTGCAGCTGCTTGCATACAGTTTTCAACGTTACACATTTTCTACCTTCTAAACTGTCATCTGTTATTTTTGAGTAACATACCGATAATGCTTTATCTATGGGAACTTATTCTTTAGCAAACTCCTCAAATTCTTGCTTTCTAGATGTTATGTTTCTTTTGCTTATGTATTTGGCATAACACGAGTTGTGATATTTAGCATCTGCAGCAAATAAATCAGTGTAATACTCCATTCTGCATCGTATTTTCTCGTCATTTCGTTCTATAGCACTGTTTAATATTTTTTGACGAGTGTTACTTCCCGTTCCAATTTTAATTGAGACTAAGCCTTTCTTATTTAAAGTGCCACTTTTTCCACAAATCAAGCAATCGAGCCTTACATTAAAATTCTTGTCACTTAACCTATTTCTACTGCTAGAACACGGATCCTCTACTCCTTCAGGTTTTTCTTTTGACTTAATTGCTTTATTGATATTGCTTTTACTACAAAATGCCTTTCTACAACTCAAATAAAAATGAAATTTATCTGGTTTCTTATTTATTTCGCTCTGTTGTGATAGTATTCTTAAGGCTACATCATCAGTTCTTAATTTCGCTGCCGTGAAAATATTAGCAAATCCTCCAGTTGTAGGCTTCTTAACAACGCCCTCGGAATTATTCAGTGTTTTGCAGCAAAAAAGGCAAGTATCCATAATGCTACAAATGGTATCGGTAATGCGCATGCAATTCAATCTACTTATCTAAATTTCTTACCGTCTGCGTCTATTCAAATTAACCCAAAATGGAAACACACTAAATGAGACAGTAAATAAGCAAACTATATCACACACGCAAACAAAAACTTTATCGAAGAAATGCAGACCACCTAATAAGTGACATTGTCGCACCTATAGTGATACTATACACAACGTGCCTGAAGTATAGGGACCTGCGGTGTGGTCGCGGCGCGGGAGGGCGATTGAGAACTCTAACGCGCTAATGGTACATCGCGACAGAGAATTGATTGTGGACGTTTTATTATTAAACTTAAGGGTGTACATAATTGAGCAAAAATATTCCTTATAAAATTTGGAAGTTTTCTACCTTCATTTCATTCCAATATCTTTTACGAGTAATGATGTGGAGCGAGTTAAACACGGCGGAATACTGCATAATATTGCCGTCATTGTAGAAAATCTTTTTTGTTGTTGTATATATTATAAGCGCAAAAATTTCTAAGACTCCATTTTAAAGTAAATTAAAGGGGCTACCGAACTGTGCAAAATTCAAGTTGATATCGTTTATAGGTATTGAGATATGAGGAAGCAAAGGCACCCCATAAAAAGTCTCATTTTTTTTCGGTTTTTCCCCGATAATATTTGTCTCGACCAACAATAATTGTCCTCATTTTCCATTTACGATGTAGAAACTTACCACAAATCGATAAGTAAAGGTCCCATAAAATTATAACGAAATATTAGGGCACCCTGTAAACCTCAACGTTTTAGATGTTACGCCGACGGTCTATAGGTTACTGTGTTGATTTGGATCCGGATTCTGAACATCTTGGCAGTTGATTGTCAGTTGAGGTCTGCGCCGTGGATTTGAGTGGAGCAGTTTTGTAGAGCGGTCAGTTGCAGAATTGGACGTATTGGGTTTAGCAGAGGAGAGTGTTAACTTTAATAAAAGGTAACAGAATCCAGGTAATTTAAAATAGGAACTGAAAGAAAATAAAGAGTAAAGTGAGTTAAGTTTAATTAAGGAAGTACTTACTATTTGAGATTGTTGTGTGACAAATGTAACGATGAAGTATTTGCAATTGAATTTTCAAAACTATTTTGAAGTGTCAGTTGACAAAACTTTTGAGTTGTCATAATACATATATCCTGTTATCTGTTGGGTCCCATTATAGTAATGCCTAAGCTCCGTGCAAATTACTTGTTTTAGATATTTTTCAGTTAAAGCAAAAAGAAACAAAATTTAACTTTTGTGAGGTGTTCATCCTGTTACGCTCATTTTGACATTTTCCTACTTGTTAATTGAAATAATTAGTCAGATTTGGCAATTTACTTTTATTCTCTAAATATACAGTACTTTATCCATAGTTAGGCAACCCAAATACCTTCAGCCTCAATTTTGAATTAAAAGGAACACTTTGTTATCAGTTCTGCACATACAACCTGCACCTATAGTTTTTCTTCCTTTTTTCGAATTTGACTTTGACATTGATAACCTGGGATCGTGAATTGCTCTGGCCAATTTGCATTCCATTCTTTTCCATTGCTTCGATCGTTGAAGTTTGTGCCCTGGGAACCTTTTGCTTCTCTGGCTTTGGTTATTGCCGTCCTCGTCGTTTTGAGGGATTTTTGGAGGCAAGGCGCCCTTTGGAACGTTCTGGAAGCCGTTGGGAGTTGCTGCCAGCGTTCGTTCGCTTTTGTTGCGGTTTTGGGATGGGCTCTTCTCGATCGAATGGAGCGTTAGGCTGTTCGTCACCATTCGCAGCCAACTATTCTATGCCAAGGAAATGCGCCAACTATTCTACGCCTTGGAAATGCGTTAACTATTCTATGCCATGAAAATGGGCTTTATTTGTACGCCATGGAAATTGGATTTTACCTCTGCGTCCTGCGAACTGGGTGTTATCGCTTGGAGTTTTGGTGTGGTTTATTCTACCTGGGACTGCTGGAGCCGCGCCGAACCGGCGTGCCGCTCATCCCCTGCGGTCGCCTCATTGCAACTATCGAAGCTCGACTGCTGCCCGTTGCGAGGCCACCTCCTGGTTGCTTCGTCCACCAGCTCTGCACCACGTGCCGTGGGTACCTGAGAGGTTTTTAGAGCAATTTAGTTACTTATGTATTGTTTGTCGATTTGGTTTGTAGATATGCCTTTTTAGAATTTCGATTATGGTATTTTGTGTATTATGCTCTGTGTGCTTTATTTGCGTAATTAGCTATTTGTTTAGATTGATTTACTTACCCGGTAGTACGTTCTTGACGTGTTAGCCGGCCGGGGCTGCGGTAAACTCACCCTTAAATTACGTAGTTTAGTATCTGCCATTTGCTTGTACGTAAACTTAATCTTATTAGTATTAAATTAACGGCTGTGTCTAGGGAACAGAACGCGGTACCCTTTTGTTCAATTTCAAGCTTCCGTGATTTGTTTGCGCGATTTTAAATATGTTTAACAATGTAAAGGGGCATATTCAAGTAGATTTTGGAGCGTTCATTGACTTACTTGATGTCTTTGCAATAGAAAACTACCTAGAATTTTATATGGCCATATATACTCGTCAGTGTTTTCGCTTCGTAGAAATTTTGAGTACTAATTTAGTCATTTTGAGCTGGCACTCGGGGTTAGACGTCAGCTGATTGCTTGGATAGCTCTCTCCTGCCACGCCCTGCCTCACGGGATGCGTGCAGACTATTTATTTATTTAGCTAGATTATTGTTAATGTTTTTTTATTCGCGAAACGCCGTTACAGGGTGATACAATTTTAATTACTTATGCCGCACCCAACTAATTATTTTAAAGTGTTTGTTTTGTCGTAGCTTGCCTTGATATATACTTATTGTTGTACTTGCTTTTGTGTGTGGGTATTTCTGGCACTATAGTACGCACCAATTTATTTAAAATAAAGCTGTGATCTATTCATTGGTTGTTGGTTTATTTATTTTTGACTTGCTGGTTTTTATCTTCGACCTTGTGTAAGGTCCGGCACAAGGAATTGGATCTGAGTCGAGGACCTGGCGCCCATTCTCTTCGTATTTCGTATAGTGTTCTTTTCAGCATAGTTGGAACCCTGCGACCCTCGCGACTAGTTAGCCCAATTAGGCCGATAGTTACCAGCCGGCAAAATAACTAATATAACTTTCGCCAAAAGGTAAGGCCGACCGTCTATCTTCCCTGACAAGAAGATTTTGACGCCCAACGCTTTGGGGCCTTGAAAGGATTTTTGACTACGTCGTTGTTAGGGTACTTGGTGGTACTATAGTGCAAATCGAATTTTTAGGGTGTTAGATTGTATTGACTTTTTTTTGTGTGTTGTTTTATGATTGACTTCTATGTATGGATTGGTTATTGGTGTGCTTCGATGAGTGAATCTTTTTGATGATTTGGATTTGTATTAGCTGCGTGTTTTATTGAGTATTTGTTGACTCAGTTTTCTTGAGTTTTTTTTTGTGTTTTCTCTGTGTAGTTTGTTTTCTTGATTTCTCCTTTGGAGTGATGATTAGTATTTTGGAGTGTGATTGGTGTGTTTGAGGGGTACACTTTTGTGGATTTTTAGGCTCTTCAAACCATCTTTCTAGTGTGGATCGGTTTAGCTCTTCTTTGATTGGTTCTTCTCTTTATTCTTCGGATTGTTTGCTAGTTGTTCGGTGGCGATGCGTTTTGGGAGATTTGCTGCGGCACATTTGGATAATCTCCCGAACCTCTTTGGATTGTTTTAGAGTAGTTCTTCTTTGATTGGTTTTCTTCTTTGTGTGGATTGATGATAGGTTAGTTATTCGGTGGCGATGTGTCTGGGAGATTTGCTTCGGCGATTTGGATAATCTCTCCAGCCATCTTTGGGTTCGATTGGTATAGTGATTGATTGCTTGACTTCATTTCTTTTAGGATTTCTTTTGTCCGCTTTCTTGGTGAGGTTTGAGTGAGCTTGGTGGATGCTTGTAGGGTGCCCTTTTGGATTTTTGGAATTTTTGAGGTATAGCTGATGATGCCTATTGCCGTCAGCTATACGTTCTGTGTGTTTGGTTGGTTGATAGGGTATCCCCTCGCTTAGGCGGATTTCAATCCTCAAGTGAAACTCGCTCCTTGCCTTGGGCATGCTTGATGTTTGAGAACGGTTTCTTTTGCCCTCTTTTAGGGCCTCAGCGTTGTCTGGATTCGTGGAACCCGACTCTTTTGTTGAGCTTCTGTCCTCTTTGGTTGTGCGTTTGTGTGTGCCTGGTGATTGAGGACGGTTTCGTTCGCTCTTTTAGGGCATCGACTTTGTCGGATTTATTGGGACCTGAATCTTTCTCCAAGGCATTATGCTCTCGCCAACCCTTGTTGTCTTTGTTTGTGTGGTCTCGTCTACGTCTTTTTGGGTAGGATGGCTGGGTGACGTCGGTCGGTTCACTAGGATTCAATTCCTCTTTTCTTTTTCTAGAATTGGAATCCTGACATTAACAACTAGTCCCTTCTTTTCTCTCATCTTTCTTCTTCTCTATTGTTTTTTTGTTCATTGGAAAGGGATGTTCCCTCATATAGTTGTGTTCGTCTTCTTTGATATTTTGAATTTTTGGATATTTTGCTCTGTCTTTGGTAATTTGGAGATAGTTTCAGTGTTGTAGGTCGATCCTGGGCCTAAGCACTTATCCCTGGCTGAGTTTAGTTTTCCTTTCCCTTCCTTCTTCTGTGTCGTTCGCTTTCCTTTCTCCCACTCCACATTTTTCTGAGGTGTTTGCGTTTTAGGTGGATTATCGTTGCAATCTGACGTAACCTTCCCTTCCACCGGCGCAGCTCACGTCATCTTGCAGCGACGGAAGAGGTTGGTGTCTTGTTGTCTTCGATGGTGTGCTTGGACTCTTACATCCTCTCTTCTTAGCTAACTTCTTTAAGTCCTCTGTTTCATTTCCCTGTATTTTCTCTTGGCAGGCATCGTTTTTTTTGGACGTTTTGTTTGGATGGTCGTTGTATGGTCAGGTAAATCCGAAGGGATTTACCCTCCCTTTTGTGGGGGGAGAATTTGTTACGCTCATTTTGACATTTTCCTACTTGTTAATTGAAATAATTAGTCAGATTTGGCAATTTACTTTTATTCTCTAAATATACAGTACTTTATCCATAGTTAGGCAACCCAAATACCTTCAGCCTCAATTTTGAATTAAAAGGAACACTTTGTTATCAGTTCTGCACATACAACCTGCACCTATAGTTTTTCTTCCTTTTTTCGAATTTGACTTTGACATTGATAACCTGGGATCGTGAATTGCTCTGGCCAATTTGCATTCCATTCTTTTCCATTGCTTCGATCGTTGAAGTTTGTGCCCTGGGAACCTTTTGCTTCTCTGGCTTTGGTTATAGCCGTCCTCGTCGTTTTGAGGGATTTTTTGAGGCAAGGCGCCCTTTGGAACGTTCTGGAAGCCGTTGGGAGTTGCTGCCATCGTTCGTTCGCTTTTGTTGCGGTTTTGGGATGGGCTCTTCTCGATCGAATGGAGCGTTAGGCTGTTCGTCACCATTCGCAGCCAACTATTCTATGCCAAGGAAATGCGCCAACTATTTTACGCCTTGGAAATGCGTTAACTATTCTATGCCATGAAAATGGGCTTTATTTGTACGCCATGGAAATTGGATTTTACCTCTGCGTCCTGCGAACTGGGTGTTATCGCTTGGAGTTTTGGTGTGGTTTATTCTACCTGGGACTGCTGGAGCCGCGCCGAACCGGCGTGCCGCTCATCCCCTGCGGTCGCCTCATTGCAACTATCGAAGCTCGACTGCTGCCCGTTGCGAGGCCACCTCCTGGTTGCTTCGTCCACCAGCTCTGCACCACGTGCCGTGGGTACCTGAGAGGTTTTTAGAGCAATTTAGTTACTTATGTATTGTTTGTTGATTTGGTTTGTAGATATGCCTTTTTAGAATTTCGATTATGGTATTTTGTGTATTATCCTCTGTGTGCTTTATTTGCGTAATTAGCTATTTGTTTAGATTGATTTACTTACCCGGTAGTACGTTCTTGACGTGTTAGCCGGCCGGGGCTGCGGTAAACTCACCCTTAAATTACGTAGTTTAGTATCTGCCATTTGCTTGTACGTTAGTATTAAATTAACGGCTGTGTCTAGGGAACCGAACGCGGTACCCTTTTGTTCAATTTCAAGCTTCCGTGATTTGTTTGCGCGATTTTAAATATGTTTAACAATGTAAAGGGGCATATTCAAGTAGATTTTGGAGCGTTCATTGACTTACTTGATGTCTTTGCAATAGAAAACTACCTAGAATTTTATATGGCCATATATACTCGTCAGTGTTTTCGCTTCGTAGAAATTTTGAGTACTAATTTAGTCATTTTGAGCTGGCACTCGGGGTTAGACGTCAGCTGATTGCTTGGATAGCTCTCTCCTGCCACGCCCTGCCTCACGGGATGCGTGCAGACTATTTATTTATTTAGCTAGATTATTGTTAATGTTTTTTTATTCGCGAAACGCCGTTACAGGGTGATACAATTTTAATTACTTATGCCGCACCCAACTAATTATTTTAAAGTGTTTGTTTTGTCGTAGCTTGCCTTGATATATACTTATTGTTGTACTTGCTTTTGTGTGTGGGTATTTCTGGCACTATAGTACGCACCAATTTATTTAAAATAAAGCTGTGATCTATTCATTGGTTGTTGGTTTGTTTATTTTTGACTTGCTGGTTTTTATCTTCGACCTTGTGTAAGGTCCGGCACAAGGAATTGGATCTGAGTCGAGGACCTGGCGCCCATTCTCTTCGTATTTCGTATAGTGTTCTTTTCAGCATAGTTGGAACCCTGCGACCCTCGCGACTAGTTAGCCCAATTAGGCCGATAGTTACCAGCCGGCAAAATAACTAATATAACTTTCGCCAAAAGGTAAGGCCGACCGTCTATCTTCCCTGACAACCCTATATATATATTGGGTCCAATATGTGCTCTTTTTCGTCAAGGATAAAATTCTGAGCTATGTGCAAAGTATTACTTTCATTTAAGTAATCGTAAAGTTACAGCAAAAAGAGGCAGAATTTTATTTTTTTAAGATATCCTGTATATATTTTACCGATTTTTTCTTTCATGCCAATACATACTTTTTGAATTATACCGACAACCTACAGATAGACAGAGAGACGTCGTCAGACAGGCGGATGGATTTGAGAAAAACTTTTATTCGTAATCTAGGGATCCTGAAACGTGAAGATCTGAAGAAATCTCGAAAGGTGATTTTTTCGCAATTACAGAACTTCATTCGTCTTTTACACCAGAGAAGTAAAATAGAAGCTAATTTCAAATTAGGAATGTGCACCATTAAATGCCTTAATACAATGAAACTAATCATAACTGATTTCTACGAAGGATACTAAACCTACAAGATATTCTTTTAATTATATTTAACTTAAACTTCCGAACACTTTCAGCATACGCTAAACGTCAACACGCTTAAAGCGCTTATTTAATAGTATGTTATTTTCATAAAACTGATTTAAATAAATTTAGTAATATTAATTGGCACATTATTAATTTTCTACTTTTGAAATATAAATTGAAATGTTCTGGTGCTGGAAAATTCTGAAGTGCCCCTAGATTTAATCAATAGATACTTTCAAAACGTGCCAAGGATGCGCAAAAAGATCCGGCTTCTGTAATAGCTTGGACTTGCCTCCTTACCAGTCAGTATATATTGGCAGCCGTTTTATTTCATCAAGAAAGAGGTTTCTTTGTAATGAAATATTTAGTAGGTAGGTCAAAGGTCTAGCAATCTGCTCACTTACACGTTTTAACAAAAATAACACTTAACGATTCTTGTGGTTACTATTTCTTTATAAATGTTTGATACTTCTAACCCTTTAGTTTGTGGAAAACAGAACCTGTAAAATATAAATCTTTTTTTTAATATGAATTTTATAATTTTTTACTCCTCCATTGAAATGTGCAGTAGCATGATTCTCTGTACATTATTTAGTGCTTGCCAACTTTAAGCCATTTATAGCATTTTAATCAATACATTTGTGTATACCAGTGAGGCTAACTTTCGCATTCTTTTTAGCTATATTTCTACTCTTGTGAATTGGGGCAAAGTCACAAGTTCGGCGAGTCTAAAATAAAACCATGTAGACTACGATAATTTGTCTATGTAACGTGTTTAATTTTGTCACCATTGATTCATGGCCCTCTTTCCTAGAAGCATGGTCGTTGTAAATAGTTTAAGAGTGTGTTTGTTTTAATAATAACGTTTATCTCAAGTTCGTTTTGAAAAAAGTCATGGCACGAGACAACCATTTTAAATGTAAAACGAGGAATGACAGTTAGAAATGGATTGAAAGATCAGTTCTTGGGCAACAATATAACTTCGTAGGTTACTTTGGCCAGCTTTCATAATTTTTAACTCGAAATATTAACATTCAATTACCGCGATTGACAGGATAGTTGGTAAACTGATTAGCGAATAGGTAAACTAAATCTTTCTGCACTTTCAGCAGGTTTTTTTTAAGATTTTGTTAGTAGGTGGTTACATTAAAATTTGTTGCAAAACGAAGTATATCTTAATTTGATATGATGAATGCAATTTTTAGTAAAACTGTTCTCTACATCCATATTTTTTATGTCACTTGCTAATAATGAGCCATCTATAGAACAACTCCATTTTGATCAATTGAACGCTAAAAAACTTATAACCCTATAAACTCTTAATAACGATTAACGTCATTTATAACATGATAAATAGATCAACATTGCATTTCATGGTCCTTGCAGTTGCACTCTTCTTAAGTATCGAGCTGAATTTACATTATGTTTTGTTACGTGTAATTTATCATTTAGATGCAGTCAAGAATTATTACGTATAATTTTTCGTTTAAATACATACAGATGCATACAGAGGTTTCGAGTGACCTGCAGTTTCTAGGCGTATATTTGGTTGCATACTAATTTTTACATTTTCGGATGATTTTGAAAAACTTTGAATTTTAGGGTATTATAATAGTTTTCAAAATAGATTGTGAGTACGATTTCCGGCGGCCACTTTATGCCTCTGATTTCGGATGTGATTGTTTGTGGGTGATGTAGCTATTTTCCCTGGAGTTTTGCTTCATGCAGATCTACGATTCCAGAATTATGATGTAAATTATGTGTGATATTGCTAGAATGAAGCCAGTTATACTGGGATAATTATTTATTTCTGCAATATTACTCCCCTGAGGCCACCCACTAGCTCTAGTATGTTATTTGTAGTTCCGTGTGATCAGCGAATTCGAATATTGTATTTTAGGCCTCGTATTCCTTTTGCGTTTTATTCATACGAAATTCTGCATGTGCTTCCCCTGTGGCATTGATGTCGCTTGCCAAAGCACCTGGAGGACCAACCCCGACACAGTTCTGAGCACCCTCAACTCATGTGGTAGACTTCGAATACACGACTGTTCCCCAGTGTGACAGCACTTCGAAACCACCACAAGGTTTCTCCTCAGTGCAATAGTTGAAGAAAAGCCTGTCGCTGATGAAGTTGCACCTTCGTGAACAGCATCTCCGTGTATAGCTGCTCTGTACATAGCCGCTCTGTCGACACCGCTGTGCCCCTGTCATGCACCACCAGGTATCTGCTAGCCTTTTAGTCACCTCATCGTTAAAACTAAAAATACCGTTCGTGCTGGTCTTATGAAAGCTTTTGCGTTATGCCTACCTTTTACGATGGTGATATTCCTAAGCGATTGTGCCGAGAAATTAAGAAATGCTGTGTAACTGCGATGTTCACCTCGTCCAATCTCTCTCTCTCTCTCTCTCTTCAGCCGTTATTCATCCAATGTTGGATATAGGCCTCTTCTAATTTTTTCCATGCTACTCTATCTCTAGCTTTTCTTATCCATTGTTTTCCTGCCACACATTTAATATCGTCGGCCCATTTCTTTTGTGGCCTTCCCACACTTCGCTTTGTGCCTCTTGGTCTCCAGAGAGTCACTCTTTGTGTCCATCTTTCGTCCTGCTGTCTAGCGATGTGCCCAGCCCATTGCCACCTAAGGCTCGCCGTACGCTCCATTATATCCGTTACTTTTGTTCTTTCTCGGATTACTTCGTTTCGGATTTTGTCTCTTATTGTGATTTCCAGCATGGCGCGCTCCATAGCTCTCTGAGCGACTCTCAGTTTTTCTACCATTGTTTTAGTCAGAGCCATAGTTTCCAAACCGTATGTGAATACTGGGAGTATACAACTATCGTACACCTTCCGCTTTAGGTTTATTGGCACACTTTTGTTTCTGAGAATGTAACTGAGTCTACCAAAGGCCGCCCATGCTAGATGAATTCTTCTCTTAAGTTCTGCAGTCTGGTTTTCCTTTCCTATTTTGATTTTATGACCAAGATAGATATATTGGTCTACGTTTTCTAGACTGACGTTGTCGACAGTGATATTCTCATTACTAGTGCTCATTAGCTTGGTTTTGTTAAGGTTCATAGTCGAGCCTATTTCTTTAGATTTTTCGTTTAACTCACTTAGCATGGTATTTAGTTCTTGGATGTTTGTGCTGATCAAGACTATGTCGTCCGCGAATCTCAGGTGGTTTAGGTACACGCCATCTATGTTTAAACCCATATTCTGCCAGTTCAACTGCTTGAATACATTTTCTAATGCCAAAGTAAACAATTTTGGCAATATAACATCACCCTGTATAACGCCCTTCTCCAACAGTATTTTTTCTGATTTAAGATCGTTATCTATTTTTATTTGGAACGTAGCTTTATGGTATATTTGCTTGATGAGGTTTGAATATCTTGAGTCAATCCTAGCTTCGTCTAATGCTGGTAAAAAGGCCCATGTTTCGATGCTGTCAAAAGCTTTGTGGTAGTCTACGAATGCTAGGTGTATAGGTATATTATACTCAGTTGTTTTTTCTATTACTGTTCTTGCTGTTTGTAAATGATCAATAGTACTAAACCCCTTTCAAAACCCAGCCTGTTCTATTGCTTGATACGAGTCCAACTTTGATGTCATTCTGTTTGTTATCATCCGCATTAACAGTTTGTACATGTGGGACAGCAGACTTATGGGGCGCTAGTTCTCTATATTCGTTGTATCACCTTTCTTATGGAGTAAAATGACCTCTGCATTCTTCCAGGAATCAGGTATATTTGCTTCGGTCAGACATTTGTTTAACAGAAGTCTAATTGCTTCTTCGAGACTGCTACCTCCCATCTTAAGCATTTCCACCGTTATTGCGTCTTCACCAGGGGTCTTTCCATTTTTAATTTGCTGGAGAGCGTATCTGAGTCCGGCAGCGGTTATCTCAGGCAGATCTTCGGATCCTACGTTTAGAATATTTTTTGGGACGCTTTTAGGGTTCCTTATGGTCGTTTTATACAGTTTTCAGTAGAATGTTTCAATTTTTTCAATGATTTTTGTTTTCTCTGATACTATGTTTCCTTGTTGATCTTTTATTTTCGCAATCTTTTGCTTCCCCTTCGCTAGTTTTGATGTCAGTACTCTCATATTTTTGTTCTTTTCTATTGTTTCCAGAATTTCTTTTGTTTTAAACTCCCGTATGTCCGCTCTTATTTTCTTTTTCACCGTTATATTTATGTTTTTGTACTCTAGATCTTCCCTGTTCGTTTTTCTTCTTTTCTGTATTAGCTCTTTTGTCTCTGGTTTCAATTTGCTTTCCTTTGGACTTTTTATTTTGCTGCAAATTTTTCTGGTAGCTGTGTAAATGTCTTTTGTAATTTTATCTGCTATTTCATCTATTTTTATCTTTAAACTTCGTGAGGGGTTGTACTTTCTTGTGCAATTCTTTATGATATTCTTCTTGGTTTAGCAGAAGGACCTCTGAAGTTGGAAATCTGTTTTTAGTGATTAGTTTTTTTCTTTCCAACTTTGTATTTATTTTTATGTTAGCTCGAATTAGTCTGTGGTCGCTGCCAGTATTAAATTTATTCAAAACAGAGACATCTGTACATATGTTTTTATCGTTGCAGAGTTTGAAATCTATTTCATTCTTAACGTGGCCGTCCGGACTACGCCATGTCCACTTCTTTTGAGTTTGCTTCTTGTAAAAAGTGTTTAAGCAATATAGCTTTTCTTTGTTTAGGAAGTTAGCTAGCGTATCTCCTCTGTTATTTCTGCTTCCTAGCCCGAAATTACCAATATAGCTGGTGTCATAGTCTTGTGGTTTGCCTATTTCGGCGTTGAAATCTCCAGTAATAATGGTATAATAGGTGTTCTCTACATTTCTAGCATGTGTGATGTCTTCGTATAATTGTTCGATTTCTACTTCGTCTGCAGTACTAGTTGGAGCGTAGCAATGTATGAGTTGAATGCTGTATCTTTTGTTTATTTTGATAATTAGGTAGATAACTCTATCCGATATTGCAGTATATTTAGTTACTAGATGTTCTATCTTTCTATTTACTATGAATGCTACTTCACCATTGCTATAGTTGGTATCTGAGTTGTTCTGGTATAAGGTGTGTCCAGATTTAAGGGTAGTTTTCTTCTCTCCTTGTAGTCTTGTTTCACAAAGACTTAGGATGTCCCACTTTATATCCTTAAGTTCCTGTTCTAGTTCTTCTAAGTGCTCGTCCGTCCTCATTGTTCTGATGTTAAAGGTTGCTATGAGGAGTTTATGTGAGTTTGTATCTGATTGTTTGTGTGGTGTGCATTTAATCGCTTTTCTACCTCCCCCAGAATCCGAGTTGAGGCGGTCCGTATTTTCAACGGAGTGGGATTTTGAGTTTTGTACTCTGCCCACCTGTCGATTTAAATTGAAATTCGACATCTGCATGAATTTTAGAAGGAAGTTGGCAGTTCAAACGCCACGCTTGCCGAGCGTGTTGGCGAGTCGCAGTATCACCGCCGGGTAAAGCCATATGCCATTGCCGCCTGTGATTATCTTGAATCGAGCCTTTAGAGAATTTTGTCTTTAATAGCCTTGACACAGTAATGGCATAGCTGCTGCCCTATGTCATGCCCTCAGTTGATCCGCGGGTGCTTATTTGGCAATGCCTTATTCCCACCTGTCCAGCATATCTGCACGACGTTCCCTATTAGCCATTGGGACGCGCCGTGTCGGGGTTGAGGACTCCCCCATCCCGATCTGTTTTGCTGAGACCGAGCACGGTCCAATCATGTATGCGGAATAGGTTGTTTTCAATTTATGTATTTAATATTTCTTCGATTGGCTAACCTGTTAGCAGTTTGGTCGCGTTCAAGCGTTACTCAACATTTTATAAATTTAATTCTTTTGCGATGATTTACCGGGAGCTTAAATATTGAAATTAACTTCTGATTAGCGCTGAAAATACACAGTTTTAAGTGTAAAAACCCCCTATGCGAAATGGTACCATTCGAATAGATCGCGTTTAGATAAATTAATTGATCGTTGAAGCGATTTGACAATAACTCCCGTGTATCGTTATCGCAGTTCTTTATTTTTAAGTCAGTATATGCTTATAGTTGAGATACGTGTACTCGAACCAATTGAGAGTTAAAATTGTAGAGTTTTTTACTTCAAATTTATTAACATTAAAACTTTTTACATTATATAAGTAAAACTAAAATTAAATCTACTATTCCAATTACAAACAAATATTCTTTCATAGATTTGTTTTTGCCTTCTTCGAGTATGGTGCAAAGTTTGTATGTGTATATACTGTAAATAAATAATTAGGTTATTTCAAGCTATGGTGTTCTCTGTCTTTTATTACTTTTATGAAAGAGCTAAGTGGTTTAGGAACTTACACGGACACCTTTAGGTTTTCCGGTTTGGACAGTCCTCCCCCCCCCCCCCTTATTCCTGCTCAGGAACTAGCTGGCGAAAATTTGCTACACTACGAGACAATTCCTGAACCGCCGTGTTGTGAATTATATATTATTTTCTTTTACTTTTGTGTACAAAAAAAAAATCCCGTATATCAAATAACGGTTTATATGCAGGGACACCAAACTAGATCTGAAATTTATTCGATTACTCAATTTTTGGCATTTGTAGGGTTTAGCGATTCAGCCTCAGCTGTTCCAGTAAACGGTTTGTTTACGAGTTTTAATTTTGACTTCAATAAAATATCGAGTAACAGAGCTGGTCAAGTCGGAAAACTCTTGGAGCAATCTTCACCACGGTTTCTCACCGTACATCTATCAAATTGTAAAATTCTACTTTCCGAATTTTAGTAGGTAGAAGCCAAAGACTGCTACGTATTAGAGAAAAATATTTAAGTATCACCATCAGTGGTAGCGTTCTAGAAGATATAAAGTTGTGTGTTTCGTATTAACGTACCAGTATTCCTTACCTATTCCATAAAATGGATACAAAATGCCAGTGAAATTTCATATGCGAATAGGCACTTGTTTCAAGAACATGCTTTTATTTACTAAACGCTTTATAAAAACATACATTCACAGCAATATTTAGGAACAGAAAAAATTTAATCTACAAAATAATTTTTCTATTTCAGAACCTTGAGTAAAAGACCTTTTGAACGTATATTTTGTGTTTTGGCGTATAAAATATTGGTAGGATTTGACATTTTTCAACGCTACTCCGGGAATAGAATAAAAATTCTTTAGGTTCAGCATTCCGCGCTTTTGTGAGTTACGGAAAGCTTTAACAATTTTGAGCTACTTTTGTTATGTAACATAATTTGCAGTTTATTTTGAGCTAGTGATTGTATAGAAGTGTCTAGTAATCATTAGGAGTCAGTCAGAATGGTACAATCTTTACGCAAAGGGTGAGAATACTAGATTATGCAATAAGGGAGAGAAATGCGTTATTTTGCTGAGGTACAATTGCACTGAAGCAAAATAGCATTCTCTCCGAATTGCATATACTATTTTTTTCACGTTGCAGGAAGATTTAAAACGAAAACCCGTTTTTTTAAACGTCATTTATTGACTTTTTAGTTACAATTATTTTAAAATTAGTAGCCTTTGGTAAATTTTAAAGTTGGTGGCACTGTAAGTCATTATGACAAGAGCTCACAATTACGTCAAATTCGAGGTTAGTAGCTTAGGTTTTGCGTCAGTTTATGTCAAAACTGACGCGAAACCTAACCTGATAACCCCGAATTTACCATAGATTACCATAGATACAGTAACATTTTTTACTTTAGTCCCTAGGGGCTAAAGTAATTACTTCTGTCCCTAGAGAGTAAATGAGCTACTTTAGTCCCTGAAATAAGTGACTAAAGTGCCAACTTTAGTCCCGCAAGTGCAAAAAATAATATTATATTTATTTTATTTTATTTTATTTTTTGGTACTCAGCCAACAGCCGTTAGGCCAATTATAGGGGTCGCTGTACTTTTTATGGGGACCACTAACGACTGCCATGATGTTATTATGACATCCGGGACCAACTATTACCGTGACAGCCGTATCACGAGGCGCCGAGAGAAGCAGCCATGGTACTCCTATTCAAGTCCTGACTAGAAAGAGCGTTGCTTAACTCTGTTGATCGAACGTGGTCGCTTGTTCAAGCTACACCACCCGGGACCTTAACAGTCACTTTCAAAATTTCACTGACAGTTAATTCTATTTTGTAGAATGAGAAAAGTTTCCAACAACAACTGTCCCAAAATGCTTCGTTAGGGAAATACAATCCCTTCAAGTTGGTGAAATGACCTGCTATAAGAATGAACTACGTACGATGGAAAACCTATTTTTTACAGCAACTACTACTAATGAAACTTTTGCAAGTGATGAATGTGGGAGTGCTTAATCTGCTAATAATGTGAGACCTTTAGGTCTGAGGCGTTTTTATGACATTTCTGTTTTTCTTCCATGATAATTTAGCTGTTATGTTTCATCTTTTAGCTGTGGTCGTGACTCTTGCAGCTATTTGTATTACGACTAACTTAAATGCTTCATACTACTAAAATATTACTATTGGTGAGTAGTATTTCTTCGACTACCGTAATTTACATATTACGAAGTTTATTGTTTATAGAAGAAAATCGGGCCAACTTCACGCAGTTGTATTTGTGTAACAAAGCGATTCTGGAGCGCTACTTGTACATTGCTTTGTTATTTTAACGAGAAATATTAGCCTTTGAAATTTGTGGGTTCCCTTATTCGCCCACTTTACGATGAATAAGTTAAAATGGAACGTGACTATTACCACGGTGAATTAGTAAAATATTGTTAGAATCGGAATAAAGAATATTACACTCCTGCATATACTCATAACAAAAACAAGAAGCAAATAAATACCACATTGCGACCGTTTAGCGACAAATTGCCTCAAAGCATCTTCAGTGTGACTTGTTTTTTGTAGCCAACATATCATAAACTCAGTTCGAGAGATCTGAAAGTCGTCCGTGGTGCCACATTCGAAATGTTTTACCATATTCCTGGTCGTAAAGCAGTCAGAATGAGCCCTGAAGGAATGCAAATTTTATTACCTAGATTTAAAGTTATTGTTCGCAAACTCTGAAAGAGAAGTTTTAAATGAGCTGCGGATATAGCAATACGTCCTTTCAATCGATGCTAGGCATAAACAGGGCCTTTTTTCAGAAAATTGTTTTACTAATATGATTGTCGTGGCCATGTATAACTAAAATGCTTAAAAATTGCAGATTGGAAAACATAAATAGGTTGTGTTGTACACATTGCTGAGATAATTACGTGATAAACGCGGTTAGTAACGGGTCTTCATTAATAAAACCGTTTCGGGTCGGCCATAACTCGAAAACCGTATGTCTTAATTAAGAATTCGACAATTTATCAGTAAATCATAACCAACCCTAAACGGTGTTATTTAGAGATACCTCTTACATTTAAAAATATGTAGAAATTATTACTTCAATATTTTTCGTTGAGTTAATATTATTAAGATACAGGTATATTCGAAAGCGATGAAATAAGGACCTGAACATATTACTTTCTGTACTGCAGTATCCGATAGCTGACACGTAGGTACAATGATGCACCTACATTTGTGAGCCTTACAGAAATATCCTCGAACAACCAAAACGGACCGCGATCCTAGTGCGTGACGTACTCTATAAGCGAATTCCATGACTGAAATATGATTATGTCAACTGACTTAGTGGCATATAAATGTTCGTTTCATGATTGCAACTGTGGTCGTTAACATTGATTTCTGTTGAGCAAATAAGTGTAAAAACTTGGAAAAAACTGTATATGAAGTATATACCGGGTGGTTGGTCATACCTCTGAACATAGGCAATTTACATGGCTTATCACGGTTATGCATAGTCTTACTCACCATTTTTATGGAAAAAATGGTAGTGCTACTAAATTAAACAGAATAATTTTCCGCGTCGTTCAGTATTAACAACTTATTAGATAATGTTAATTGTGAATAAAATAATTAATTTTAAAATTTAGATATTCCCCTCACTTAGGTATATTTGGGATTATCTACATTTTAAAATTAATATTTTTATGCACAATTAACATTTTTAACCTTCCGTCGGGCGCAATGTACTTGATAGGCACACTAAAAAAAAACATAATAAAAACCTAATTAGATTTAATCACACCACTACAAGTGGTGAGCATTATTATTAGATACTTAAGTCAAAATAAAAGAAAACACTCTCTTGATTGTCAATTTTGCCAGTTCAGCATATTCTGCTATTCATGGCATTGTTCACTATTTAGGTTATAACGGGAGAGTCACTAGTCACCGTGGCTGAGTCACTGAGAATTAGTTTGTTGATTAATTATGTTGTATCACAATTGTTTAAATACGACACTATGGTTTATGTGAATAGGTTAATCACTATCGCTGGCAATTAGATCAATCGGAAGCTTTCGTTTTAATCTGGTATGAAGGGATTGTCGTCCTAGATGATAGTATGTTGCGCCATCACATTGATCAAGGTTAGTATAGAATTTTTTCCTTACTTTACTGAGGTACTGCTCTATAGTAGGGAGATTCGTTTCTCGATGTAACTGTGTGTTCCTGATATACCACTCTGCATTGGTTATAATTCGTAAAATTTTATAGTACACCCAATCTTGTGTAACTTTCTGACAGTTTTTTATTAAGATGAAGGTTCCAGTTGAGTTTACGGTCTAGGTATATTCCGAAATATCGTACAGCACAATCTTTGGGGTTCCACATAACATGGGTATTGTTAATAATGATGTTTGGAGGATCTGTGGTTCGTCGAAGCGTAAAGATTTTAGTTTCGCATTTAGTAGCATTTAGGGTAAGGCCCCATTTATTAAACCATGTGTTTATTTCATCAGCAGCTTTTTGCAAGTTGTACGCTGCAGCATCAATTTCGTGATCTGGTGTGACTATTGCGGTATCATCCGCATACATGGCGAGGCTAGTGCCTGTCGGAGTAGGAATATCGGTCATGTAAATATTGAATAATATGGGACTCAGGATGGAGCCTTGCGGGACACCAGCGTTAGCTTGGCGAGGTAGAGACAAATATGAATTCACTCTTACTAAAAAGGATTTTTTAGATAGAAATGAGATGATTATGTGTAGTAGGTATGGGGATATTTTTAGTTTTGACGTTTTGTAGATTAAACCATTAATCCAAATCCGATCAAACGCCTGAGAGATGTCTAGAAAAGCGATGAGAGTATGGAGTTTGTTTTCATAGCCAATCTCTATTGTTTCAGTAAGTCTTAGTATATGATGTTCGGTTGAGTGGGAATTCTTGAATCCAAATTGCATTTTTGGGATGATCTTGTTATCCTCTAAGTAGTTGTTGAGACGAAATTGTATTGCGCGTTCTAGTAATTTAGAGACAGTAGTTAATAGACCTATTGGTCGATAATTTTTGGGGTTGTTGTGTAATTTTCCTGATTTCGGGATCATGATGATTACTGCTTGTTTCCAAGAGATGGGGAAATATCATATTCTCAGGCTGGAATTAAGAATTGCTGTAAGATACGAAATGGATTTATCTGGTAGATTTTTCAGCAGTATGTTTGGAACTAGATCGATTCCTGGTGATTTCTTAGGATTTAAATGTTTAATATATTGTTTGATTTTCGACGGAGATCCTGGGTCCGTAAGTTGTATGTTAGTAGGGATGAATTGGAGGAGTTTAGCTTCAATTTGTTGAAAGTGGAGGGCGTTGCTTAAGTTTGAGTTTGTGAATGTTTTTTCTAGTAGATCGGCAAATATCTCGCATTTATCTTTGTCTTCGGGGTAGATTCCTTCGTCAGTTTTTAGAGCAGGAATGATTATTGGTTGTCGTAATATTCTTTTGGTAGTTCTGTATAGATTTGGGTCATCGGTGGTAAGTGACTCAATGTGAGTTCTATAGGAGGCTATGCGAAATTCATCTACTTCTATTTGTATTCTTTTAATTAGATTGTTAAGATGAGTTTTGATTACTGGATTTCGGGTATTCTGCCATATTCTGCGAAGTTTATGTTTATCACGTATCAGTTGCTGTATGTGTTGTGGGAGAGTATGATCATTATGAGGTCGGTAAGTTGATGGGGTTTTGATTGCTTGTTGAATTGCTAGCGTAACAGTTTCTTTGAACTTTTCGACTGCGTCGTCGATGTTTTCCTGTGTATTTAGGTTTGTTGGGCAGATTAGCTTGTTATTAATAATATTTCGGAAATTTTTCCAGTTGACAGGCTCATTAATTAATTTCGGAAGTTGTGGGTGGTAATGCGGTAAGCAGTTTAGTGTGAATACAACTGGAAGATGATCGGAGTCCAGTTCTGTGACTACTAAGAAAAAATGACATCATTCAGAGAACATCTGTGACTACTGTTTGACTGATTGGCAGGTACAGGTTTTTGTGCAAAATGATATCCAAATATCTGGTCGTGTCGATACGGGAAGTATGTGTAGTCGTTGGGTGCGGAAATTAAAATAGCAAGTTTAGAGGAAATTTCGTTAAGTTTTCTCCCATTGGGGTTTGTTACTCTACATCCCCAATTCGTAGGTTTAGAGTTGAGGTGTCCGGCTAGTAATGTAGGTAACTGATTGTTAAATATTCGGTTTAGTTCATTTGGATTATTGCTACAGCTTCTAGATGTTGGATAGAATCTATTTCAAGTGGGATTGTGTCCAGTTTTTTTAATGATTATTGCGGAACCGCCTCATCCGATCTCGAAACACAAAAGTTTCTGCAAAAAAACATTTATTTGACCTGAAACAAATGAAAAGAAAAGTGGACGTGACTACTTCCCTGGACTTTCCCATACTGGAAACTGTTCATATCGTCTTTATTCAACAGTCTTTACAACATATCAAAATTTCAACTCGATGACTCACGTCTTCACCGTGATAAGCGTTTACACTTTCACGTAAATTGCGGGTAAATATAAAAGAATGTGTAGTTCAAAACGTGACCACCGAGCTTCTGTAGATGGCGTTAAGTGGACAAGCCGCCACTGTGCTAGTTTATGTATTATTTTCCTCAAAACGGCTGTAGCACCGAGGTGAAATTTTCTAAGTACCTGGAAATTATATTTTCTAGGGAATACAAAATCGATTTTTTTATTTTCGCGGAAAAAGATTCTTTGACGCAAAAATATAACAACCGTTAGAATAAAAAAATTATTTTTCAAAAATAGAGGGGGGGAGGGGGCCGGTGAGCTTACATATATCCACGAGTGTAATATTTTTTTGCATATTCATATGCTCCATTATGCACTGAGCAATTCAGTAAAAACCCCAGCTACCTATCTTGTTTTGTTTATTAATTAAAGGGGTTTAAATTTTCAAACTTCAAAGCTTCGTAGAGGGCGCCACAGATAATTCATGAGATTCTTTAAAAAACAGATCGATAGCCCATTTCGGGGTCTATCAGTGTATGAAGTTTAAAAAAATTCCTGTGGGCAGTTTTTGAGAAATGATTTTTAGAAAATTTCCAAAATTTTGAAAATTTGTAATTTAGGCCCCTTAATATTTTTCAAAACACTTATTATATCACCTCATGTTAGCCTTCATATACTATTCAGAAAAAAAATCAATTGAATCGATTCATCCGTTTTTGAGTAATAGGGCGTTAAACTCAAAATGTTCAAAAAATCATAGCGCCCTTCATTTTAAACCTAGCGAGTTCGGCAAAAAACTAACAGATTTGTCTTATGACCCTCTATCGTTATCCGCGATAAAATTTTCAAAATTTTAATCACGAAAACAGTGATACCAAAAAAACATGCGTAACTTCCGCTTCCGGTTTCGGATTTTTTTGAAAAGCTTATTTTGTCGATGAATTTTTGATACACCCCCGCATTCCAAAGCGCATCAAAATCGGAGCAATACTTTCGGCTGTAGGAGCGTCACCCACCCACACACCCACACACCCACACACCCACACACAGACAGACATTTTTTAAAAACCACTTTTTTGGGTTCCTAGAGGCCCAAAACGGATATTGCTGTGAAAATCTCGATTTCCAAAATTTTCATGATTCCAAGACTTCCCTATACTACCTATGGGTATGGGAAAGTAAAAAGAAAATATTTACATGTTTGGGTACAATGTGCCGGATAGTCCAGATTGATAAATCAAGGTATTTTTAGAAAATTATTAAAAACCTTTACAGTATTTAGACTTCAAGCAAACGTACTAGATTATTTTTATGCAAATATTTCGAAAATACGTACCTTGAAAAATGTGGCGAGTTCGGGCGCAATGAGCTTCTCTGAACAAAATTTGAATAATTTTCACTATTGAAGGCCAAACTCAAAATAAGTGGCAGGGTTATATATAGCACACCAAAATAGTCAGCTACTATTTGTGATAGATTCCAACGCCGCCTAGAGGTGGAGCGAAATAGCTAAATTGGCGCGCTGTGCCTGTCAGATCAGTTGCGCCCGACGGAAGGTTAATACTAAACGACGCGAAAAATTATTCTATTTAATTTAGGACTACTACCATTTTTTTCGATAAAAATGGTGAGCAGGAATATGTATATCCGTTATAAGCCATGTAAATTACCTATGTTCACAGGTATGACCAACCACCCGGTATATGTCAATGTATGTCGTTGACACAATAAAAGCATAATAAAATAAGTCATTATTTACTTCGAAATTTCTGACTTGATAAGTTTTGCATTGGCAGAAATTGCGCTGGTGCACCTCTGCACATTTCTGAAGAAAGTATATACACGTAAAGTTATTATTTACCACTTTGTGCTTATGTTTTTTGTACAGTTGCTGGTTTCGTTTGAACTTACTGTCACCGAAAATAATCAGTTTTGATCGGCATAATTGGAATTTTATTTTCTTTTGTGAAATAAAATGTTAAAGTTCTTTCGTATTTTTTTTATATTGGTTTATTAGCAATCAGAATTACAAATTCTATAAGCTAATGTACTCACATAAGTACAATAATTACAGTACTATGACATTGTGAGAAACCTTCCAGTGAAGTGTCCTCTTCATCCATCCAATAGGTCTGCTGGCCAGCTTCTCTTCAAACGCCTGTCCTTTCGTTCTTCTAGTAGTGGATGTAGCAAGATGTTGTTATGACTTTCCAGTTTTTCATGGTGACTGGCACTTCGTTTTTTAATGACACCTGTGACGTAGGGTACCTTCAGATCATCATGTAGTGTCTGGTTGGAGACGCACCAAGGTGCATTTGTTATCATTCTTAAAAATTTTTATTGACATCTGTGGGTTATAGATATATTGTTTTGCTTGCGCATCCTCAAAGTTCGGCTCCATAGAGCCATATGGGTTTGATTACAGTTTTTATAATAATAATTTGTTCTCAAGAGATGGATTTGATTTTCTTCCAACCAACCAATACATGTCTTTTGTTTTCAAGTCGATCTGCTTCCGCTTTTTGATTATGTGTTCTTTGCAATTTAATTTACTGTCTAAGTGAAGGCCTAAGTACTTAGCTATATTGGACTGTGGTATGTCTATGCCATTAAGGTTGCCTGGTGGACAGTGGTGTTTCCTCAGTCTAAAAGTGACATGTACGGATTTGTTCTCGTAAATTTTTATTTTCCACTTTTCCAACTAGGCTTGCAGTACATCTAGATGGTTTTGTAGCTTTGTGGCACCTGTTTGTGCATTTTGGTCCCTAGCAAGAATTACTATGTCGTCTGCGAACGTTCCGACTGTGGTGTTGGTGGTTGTTGGTAGGTCAGATGTGTATAGCACATACAAAAGTAGTCCAATTGCGCTACCTTGAGGCACTCCCGCTTTTATTTCACATAGTTTTGACACCTCTTGATTCACTCTTGTTTTAAATGCACGGTCACTTAGATACTTGGCTAACGTCTAGAAATGTCGTGGTGCAGAATTCTTTGTTTTCTAGTGCTTCATTAATGTGTTGAATGATTCGATGAGTCTGTTGCACAGTTGAATGACCACTTCTAAATCCAAATTGATGGAGGAGTATCCAGTCATCTGGCTATAGATCTTGGTTTAGTCGTCGGAGTAGTAGTAGTTTCAGGATTTTTGATATTACAGGTAATAAGCTGATTGGCCTGTACGAAGATGCTATTTTCGGATCCTTTCCTGGTTTCGGTATTAATATGACCTCAGCTGTTTTAAGTTGTTTAGGTCAATAATTTAACCTTAGTATTGCAATATATATGTACATTAAGAATACAACTCTGTTCTTGGGAAGTTCTTTTATCATTTTTGGTGTTAATTTATCCATACCTGCCGCTTTTTGGTATTTAAATGGTGTATTTCTTCTTTAACTTCTTTTGGAGTAAATATTCGGATCGGACGGACATTCTCAGGTATGGTGGCAATTTCCTGTTCTATTTCTGCATCAGGTTGGTTGTCGTGAGGTGTAAATGCAATGCTAAGGTGCTTTGCAAACAACTCTGCTTTTTCTGCGTCACTGCGTGCCCATTGTCCTACGATTAGTCCATTTTCGTTTCGAATAGGTGGTACTTGCATTTGTCGATTTTATCGGTTTCCATATACTGTTGTCAAATCGATTTAGACTGGTAAGGTATACTTGGAATGAGTGATCTTTTAGTTCCTTGATTTTTTCTTTGAGTTTGTTATTGCTTTTCCCTGGCTTTTCGTTTGTTTGTAATAAGTTGTTTCAACTCTACTGGTATGGTTTTAGGTCTCTGCTGTGTATCGTTCTGCGGTGTAGCGCCTTGAACTGCTTGTTGAAGAAGATTAGTTAAATTTGTGAGAGCTTCATCAATCTGCGCCGAGGTGTTAAGACTTAAATTGAGTTTTACTGATTGTTCTACGTTATTCCTATATTCTTCCCAGTTTGTTTTCCTATTATGCAGTTTAGGAGTACTGCAGTTTTTTATGGCAAACATGCTGACAGTTGCGATTATCGGTGAAAGGTCTGATGAGAGATCAAAACTTGGAGATGCCTGCATGTACGATGCGGAGATTCTGTCTGTGACAAAAAGTCCAAGAGATCTGGAATCTTCTTCGGGTCCGTGGGCCAATATGTAGGTGTTCCCGTTGATAGATGAGAGTAATGTTTTTCTGATAATAGTTTATGTACTTCTCTGCCTTTTTGTGTTATCAATCGAGATCCCCAAAAAGTATGCTTGCTATTGTAATCGCACCTGCGATAAATTTGGATCCCAGTGTTAGAAAGAATTCTTTAAATTCTTCCTTCTTAATGTTGTGTCGAGGTGGACAGTATACTGATGCTATAGTTAAGTCGAACGGTAAGATTTTTACTTTAATGATTGTTCCTGCAAGTATTCTTTGTCAAATTTTGGAAGCTCGTAGTGATTAATACTACTTTTAATGAGAATTGTACTTCCGGCGTGTGTTTTATTATCTGGATGATTACTGTAATACGTTTTATATTGTGGTATGTTAAAATAGGATTTATTTGTGAAGTATGTTTCACTGATTAGGAAAACATCGATGAAATTGTTATCAAGAAATAGTTTAATTTCTTCTTTATGCTGTTGGGTGCCCTTGGCATTCCATGTTGCAATTCGTAATAATTTAGTCATTGTGCATTTTATTTATGAGTGTTGACAGCATGTTTAAAACAATACTGTTTTGTTGAATTAGCTGGTTAAACATTGATTTAATTCTTCCAAAAATCTGTTTAGTGTTATGGCTGTCGAATCATCTCCTGTTTGAGGGTTCTGATATGTGCCCCTCAGTGCATCTGCGTATGTGAAGTTTTGTCGTACTTGTCCTGTTCTTTCGGCGTTAGGAATTGGATGTCTGGGTGTTGCGTAATTAGGTCCTGCTTGAGTTGATTGGATATTTAACCTGTTATTCGCATTTTGAGGTTTTAAGGGTCTGTGGTAGAATTCACATCCCTTATAGTTCGCTGGGTGCGGACCTTCACATAAGGCACACTTTGCAGGGGTGTTTTTTTCTTTTTTGCAGCTGACAGTACTTTGTGGTCCTCCACACTTCACACAAACAAACGGTCTTGCGCAATACGTTTTAGTATGTCCGTACTGTTGGCATCTCGAACATTGAACTAAACCGCTATTCTCGGTGGCTCTACTTGTACGATGTTATTTTGGATTTTCTAGATTTTATATACGTCTTTGTTATTGTTGAAGGGTTCCAGATCAAGAAAAAATAAGTTTAATGGTTTCTTAGTTTTTCTTTGTCTGGCATTAATTATGTTTCGCACTTTGTGTCCGTTTGTGGTTAGTGCTTCTTTGATTACATTGATGTCCACTGTTGGTGTAGATGTTTAATGACCACTCTGTAGGCCCGCTCTTCTTTCGGCTGGTTAAGTGTGGTGTACGATATTCTATTATTTCATGTGTTTAACCAGTTTTTGGTAGGTGCCTGGAGTATTACAGATAATTTTTACTGTATTATTTGCCAAAGTTTTTGTGGTGTATTGTTCATTTTCTGCAATATCTTGTAGCGCTTTTACCATATGGGGGAAATTTTCTACGCCGTAACAAAGATAGGCGGGCGTTTTGGAATACTAATACCAGAGTTGTTTGTATTTCCGGTTTGTTCAGCGCTACTATCGAGTACATTATATGTGTTATTTAATTGTATTGTTGGAGTTTCGTTTTCCGGGCTGACATTTATTTTTCTTTTTTTGTAAGTTTAAATTTTTGCCATGGATTTTCTTTTTGAAGCTCGTTTTCAAGCGTATTATACTCTTCATCACTAGTAGAAGACATTCTGTACAAATCCTGATTGTCGTTGCGTTGCAGGGTGTTTATGGTCGAATTAACTTGCTGTGGTAAATAATAATTATTGGTGTCCATCATTAACGGCTGACATTTGGTTTATTTGTTGATTGATAAAGGGCATTGCTGCCTGATTGTTAGAGGATGTTCCCTGTTGATTATAAAACATACCTGGCCCGTAAAAGCCTTTCCATGGTCACCTTTATTCATTTAGAATTTATCACTATGTTGCACTGCGGTTTAAAGCTGATTATTGTTGCTGTCGCGTTTCCTTATTTATAGAAAATAAAACCAGTACGAGGCACTCGCACGTCCGCTCTCGATAACGGTTGAAGACGACTAATCTCGTAAAAATTAAATTTAAGAAATGGTAATCTATGACGTTTTTCATATAGGATGATGAAAAAATAGGGGTCATAAATTTGCGTACGTGTTTTATATAACAAAACATGAAAACTGTTCAAATAGATTTGGGTCCGGAAACGCTTCCTTTCCGAGTTATTACGCTACTAAGGTAGTTAATGAATGCTAGTGTAAGTACTGGAAATCAGTTTATTCAATAAAAACAAAGAAAATTGTTTATTCAATTATGCTTAATTACAATTGTTATTAAAGTTGCAAGAGTTGTTCAAATTGGCCCCCTTGAACTCGCAAGCAACATTCAATGCATCTTCTCATAGATTGCCGAACTCCCTCAAAGACTCCTGGAATGTTGAGAATCTGTTTGGAGGCGTTCACGTTTGCGCAATTCATTGATGTCATCTACAGGCGTCACGTAAACCAAAGTTTTTAAATGACCCTAAAAGTAAAAAGTGAGCGCGGGGGCCACACTATCGGTCCTCCTCTACCTATCCAATGTTTACGGTAAGTTTCTCTTAGAAACTGCCTCGCAACGCCACTAAAATATGGTGGAGCATCGTCATGCATAAACAGTATTAGCTCATTCTGCAATAAGTCAACATAGAGTTGTCCGTTCAATATGCCAGGCAAAAAGTGAGGTTCTATCAATTCATCACCAACAATGCCTGCCCATACGTTGACACTGAATTTTTGTGGATATCTACTTTGGAAGTAACTATGCGGATTTTTATCGGCCCAGATATGATTATTATGAATGTTGAAAATTCCATTTCTGTTGAAACCTGCTTCATCGGTAAATAGTACCGAATTAATGAAGTTCGGGTTCAAATTAAATTTTCCAGAAAACCATTGACAGAAAAGTACTGGCGGTTGATAATATGTTGGATAGAGAACTTGGACGGGCTGAAGGTGGTAGGGGTGCAGAAGCTGGTCGTGAAGGACTTGCCAAACTAAACGTTGTAAAACATTACATGTGCAGCTATTTATCTGGAGCTTGTTGAAGGATCTTGTATTACGTGGTTTAAAATATCTTCCTCTTTATCAGGTGTTAAAGCAGCTTCCATACTAAACTTTCCTGTGTCCCTAAGACGTCGATTAATCGACGCGAAAAATCTTCTATTTGGTAGCTTTGTATTTGGAAACGTTTGCAGATAGAGACGCCTAGCTTCCATTTAATTACAATTTGCACGTCTATACATTAAATGCATATCGGCTAATTCGTTATTGGTAAAACAGTTCATGATTCAAAAGATATCAAAAGAGTTACTTGCAGAATGTCAATAATTTCGTGAAAAAAGACCGATTGGTATACAGATAACAACGTCAAAAGTGACAGTGAGAATAATAAACAACTAACAAATACCAAATTAGACAAGAAGTAACGAAGTAAATATCGCATTTTATCTTAAAGGCCACTATTACGTGTGACTACATTAATAGTGTGATAACTCGGAAAGGGCGCTTTGCCGGATCCATACTTATTTGAACTTTTTTTCCATATTCTGTTACCTATATAGAACACGTACCCAAATTTATGACCCCTACTTTTTCATCACTCTGTATAACATGCATTACATCCCAACAGTTTAGGGAAAAAGTTGCTCTACTAGCTCATGGTCCTATACCGGGTGACAATGAGACCATGTCCCTATCTCCTTTACTTATCAACGGATTTGGAAAAACTTTTTAAAAAGGATATTAAACATAGTTTCGGATTGACAGATAGATATAATCAGAATGGCCGACTTCTGGTTTCACAGGATATGCGATTAACTTTCATTTGTTAAATAGATCGCCTTCTATTTTGATAATTTTCGAAATCTACGGCTCAAATTACATATGACAGTGTTGCCAAATTTTTATTAAGTATAACAAAAAAAATCAGTTTTAGATAAAGTAGTACATGATGCATATTGTTAAATTGATAATTAAATTTCCTATCTAATAGCAAAATGGCCCTTGGTAGGTGCCATTTTAAAAAAATTACGCCTCAAAAAACTACGTTTGGCAAATGTTATTCGTTTAAGAAGGATATGTCATTGATCTAATTAGTGAAAAATAGCTATTATTATAAGTTACTAGTCAATTATGATAAAAAATAAAATTTGAGAAAAAGAGTGTTGTTTAGAAAAGTGAAAATATGACTATCGGATGTAATTTGAGCCGTTCATTTCAAACAATATAAAATATACAGGGTGATCCATTTCAAAAACCAAAGATAATGACACTGCCGGTAAAACCGGAAGTCGACAATTTTAACTATACCTATCGGTCAATCAGAAATTAAGTGTAGTATCCACATATCAAGTGCCATCCAAATCGATTAATATATAAAGGAGATACAAGCATGGCCGCCATTGTCACCCGGTCTACAAAGGCTTCAACCATTTATACCAAGGCTTAGGTCCGGGTTATATTAATATGGACGCAAGTGTTGAGGAATTAGATAAAGGTGTTGTGTAGGCAGTAATAGAGAGAAACTCAAATTTATAAGAAAGGTGTCTTATTATTATTTAGCCACAATCATTTTCCCTGCTTGTATGAAATCTTGTGATGTGAGGGGCGATTTTAGGTATTGCATGCAACGTTGTAGTCAAATTCACATATACATAATATTCAATAAAACAACTATAGAGCTACGTAATAGTTCAATAAATACGCAATTTCTTGTAGTAGGTTATTTAAATGAATATATTATTAGAATAATATTGAGAACGTAAGTGCAAGAAACTAATCGTAAACAGCAACGTAAGATAAACTTTCAATTCAAATAGAACAAAATGCAGAAAACGAAATCAGTTTTGTTAATGTGTACGTTAGTTGTTTAAATCCACATCAATGTACAGAGAGAAACAACTTTATTAATAACAAAGTGCAGCTGCTTGCATTTTGCAAGTTGCTTTGTAACACAGCATACTTATCTATCTACACAGACAAAGTTTTGATTTAAAAATATTTTCAATAATTCTAACTATAAATATGATGGTGGACTATATGAATTGAATCGCTTAATATAGATTCTGAAAATTCTATTAATATCTTCTTTTCTAATCGAAATGTGGTAAAAAAATCTAAAACATTTTTCGAAATAGTTCCTCGAGCATCGAACCAAAGGCCATATACCTCGAATTGTCTTTTCCCATATTTTGTACTGTATCTTCTATTTAGCGATTCACTGCAGCTTTCATAAATAGATTGCTTTTCACGTTGCACTTTTTCGCCTTGGTCTTCATTGTTCGTTTCAAACCGTATCGTAGGGTCCACTATTATTGCTCTCTGTGATTTATTGTCAAATGCTACAATATCGTTATACCTATTACTCCCGTTGCTATCAACTGCGTAAACTTCCTCATAACAATCAAAACCACGCTCACTGAGAAGACTGGTGATTTCATGTTTTATTTTATGATGGCGATTAATAATCATCAGGGAATTAAATGAACAACTGCCGATTACATGAGCAGGAGTTTCATTCTCTTTGCCGCATCGACGGCAAAGGTTCGACATGTTATTCAATGTATTCCCAGGTACACCGGCCAAATTTGCATAATTTGTTGATAACTTCAATGCTGAAGTCCATTCTGAAGATGAGAGAGTATTCTTGTTAATAACAAAGTTATTAGCTGGTGGATATGTTGAAAAATGTTTGACACCGACCCCTTGATATCTTTTGGAACACCATTCTTGAAATGCAGACTCACGAAGAAGCGATCGCATTTCTCGTGAACTTTTACCATTTACTTTCAGCTTTTCTTGGCAAAACTGCATTTCTCGTTTACAGTCAAATATTTCTTGGAAAAGTAAATCATCAATACGTGATAGTTTTTTAGCAATTGAAAAATGTTGTAGGAATGCTTCCCAACTGCAGTTTAATATTGCCAATCCTCTAAATTTTCTTGGTGAATACAGCATTGATGTACACGTAGAACCGGGAAGGCCAATGATGGTTTTTACATTTCTGCGTATGATTGTATCAACACCGTTCAATATATAGTCAGGTATTTTATTTAACGGTGCTGATTGAAGAGGGTATATTAACATAGGAAAAATGTATTGGTTAATTATGTTTAATTTTTGATCAGGTTTGAGAAGCGGTGATGTAACTAACTTTTCAAAATTCTTCTCAAAGGTTTGTAACACGTCAACATCAAATACAATTTGATCTGTAAAAGTACATCCCAAATATTTTATTCTGTCAGTCTTTTTGATGCAGTTTGTATGTGTAAACAAACGTGTTCATTACATGTAATGAAAAAACTGTAATTTATATTTATTTCAAAATAGAATGGATCAGAACGCTCTATTTCCATTATGGCAAAACATATTAATCTATGAGATATTCACTTACGATAATAATAACAGTCTGGTAAAAGTTCAGTAATTTCAACTTCGTAAGGATAATAAGTCAGTCGTCGAGAAACCGAAGTCGCAGAGCACAAAAACTGAGAAAGAATATTTGATGGTCTAATTTACACCGAAAGCTTGTAATCTTTCTTTATAAACAGTTAAGTACTGCAACTATATGACGAGAGCGCTCCGAGAAGTTAACTTTATTCTACGCGTGGAAATGTTCACGGCTGAAGCGTAATAAAGCACTTCAACCGACTACATCCTGCAGTCTACCGTGATTAAGGCAGAAAATACTACCTGAAATAAGTTGCGAACCGAAGTCTGTTTCCCTAAAGTTTTATTCGCATGACGTAACAGCAACATTGTGATAAATTCCCTCTAACAACAAAAATGAATTATCTCTGAAGGTTTGTGATGTTTCATTATTACGCTGTAACTTCTAAGCCTGTTTTTGTTGTACTGGCAAATTTTAGTTCGTGACCACGAATTATTTACCTTGATGGAATTAACTGTAGCAGTCTTTTTCACATAAAAATTGGGAAAAGACGTAATATTGCTGTTAAATATTGTATGTACTTCTTTCAACAAAAGCTCATGTTTTTGTACAACTATTTATTTCAGTAACTTCACAAAAACCAATATAGACGAAAGAACTTGATAGAAAAAATTCTAATCTTTGACAAATAAGTTTAGATAAGAGTCCAACAGAGACAATAAAATGTATCGTTGTAAGGTGATTCTAAACATAAATGGGGCACCAAGTTCGAACACCTAACAATATCCAAAACGAGTTGGAGTTCCCCAGACGGACAAACAAAGAACCAAAATGATCACACATTAATCGACCTGGACCCACATCACTACCTCTTAGAGTACAAACTACAGGCCGGAATCTCTAAGGTGAAAAAACAACAAGGTGACAAACATCATCATGATCCTGGTGCTGTTGTTTATCATTTCTAGTTTATTCACACCTCTAATAGTAATGTATATGTCTAGGAAGCTTTATTTCCTCCTGCTTGTAAAGTTTAATACCCGACGTCTAGCGTCTGTGAATGTCTTTATTGTAGCAAAAGCAGATGAGTAATTATGTGGTTATATTGAAATAGGGCATAATATCTGGCTAATTGATTAAACAGTACCTAGATATTCTAATAGCCGGATTTTCAAGTACGTAATAAAATCACACAAGAATTTAAATGTTATTATTTAAGTCGTGTTGGGCATAAAAAACTTATTTTTTCTACTCCTTGTTTCGAAAGTACGCTTTTTCTCCCTGAAATTAGGGCCCAAAGTAGGCAATGTCCTCCCTAGGGAGAAAAATAAATTCTGAGGGAGAAAAAATTAAATTTTTCTCCCTAGGGAGCAAAATAAAATTTTCTCCAAATAAAATTGATAACAAAATCAGAATTTATTTTTTAACATTAATTGTACAATTATTAAGATTACTAAAAATGATCTTAGGTGATACAGATTCAATAACATACTGGATCTTGATAAACGAAATTTAGAATGAAATCCAAAATAATAAATCATAGAAATGATTTTAAAAGTGAGTCGTAGAAAAAGTTATATGTATTACTCTGGAGTAAAGTGTTATCGCCTCCCTTAGATTATTATTTCTGCCCTCGCTCGCTAACGCTCGCTCTGACATAAAAATAATCTGCGGGAGGCAATCTTACACTTTCCTCCCTAGTAGTACAAATAACTATTTCCACGACCGGAAGTAGAAGTCGGTTTCTATAACATCAAAATTGTGACAGAAGTAAAACATTTACTACCTAGAGACTAAATAAGACAAAAAGGAGTTTTCATTATGACTGACAGAACAATTATGTCAAATTCGAGGTTATCAGGTTAGATATTGGGTCAGTTTTGACACAAACTGACATAAAAACCTAACCTGCTAACCTCGAATTTGACATAATTGTGAGCTCTTGTCATAATGACTTACAGTGCCACCAACTTTAAACTTTACCATAGGCTACTAATTTTAAAATAATTGTAACTAAGCTGTCAATAAATGACGTTTAAAAAAACGGGTTGTCGTTTTAAATCTTCCTGCAACGTGAAAAAAATAGTATATGCAACTCGGAGAGAATGGTATTTTGCTTCAGTGCAATTTCGCCCTCGAGTCAGAAATTGTTCCTCAGCAAAATAACGCATTTCTCTCCCTCATTGCATAATCTACTATTATATTTCATTATTAGAAATTAATGAATAATTAACAGTAATAGCCAATTGTTCATTACAGTATATATGATTTTTCCTTCGAACACATCTTGTTCCATACAACATCTTTAAAAGTTTTCTTTAGGAAATATTACAGTTCCAATGCTTTGGTGTGGTTATCCATGGTGATATAAACACAAATAAGAGAGGCAAAAAATATTATCACCCCCGGGAAGTAATAAAAATTGGCTCCTGCTAGTTGGAAATTGATTATTTTGCTTTCACAAATTAGGGCGCAAAAGCTGACTTTCTATATAGTGAGTAGAAAAAGTTATTATGAAGGCTATTGTAAAGCATGTATAATGCTATAGGGCAGCAGGCTGCGTTGATCGAAGATATTAATATATTAAAGTATAGCGTATTCCCATAGGAGTAAATAGAGTAATATAATACTATTTGAGGCTGTAGAAAAGTTAGTGGAAAGTTATAAAAATTTAATCACAACATCCAGCCATAATACAATCAACTCAGGTATATACGACAAAAGTGCACATAAAACTTAAGGGTGGAACAGAGTTGCCAGTGTAAGCACAAGTTATAACTTTTTGTTTAAATAAGAGACAAGTACTCATGTGAAATCGCCTGTATGCGCAGTTGTTTTCAATGTTGACGTAATTAAATATGGTGGATCCATAAACACTAACATTTTGAATCTCGAAGTACTCCCACAAGTTATTTTTATTATTTGATCATCTTTCATGCCTTTAAAGTTTATTTTCTGAAAATGTTTTACTTTCAATTACCTGGTATTATTACAATGAAGATACTAAGGAAAATGAGGACATCTTGAAAACTTAAACGTTCGCTATTTTATAGCAACTACTTTTAATTTTATAAAGGAATAAAATAGATCAAAACCATGGAAAGAGCTGCCTATGCTAAAAATTTTAACAATTGTTATAAAAAGTAACTACAGTTTATATATGCAAAGTAAAGAGTATACAAAATAACAATGTTGCACTATTACCTCTATAACTGTTTATTTGATCGACCAAAAAAAGATGGACCCACTTAATAATTTAAAAAACGTCGCTTCATTTCATTATTACTCGTTTCTAGGGTTTTATAAGCGGTTCGAAATTTTGTTCGATATACATCATTATTTACATAACAATGAAATTCTATTGTTGCGTGCAATATGAGAGACGAGTAATACCTCCGGCGTCTTATTAATGCTTGCTATAGGCATTGTGGGTGGGTCTTTGCAAAGCTATTATTAAAAAATGTGCAATCAATTCTCCTATTATAGGTTCTTTCAATACTGTTTGCTGTTGCCGCTACATTGAAAACTATAATTTAAAGCATTCATTATATCATTGACTCTGCTTGTTAATAGCGAATGGAAGATTATTTAACATTCAGAACTAGAGAGAATGGTATCGCAGGTTGTTTAGGTTTAACAATGTTAGTTCTTTTAGTTAATACAGCTGCTATCTTAACACAACTTAATTGGAAAAGTTCCAAAACGCTTTTCAGACAAGCCCTTTACTTTGATAGAGTTCCAAATGCAAGCAGAAACATAAGTTTTTTTCTAAGGTAACTTTGACTAATCTTTTTTTTTTAATAAGTTAACCGTTGCGGCGCTGCTGAACACTAACTTTGAACAGGCAGTATCCACAGCAAAGCATCCTGACAATTGGAGAAGGGTTACGAACCCACTCGACTGTAATCTACCAGGATCACTTTAGATCTAGAAATATGTGCAGACTAAGGATTATGATGATTATTCCACTCCTTATAACATCAACCAATGAAAAATTGTAAAAATTCATACATGTACTAACTTTTGATAATTGTCAAACAATGTATCTCTTTGATATGAACGCATGCGCTAATTATAAGGAAGGCGGTACGTAGTCGCCATGCATATAATTTAGAACGCCAGTAAAAACGCCTCGCAGAGCGCTTAGTTTTAAATAACACACCAAAATCTGCTAAAACGCAGATTTCAGCAAACTAAAGTAAGAAAACAATAAACGAACAAATCTTTTAAAAACTACATTTCGCCGGGGCCAAAAATAAAACCATTGCCGCTTGCGAAGAAACAAAAGCTTTTACGGCAAAAACCCAGCGCGGTTTCAAATTCAAAAGGAACAGCATCCAAAGGGCGAAATGACCGGCACATATAAACATAAAATATCGAAGGAAGATTCACTGCCCCGTACCGAAATTGAAAATGCAACGTAGACAATCTAACAGCCACGCACTTAAAAAACGTAAAGAAAAAAGGAGCTTTGTAAGCCGCTTAGGTACACGGATTAAAACAGGTAGATAACACCGCGCAAGTGTTACATAAAGAAGTTCAAGTGTCGACCTCGGATAATCCACAATAAACAACCCCGGGCGATAACCATTTCTTTTATAAACAAATGTCACGCAATAATTATAGCCCCGTAATGTTGATACACATATGGGCGTGTGACATATCGTTGAACGCGTTTTCTTACGAGGAAGACAATATACGACATTAGACAAATTGGCGTGAGTAATTAAGGACGCCAAAGCAAAAAGCAATTAAAAGCAACGAATTCTCTCCCGCAGAACGTATTTGTCGTTTTTACAACACAACCCTGAGATTTGGGAGAAATTAAGGAGGTGGTTTTCTCTGATAAAGAACGAACCCTGGAAAAGTAAGGCATTCGATTGATTTCTAATCTCAAGTCTTCTACCAGTTCTAATAGATCTCTGATCTTAGAAGTTCATCTGGAATAGGAACGCCGCTTCCTTTCCTAAATAACGCCGCCGTCGACGCTTGAGATTGCTGCAAGCCCCTAGCCCGTTGCCACAGCCTTCTCCAGCCGCTGTTACTCCAGGAGCGTCGCTATCAGCACCACCTCCTCCAGGTCGTTTCTTCAGCCGCTGTTACTCCAGGAGCGTCTCCATCAGCACCACCTCCTCCAGGTCGCTTCTCCAGTCGCTGTTACTCCAGGAGCATCGCCATCAGCACCACCTCCTCCAGGTCGCTTCTCCAGCCGCTGTTACTCCAGGAGCGTCGCCATCAGCACCACCTCGTCCAGGTCACTTCTCCAACCGCTGTTACTCCAGAAGCGTCGCCCTCAGCACCGCCCGCTCCAGGTCGCTTCTCCAACCGCTGTTACTCCAGGAGCGTCGCCATCAGCACCGCCTCCTCCAGGCCGCTTTTCCAGCCACGGCTACCCCTGGATCACCGCCCCCGCCTCCGCGTGTTGCTGTTCACTGCAGCAGGTCGACCAAGTAAGCCGCACGCTATAATACTCCCCGGAGCCGCTCCAAGAAGATCCTACGATGAACGTTCACCTGCCTCAAGGGACGGCGTGTTCTGATCGAGGTTTTCATTACAGCACCAGGGAGCTGTTAGAGCGACTGTTTGGGCCTTCCCCGCCCAGCTCCAGGCCTCCAGGTGCATATACAGCCCCAGGTCGCCGCCCCCGACGGAACGACTCCTCCGCGCTGCCCCCGCAGGCCCGATCGGGACAACACCCCCACGGGACGCCAGGCCATCGAAGCCGGCACCCGTGAAGGCCTACCGTGGCACCGCACCCAACAGGATCGTTTCACTTGCCGCCCCCGCCGGATAGACATAGATTTTTGTTTACGCCCCGAGGAGCCGGCCGAGTTTGAGGAGCTGTGGGAGGAAGTGCGTCTGGCTCATCAGCAGCCCGCTCGCCGCCGTTCCGTGCGGTGCTGCTTCCCCCGCGCCGCGCCGCCGCCGTCATCACCCGCAACTCCGAGGGAAGGGATCCCCGGCTGAACGCTTGTCTACGCCTCCGTTCGCTGCTGCCGCTCGTCCATTCGCCCCGCCGCATCCCGGGAGTCCGACGGTTCCACCGCCACCGCCGCTCCCCACGTTCAATACCAGCCCAGAAGCCCGGGCCCGATGCGTCGCCGTCCCCAACCTGCCGGCAGTGCGCTCCCGCGTGTACTCAGTGCTGTGATAGTCCGGTCGGCAGATACTTTCTACCTGGACACAATTCCCAAGTTAATGAAATTTTGGGATATTGTTTGGGGATGGTATGGAGTGCAGAATCTGAGTTTTCGACCTCGAGGACCCTGTGCTAACTCGGGGAGGGCCAAAAAACCTCAAAATTTTCGGACTTTTTTCGGTTTTTTGCTTATATCTTCTGAACCATGTGTTTTTCGAGAAAAACATTTTTATACAAAGTTGTAGAGCATTGCATTTCCTTCAATTTTGATTGGTCTAAATTATTTGTTGACTCAATATTTACTGAGATACAGCAGTTGAAAGATGGAACACATTTCTCAAAATGTAAGAAACACGAGAAAAATCCAGGTTTCTGCCGCATAACTTTCATTTTTCAGCATATATATGTATAGCATACATACTATGCATGTATCTGACTGTTTAGTACTAATGCAAATCCGTTGAAATAGAGTCATAGGGTCTACTGTGAACTTCTTGTTTTTATTTTTGAGAGAATAGGAATAGGATGCTAGACTAACCACCTTATCCTTCCGCTTCAACTTCAGGTCTTGAAAATTGTCTTATTCCAAACAGGTCTTCATGCTAGTGATGCCAACAGTTCGCGCTATGTAGCAGTTCATCCCATCAGGAGCAATGGCCCCTGTGCCAATTGACATTAGATCTTGCATATTTAGGAGTGGTGGGTGGTCAGCCAACCAATCATTAAGTTTCTTGATATCAAGATTATCCCTAGCAGCGCCGGAAGGCCTCATATCTACGTGCTGCTCAGTGGTCTCTGGGCGAACTCCGGTGAACACTTCAATGTGCTCATTGATACTTTGGAGGCATAGCATTCCCACTATCCATCGAGATAGCACACTGTCACAAACAGCCCACCATGGTTCGCATATAGACCTGCTCTATGGTCATGTCCGACCAGATGGCTGATCAGAATTTATCTGTTCGGCGAATAGCAAAGTAGCCCTTGGTGGTAAACTTTTCATATTTTTCAGGATCCATCTTGTCTTTCAAGTTGATCATATCTTGGGTAGTACAAATGTGCACTCTTAGCGTAGTTCAAATGGCACGCTGCATGAAAGTATGGAATCATTTCTCTGACTGAGTCAAGGTGGAGGTTCCAGTCTCCTGCACGTTCGGCTCTGATAAATTTTTTCATAAGGGCACACATGCGAAAACATTGGATCTACAGTGCAGCAGTTGGCCCTCTTTCCTCAATATTCTTCAGCACTTGTGCAAATTTAGCAGCCATAGCTTGTAATGCTGGATCCTCAGAACCTATCGCGGGTTGGCTGAAAGAATCAACCACTGTATCCAGTGCAAACAAGTCTGCCTCTTTTAATCCCATTACTTCAATTATCAAACCACCTAAAGCAACGGAAGCAAGGATATGTGCACGTACACCCCTGGCATAAGCATGTCCAAACAGAATCTTATCAACACTGTTGACTCTTCTTCAAATTGAATATCCATGGCCACAATCGTTAATAGATACAATGATCACTCAGAAATACGTTTTTTTCTGCTTTTTACTTTGTTTACGCATTTCCAATAGCTCTTCACAAACTCACAAAACGATCACAAGCAAATTTATTGAAATTTGGACAGGATAACGTCTGTCGGGTGTGCTAATTTAAAATATAGAATAATAACTATGTATAGTATACACATAGATATGTTGAAAAATGAAAGTTATGAGGCAAAAACCTGCATTTTTCTAGTTTTTTTACATTTTGTTTCATATTTAAACTGCTGTATCTCGGTAAGTATTGAGGCAACAGATAATTTTGATTAAAATCGAAGGAAATGTAATGCTCTACAACTTTGTATAAGGGCGTTTTTCTCTAAAAGCGCATGCTTCAGAAGATATAAGCAAAAAACCGAAAAAAGTCCGAAAATGTCGAGGTTTTTCGGCCCTCCCTGAGTTAACACAGGGTCCTCGAGGTCGAAAACTCAGATTCCACAACCCATACCATCCCCAAACGATATCCCAAAATTTCATTAACTTGGGAATTGTGTCCACGTAACCCCTCTCATTATGTACCTGCCGACCGGACTATGAGTGAATAGTGGTCGCGCCCCAACCACAAACCATGAGACTTTGAGACATTTATATATAGATTTTAGTATTAGCGAACCATTAGTTTTAGGCTTGTGTTTTCCTTATTTGCTGTATAACTAGTGTAATTTGCGTGACCTTAAATAACACATTAAAGTTTTATTTATTGTGTGACCATTTTCGGTGTGTATTTATTCTTCAGCTCTCTCTAGTCTCTACCCTTGGTCGCCAAGCCCGATCTGCTGAGCTAGGTGGGTAAAGGGAACGCACTTCGCCATTTTTATAACCGTCGCCACGTCGTCGAGTGTAAGGCCTGTAGCGAGTTGTGTTATCTTGTAATCAGAAATGGTTATTTGATAATCAAGAACCCACCAGTTGCATTATATGTATATCATTATACCACTCTCAATAAAATCAACCCATGAAAGATGGTAAAAGTGCATAGTTACATATATACTAACTTTTGATAATATACATAGCAACAAATTCTTGACTAATGACTGCTAGTCAAATGCCTTCAAAAACATCGTGTTATCTACTGAAAGTACAATCGTCATAGCAACAACACTAACTGTACTTTTAATATTTATAAATAAACTGTTCAAACGGTTTTTATTGACTCGCGATATAATCTAGCCAAAGGCAACTCGTGTCTTCTTGATTTTCAAAACATTTCTGTTTCCACTTGATATATTGCTTATAACTCGTGTAAACAGAAATGATTATTCGATAATCAAGATCCCACCAGTTGCATTATATATGATAATGCAAACTCATCTTCACTTTAATCTTATTCTAAGATTACTAATTGGTCATTATTTGAATCATCATACAGGGTTTTCAACAGCTCCATGTGGTAATTCTATGGTTAAATTCACAGATATTAACAAATTTTCAGTTTTAAATGAAACGTACAAAAATGTGTTTGTAAACGATTATACCTTAGAAAGTAATCTGCAAAATCAATATTTTGTCATAAAATGGCGCCGACTGTTGTGTAGTTTTTCTCATTAGCAGAGCTCTTAGCAAGCAAATTTAGTTTACCTAATATATTTTTATGCAAACCAACTTAGGGTTCAATATATTCGATTAGAAATGTACATTTTCTGCTTCGATAACTAAAATACTAAGGCACTAAATTCTATTTGACATGTGGTTCAGTTTAATGTAATGATAAATAGACTGTTACAACTTCGATCGCAATGAACGTGTTTTGATTTTTTTTAAACATAGTTGGTGATTAGTTGCGCGTAATGTGTACTTTGGTGAGACCATATAACCATTTTGAAAGTTATTTGAAGGTTTTAGTTTTAGCGGTTATTGATTTAATTAGTTTTGACTAGTAAATTCGGGATTTGACTAAATTCGAGCATTAACCTAGCATTCACATAACAAAACCCTGTTATTTACTATAGAATGTTACTCGCGTCCCTTGAACTTCAGTTCAGTCACTTGCATAAATAATACACATCGTGTTCTCTCTAATATCTTACTTTTAAAAATATAATTTTCTTTCCGCACAAAGTAATTTATGTTTGTACATAAAGGAAATAGCCTAGAGTCAATATACTTAGTTAGCAATGTAACACGTGAATCAAAAACATATAGTAAGCTAACCATTCATGTAATGTACTAAATATATATTCACTATGATATGTTTTTATCGGACTTTTTCCACTGTCTAGGGTGTATATCACACAACGTTTCGGGAGTTTTGATCTAGTCTGTCTTCAGGTGTTTCGAAAACCTTTGGTAGTCATTTTAAGGTAAACCGTTGCTTTTACGCTTATTAATAACCTTAAATGACATTTACAATCAAGTATAATTATTAAAAAAAATTCATTAGTCGGTACGTAATAGCACAGTATAAATAGAGTCATTTCACTCGCCGCAAAATGTGTCCGCAGCTTCCAAATGCACGCAGCCTTTTGCGCAGTAGTTCTCTGCTCACCTAACCTGTTCCCTATTCTGTTAATCCCACTTTTAACATTTAAAGCGCTTTAAAAATGTGGGCAATGGCAATCTGAAAGTATCAGCTAAAAATTCATAATTGTATTCTAGGTTATCATGGATAAATAATCACAAGACGGGAGTAGATCAAAACTCCCGAAACGTTGTGTGATATACACCCTAGACAGTGGAAAATGTCCGATAAAAACATATCATAATAGACCACTGCCAAAAAATGACATTCAGAGAACAAATATATTCACTATGTTTTAAAATAACGTTTAATAAAATTATATTAAATTTCATGACGCTGTTATTACTTGCTCTTCACCTTTGTCAATTGTAACTTGTAGCTATGCAACATTTATGTAAATACCACACTTTTTTTCGAAATCATATACGTATTAGATATAATTTCATTAAAAAGCAATCGCCATAGTGCTCTCTTTGAGTATTTACATGATCTCGATGTTTTTGTCGAAATAAGTTTCTATGAGCTAGTTCAGTACCCACTGCTATTCGGATTATACATATCGCCTTTGTTGCTTCTAATATTCATCCCTTTAGCGCAAACACGAATCAAGGTTGAGTAACTAAGGGAGAAGGAAGAAAATCGTCTCATTAGAACTGTTGTATTAAGAGACTTGTGAGTGGGCGTATTAGCATGGTGTAGCACCCAGTTGCTCAAACGCACATGGTTTCTTAGTAACCTCAAAACATCACAGTAAACAATTATCACACACAACATCACACAAATGTTTTAATGTTAACAAGAAAAACGATCATTGATTTCACATCGTTCTCTACTTTTCTTGCTTTTTTATAGTTGCTAGAAAATATTCACACAGCTTCCTTCACCTGACAGGGTAGAAGAAATGAAGTTGGGATTATTTATTATAATGTTCCACAACTCAATTCAACAAACTCAAAAGTATATGAGTTGTTATCTGCAAATTCTTCAATTCACTTTACCTACCTTTAATACAGTTTGCAGTGTTATTAATTGATATTCGTTCATTATTTAAACGGCTTCACTAGTCATCTATTTGGGCTTGGCTTCTTAACAAAAAACAAAATCTGTCAGCATTTGACGAGTCTTAACACTTAACTGTACTTGTCCCGGCTTTTCGCTAAAATTTAGTGTAACTTCTATAGATAATGCCTTCTTGGATATTTCGGTACAGAATAGTTGATTCTTGTTAAGCAAAATATACGTTGGTTGTTTTATTTCAGTAGTTGAAATCGCTTCTTTAGATAAAATCTTTGTGTTATGGTAATGTGTTTTATGGTTGTTGTTGCAAGACGTTCTGCAGTTTTTAGACTTTTTAACCTCTGGTTCACAAACTGTGGATTCGATTCCGACAGATTTCAACAGTCACAAAAATATAGCTAGGAGCGTAGTCCCGATTAACGTCTAAAAACCCTCAAAGAGACGAGGCCGATGCCCCTGCACTGAAGATGTTTACAAGAAGGCTGACAACGATGCTAACATAATGGGGCAACTGAAAATGTAACTAGAGCAATAAGAAGTTCTTTTGTATGAAATTTCGTTTTAATGTGTTTAATATAGGGCAAACATTTAACGAAAATATATGTTTAATATATGCTGTAGTGAGGAGTAGTTTAATCCTTTATGAGCTAAGTTTACAAGAATATTTAACAAGAATTCGCGGTCACATTAAGAAGAAATATAAATTACTGAAATTTTACTTGAATTAGAGCTAGTAACGAATGCCGTTTGGTATGTAAAAGAAATTTACCATTAATTAAAGAATTGATCATATGTTTTTTATTTCACGATAGCTAATCATATTTTAATTACTCGGTTAACGAACATTTTTCCTTTTCTAAGAAAATCCGCCGTTTAATTAATGCTGGGTGGATATTCATTAGTTGCTTTTAGCGCCGGTTGTTGGCGCGGTTTCTGTAACTATGCGTATTACTATCGGTTAGTTGTGAAATTGAAAACAAACATTGCTTTAAAATAGTACAGAATCGCGTGTAATTATTACCTTCATTCTGTTTGAAATATTGCTTTTGTGTACGTTGCAAGTCATGAGTTGTAGCGTCAGGCGGTTTCTAATTATATTTATGCAGTAACTAAAGCAATTATATGTATATCATCCAAATTTAGCCATTTAGATAATTTTCACATTAAATTTCTGTTATACTTGGGCTTTAACATAACATTATTATACAAACTTGCAGGCAGCCTCTTCCATCCTTAGTAATTAAGCATTGTATTTTCTAAACAATAAAACAGGTTTATATTTACTTTTAATGGTTCCTTGGAAACATCCTATCTTGACTATACGACGATGGAAAACTCTGAACACATTAGTAGATTTCTGGTATTTTATAGATGGTCCACATTTTTTAACGGAGAGATTACATATTACTACAATAGCGTACATTATATACCAAGAAGTCAGTCAGTCATTTAATCCTTAGCTTGAAATTGCCGTATTGAGGGCTATAATCATACAGGGAATAAAAGATATTTTAGTCTTGTGGTATACAGTATTTTGCATTTTCAATCATGCATAATTCAACAACATTAAACAAATTTTCTAAATAACTGAGGTCAGCCTTTCTGAAATGCAAGTAAAGGAACAGTATGTTGCAGTGATAACGTTTGCTTATTTAGCTTTAATATTCAAGGGATTTAATTAATTTTCAGTATTGGAATAAAGCTAAAATAGGGAACAAAATAGCACTTTTAGCTACGAAGTATCAAAACTTTTTTATTTACTGTGAGAAACACTGGAAATTGAAATGAAAAGAAAAAGAAATGAATAGTAGACTAAAATATGTTAAATAGTTTTTTACGAAGTGTAAAAGCAGATTATGTTTACCTTTTTTACCTGATTATATGAGCTAAGTAACTAAGTAAAGTATTTAAAAAAAAGAGTTTGAAGTTTGGCCGTTTGCTTATTTATAAATTATCTCCATAGAAGACCTTCCTTGAAAGCTAATTATCTCAACAAATTTATTATTTTGAAACTATTTAAAGGTCTTTGGGAGTATATAATAATCTGCTAAGTAATATCCAGTGGTTTTATATAGATTTAATTTTTAAATGAGCATAGAAAAACTGACAAAGGAAGGTGGAAGTAGTTTTTAAATTTTCTTGTTTACAATTTAACATTGACATCAACTTACTCAGGTTTATACATAGATTTTTACCAATGGAACTGTATAAGGCTTCAAGATAGTTTTATTATGCTGAAATCAAGCAACACCCCAAGGGGATGAAATATTCGAGATTAGCGACGATAACATTTTGGGATTCAATGGTCTTAATGGTAGGTCACTTGGGGGAACGAAAAACTATGGTAGTTAGTCAATATTGCAGTATATTATTGTCAACTTTATAAACTAACTAATTTTGAAAAGAGTGGGAGAGAGCTTCGAAATAATTCCATTAGTTAATAGACGGGTGCACTGAACACAAGTAAAAAATTATTGTGACGTTCGTTTTGAAAAAGTTCAAGACAAAATAATAATATAACCTCAATAACCATAATAACCTTTGTTGACCCAACTCAGTTAAAGAGTGGTTTTCGTTTATTTTTCAAGTGAGAAACATTATGTACGTATTTGAAATCATTATTTAACAACACGAAAGTTGTAAGGAATAAAACAACCCATATAAAAAGTGATTAATCGTAGTATATTTTTTCCAGAAAATAAAAAATATTTCTCAAATACAGAATTTAAAAGACACGGAAGGAAAATAACTTCATGGCGTAAAAAAGGGTCAGTTATTACTTAGCTACAAGTGTTCAAAGCGTCCACCATTTTGCTGAATACAGAATGCTACCCTACATTTCATGTTATCAAAAACGTGATGCAACATTGCAAGTGTTACATCATTGCATTTAATTCTAATGCACTATATCAACTCCTCTAAATTATTAAATGTTTCTTTGTAGACATCATTTTTAAGATGTACGAAGATGGAAGAATCTGAAGGAATAAGATCGGGTGAATTTATTGCCCAAGTACCTCTGCTAATTACTCGATTGAGAAAAAACTGCTCGAGAAATTGTAAATTTTTCCTTGTTGTATGCGCGGTGGCTCCGTTCTGCTGGAAGTAACATTCATTAAATTCATCTGGATGCAGTTGATTCAAGAAGGGCATTAACAGCTGTTCTCGATAACGTTGACCGTTTATTGTGTCATGGAAAAATATTGGCTCTATGATCCTACAACATGACACAGCTAACCATATTCCAACTTTAAGAGAATGTAAAGTAGACTCAATATGATTATGTGGATTATCGACTGTACTTCGGTTTATTTACATATCCACTTAAATGGAACCATGCCTCATCGCTAAAGAAACTTAAATCAAGAACATCGTTGTTGTTTACATTTTCTTGGAAAAAGTTGCAATAATGTATTAGACTAGCTTTATAGGGATGAATGTACAGTCGCTTCTTCAAAATGTTGTGAACTGTACTTGCAGGGACATCCGTCTGGACTGAAATACGACGCCCTGACATTTTTGGATTTTGTACAAAAAAAGCTTGGACATTTTCAATAAAGTTTGGGGCAGCGGCTGATCTTCCAGTAGATTTGCCTTTTTCTACACTTCCTGTAGCCAGAAATTTTTCAAAAGTGCGACGAATGTGGAGCAGCAAAACAGTTTCTTCAACAATTCTGTTACGGAAACTGCAGTCGAAACTGCTGCTTACAAACCACATCGGAATATTGCCATTCTCCATTTAGTAGTAACTGTCCTGATCGAAAATATGCCTCAATAATAAAAATGTTTTCTTGCATAGTGTACATTTTATGTTAAATTAACAAATTTAATTAAAACTATTCGAAGTTTACTCTTTAATTTGACAATTAATAAATGTCAACTCTGAATAATGCAATACCACATAAAAATTTACATGCAAACAAAAATAAAAACCTACTAAATGTTTATTATTTTTAAGACACCCGGTGTATTGATGAAAAAATAACTACTGAATAAGCGTATTTTGAGCTCGACCATTCACATATCAGTTTTCAAAACTAACACCTATTTAAACTCCTGTGAAGTTTCTCTCAAAATTTCAACGGGGAATTGTTTGTGCGGACGTATTTTATTTCGGTTTAAAAACAGTTAAAGCGCGCCTCAGAAAGATATATTGGAAAGCGTGAAGAATCCCAGAGACACTTGAAAACAAAGTACCTAACTGATAGCCTACATTTGGGTTTGATCTTGAAATCTCGTTAAAGCCCAAGGAGCTATTATCCCATATTCTTTCATTTTCTGGCACTCATTTATCATTCCTGTATAAAATGGACACCATTCGTTTTAGTTTAATTGCAGGCTTAATCGCTTGAGGTTCTTTTGTTGGAGACCATCTTTATTATTCCTGGTGAAAATTAATTGATTTTCAATATACTGCAATGCTCCAATTGAAATCTAGAATATCGAGTATAAGAACATTTTTAATTTTATATGGAATTCACGACAGTAACTTAAAATGTGCAGCTGCTTTACAATAACTGAAAGTATATTTCAATTTACACTGTTACTGTTAGAACAAAATCCCGAAGTTCATACATAATTTAAAAAGTATATCTGAAATTGGCTTATAAACGATAAATAGTCATTAAAAAACTTCAAACTTATTAATTCAAAAATATGCGTTCTCTTTAGCTAGAAGGATTTAATTTGGCTGCAAAAGGGGTACCCTCTGCATTCTTTTATAATATTACTATTTACTGGTGCACCACAAAAATTTACATTTATTACATAAACAACATTTCAACTCGGGTTTATGTCAATAATAAAGCTCTTTTCTGCTAGTTCATTATAAAGCGCCTTGGGGTTTCAATGTTTCTTATTAAGTAGAGGCAGTAGTTTCTTCTCAAATTACCTGCAGCATCAAACATAGATGTACGACTACAAGCATACCTAAAGAATCTCTAGGGAATTAATTTTCTCGACTTTGATGATTATGAGAAGTTTAAATGACAAAAGTCTTAGCCGGTTAGAAATTGCGAAATCTTTATCTTTGAGTCAAACACAAATATGTAACACTGAAAATGGCCTGTCTAGCTATTTTGCACGTTAATTTTTAATAGCCGCAATGTTAGTAACTATGTTGACTTTTTGTAAGAATACACGTTAAGTTAAATAAATAAGCATAAACAAATCGTTTCGCAAAAAATCTGTAAATGTTTTACTAAGAACGTTCCTCGCAAGTAGACGTTTGAAACTAAATAATTTTAAAAACCAAGGGACATTGGGTAAACATACCTTACGTTCGAAATAATATTGAACAATAAAAGGAAACACCTGGTAATGCCAAGAACATCAATTTTAAAATAAAAACACAATACCGGCGGTGGGATTCAAACTTCAGCGCCTAGGAACGAGCCTGCTCCCGCAAGTAAACGCCTGTTCGCTGCACTCAGCTATTGGGAACCCCTGGCATATGTGAGATGCGGCTGCCATACATACAACGCATTTATTGCTGACCCTTTTATATAACATTTACCCTGTATCTATTGGGACCCTTTTTCATCCAGGGCAAATCCTGGGCTATGTGTGAATTATCACTTTTATCTATTTGTCCAAAATATGTTCTAGTTCGTCAAAGGTAAAAACCTGAGCTATGTGCATAATATAACAAATATAAGATGAAGGGCATGTTTTTCGACAATTGACTCTTTATTTTATTTAAATCTCTGTATATAATATGCTACAGTAAGATTTTCGATACCAACCCCATCAAAGATTTTAAACCAGTAACTGGCTGATACAGCCTCTTAAATCAAGTAAATATTATGATTCAGACAATAATTTTTGCGTTAATCGTTAAGCTAGATCAATAGACACCTGTTACAGGGACATGTAACAAGCTTGAAAGAGTCCAGTAGCTCAGCGTAAGGGGTGAGTCTTAGATTGAAATAAAACGAACCCGCTCGTGATAGTCAACACTATTGTACCTGGAAAGATACGGAGGCAAATTCGTATTGTTTTAAAAGACAACACGTGATGCTTGTTTTTAGGCGATGTACTACGAAGGTTTAACCACGAAAATGCCCCCTCGCAATAGCAGATGTGTTTATGTATATTCATACCATATTTCGTAATCTCGGAAAGAGTACTTTACTCTAAGAATAGGAGAAATTGCACTTTGCTTTGCAAATGAAAATCATACAGTACATTTAGGAACTTTATTAAGATAATATTCAAAAAAAAAATACATTATGCAGGCACCAGCGCAAGGCTAAAAGTGCAACAAACGACTACAATACAATCCCTACGACTTTTACCTGCTCGTGAAGCGGCTAGATAATTAAAATGATCCTCAAATATTCCACTGACAAGAAATTCTACAGGAGAACACACTTTTGATAATCTTGAGCCGAGCGATTAAGGCGTTACTGCACTTCTGAAAAGGATACACTCCAAGTGTAAATTTACTTGTAAAACACATACATATTATGAGGTAAACAATACATGCAACACTAACTTCAGAAAACTTATTCAACTTAACCTAGTGCAGAAAATTAATTGCCAATAGTGTTGTAATACTCGTACAGGCGGTCGAGCACCGGGGCTGAGCGGATCTCCATGCCGGGAGCAATGGCTCAAAAACGGCAAAAAGTTTACCTAGAAATTGGGGTCGAAAATGGAAGCCGCGGCTGAGGATCGAGCTTCGGTGAAAACTAAATGAACCGTTTCAAGGATGGCGACGAGCGAATTGGCGTCGTCCTACACGCTATATGACAAGAGATCGTTCAGGATTGCATCGGTTTGTCGAATAAAGAACGAACAATGGTAGTCCAAAGACTGACTAGTAGCAACTGGCTTTGCACTACACGCTGTTAACTAGAGGTTCTCCAATGATTGTGTCGGGATGCAAGACGACGATACTCAGTCGTCGTAATTTTCAAATTGGAACGGTAAGGACTTCCGAAGCAACTACATAACTACATTCACGAAACAATAACATACACATACGCAGAAGCGATAATCGGTGACCTACTGATAAACACCTTCCCACCTGAATTTAAGTTGAAACGAGTTTCTCAGCCTCCTAATAAAAGTCACAACGTAAATTCCCAAAGAAAACTAACACGCTGTAAGAATCCTTTCTTTATAATTATTATATAAAAAATTAAAAAAAGTATTGCAGATTTTTCCAATGGCAATTCAGGAATGTACTTTATTTCGATTTATAAATATCTTCGATACGTGACAAAGTGATTACAAAAAATGCAAACGAACATCATCTCATATATCAAATCAAGACTTATTACGTTAGATATTGTCATTTAAATCTCCTCTCTCACTCTGTCTTTTTCTCTCTCGCTCGGTCGTTCTCTCCTCCCTCTTTCTCTCTCTTTCTCTGTCGCTTTCTGTCTCTCTGTCTTTCTCACTGTCTATTTCTGTCTGTCTTCCTCTCTCTTTCTCTGTCTCTGTTTTTGTCTCTCTCTCTCTTTCTCTCTATCTTTCTCTCATTTTCCCTCTCTCTCTCATTTCCATTTTGATTGGATTAGTAGTTCTACGGCGTCTTTAACCCTCATTTCCTGGAGTATTCATATATATCCTCCTCTACTTTTTTCATTTTATTTGTAGCATTTGCTCGTTCCATTGATCTTTGTGTCTTAGCTGCTTTATCGAGGTTTCTTTTTATGAAAATATTCACAGGATCCATATGAAAGAACTGGAAAGACACACTAGTTAAAGATACGTTATCGTAAATGTAATGGCATTTCTTTATTTTTTAGGATTCTGTTCAATCTTCCAAATGTTGCCCAAACTAATCTGGTTCTCTTTTGTACTGCTATTTTTAGTAGCTTTTACGATTTCCCCAGATATACATACTCGTTTACTTGTTCAGTTATTCTTTCCTTAGCCTTGCAGTGTATAAACTTTTTACATTTTACACTTTCTACCTTATATAAGTAGGTTGTGATAGCAACAGACCGGGATGATATTGAGTACATGATGAGGAAATTACACGAAAGTTATAAAATATGAAGCCTGCAAATTAATTACGACAAAACAAAATATTTAGTGGTAGGGGAAGAACCAATTGACCTAGTTCTAGCAACTGGAAAAATAAAAAGTTGTAGAGAGTATAAATATCTGGGTATAACTATATCAGACACAGCAAATAGCCAGAAAAAAAATAAATCTAAGAATAAGACAGGGCAAACAAGCAATACACAAATTAAACTTAGTATTTTCGTCGAACACAATAAAACACACACGTTAAAAGAAGAATTTACAAGTCGGTCGTATAGAGTATGGATCAGAAGTCTGGAAATTAACAAAACGTAATAACCGTAAAATAAACACCGCAGAGTTGGATGCAATGAGAAGAAGCTGCACAATTTCACGTGTAGATCGTCTCAGAAATTATGACATAAAAGCAATATCATGGCGGTAGGGGTATTTTCATATTTTATGACAAAAATAAAACACTGTTGAATGTCACAATACCAACCTGTCACTGTCAATTTTTCCAAAGACGTTCGTTAATTATTCGAAAGAAATTTCACATATTAGTAAATGAGAAAATTGACACTTGTTGACAGTGACAAGTTGGTTTTGTGCCATTCAAGAGTGTTTTATTTTCTCCATCAACTACGAAAATGCCTCTAACTGAGAGAACCGGCAAAATTAATGCTGGAAAAAACTAGCTTGTACACTGTGTCTTCATTTCGATTCTCACCTTTGATATCTCGATTATTAGAAGACATAGAGTGTTCAAACTAGTTTGATCATGGGTTTTTAGTGAATAGTGTAAAAATAACTGAAATCAAGTAAACACAAAAGTTCACGCAATTAGTCCACAAAAACTGCATAACTTGCGCCAGATAAGATATGTGTCAAGTTTCTATGTCGTGATAACAATTAAATGTAAACGACACATGCAATCGAGTGACGGTGCCGTATTTACAAACAGACGCTGCAGTTTTACATGTGTAGTATATGGTATATCAAAAGTACAACCGGTGCAAGTTTGCGAGGCTACTAGGTGAAGATAACAACTCAAACGTTTAGAATTACGTTAGTTAAAACACATATGATTGTAGTTTTAATCATAGGTCGTAAACACGGCACACATTTACTGTATATATAGCTCTGTGATATGTTTTAGAATTCAATATACCTTTAACCACTAATGTATATTGGTATTGATGGGACGAATACAGGCTACAAATGTTCGTAAAGAGTTGGCATAGCCTGGCCTTCTCACCCTATCTCTTAACAATAAAATAAACTCCATCTCCTGTCAAATAAAACTAAACTGGTTTTACAACAATGTTCCTCAATTACTCGATAACACATAATGCGACCTCTTCTAAAGTTTTACAATGTTTAGACACTTTTTAAAGACACATTTTTTTATGTAAACATAAACCCCCGATTGTCATTTGTTTTTAAGTTATTTGTGCTATCTTTTGTTTTTCATATGGCAGCGATATTAGATTTTTAGTTAAATAATCTTTTTAACAGTGTATAACATACCTGAAATTGTTTTCTTTGTATAGGAGATATTAACAAAAACATAACTCTCTAATATGAAATTATTAGTAGGTTAGGAAATTAAACACCAATGAGAAATTAAAGTTCAAAGACATGCTAAGCAATACTAAAAGATAACGACACGATAAGAAAAATCATAAAAGTAAACAGTAAAGAAAGAGTACTAAAAGTTCAGATTCACTTAAATAAACTGTTCAATATGACGACTAATCTGTGTTACACACTTTTGACACCTTATTCTTACGTGTGTTTAATGATCTTAACACATCCAGCATTTCGTTCTAATATTTCTCGAGTTTCTGGGGGTTCAAAACTAAATACTTCGTTTTTAGTGGTACGCCATAAATAAAAGTCAAAGGAGGTAAGAGCGAGTGATCTCACAGGCCATTGCACTGGTCTATTATTTGCAAGCACTATCTCATTAAAGTTTGCTATCAAAAAACTGCACCTTACGAGTGTTATGAGCTTGCTGGAACCACATGTTTTGCATATTGACAGAAGTAATAATTTTTCTCAAAGCATTATTTCGTTTGTTAGTAACTCCAAATATGTTACCAGTTAAATTGTAATCAAAGAAGGAAGCACCGATTAAGTGGTTATCTAAAATGAAAAAAACTCAAAAAACAAAAAAAATTTAAGGAAATTTCATACCAATTAAACCGCACCGGAGATTCAAACCAAATTGAACTTGAAATATTCTTTGATTTACCAAATGTAGATTTTTAGTAGACCAAGGATAATAGTTATGCCTATTGAACACTCCACAATTGGTAAATCGTGTTTCATCTGCATACAGTGTTTTCTTGAGAAAATTGGCATCATCTTCACATTTTTGTAGGTACTACCTGCTAAACTGTAATCTTGGGTGATAGTCATTATTGTTTAAACCTTGTACAATTGTTGGTTTGTAAAGGTAGTATTTGTTTTCTTCGAGGTTTTGTAAACAGTGGATCTTGGAATTCCAGTTTCTCGAGCCACTCGGGGAACTCATGTGCTTGGATTGTTCGTAACATTTTGCATAATAGTATTAATTGGAGTTATGTTGTTGTCTTTACGGAAAACGCTCAGCGTAATTCATGCAAGCATTTTCAGAGTTTCTATTTGCTTTAAAATACACTTTCAGCATGTTAATTTCTTCTTCATGTGAGTATTTATGTGCCATTATCAATACTTCTTCATCTTAATTTCCTATCAATAACTACGAGTACACAAAGTTTTAATTAGCTAACTTCTGTAGCACTAATTGTACTTTGACAGCTTATCATTTTGTGTCAGACTAACGTTTAATTCCATGGCTTACTAATTTTATTGGCCAGTCTGGTTTTTTGTTTATGAAATTAAACGTCAGTATCGTTTCGTTATTTTACAGTATTACTTAGCATATCTTTTCGCTTTCATTTCCCATTGGTGTTTAATTTCATAGCTCACTAATATTAGACACAATGTACAATGTACAAGTACTGAATCCTTTTCTAAATTCTGCAGGCTCTACTGGCTGGTAGTTCTTCTTTTTGAAGAAATCTGTTGAATATTTCAGTTAGTAAAATTTCTCCTCCTTCTTTCAACATTTATATTGGTACACTATCTCTGGGGGTTTCTTCTTTTTAATATGACCAAGGGCAGCTGCAATCTGTTGTTGGTTTGTATCTGAAGTTTCATCTAAATTGATATTAATCACTTTCATTTCTAGTGTATGCCTTATCGTCAGGGTTGTCATATGTTTAGGTTGGTATAAGGCTGTATAGATATTTTATACTCGTATATTGTATATTTAGTACTGAAGCAGATTACGAATTTTACCAATAAAATAATATTCAAAAGTCTGAGTGGGACTAGCAGGCATTTTATTTTAATAATAGTTTTACATTAATATAAAAATATCTTTATTTTGCTATAGATTTACTGCACATCATATCGTTCTGATTTTAATACTAATTCCAGAAACCAATTTACAGTCTCCACCACGTATGTTACAGAAAATTTATTCTATAAATAGCGTCCAAGAATGTTGTTTATGAATAATTAACGTCACATTTAAATAAATAATATCAGTTCATACAATCTCAATCACCTTATTTAATGAAATGCGTGAGTTTGTGATATGCTATACATTGTGCTTTATATAGAACGCACTACTGGAATTATGGTAATACTACCACTTTGAACAAATGTTTTATATGGGAAATCTGATACTGTCACCACAGCATTGGTAAAAGAATGGGCAAAATTTAATTTGCCCATAGAAAAAAATAATACACTGCGACAGCTTTGTTGCTTTTAAAGGATACAAAACTTAATCCAGGCCTGCAACTTTCGTTGGCAATATAAAATTTATTAATATATTTATAGACCCTTATGAGCATTGAAAATAAATACGCATAAATTTGTAGAGCTACTAGAAATGCAATGTTCTCAAGTAAAAATATTTATTATTTATTTGAATTTCAACACCACAAAATGTGCTTAAACAGTTTACCCCATTATATTTATAATTCAAATACAACTTAATGGACATTTATCACGAACAGTAGCTTATAAAGGTACCTATATGGTTGCTTGTTTAAACAGGCAATTTGTTTTCTATGATTTCATTTCATTAAGGATATTAAGGAACTAAGCGCCAAATACATTCATTCATTTGAAGATGCTTTTCAGTAATAATCACTTCATTTATGATTTTGGTAAATTGGTCATTTCAGCAGTTTTATTTCAAAACCATAGAATAACTCCTTAATATAGAAACCATTACAAACATATTTTCATTAGGTGAAGTCGACGATCATGTTATTGGAAATATTTCCCAGAAAATCAACACAAATACTTCGCTGTAATGAGTTTGCTAGGTCATTTGAGATAATTTGCAACACACGTGGTAGATGAGTTAACTCTAAGTACTACATTGTAACACGGATATTATAATTAAATTTCATTATCGTACCGTGGTTGTTATTAAACATTTATTGTTCTTATCATTATGTGTATATCACAGTTTAGGCATCACAGACTTAAAGACATTTCTAAAGGTCGCAATAAAGAAAGCTAGAATTTTTAGGTAAACTGAAACGAATTACTTTCTAATTCTAATCATTGTATTTTTAACAATTCTTGCAAATTTCCTGTCATAGCACATATCTGAATGCTTGGTGAAAAGTAAAAACGATTCGAAGACAACGGGAGGAGTAGCGTACATTCGTTACAAAAGCTATATTTTCTATAATTTTCTGTACGATACATTTATTCAATTAGATTATATTATACGACACTGTAGTAACAGTAACAAATTTCAAACACGATCACCATAGTGAAATAGCTTGTTCTCATTGCAATAAACATTTTACAACAACAAAGGAATTATATGCGTTAGTTCAAATAATAAGGTTACTTTGAAGGAAAGTAGGTTGCTGCTGCAGATTATATTTATCTTGTATGTAAATTATAATTATACGCGCAGTATATATTAAGAACTAGTTTAAATTGTAAATACGAATACTATCAGTACCAAGGTAGGAAAAATGGATACGAATCGTGAAAACTTTAAAATTAGTCCTTCTGTTCCTTGACGATAGTTAACGATTTGAATCCTTTCCAATAAAGTGACGAACTGCAGGATTTCTTTAATAAGCAGAATTATGGAAAAACATGCGTTGATTCTTGACTTAGGCCATTCTTTATTAATTTTGTTTTTAAACGCTCATTCATAACTTCAGACTTTTAATTAAGTTAATTTTATCTGAGATATTAAAATTGAATTACTCAAACTTATTAACAGCGGCCTATTTATTCCCCTACAGTGCCATTTTTAAAACTTCCTTGCTTAGAGGAGTTATTTCACTTTAATGGCTGTCCACCGCAGCAACTTCGGAAACTGCGGAGAAAAGATTTGGCTTGCTATTCAGATTAATTGGTCTTCTTGTTAGCATTTAATTTAGTCCGATATTTAGTTACGCTTCTCGACGTTGAGCTGCTTTAGCTAGTATTGTAAACCTGCAGCTAAAAGCAGATTGCACTGGTAAACAAATTAGATAGATGAGTCGCTGTTACTTGACTAGTTTGAATTAATTACCCGATATAAATAACGAAAATATAACGTAGTGGAAATTTCATGCATGTAGAAAATATGCGTTATGTAATTTTTGATTATCTAGGACATACTTTTTTGAAACAAATACTATTCTTAGTTACAGTTTAAATTTTTTAAAATTTGTGCAAGTAAATGGAACAATGGACTTTCTCTTGCCGCCTTTGTGTCTTCCAATCTTATTTTCACATTTCATAATGTTTGCGCTCTGTGTATTCGGTCTTCTGCTTATTCTCCTTCTTCTTTTATTCTAGGTCGTTAGTTGTTTTTCTTTACACTCTTGTCTTATGGTTGCATTTCTGAATCTGTTTTGTCTTAATTTTCCAGTTATCGCTTTGAGAGTGTTCATCTCTGTTTACGAAGAAGTTGTTTTGTTCAACTTGTTTCCGCTCGATTTTCAGCTCCGTAGGGCATTACTGGTCTGACCAATGTCTTGTATATTTTAACTTTGCAGTCTATATTCAGGTATTTATTCTTCCATGTCTCGTAGGTATCCCGATATTCGTGCCTCCTTCATGGCCTTCTATTTAACCTCCTTATAGGTGTTTCGATTGTTAGAAATTGCTACCCCCAGATATTTGTTTGTTTGTTTGTTTGTTTGTTAATGGACAAGGTCTAGGCATGCAGAGTACCATGTACCTTAAACAACGACTGCTTGGGTCATATGGTCAAAGTCCTACTTAGAATTTTGCCGAGACTATGGAGTTCCAACCCTAGCAAGGGATCTTTTACATGCTACACATCGTAGTTACATGGAACCCACGGTTTTACATCACTTCCGAATGATGGCATTCTGTAGAGGCTTTCATCTGCATTTTTTATTTTTGAAAACCTCACCGGGACCGGGAATCGAACTCGCGACCCTTAGATCAGTAGTCAGCATGCTTACCACTGAGCTACCGACCCCGGCAGATATTTGTAATCCATAACTTGTTCTATGCTATTTGTTTCGATTTCCAGCTTGCAACGTATCGGTCCTCTTGATATAGCCATCCATTTAGATTTTTCCGTGGTACTAAATCTGTGCAAAATCATCTACAGTTCATCCTCCAAATCCGCTAAAATTATCACCAAACTCATTTCGTTAAGATACTCATAATCAGACTTGTATCGTTAATATCTATTATCTTCATCGGTGTTGTTATAGACTATTAACCAAATTAATTTTAGTATCGTTTAGAGCTTCATTGCCGCACTCTTATATAAAAAACTACATTGAACCAGAATTTATTGATGAAGATAAAATATTGAAGAATACATGTTGGCTTATAATCGCTAATATCTATTATTATACATATTATACCTATTTACGACATTACACTGGTAGCTAAGCATTTATGGCCGACCCAGTATAGCGGTTAGGTAGCAGTACAGCCCGTTAGGGCCAGACACGTGGTCTAGCAAGGCCATAAACGCGAATACCGGTGGCGTGTCGTATATATAATATTTTTTATATACTGAACAAGAACCACTTCAATTATTAAGAATGATCCCAAATGATTTGCTTTCCAAATGCTTTGATTCGTGTTACACGTTTGGTAGTACCGAACTGTATTATTAGTGGCACTATCAGTCTATATCAAATTCGAGATGAGCAGGTATGACGCAAACTGACGCTCAACTTAACCTGCTGATCTCGAACTTAACAGAGACTAACAGTACCACCAACAATATACTTTAGTACTGGCTACCGTATAACACGTATCACAGACGTCGTTAAGTGCAATCGGCATATGCAATAAAAACGTACTTACCGAACTCGTTGCTAAGCTGGTAGATATTGGCTACTAGACTAGTATACACAAATAGTAGTTTACGTAACAAGCCCGGAAAGAGTATCTACACGACGTGTAGGCACATTTCAGGCCGATGTCGAAGGCCTGCAAGTCCTGTAAAACATTTCCAGATGAATTACGCACAATATTTTTTAGACAGCTGTGTCTGTTATTGATTTTACCTAATATTGAAACAATACAACAAACAAGAATTATACATTTGTAAAAATCTAGAGATTTTTGTAGTTCATTTCATTAAAAACCAAAGTCAACAAATATTGCAAACCAATCAAAACGTCAATTTTACAAAACAGTCCTATAAAGTAAATTTTTCAAAATCGTTCTGCAAAGAACTACTTTCCGGCCTAAGAAGTGATGCATGATTTTCAGAACTGGCGTTTAAAAAATAATAAACTGCTAAAAGTTTATTAAATTATTTTTTATTAAGAGGCTTATTCTTGGACGGTAAGTATGGAATATGTAGAGTAAGATCCCCGATTCGGTACCCTTATATTCTTTGAGATCATTATTTCTTTTAGTATCTATTGTGTATTGGTACTTACTTTAAAACTTCTTTTAAATTAGGGCACAAAAGCCTACTTTCTATACAGTAAGTAGAACAAATAGATTATGACATAAAACTCACCTTTATAGGGGGTAAAATACCCATTAAGTTCTGAATGGTAGAAAGATAGGATGGTCGTAGTTCAAATAAAAAATAAAGCATGAATTGTTACAATTACAATATTAATGCATGCGCACTAGGCTCTGTAACGTGACTTAAGATACCTAGATAGAGCAATTTGCGTTAGTTATTCTCATCATTTAAGAACACAGACAGTACCAAGAGAAAAAGCATATATTTAATTATTATTATTATATTTAGCAGTTTAAGCGTATTTATCTGTGCAACCTAATAAATGAAATGTGTAAATTGGCATGTAAAATATTTTATTCGCAACCATATATGTAATAAGATCATTACTGACATTACTAAAAAGTTGGAAAATGAGTTATTCCCAACTTGTAACTTTCCAACCGGTCGGAAAAGTGATTGCCGTCGCAGCGGTTGGAAATGAATCCATTCCCGACCGCTGTGTAGGTAGGGACACTGGGAATCTCGTTCATCCATTCATGCGCGTCACAACCTGTCGTATCCTAATACAAAAACGAATCCAATGAAAAGTACGGCAACGTAAAAGAACGCTGAAAAAGATCGCCCAACATCGAAACAACGTAATAAAGTTAATGACATACCTGTTAAATATTTTAACGCTATGCCATGCAATTGCCTCACCCCTTGGTTGGTTTTCTGGCTTATAAGTAAAATAAAATTCAGATGGCCGTTTTAGGGTGCACGCGATGCACATCAAGGTAACAATCATAAAAACCTCGTCACCACAGTAACCAAGTAAACTACTTGACTCTAGCAAATTTGCTCAGGACGTTTTCTATACTGTTTTGTTTATAACTGCTTATCAACAAATTCCTAATTGTTTTTTACCAACAAGTTAACAGGGCACTGAAAGACTCCAGAAATTAGCCAATAGCGTCACAGTTCCCTAAAAATTTGGTACGAAGTTAAAAAACATTATGCGTTAAAACCTTTTCGTGTAACCAGGAACTCAGTTTATTGTATAGTATCTAATAGCTTTTGTATCTGAAGTTCTCCTTATGGTACTAGTTTCCTATGCGCATAGTAGTTATCAGACGCTTTTAATTAATCAATTCGTTTACTGCTGAAAATAAAGCTTCGTATACTATTCACTAATTGATGAACCTTTTATATTGGTTTATGCTCATATACTAATTTTGAAGGTGAACTATCTGAATAATGAATACGATTTTATACAGTGTGGCTGATAGCCTATGCAACATAGGGAACCGCCAATGATAAATTTTGCTAAGGATTAACGTTGCCTTTACAAAGCCTGGACTGTGCAGCGATGCTTTGTCGGTTTCGTTTCTTGCATTTATTTACATCTTTCTACTCAAGTGATACAGTGATACTTAATTTTGATTTCTAACGACAATTAATGAACTCCCTTATGTTGCGTATGCTGTCAAACACACTGCATATGATAATTATTGATTAATAATAAATGTTAGAAGCATCATTAAATACGGCTTGATACTTGATACTTAATTTTGATTTCTAACGACAATTAATGAACTCCCTTGTGTTGCGTATGCTGTCAAACACACTGCATATGATAATTATTGATTAATAATAAATGTTAGAAGCATCATTAAATACGGCTTGTGTTATTATTTGGTATTTTGTTTATTTGGGTTTACATTTGGCCGGTTTTCTGCTTTGCATTAGCTCGAACTAGTAGCGTCGTCGGATACAGCTCTGCATAAAAGTTAGGCGATATATTTACTGCACATCTTGTCAATTTGAATCTGCAAGATAGAATTTGGAAATTATAATGATCACATTTTATATCACAGTTGTAGCAGGTCAAACTCCAGGGTTCTTTGAACTTAGCGGTTTATTTTCGTTCGTGTCTGTAATTCCAAATGAGCGAATTGCGTTACCTTTAACTTCGCATGTCTACGCACATTAATGTTTGCCAAAAAATTGTAGCAAATATGTATTTGTATATAATTTATTTGTGTGCGCTTCTATACACTTCTCATTGGACAAAGTTTATTCAGAGGCAATCTTGTGATATCCAATGAAAAGTCGATTCCGTGGATAAGCGTTAGCCGTGATATTTTTCATAAAGCTGAATATTGCAACGAAGTAGTACATAATTTGACATCACCTCAAATAAAAGCAATTAGATTAGTGCAACTATAGATCGTCTGATAATCTTGTGCAGCCATAGATTGTCTGATAATCAGTAATGCGTAATACAATGAACAATTCTTGATATCTTCCTTGGTTATTTTGAGACCAAACTTTCCCCTTATCAACGCAACAAAAATATATACATTTCAGTTAGCAATACAAAGCCTAGGCGTCTATGTTTACACCCCGTAATGAACCAAATTCGGTGATTGCTTGACAAGTTTTGACAGCAACTTACTTACTAAAATCATTTTTCATAACACCTACTTGTTATTTGTCAATAACAGAACTGTCAACCTGACTGAAAAGTTCCCCATAACAGCCTAAGCTGTTAAACACTTAACAACCTAGGCCGTTAAGAAATAACAGAACAGTAACATTTTAACATTGGCAATACTGAAATGTATAGTTAGTGACACTGTAAGTCTATGTCAAATTCGAGGTTAGCAAAACTGACGCAAAACCTAACCTACTAACATCGAATTTGACATAGACTTACAGTGCCACCAACAATGTAGTATTGCCAAACGTAATTTTTTCCATAGGTGACTCTGATAAGACGAGTTTTCTAACACCCGTTACTAATTTTAGAGCAATTTAAATGAAAAAGTTAAATAGTATTAACTTTTTCATTTAAATGGCTCTAAAATTTCAATTTTTGTAGGTGTTATGAAAAATATTCAACGACATATAGCCGTTATCGCATCTAACTAACTCGGATAAATTCATTAGCCTCGGCCTAACGGCCTCGGCCACAAATTTATCCTCGTTCGTTAAATGCTTACTAGCGGCCTTATGTCGTTAATAACTATTAAGCAACGGCAATCAACTTTTATCGAAATCCAACAAAATGGGATGGCCAATTTTTATTTTTACTCGACAAAATGTATTCGGTGTCTTTACCTTTACATTTAACTGAAAACACTTTTCTAGATTAAATTTTTTTGTTATGTCAATATACTTTATACTAACGAGTGTTCATAAACAGTCGTCATCCCAGTTGCTTTGAAAAACAAAATGTTATGTCTTTGATTAATTCGTGCAACACAATGAAACGTCATTGAATACTGTCATAGCGCATTTTTTCTCAATTTTAATAGACATACGTTTCTGAAGTCAAAACCTACTGGGATGACGACTGTTTATGAACACCCGTTAGTTGTTTTCGCAGGCATATCCTACAATTTCAGATGTTGCAATTTGATTCTTTTGAATTACATTTTTGTGTCTTTCAACACTAACCTTTATTAAGACCTTTAAGATTTTCAATTTATCAGCCATGCCTGGAGTATGAGGTATAGTTAGAGAGTTTTGTGTCTGAGTGCCATCTCTCACTGTATGATAGATCGAAAATGTTTCCGCATAGCCATTATCTTTTAAAAAACCTATAGTAAGTCCTTTCTTTTTATGACAATTCCATATTTTTATGTTTTTGTGAAAGTTAAAATATACATATCTAACATATCTACTAGTGCTGGCTTTTCGCGTTATACTAATGTTTCATTAGTAATTGTTGTTTGCATTCTTAGTGTATCAAGAAAAGGTAACTGATGGTGTTGTTGCACTTCTAAAGTAAATTTCATGCGGTATCTCGCCAAAGTACAAAATCATCATTAACATAGCTCCACTAAAATATTGTTTTTTTTCTGTCTAGGTGTACTGTAGGCATAATATTACCCAAATAATTCAATAAAAATGTTACAAAGAATTTTTAAAGTTTACATTAACAAGTTCATTGTAAATATGATCGACAGTGATCATATTTTGAGATACAATTACTACTGATTAAAACATAATCCAGCCACACAGATTAGCTCTATCAGAAGAGTTGTGATTGGATGTGGAAATTGAACATATATAGTGCATATGCGAGAACGCTCGCCTAATTATACAACGATTCATACTGACGCTATTCCAGTGGACGAAGCAGCAAGTCCAATACCAGAAACAGATAAACCTTTATGAAAAGTTAACATTTAATCATTAAAATATTTGAACTACGCTAGATCTTCTGAAATACGTTTTTATGGTAACTTAAGACTGATTTTGATATGTTTTTAAATATAAATATAATAATTTGAAATTTCGCCCTTTTGGCAACAATACACTTGCTGTAAGTTATGATCACACTTTAAATTTAGTATATCCCTTATCTCCAAAAATATAAGTTGACCATAGACTTTTTAAACATTTTTAGTGAAAAAGTCGAATGAACTATAGCATTGTGTATATATTTGCTTACGGATGCAGGGGCGATGAAATAAGAAGTAAATGTGCGATGGCCGTTTTTCAGCAATAATAGGACGAGAGATCAAAATATTACCGAAAGTAATTTTTGCGATTCAGATAAGAGTTTCTGTGGCGACGAAAATAACGACGAGTGCTAGCACGAATCGTTATTTTCTAAAACAACAGAAACGAGACAATCTGAAGAGCAAAAATTGTCGGCAATATTTACACCTAGAGTCCTATTCATCCTGACAATTTAACTTATAAATTATTCACAAAACTAGTGGTCTTTGAATTGTATTCATAGTAACCGATCCTAGCAACATTTTTAAAAACAAACAAGACTTTTCGAAAACTAAAATCCAAGTTATTATTCATTAAAAAATAGTTACCACAGAAATATTGTCGCTGAAATAAAGCTCCTCGAAATAATGTCAGGGGTAATATAATAAGTAGTAAGCTTACTACCGATGGTTTTTTATGAATATTATGAGTTGAATTTTCTTGCACTGGGATTATAACGAAATGATATTATTAAAAAATTATAGATTATTAAGCGAACTACGAATTATATTTACGAAGAGAATATAATGGCATAAAATATCTACCAGAGGAAACGTAATGCCATTATATTATGTGAGTATGAATGTTAATGATCAATGTATGCCCCAAACACACTTTTTTTCTAAATTAGTTTATTTAACACTTGAAACCAAACCAAGTTACCTCGTACCAAATCGAAAATTGCGAGTTGCTATATTGTCAGTATGGTAGAAGGTCCTATTGGCCAATGTCCTAAATTTAAGAGGTGATGATGGGCTCAAAATTCAAAGAATTACATTCTCGCTAAAATAATCGTTGCATTGGTAGTTTATTTTTAACTTGAAGAATGTAATTGGTTGACAATGACATCAGTGAAATTGTCACTACTATTTGATTTTTGTTGGCTGACATATTCGGTGTGAAATTACAGCCTACAGTTATTTGGTTTTGTTGGATACTGTAATAATTAGGTACTCTCGCAATCGGGTGCTACGCCGATGTGAAAATGTCAAAGCTTATAAGATATTGTAAAACGTAATTTTGGTAACATACATTGTCTTCTACCAGTTGGCAGAACAAAGTTCCAGCAATTAGAGTCCCTGTATATAGTTATATAAGAGTCGGGCAAACACAAATGTCAGCGGCCATTAGTGTTCCAAAAATAAATGATAGCGTTCAAGGCCGGAGTTGTTTTCCTTAGTATGTGTCACTTTTATGAATTTAATTACTTGTCAGTTTGACATTGTCAATAAATTGTAAATGTAAAGCATTTACGAAAACTGCTCTGGTAGATATCTACCGTTTACCGATTGGTGGTCAGCTGATTTTGCGGTATATGGATTGGATTGAGTAATTTACGAGCGCTTTTTTGGTGGTGTAGTAACCACATAACCTCTAAAAACTTGTCTTGTCATTGTCGAATCGGACAATAATTTCAATAATAATTCAGACGCTAAAGCGTACACAGCACCAGCCTCTACTCCGCTCGGTAAAGAGAGGTTGCGGATAATACAAATATAATTACTATATTACAAGAGAAGAGGACAAGTTCTATAATTTTAATTTCCATATTAAATAATCAATGATACAGCTGTATGAAAAGTAAAACATTCAAATAGGTACAGGTTTTTATATAACGCTTTAACTTTCTTCAGTGCATCGATTAATTCCTGTAATAGCTCATCTTTCACTATGAAACTGCTCGTCCTTTATGGCAATTCTTTTACCCATTCTGATTCTTACATCTTCTTTTGAAGGAATGTTTCCAATACATATGCATGTTATATTCGGAGCTTTAGCAAAAATATCCTCAAAGAGCGAAAAACTAGCCAATTACTTTTGGCTACGAATTTTCACGGTGTGCTGAAATGTGTCGCTTCAGTGGATGTTGAAACAGTTTTTGACGAATAACCTAGAATGAGATTGGAATATTGAATTGGAACAGGCCCGGTGGTTTAATAAGTGAAGTGGACGATGATTATTTAAACTTACATTACAAACGTTGAAACTTACATTGTGAATAAATAAAGTAATGGAGCCTTTCCCATTGAATTTTAGCAAAATGTATTTCAGTTTGCGTTGCAGTTTTTGGGAGATATTTTAAGATACACTCTTGCTCTCAGCGATTTTTACGCCCAAATACGCAACAACCTGTCATCTTGCTTAATAGTTTGACAATCAAACAGTACGTCATTTAATTGCCATTGTCATAGCCATCGTTCAAATTTTTATTTTAGATTGCTACTGCGCATGCTCAGTGGATCGTAGCCAATCAAAAATTGAACCGCGTTTGCCCGACTCTTATCTTACTATATACAGGGACTCTACCAGCAATCAGAGCCAGTTACTAGCTTTGCTACCAATCATGATGTGGTATAATCTATGGATGTGGTAATGCAGTGGAGCCATCTGTTAGTACCATAGGAAAGTACACCCCAGGAGCCGTTCAAGGTCATTCAAATCGGTATTTTGACATCAAAGGAACCGACAATGTGGGTCTCTAGTTGTTTGATTTATGTACGCTGGTAATACCATAAGAGGCGATTTTTTACACAATTATTTGGCGTGTCTATAGAAACTTCCAAGAATTTGGACAAAGTTTCGTTAAAAAACACAAGTATTTAAAAAAAATGCAGCTCAAATAGTATTTAAAAATAAAATTTTATCACATTTTGAATAGAAAACAGGAGGTATTAAAATTATTATGGCAATAGTTATTAATATGAGTACACTTAATATCGTGTGTTGAAAAAACTCATTTAGGGCAGGCCTAGAAAAAAAAGATAAAAAATCTAATCATGTCTTAGCTTAAGGTAGGTGAATGTCAGATTGCATTTTGTTTATGAACATTTTTGTCAATGTGACAGGTAAAAGTTTACATTGCATAGTTATATGGGGTTATTTTAAAGTATACCCCTATACTTTAAATTCTGATATAATTTTAACAAATTAAGCCAACAACAAAAAGGAAACGAAATATAATTGCCTAAATAATGGGATTATATTGTATCTGTGGAAAACAACACTGCTGCCAGACAACTATTGCCACAGATGTCAAAACAAAATCATCTCAATTTTAAGCAGACATTTTGTGAATTTATGGCCGCCAAGATCACCTGATTTTAACCTCGCGAATTACTGGCTGTAGTTATTTAAAAAAAAAGGTGTTTACAACACAACCAACAACGCTGCAAGAATAAAAAAAAAGTTAAGGGCAAAAGGGTGCAATTTAACTAGAAATGTTACATCATGATGTAAAATTTGGATGAAAGGTTGGTAATCTTACACCAACAGAATGGAGGTGATATTCGAGATTTGCGGTAACCACCTATGGCCATACAAATTCCATTATTTAAGCAATTAAATCTGGTTTACTTCTTGTTATTAACTTAATTTGTTAAAAATATATAATAAAGTGAAATATATTCCTTACTTTGTGATAACCTTGTAGACTTGGTGTGCCTTGATTCATTTTCTAACTGCCTTAACTCAATGGGAACAGTTTATTACGTTTATCTACGTCTGCTTGGACAAAAACCTCTTATTAAAACATTTGAGTTAATGAAAGCAGATTTGCGTTACTTAACGAAACTTATTACGTAACTCAAATTGCATTACCTAACTGATATTGTGTTAATGAATGACATTTCCCTACTAAAATATTTTTGAAAATGACAGATCTGACATTTCTCTTAATTCACTTTTCTCAATTTTATGCAGTCGTAGATAAAATTTTGTACAATACATGTGTGATAATGCATCATTAATACCGTGTCGGGCGAAAAACTTCCGCCGAGAAACCGCGTGCTGTATTGGTGAAATTTGTAAGCTATAAGTTTAAATCAATAATATTGAAGAATAAATCTTTGCTACGTGGAATTTGGATTAAGGAAGATTTAACCAGGGCTAGATATGATTTATACAAGGCAGCTAGAGATAAGTATGGGGTGAAGAATGTGTGGACTTTCGATGGAACTGTAAACGTTAAAGTAGGAGACAAAAGGCACTTCGTAACTAGTTCAAAAGAACTTGACAAAATACCTGTGAAGTAAGTTAGTACGCCCCTAGGTAATGTACAAATTATGCATGTTAGCGGCAGATGTACAAATACAATCAGTAAGTGTACCTAAACATATTAATACTATTGCATTTATTTGGCATTCTTATTTGTTACTCTTAATTTATAATTAGTATCAGAAATATTTATTTAGTTTTTAAGAAATGAAAATCTTAGCGTATTACCAGAACGTACGAGGTTTAGTTACTAAGCTTAATCAATTTTATCAGAACCTACTTATTGAAAATTATGATATTATTATTCTCACAGAAACTGGTTTATATGAAACAATAAATAATAATGAACTTTTTGATAGTCGTTACAACGTGTACAGGTGTGATAGAGACAAGGTCTTATCGGGTAAATCAAAAGGTGGCGGAGTTTTAATAGCTGTTCGCAATAAATTTATTTCATCAGCAGAAATTATAACTACGATTGGCTTGCAATCAGTCTTGGTAAAGATAACCTTTTCTGGGAAAAAATTTTATTTTATTGCAAACTATATAGAACCTCGATCAAGTTACAATGTGTACGATTTTTATATGAACAAATTAGAGAACTTTACGCATGAATTCATAGAGAGTTATTTAATGGTATGTGGCGATTTTAATATTCCAGAAGTGACCGGCACCGCGTTTGATTTTTCAAGTGGGAGCGTAATATCTCGTAGATTGTCGGAATTTATCAACTTCTTTGGCTTGCAGTCGTATAATAACGTACTTAATGTAAATAATAAAACATTAGACTTGGTATTTGGAAATCTAGATTCTGTAGTAGAACTTACACAATCTGAGCAGCCCTTGGTTCCGGTAGACTTGCACCATCCACCTTTAGAATTTTGTTTTGTAATTTCAAACAGTAAAAAAGATTATGTAAGTAATGACAATTGCCCAAAGTATAATTTCAAAAAGGCAGATTTTTTGCGGCTTTATGGAATGCTGGAGAATCGGTCTTGGAATGACTTACAGGCCTGTAGTACCGTTGATACCGCTGTGGAGATATTTTACTCTGGACTGTATGAATGTTTAGATGCATGTGTTCCTAAAACTGTCAGTAAGGGTAGTAGGTTTCCACCATGGTTTAATAAAGAAATAATTGATTTGCTAAAGCTCAAAAAATTTTATATGAGAAATAAGCTAAAATCTAGCTTTCATCTCCAACAATATAGGAAGATACGAGGCGATCTAAAAATACGAATAAAAAAAGCACATTCAGCCTACATCACCTCAATCGAAGAGAACATATCTCCTGAAAATATCAAAGCCTTTTGGTCTATGATTAAAAACAAAAAAAGTGGTAACGGTAATGGTTCAGCATTTATAAAAAACGGGAAAAGTATCACTAATAATAATGAAATAGCGAAAGAGTTTGCTACATTTTTTAGTTCTACTTACACACATGGCAGCGCGTATACACCTTCTGATAATAATAAGATGTTGACATCTGGCCCCTTGAATATAAATAAAGTGCAGAATGAAGATGTTGCAAAAGCTTTAAAAAACTTAAAACCAAAAAAATCAGCAGGTCCGGATGGCGTCCCCCAGTACATCTATAAAGCCTGCAGAGATCTCTTTGTTTGCCCTCTTAAATATATATTTAATCTCTGCCTAAGCACGGGTTCTTTTCCTTCGCAATGGAAGCTTTCGAAGGTAGTACCAATACATAAAAGCGGTGACAAGAAGCAATTTACTAATTATAGACCGATATCTTTGCTATCTGTACCCTCCAAGGTATTTGAATACATTTTGTTCGATAAAATTTATGATCATGTCAAAAACATCATTTGCTTGGAGCAACACGGATTTGTAAAGAAAAGGTCGGTAACTACAAACTTAATGACCTTTTGTGACAGAGCAAGCAAAATAGTTGAGGACTGCGGCCGTTTGGATGTAATTTACACGGACTTTTCTAAGGCCTTTGACAAGGTCAATCACTCAGTTTTACTAAATAAGTTACATGCTTACGGTTTTGGCCCTCTTCTAATTGACCTGTTTCAATCGTATATGTCAAATCGAACACAGTGTGTTTATTTCGAACAAGCGGTATCTACTCCGTATGGAGCCACGTCTGGTGTACCTCAAGGGTCTAACTTAGGTCCGTTGCTTTTTGTATTATTGATCAATGATTTACCACTGTGCTTATCGTATAGTTCTTGTTTATTATATGCGGACGATGTCAAGATTTTTAAAGAAATTAAAACTGTTAACGACGTAACATTACTTCAACATGACATTGACAGCTTATATAAATGGAGTGTTGATAACAAGTTGCTTTTTAACATAAATAAATGCTTTGTGATTTCATATACAACTAAGGAACAGGCAAATTTTGAAAACTATACAATGAGCTCGACCATTCTACGGAGGTGCACGTCTACTAGAGATCTTGGAGTGCTTTTTGAATCATCCCTCAAATTTAATGCTCATATAGAAAAATCTTGCAAAGATGCATACAGCATGTTGGGCTTTATTATGCGAAATTGTTTTACCTTCAGAACTACGCAAAGTCTTTGTACTCTTTATAATACCTTATTACGGTCCAAATTAGAATTTGCGTCAATTATTTGGTCTCCGATTCAAAACAACCTTATAAAAAGTATTGAAACTATTCAAAACAAATTTTTAAAATATGTTTTTTATAATAAATATAAAAGAAATCCGAATTTTGCATCTTATGAACCTTTAAGGTTGGAATTTAACTTATGTAAATTAGAAACCCGTCGTGACCTACATCGCATTACTTTTCTATTTAGAATTTTGAATAATTTAATTGATAGTCCCATTATTCTCTCTGAATTCAAACTCCGTGTCCCAGGTCGAAGAATTCGACATTTCGACCTATTACATGTCGATTTTTGTCGGACTGCTTGCAGAGCTCAATCGCCTGTAGTTAGTATATCATCAACTTTTAACAGATACAACTCTACCTTTGATTTGAGGATATTTAGTACCTCTTTACACACCTTTAAACATAGATTATTACAACTATGTGGCTAGGATATATTATATATATACACGCTTCGATCTTTCAAGTAATCACATACGTTTTGTTTGTACCTTTGTTATATCATATTTGGAATTTTCTTTACTTTGTTCTTTCTCTTATTTTGAATTATGTTTACTTTATAATTTAGTATTTATTATAAGTTTGAGTTTCAGTTTGTATAAATTTTAACGGATACTTGTAACTAGGCCTCGTGCCTGTTAGTGTCTGTAACTATAAATAAATAAATAAATTGTGTGCTTACACACACGTATATTAGTGATTCTCTTATCCCACTTGTATAGTAAATAACTATTATCCCAACGGAAAATAAAATAAAGTTTATCTACATACCACACTTTTGATACATAATGGATGTCTTTAATTCCCCTTAGAATAAAGTGGCATTCCCCAAACTGCCGTAGCTCAGTGCGAAAGGGCTATTACTTCTTTCTCCCAACCGGGACTAAAAGGAAGTCTATATACCTGACTTTTGATACATAATGAACTTCTTTATTCTCCCAGGGAACAAGGTGACAGTCATAGTTTGCCATATTTATTTTTTTACGTCATAAACAAACTTGTTTTCCTGACAGCAGATCAGCTAACTATTAAATATTAGCTAATTATTAATTTATCTTGAATGAAAATCAAGATATTTAGATTAACGTGATTGTATGAAATCTTGTGAGTATACATACTTGTATTACTTTATTCATCTTGTAAACGACTGAATCTACATGAACTTGCCTTACCTCCAATCCAAGCCAATTCTACAGATTCGAATTAAAAAAAATCTTTGCAACCCCTCAAGTGTGTCTTCGTACCATAAATTAATAACGTTTTGGTAACATTATGTTGAGCATATTTTTAGCTTTTTGGTGGATCACTTTACTTTCTTTTCAAGTTTAAGGCTTCTCCAATAGCTTTCAATAGTATATCATTAAATCTTTCTGTTATGGTGTTCATGATAATGAAACTTATTTTGCAATACCTTGGCTGTTGTGTTCCATATGGTTTTATTGTTCCTTCTTTCTAGTCAATACCATATTTCTTTACATTGCAGGCCCAGCCAGTCAAAATGTTGATAGTTTTTTCATTTGCTCAAAAGGCGATAAATTGCTGCTTCCAATTTTTACTGTACATCGTATTTTTGATGTTTTCATCAATTTCTGATTTCTACCAAAACGCTGTTTTTAATTAATTTTGTACATCCTTAAATGGAATTTCAATAGGTATAATTTTGTTGATTTTAAGGTACTATAGGAACACATTTTTTAAGACCTTAATGTGAAAAGTAAAAATAATATTTGATGTTTGAGTGGTTATCATGATATGTATAGTAAAAGAGGAGAAAAGAATCGCACATGCGCCTTTTTTGCATTTGGAATAACTGCAAAATTTACATGACAGTGTCGCCCGTGTAAATATTCATTTATTTGCTCCTGCGGGATTGTAATTTGAAATGTATATTTACGACTGCCAGAAGGTAGATATAGAGTATGGTACTGAAATGTTCAAATATTGTTTGATTTTTAGTAAAATGTATTTTTTTCATCTAACGTGCTGAAAGATGAGTGTAACTTATACACCAACATTTTATTTTAAAAATGCTTTGAAATCAACTAACTGCCAGATGAATATAAATTATAAACTAAAGAAATATGTTAAGAGAATTTAAAATTCTCCTTCCACAATTAATAAAGATCAGTATGGAACCTTTCCAATTTATTACCTGAGAGTATAGGCATGCACACGTGTTAAAATGACATATACAATTCTTAATAGTCATATGATGTCTCCAATGTATAAGTAAAGCAACGCTCCAACGGATATTATTATAGTCGTGAGCTGCTAAATCATGAAACAGAAAATCTATAAACTTATCGCTGAGACCACATTACTTCAGCATGCGCTTCTCTCTAATAAATTATGAAATGGTTTATGGAGTGAAGGCGTCGTGGGTGCTTTATTATTTTCAGTAATTTTTTCCGGCGGGAAAAGAAGGAAGAAAACCAGGGCAGTAATAGAGCTTTACCCTTTATCAAAACGACTGTTAAATAATAAAGTGGAAATGGTAATAAATATCAAGTTTCGCTAAGCTTGGCATTTATTCGTGTGGAAGTAGAACAGTGGATTGGCGTCGGCCGGGAGACGTCGCTTGCGCCCACACGCGTTGATGCTTTGTTGATTTTGAAACGAATATTCCAATGTCATTTATTGTAGCCTGGCTTGGTCTAGCCTACATAAATATTTATAATGGACACACCAGAATTTCCACTGACCGATTCCGAAGAGCAGTTTTGACTTAATAAAGTGGATTTTGTTCGCTCTGATTACGCTGTATTAATCATTTAATTCAACCAAAAGAAAATTAAGTTTGTCTTTTGTAGAAAACACAAAAATCCATAAATCACTTTTAAGTGCTCCATAGATTATTTATGAATTATTGTAAACCAGTTAATTGTTAACTAAATTGAAGACAAGTAATAATTTCTTTCAAAATCCCTGCAAAACGTAGTTTGTTTAACTTTGGTATAATTTAATGGCACACTAATTCCTAAATTATATAGTTGTGTTCACGTATATTCAGTGGGAATACGCAGTATCAAATTCAAAATTCATTCAAATGATTTGTAATAGTTTATTGTATTATAGATACATTTCCCCAAAACTTTACTTTCAAAATGAGATATCAACGGTAACCACAAGGATCGATGCTAGGACCTCTTTTGTTTCTTACTTATGCAAATTGTTTTCAGCAGATGCTTTCTAAAGCCCAGGTGGTATTGTAAGCAAACCACACCACACTCATAAATATAGTTATCCAAAGAGCAAATATTAAGAGTAAACTGACTAGTACCCAGTCTACAATTCAATGCAAGAACAATATGTCAAGTATAATAAACAAAACCGTTTGTTTCTAAAATTCTTGGATGTACTTGTTGGGGCTACATTAAAAAGGGCTCATCACATCAGTGACTTTAAGTACAAAACTAGCAAAACAATTGCTATGCAATTTATATTATGAATAGTACACTGAATTTTTTTATACAGCTGCAGGCTGTCTTTCGTATCCTGCTTTCCAGCTGTTCCTATCCGTCCAATCTCTTTCGAATTTTCTGTCAGTCATGGGCTTGTCAACTTCATCTCTCTTTTTCTCCTATTTGTCAGCGTTGAATTGTATACTTTTTTGCCACCTTTCATCTGGCATCCTGCATATGTACATGATCACACCACTTTAGTCCTTTTATTCCAATAGTTTTTACTAAATTTAATCCAATACACATTCTGCCACTAATTTCACTCTCTCGAAGTCTATTTAGCTTTGTTATTCTATAGCAGCGTTTCAAGTATTTCATTTCCAATGACTTAACTCTTAATTTCTTTTCTAAATAAAATAACATAGATATCGATTGAATATAAGGAACCAGCCTAGATGTGTTTCCTAGATCTAGTGATGGTATTCGATTGTGTGTAGCTGAAGGACATAATTCATCACCTCTACGACAAACAAATCCCGTACAATTTAGTAGAAATAATTTAAAACATCTATAAAGCCAATAAAATCCAATCCAAGATGCATGAGAAACTCACTGAGTGGTAACGGCATCTGAATGGGAGATTCCTTAAATATGATTCTCTTCGACCTCTTCATGGACGAAATAATAAGTAAGTATGCAAGCTAAAGGGATACAATATGGGAGATAATAAAATCGCAATTCTATGTTCTGCCGATGACGCAGCATTAATAGTCAAAAATGAAGATAACCTTCAGAGGATGGTATAGCTATTCAAGGAGATGGCTAAAATATTCAATAAATAACTCAATATGGCGAGATAATCATATCGGGATTAGAGCTAAGTTCAGGATTTACAAGACCACAATTAAAGCAATAATAACGTACGCAGCGGAGACCAAGTCCGAAACATCTAAACACAAACGATTATTGAAAATAACAGAGATGAACGTGCTTTACGCAATCGCTAGAAAAAAGAAATAGAATGAACACATCAGTTGAATGGGCGATTAAAGAATCATTAAGATGCACGCGACAAGTCATCTTTAGGACGCAGAAGTTTCAAGCGCCATAGAAAACAATGGATTGACTTCCACATCAATTGTAACCAGGCAGAGAAAACACAGGAAAAGGAAAATTGCCCAAGTCAAAGAAAGAAGTAAGAGGAGAAGAAATATTTCTTCTATCTCAATATTCTTTGCATTAATCCATTTTCTAAACAATAATTTTTGTTGCAAATTCTTCAATATCTTCGTCTCACAAGTCATCACCTCACCTTCTGTTTATAAATTTTCCTTTCGCCAATCGCTTTCCATGCAGTTTCTCCAATACAGTTTTATCTCGTTACACATTGCCAGAGCTTTAAATAGAAATTTTGTAGATGCCTATTTCAGTATTTCTAAATGTAAGTGAAGAATTTATATCTCTGTGTTTTCTTTTGCTGTACTTCCACCTGTGTGCATCATTTCTCTGTATGGAAAATATATCTTTTAATTTATTCAACAATTTTAGATTCTACTTCGTGACGTTTATTTTATGTTCCTTTTTTATCTGAACCGTATTAAACACGCATCCGCATGCGATTCCTTCGCTTTTCACTTTTGCCCAATTCGCCAATTTGCCACTTTTAAATCATGTACAGCCGTCAGGTCTTATTTGAACGTTAATTTTACTTGTTTTCAAGCAATTCAATTTTTTAATAGAGGAACCATAACCTTAATGTTCTCGAGATCTTGACAAATCTTCGTGTATTTCAATCCCTTAATGCTGTTTAAAGCGACTGTTGCGCACGTAACTCTACAAATTATTTCCAAGATATGAAAGATGGTATATGTAACACATGCAATGCGAATTATTAATTAATACACTCCGGCAAATTAAATCGAATAGTTGTTCATACTTTAAGGAGTCAAAGTTAACTAATCAAATATCTCTCACTTTTTAGTTTCGGCTTGCGGCAAGGAATGCCGCTTTTTTACAGAAAGTCTCCAACGAGCATTGGAGAGACCATTTTCGTAAACAAAATGAATTTGTTAAACTAAACGTGGGAGAAGTAAATTGGTTTTCTCTCTTTACATGCAAAGAATTCTGTCTTGAAGTAAATGTATTAAAAGCGTGACGAGAATGAGCTCATTCGTTTGAATACAATTGAAAAAGGGATTATGCAGGTTTATTTGGTTCATGACCTGCAAGGCGAATATTTTAGAAACGATACAATTATTACCTCTAGTAGGAATGAATTTTGCTATATTAATTATATTAAATAGTGGATTTGGTGTTTGACTTTCTTAGTTATATTATCGTTTCTAATTATAGTAGTCTGGTTGTGTTTTAACCCTTTGCATACGTTTAATACACGATTAGAGGTTTTTAAAGAAAAAAAAATTGGAAACTGTTCTCTGAATAATGTCATTGCTGGCAGTGATCTATTATATGTTTTATCGAAGTTTTTCCACTCTCTCGGGTGTTTATCACACGACGGTTCGGGAGTTTTTGATCTACTCCCGTCCTCAGGTTTTCCTGGCTAGTCCTGAGAAGAACTGATTTTTGTACGTCCATTCACGCACACTCGTGCCTCCCCGGGGTTTGAACCCGGAATCACTGATCGCTGTGATTACGAGTCTGTCACTCTTACCACTAGGTTACCAGCGCGGTTATATATTTTAGTTATAAACTTATATATATTGTAGTGACAATAATGCACCACATTAAACAGCTAATATTTATGTAATAGCTTTACTTTTAGATAGCGCTTATTTAATTTTCAAATCAATTACGTATTTTGAATAATTATTTTAACTGAGTACTCTTATCAGGGTGGTTCGCCAATCTAGTGATCTGTTAATTGAATTCTCAAGGGTAATACCACAAGCAGTGGATATATTTTTGACAAATATTTTGTCGTTTCCATGTAAATTATTGCGTTTAAATTTCACGATACAAAATCACATCAAAAATGTCACGAGCCGAAGGCGAGTGACATTTAATTGTGATTTTGTTGAGTGAAATTTGCAATAATCTCTATGGAAATGGAAAAATATTTAAAAAAATATATATCCACTTCGAGTGGTATTTGGGACGACTATTTAACAATATTAATACATAATGATTAACTTTATTGAAAAATATTCCAACAATTAATATTCATCCTCAATTAAATTCAGCAGAATACTTCCAAAACACAGCATTTTAAAATTTTTAAAACAAGCCACACAGTTTGTTGGGGTTTAGTGTTACGTAACCTAGCGATATCACTAAGGACAGAACATCGTTGCTAAGCGATACGTCGCAACAAGGCTATTTATTTTTTAAGTCCGTACATTGTTTTGTGAATATTTTGCATGGTGCCCAATATTCAGTGATATACTGCTGTTATTGGTTGAAAAAATCAAATGTCTGCAATGTGATTGGCTTATATGTTATAGTGTTGAATAGTCAATTGAATTTTAAAAATCTTTGACTACTAAATGACATTTAATGTCAACTTAACTTCTACACCTTTTCAAACCAGGTATTGACAATTATACTTTACATTGACACAAATATCAATCAATTCACCTATGTAAGTACTGTATTAAGTTTATTTTTACACTTTCTTTTACTGATTGTTATTAAAAAGCTTTTATAAATTCTTTACACAAACCTTAAAACTTCTCTAGCTTTCACTGTAAAAATCCAACCAACAACAGCTTCCGATGTTGACTGTCTGCAACGCCTACCGCTTATTCCTCAAACAGTAACAACTTTGATGGTCCGTCAACCCTCGAACTGCATCTATCCTGTCAATAACTCCTACTGTTCTTAGAATCCAGTCCTGCTCCCTTTTAAACGTCACCGTCACACCAATCGACTCCAGATAAGTTTCAGTATTATGATGATCCAAATCTAACCACCAATGTCACCAATTAATCCTTATTATGTCTTGTATGTATCAATAAATCCAAATCCCATTCAAATAATATAATCTTCTGTGTTATTTATTTCCGATTCACTATATAGTACAATCTCTTCACCGATTGTATATCTTTATTAAATACAAGTTATATTCTCACCTATTACACCACGTAGACTTGTTTATAGCCCCTTTTAATTTGCATTTGCCAGACAATGATAAAAATTAAGGCATTAATTTCCCATTTGTTTCTTTACCAAAATTCGTTATTTCAAAAATACATGTACAGTTTTCATGAGTTGTTTCAGTAACTAATTAAACAAAATTTTCATTGCTGTTAGATACAATTGTTATTGCCCACTTATTTATTTTAAATATCCTATTATTACATGCTATTAATTCTTATCATTCTAACAAATACATTTGCCAATTGTAACCTTGGCTTGAACTTTATTAAAATTAAACTCAACTAGTGATGGGCATAACCGGACAATTTTCATAACCGAATTATTTGCATTCGAATGATATTAATAACCGAATGATTATTTGAATAATCATTCGAATAAATTTTGGCTCTCGATTCGTTTCGATTAAGTCAGCCGGTTTTCCGGTTGGCGGTTCACCGTCATCTGCATCGACATCGGTTCACCGTCATCTGCATCGACATCGTAACTTGCAGATAGTAGAGGAACCAAAACATAATATGTACGGTCGGCGCCTTAGTAATCGGGACACGTAATATGTTCTTCTAGTCTTTGGAGTATTCTTGCTCCGGTTACTTCATTAATGTGAGATGGCATTTCATAATTGACAAACAATAAACAATCTGACGTAACAATTAAAACCATAATAACTGTAAAAACCCAGTTTATACACTTAAAAAATGCATGCAAAATATATCATAATAGTGTGTAGTGTCCCGATTTCTAAGGCGCCTACCGTACATTATGTTGTATGTATTGGAAATTAAGAGGTATTTATTAAGAAGTGTAGAAAGAAAGAAATATGCCGGACTGCTTGCTAATCGCAATAAAAACAGTTGTAAAACGTTTATCTTTATCGATCGGGCGGGTTAAAGGCGCCGCCTCTTGTTTTGAACCTTTGGAGATGTAAGCAAATAAAAAATTGTTTTATAGCTTGATGCGTTTGCAGTTTTTAGGCGTTCAGGTTTCAGGTCCCCAGAATTTGATAATTTGATATTTTTTATGATAGGAGGTAGGTACGCGATAACCAAATGGTGTTTTCAGTACAACCTGATTTGTTTATGAGTTATGACGTATTTATATTTACAAAATTTTGAGCACTGCGTAGGTCGCTGAGATATGGCACGTAGTACCTTTGAATAGAGGTTTTATATTCAAAGCGTAGTACGTATCTGCATGAGGTTATTTTTCATTCGAATACTTGGAACGAAAACCGAGTTACATAGGTTATTTCAATAACCGGATAACCGGTTATTTTTCATTCGAATAAGCCCATCACTAAGCTCAACCATCAAATTTGTATACTCAAATGTTATTTCATTATCAAATTACCTCATTCATTGTCTCAATTAAATTTCATTATTCATTTCAAAATTAACACCCAATTCTATCCAAACACTTCAAGATTTGATTGTAGTAGTCTTCCAAATTTATTAGTATTATACTAGCAGTCCAGTGAGACAAATGTCTCATTTAACGCGCCTTCAAACCTCGATCGGTTAGGCAACCACCCAGACCTGGAAGGTGTCAAAGTGGTTGCCTAACCGATCTAGGATTTAAAGCTCAGAGGGTCGCAGCTACGTTTGGCGGCCGAAACCGTTTTTATTTAATACGCGTTCTATTTGAAAAACGGTCTTTTTGTGATTTCTCGAAAACCGGAAGTGTCACGTGACTGAAATTCGGTTCCTGACCTGACATGACCATTCCAAACATATAACTTTAATAACTTTTTTCTCTATCTCTTACGGTTTGGCTGCTGAAACAGCGTCCCGGATAAAACAGCGTCCCAGACAGACGCGTCTATTAGATAAAGGATTTTTATCTTTCAACCACCTTTAGTGTATCACAACAATATATATGTTACCGCTGTATGCGCAGTAGACTATTTTTGTAATTCTCTGCTCAGTAGTGTCATCCAAATAGGCTTTATTTCTGCGCTAGCCTGGCTAATTGGTTCTTCTGCCAGCACTATATATGTAGCTTCTTTCAGCTTCCTACGGAACCCGTTTTCTTCTTTAGCTATAACTGATGCGTTATCCCATTATATATGGTGGTCTTCGCTCCAGACGTGTTCTACGATCTTGGATTTGATGGTTTCGCCCGTTCTAACATCTTCACTATGTTCCGATAATCTCACTCCTAGGGGTCGTTTTGTTTTCCCTATGTATTGTGGTTGTTGGCTTAGTTTTCTCGTCCCCTGCCGGTGTTTTATATCTGTCCATCTCTTTTAGCATTTGGTTTAGAGTTCTTTTTGGGTAGCTATTAGCTTGCAGCATTTCTGTGATTATTTCAATTTCCCGTTTAAGGTCTTCTTCCTCCGAGCATATGGTCTTGGCTCGGCTTCATAGGCATCTCGGGACGCCACGTTTAACGCAGTTGTGGTGATTAGAATCGTAATGTAGGTATCTCCCCGTATGGGTTGGTTTTCGATATGCCTGTGGTTGTACCGTGTCAGCATTCTTCTGGACTAGTACGTCTAGAAATGGACGTTTGTCTGGTAGTCAGCAACATCTACATGGAAGACTTTGAAGAACAAGCTACATATCAATATGAGAACAACCCTGGTCTATGGCTGCGATCCGTAGATGATACGTTCGTAATATGGCCCCATGGAAGTGAGACACTTGACGGCTTCCTGGAACATCTCAATAATCAAACCCGATCGATTAAGTTCACGTTGGAAATAGATTCGGGGGGCTTAAAACGCTCGCTTACTCGCGTTTTAATTCTGTCCCATTCCTGACTAAAGACTAGCTTTATGCACTTGTATCGTAAATTACTATTTCTTAACTACCTTTCTAACGACAGAATCTACGTGTGTTTTGTAGTTATAATTTATCATCTATACTTACACTTAGCGTTTAACTTGAGATACCTGTTCTATTTCTAAGTTTTAAATCTTAATTTTATTAACACAGTGTACATTAGTATCTGATATCATTTTTGCCTTGGTTTTGAGACATTCAGTTTTAGTTTATTAACCTAAAAACCAGTTAGAAATAATTTCTTGGTCTGCATTCATTGCATCACAGCATTTATAGCATCTTCGTCAGTAAACGTCACTAGCGCATCATCTGCAAAAGGATTGAAATCCTTCCTAATCCATTAAATACAAAATCAACAATAATGGACCCAAGACAGAGCCTTAGGGTACCCCAACTAGTTTCCAGTGTGACTTGACTGGCACTAATTGAAGTATGTAGTTTATAGTCGATGAGTGAGATAACTTTGGAAACCACATATTTTCATTACCACATACTCCACATTTATCTAGTTTATTTATTAACCGTTGTCTTTCCATTGTCTCAAATGCACGTTTATAATACAGAAAAACAGTAAGTACACTTTTATTTAATTCTAAGTCACTTTTTCTAAGTCATCCGAACAATGTTTAATACTGCTTCGCACGCATTTTTAGTTCTGAATCGTAATTGGATTTTACTTATAATGCCATGTTTATCTAAAAAGATTTGCAGTTGATCTTTTACAATAAGTTTGATAATTTGTTCATACACCGGTAAAACATTTAATGGTCGAAACTCGCACTTGCTAGTTAATTTAACTTAAGGTACTGAATCAACTATAGATATTTTCCATGATTCTGGAAATCATCCTGTGTCGAGAGACGGATTTAGTAATTTAATAAATGTCTCATCTACATTTGGCAATGCATCTGCAATTACACTTACTGTAATGCGATTGAAGCTACTTTTTCGTTTACTTTTGTTGTTGAATTTTTAGTATTTCTTAATGTAATTATCTTAAATTTAAAAGTACTGATTATTCCAAAAAGTAGCTTTCTCAAAACTGTCGTTTATAATAGTGAAACTGTTTAACTCTAATATACTATATACAAAGTACTGATTAAATCTATTAACAATATCCTGATATTGTTAGTTTCTTTCTGTCAAATAAACTATTAAAAGTTTGTGTTTGTGTTATCATTAAAAATGCGATAGTCTTTCACATCTTTTCAGGATTTTCACGACAGTTTTCTATTATATTTTTATAATCTTAGTTTTTCCGGTCCTTAATTTTACTCCAAAAATTCCTAATATATTTATAGCCTTCCCAGTCCAGCGTGTTTTTTAGTGAGTTTAGCTGTTCTGTACATTTGATTGCGTTCTGCACTCTGTATTTTGCTGACCATATATGAGGCAAGACTGTTTACATGTTTAATATTTAGTAATGCGACCCAGTTATATTTCAATTTATCAAGCAGTTTTTGCTGAGAATAAATTGTGTACGTTGTAATACTAACATTTTCGTATTTGTTGTTACTATTACGCGCATTTTTATGTAACTTACCATCGATTGAATTATGTTCAGAAATTTGTGGAATTTGCATATTAACACTAACATATTCCTAGTTTATTTGAACTAGATCAATTATTGCATCGGGTTTTTTTGAACGTCTGAATTCGATTACAAGTTGATTTAAATACAACGTATTTATTAATTATAGAAGCTTGTTTGTGTAGAATGAATCCTTCGAGACATCCCAGTTGAAATAGTTTAGGATTAGATGCTTAGTGTGGTCTTGAACTGTATCGTCGTACGATTTTTCCGGCTGATTCAAGAATCTTGCAATACTGGCACTTGGAGAACAACAGTGTATCTTCCGTTTTAAAATTCTTGCGTTTGTATAAATGGATATCAGTTTAACACTATTTCGAATTTCATATGATTACATACATAAATTACAGCGAATAGTACCATAAAACCAAAAATTTATTTCACAGTTCTCAATGTGTTTGAATTTTGTTTCACTTACAAATATGATAGCTGGACGTATGTTTTCAATTATAACTTCAATTTCCTCCACGTGTTTTCGCATACTTTGTACATTTGAATAAATAATTTCAGTATTTAATCCATTTATTCTAAAATATCTACCTCTATTTTGTTCTAGTTTACTTTTGTAAACACGACAGTCAAAGCTGCATGCAAAATGACCTGCATCTAAATTAATTTTAACTTTTTCCTTAGCATTACAGCAGTTCACATATTTCTCCTCTTCGTCAGGCTTAAATTCTTTCAAGAAATGAAAATCGGCACATTTTGGGTACGTCATCTTCGATTTACATTGACTTGCTTTATGATTAAACCCATTACACGACAAACACTTCGTTGCTTCAACTGCATCATAAACTCTACACCTATCCCATCCGACATTAATTTCTTCTTCCTTCCTAATTGCACAACAGGCACATACATTTATTCCATAATTGCTGTATAATCTTTACTTTTCTCTTCTAAAAAACGAAGGAAGTCTTGTAATCGAGAAAAAACCACCTTCCGAAATGTCTTCTCATCTTCACGTTTCAAGGTCCCTAGATAACGAAAAACAGGTTTTTTGAATTCCATCCGTCTGTCTATCTGTCTGTCAATCTGTTAACTATAAAATCCTAAATCTTCAAATACCCCAACGCTACGAGAATATACTTAAGGGCCCGCCAGCTAGACTCGGTGGAGACGGCCTGCACTTAAAATCAAATCAAATTCTGCCTATTTTTGCTTTAACTCAAGAAGTATTGCTTAAATAAAAGTAATATATTCAGGAAAAAGGGCATATTTGAAACCCAACATATACAGGATAAACACTTTACAAATAAGATATTATTTACGGTTGATTAAACTGAGATATAGATCAAATTAATAATTTGCATATAGCTCATGCGTTACCCTTGTCAAAAATGAACCCAATAAACCCAATAAATGCATTCTATTTAAGCCAGCCGGATTGCACGATTTGCGGATGGGCCTTCGGAGCTGCTTGCTGCAAACGGGTGGGCCAAACGTTGAAATCGGATTCTCAGGCACTGAAGTTCAAATCACATCGCCGGTAATGTTTTTTTATTTGAAAATTGATGTAACACTTAAGATATTTTTACCTGTAGTTACTTTTAATTTTTAAAATTGTTTGGTGTCATAACGTCAACTTGTGAGGGAAGTTTTGAATAAAGCCCTTTACAGATTTTTTCTTTTGTTTTTGGTTGCAGTATTCTTTACATGTAAAACGTTTATGGATGGTTCTTGTGATTCCAAAAAACTATTCTGGAATATTATTTTCTCCTCTAATGTTTCCATTACCAGTTTTTTGGTTAGTTAATTTTTACTCCATTGAATTGTAACTTCATAGTCCTCTTCACGATTAGGTTCTGCTTTTCTTTAATGCTGCTTAGAGCATTCCTGTTTTTGCATCCAAGTACTGGGAGTTGATAAACCAACAATAAGTAAACATATTAATTATTCGGCTTATATACTGGAAACTGAATTTTGCAGAATAACCATAGATATTTCTATTAACCCAAATTTTAGTATTTTCATGTATATCTGACAAAACAAATTTAAAAATGTATGTCTATTTCACTGTAGGTTAATTGTAGGTCGATTTTGAAAAGAATTTACGAAACCATGTGCATAGAAAGCACAGAGTATAGTTTCAGACAGTGTACCTACTTTTGTGATAACACGCTTTCATAAGAGTCGTCTAATATTCCTGAAATTTTATTACCATAGTTTTACATTATAAATAATTTTCCTTAATAATAGCTAGATATGTTTTAAACATAAAAGATACTTTACCCGAATAGAAAATTTTCCTATTTATAGCACGTGGGGAACCAATTCAACATTTTTGTATTAATATTTGCGTCTAAAAACTATCCAATGAACAACTCGACGTAAAGCTTTAACACTAATTTATACACACCTTGTATATAGTCAAGACAAATTCACAATTTAAATAAAAATATGTGTGTGGGCTCCTGTTTCCTCTACATGGTCATTCTCGGAAGCATAAATATCATAGCAGTTCTAGGGTTAAAGCACACGGTACCCTATATATTCATGTAAACATCTTTTAAAAAGTTTCAATATAACCTAAATGTCAAATTGTAAATCTGATTTGAAACAATTTTTCTTTTTATACGAAAGATACCTCACTAGCGCATTAAATTTTGATAATTGTAGCTAAATTGCATCTTTTTGCATATGATTAAAAAGAAAGTTATCTTTGCAGCTGTAAATTAAAATTATACCATTTGACTATCAAATAAAGCTTTTACGTAAGTATAGCATGATCAAAAATTATTTTCATCTAGTATGGCTATGGAATAGTTCCTAATTTATGTATGCAACTACGTTTGTACTTAAATGTCAAACTGCAAATTTGATTCTTAATTGACTTATAGTTGCATTCATAAATTAGGAACAATTCCATGGACATACTAGATGAAATTAAATGTTGATCATACTTTAGATTGGAAACTCCATACCATCCAAAAATCATAATTTAAACTTGTCTTTCGTTACAATTGCATTTTTCAAATTCCCCGAGAGATAACAATGCCAAATAAATGGAATTGTTTATTAAACAACCACTGAATTTGTACCTATTCCAATGCTAAATATACAGTGAGAATAATGTATGACTGTACATGGCTGAATTATGCAAAATTAGACATAGGGCATTTACTTAATGTTACCATGGTGTTTGTAAACAAAATAACAAAACAGTGACTATAGAAACTACTTGAAACTAGATTCTTCCAGTGTAATTTCAAAACCTACAATTGTTACTAACGTGGATAATTTTATTAATGCAAAAATAAGGTTGTCAATGTATAGTCTTACATTATTCACACTGTATAGCTGAGATATAACATTATTACATTAATAATAACTTGTACAAAATCCATAAAAGAATACTTATTACTCTTAGATAGATTCTAAAATATTTGAAATGTATTTGATGATTTTATGACTGTTTTATACTGTATATAAAAAAGTGATATTCTGTTATCGATTTACAGGACATTGACATTCGTGAAATGTTTCGTACAACCATATTTCGTGTTATTTTTGGCGAAATATTTTCTCTTGTGCCAAGCTTGAACAATATTTAAAGCTTACAGTTGTGACAGCTGAATGTATTGGGTCCAAAAATATGAAGCTGTGATACAAATAACGAATACCTACAGATGTTTTCCCTCAAAACATAAAAGAAATACCTTATTGTCGTTAAAACTACTATCTATGTTCATGAAATTACAAATTCTATTAGCAATTGACATTATTAAAACGTTTTATGTCTATATTTTATAGGCTACACTATTAATATAGAAAGGTGTTTAGTAATACCGAAAAAATTGAATTAAAGCATGTGAGAATCCCTTCTGTTATAAAATTGTTGGTATATAACTATATCTTATAAATAGATTAAAAGTACTACATTTCTGAAGAGTAAACGTTGTTCCCCGTTAACCCCTAGAAGGAGCATTAAAGATTCGAAGTTTGCACCACATACCGAAAGGAAAAGAATATGGCAAAGTGGTAATATCGATCCTCTCGTTGCTTTAAGATGAACGTTTGCAGGAAGAACGAGCATGTAAGAGAATTCACGTCAACTATAATACTCTTTTTCTAGTTATCTGTTCACCGACCTTTTGGTTAGACATTTATTGCTTTAAAAACAGGTAATTGGAAAAACTTTATTATAAAAACGGTGAGATAAAAATAAATTAGTTTTTAAGTAAACAAAATTTTATTAAATAAACACATTCTGATTTTTATAAGCAGTTCGTTACTAAAGTATTTGAACGCTTGATTGAAATTGGTAAAATTTAGATCTAATTGTATTTTTAAGACAGTATGATATTCCTGGATAACTACTGTAGCTACTGGCTGAGAAATAACTTTGGAAAGTTTAGAGTAGCGGCTTCACGTTATTCAGTTTTGAGATAACAAATTTTATTGCTACCTCTCTACCTTGCAGTAAACGAAAACGGGGCTACGCAGAGACGAAGCGTTTTAGAGTTAAATCAGAATCGTGCTTGAAGTATATGCTCGTGGTTATATTGTCATCATGAACTCTTCTAAACTACCAGCTTCAATCAGGGAAGTGAATGTCCTTTAGATTCCTCTGAACACCTGTTCTGTGGAAACCACCATCAATGTTAATAAGATAAGAAGCTTAAATGCTTCAAGTATTTTTTTGTATATTCAAATGTTTCCAGACTTGAGCAATTTTTAATCAAATGGCATGAACAATTTCTAAAGTAAATAGAAGTAATCGGTTTAGGTAATTGAGAACTATAGCACGTGGGCATAATGTATGCGTTTCTAATTTTTTTAGCGGTTCCTGATATTTTATTATTTCCTCAACTTTTGATATCCACAAGTGTAAACCAGAAATAAGAATGTTGTTCTTGTCAGTGATATATGCAGAACTTATACGACGAGTTAGGAAATTATTAACAAAATCTATATTTTTCTCATGATCACGAATAATTATTGAAACTATTGAGTCCTTAAAAGATTATTTTATATATCATAAATGTCATGTGAAAGGGTTGAGTACATAATATCTTTAAAGCAACAAAAATACCTAATAATTTCATATTACGAGAAGTGAAAGCGTAGGTATATTTAATAAAATTATTCATACATTTCCCTGAAGCTAAATATACTTAGCTACATATTCCTTAAATTTCATGGTTACAGGCAGTAATATGCAATTACGAAAGCTATCAGTTATTTTATTCATTAGTCAACCCTACGCAGTGCACACCCAGTTGTAACAACATTAACATCATTAAAATCAGAGTAAACATCCAATGTATGTAATAACAAAATTAATTAATTTGTGATGCACCTGCGGCGATTTGATATTTCATATCAGTAATATTTGAAAGTTGTTATTATTCATACACAAATAAACGCTTGTATATTTAGATCTACCATGAAATTTTTACAACCGTTGTCAGCATATAAGAAAACTAGTTCCAGGATGAAACCTACTTTCCGATCAGTAAGATGGTTTTGTTTATTTTTGCAAGGAAAATGTTCATGACCGTTCTACGGTTACTGAAAAAGCAAATTTTCTCAAAATGTAATTTCGGAATTAACATGATGATGATGGTTAGTGATGATAGATGCTTTAGCAACACATTTACTCTAAACCTGGAACACTAGCAACTATAACAGCAATAACAATTTGGAAAGATGATCATTCTAAATTGTCTGTAGATGTTTAGAGTATCAGTTGGAAGCATCTACGTTGCATTATGCCATGAAATATACCCTGTAAAATTCTATAATATTATAACTACAGTGCCTTCATAAATGATCGAACGTTTTTGAATGGTCATTATTTTGGCGCCATTTATCTGTGTTGGTGGCACTGTAAGTCTATGTCAAATTCGAGGTCATCAGGTTAGGTTTTCCGTCAGTTTTGACACAGATTAACGCAAAACCTAACCTGCTAACCGAATTTGACATAGATTTACAGAGCCGCCAACATAAATAAATGGCGCCAAAATAATGACCATTTAAAAACGTTCGATCATTTATGAAGGCCCTGTATATCAGCACTGTTCTTTTCATGAAAATATGGAGAAATATCTTGATTACTTTATGCAACGAATATGATCCCAACTAACACAACTAATCGCTGAAATGTACCGGTGACGATTGCAGGAACTTTAAAGTGTTTTGCCACTAGTCACTGGCAACTAATAGGAACTTTTCCATTACGTGCACGCTCTTCTTTTAGATTAGTGTTGCTTGCTCTATCTTGCATCGATTTTGTTATACTTATGTTTCATTCCATTATGATACTTTGCCCATTTTCCTAGATTATCAACGCAATCAAATACTATCCAAAAAATATTAGAGGGCAATACTTTTAATAAACTAAAATTTAAAAAAATGTTACAGATAAGGAGTTAGAGCTAAAATACTTTCCAAAGATAGGTAGAGTGTCTCTTACAGCCAAGTCTAATTTATGCAAATCCTTGTATTAATGTAGTACATAATAGTAAGCATGTGTGTCCAAAATTCAAATCAATATCTTTACATTTGTGAAAAGTAACATAGAAATAAGAAATAAAAAATAAACTTCAAGACCCTATTAACTTCTTAGTGAAGGGTCTTTCCACTAAATATATTAGGTTTAATCGATTTATTATAACCTAAGGAATCAATGACTAATCGGTGTCTCATTCTTTTTGAAACACCCTGTATAATCGTTTTAGTGGCGGTTACGTATTAGTTACTCATTTGAGGCTCCTCTCTCAGTCACGGGTACTTTGCTATTACTTCTAACGGAAAATATACGGAATAATATTTGTATATTCCCTAGTCCCTACAAAGGAGAAAAATATATAAAATACTATTGTTAATATTATTTCAAATCATAATAACTGAGAGAATAATGAAAATAATTTTCAATGTGTTTAGACAAGTTTTTTTAAATAATACCCAAGAGTACATGTGTCTTTCCAAACGGTTTTGTAGTCTTACACGCAAAGCGGCGTTATGAAACTTACTATATGGACTGGTCATAAATTATCCATACTAAAAGCAATTTATTGCTCTTTTTAATATCGATAGGTAAAAGAAATAGGCTATAAACGTGAACCCCTGTAATACTACAACATCAAATTTAAGTGCATCTAAAAAGTAAAGAGAACTGTGAGTAGCAATACTAGAACAGCCAGAAGGGTTGCGACAGTTCGTATGTTAATTTGACAAAAATCAGTTATCAAATTAGATTATAAATCTGGCTGAATAAATAATACTTATATAGTTAAAATGTCAAATAGGTATTACTTTTTAATATATGAAATGTAAATAGCGGAGATAAGTAGTAGCTACTTTTATAATGCAAAAAATATATTGTAGGGAAATATGTAAAGACGGAAAAAATATTAGTAGACTGACAGCTAACAATAAACGGTGCATAAAATTTCCATTAAGTGACTACTTTCGTTATACGTGGCAATTTAATTTGACGATAGCTTTTCTCATTACCGCATACACACAGTAAGCTACGTAGTAATAAAGCTACAATAACGTGGTCCGCCCTAGTTAACAAAATCCGTAAAGAAATGGAAGTACTGAAAAATCTATAAAATTAAACTTCAAACCAATAAGAAATCTAAGTTAACGTATTAATAATATAATTTAATATTGAAGGAAATATACAGCAATCAAAGTCGAAAATGAGCAAACTCTCTATGACGCTAACACAATATTGCATCAATCAGTCCATATACCCAGTGTGCCGTATCAATTTTCTAGTTTTGTCTAATTTGACTAATATTAGTTCAAAAAGGAGCTCAGCAAAAATACTACTATGAAACCGAACCGTATTAGAATATTATTAAAAAAAACTTTTCATTTACAATAAATTGGTGGATGATATAAAAGAAAAAACGTGCTAAAGAAATTTTCGTCTAATAAATTTATGTAATAAAAGAAAATTATCACAATTAATGCTGTGGAAATAGCAAACTAACTTGACAGAAAACGCTTATATTTCAAATATATCGATTAATTAGGATAAAAATTCTGGACAATGACTATAACATTTAAAATTTCTCCCTGAACTTAATTTCTTAGTGTTCCTATTTGTCTGCTCTATGTAATTTTTAAAATACCAAATTAGAAAATATATAAATATATTGTAACATTTTGCAAAATTCAAAAGTTATATTATGTTTGTAACATTTTGCAAATATACGTTATCATTATTATTATTATTATTATTTTAACTTTATGTAAAGGACCTTTCGTAACCATTCAGTTAAGGATTTTCTACTCCAAATATCGTAACGAATGCTTGCGTCCAAAATAAATAAATAAATTGCAGATACGGAGTTTTAAAAAGTTCACTGACGCCTGAAAAACTAGATAAATATTTATTTAATTTCATAAAAGTTGTTTGTAGATAATGCAAGTTAGGCAGATAGTAATTTTGTTTATTCGCAATCACATTGTAATGTGTCAATTTCATGACATGACAATAGCTAGGAACTAGATGATTACTTGAAACTAGCCAGGAAATTATTACATACCCCGAAAAATATTACATACCTGAAGAGTGGGGTGTTTCCATGGTAACAAAACATTAAGTGGGTTGTTTTCATGGTAACAAAAATATTAGCTACATCAAGATATCTATTATTCAGAATTCAATTGTAGTTATTTTTAAAATTAGATGATTGCAAATAAAATAGTATACATACCACGGTGGAAAGTTTCATCCCTGTCTCGAGATAAAGTTAACCTCGACGCTACGCGTCTCGGTAAACTACCTAATCTCTCGGCAGTAATGAAACACTTCCCACCTCGGTATGTAATATACTATTACATGTTAGTCAAGAGAAATGTAGATTTCATTTCACGGCTACAAGGTTCATATCTCTTACAAATAATTTTTTACACTAATTTGAGTTTAGTTTGTAATTATTATGTGACTGAAATTTCTTGGATTTTACTACATGCCAGTATACGGACCAAATACAATAAGAAACCGTACATCAAGTAATGCGAAAAAGATTGTCGTTTTAACTTTTTACGCCAGCGAAGTTTACGAAGTTCGAAAGTTTGTTCTGTCGAAGGGCAAGCAGAAGTAAACGTTCTGGGAGTTGGTAGCATTTTTTCTCCTACATTTCCATAACATGCAGCAGATGTGCTCCATTTTTTGTTAAGATCCTGTTCCATAGGTTTTTATCAATAATAAAAAAATTGTTTCAGTGTGCTCGGCGTTGTGCATATTATTTTCGGTCAGTGAGATGAATATTTTGGTTGCTTTAAGATCTGAATAGCTAATGATTATACAGCTCAAGTATTTTATTAGAACCACAAAAATATTTATTTTAGGAATGGAATAACAATAGTAATATTTTATTACTAAATGTGCGAAGTCGATTCACACGCAGCAACACCCACCCTCCTTCAACAATGCATATAATGTATGTATTGTCTATGCGAAAATTGCTACTACAAAACTAAGTTCTACATTCTGTAGGTGATTCAGAGGTTTATTATATGCAGGTAGTTAACGCGTTAATAAAATAAGAACGTTACACAGTTCTTCTACGTCTAAGAAACAATGTACTACTAAATATACCAGTCAAATTAATTAGCACCAGCTGTTGTTCTAGTAAACTTTAAACAAGCCGTTCTTTGATTCAAGAAGTACGTAGGTGTATTATTTCTTGTAACTTAAATTCCCCCGTTGCACTTTAGAGCAGTGCACAGAACGTAACCCGTTTATTGAGACCTTTAATTTTTCAAAGCGTGTACTGGCATTTAGCGAGGATAATTGAATTTCAAAGGTGAATATTAAAAGCGTATAGCGGCAAATTAACCACACCCTTCTCGAATCGATTAGCTTCATAAGAGATAAGATGAATTTGCGGCTTTCAAAGTTCCCCTGAAGTATTATGGATTGCAAGAATCCCATATGTGAAATCGAGTGTAAATACTACAACGGAGTCGGTGATAAGAGCTTTCTAGGTCTGTGTGATTTAAGGGCGTAAAGGTTTCAGTTATGCCTGCGAATTTTTCAGGCGATAAATGTGGAAATATATATTTTGAGCTCATTGTGTTGGGAAAACCTCCCTTCGAAAGTACCATAAAAGACATTATATTACTCTTACTCCAGTTGTGATAGCCACTGTGTGTAGGTTGATTTTCAACAAACGTGTAGATGCTAAAATCGTCCGTTGGTATATTGTGTATAATTAACTGTGTATTATCATAAAGCTGACTCAAAACAGCCCGTCATTAATGTTAAGTTTGTTCAGTGTACATTAAGTTTTATAAGTTAGATCTTTGTAATCTGGTATTTTCCTGTTTTTGATGGTGGTGGCACTAGCGTAAGTAAGCTCATAAATCAATATATACTAACGATCATAAAAAGAAACTAAAAACTAATCAAACTAACGTAATAATGTACACACTGCAAGGTAGATAATGTTGCCGCCTTTCAACAAACTTAATTTATACGAAGAGGAGTTCTGCAAATTATCTGCACAGGAAGATTAAGAGAACGTGCAAAAGAAACTTTCTTAATTTTCATGCCGGACTGAAGCTCGGTTTCTTACAGGTTTCCTTCGAGCTCCGAGAATCTTCAAGCCCAAAGTAAATGTAAATTTTATCAGAGCTGCGATACTAAAAGATAAATCTCTACGAGCAGCAAACTGTTGCCCTTAGAAACAGAATTAATTAATAAATCGAATGCTTTGAATCCACAGGTAAACAACCTCTATAATAGGTAATCATTTTCTGATAAATGTAAATATGTGTGGTGCTATTACTAAAATCTCACAAAATAGCTTCGTTGAAAAAAATGTAGTTAAAAATAGTTTAGCTTGTAATATTTACTGTAGAAGTAGATTAGTCTTAATAGCTGTGAGTCCTATCGAGTTATTTTACGTCATGTGATATTTTTACTGATAGCTTTAATGCGATGGCCTTATTTCTACGAACGTAATATAAGCTAGCCTACAGGATCTGTTCTTGATTAAACGGAATTTTCTGTAAAACTATAGTTATGTTTTGTACTTCATACACATTTCGACTTATTTTAGTAGACTTATTGTTAATGCAATACAGACTTGTTTAGTAAATAATATAGTACATAATTGATTTAATGAGGAATGTATGCTTTTTGGAATTTCTAGATTTAGGGCTATCTATTTTTTTCATTTCAATTAGTATTTATTACTCAACATTAATAATTAAACAAATTGGAAATAAAATTTCGGTTATCTTAAAAATAGCAAATAGATAGAGAATATGCAAAAGCTAAGTTTCTTAAATGACTCGATGTCATTAAAATGTACTTTATTAGGTTGTAATGGCAATATTACCAGTGCTCACAGTTTTTCAAATGCATTGTATATTGAAGTACAGCTATCACATGCTTTTTGAACTGAAAAAGCAATAAATTCAATTTTTACAATATTATGGTCGTAAATTCTCCGGAAAAAGTATTTTAAATAACTTATTAGTTTCACAGTCCTAAAAGCTTTTTTGAGTTTTATATTACAACAAGCGTGTGCTGCTCTCCAGATTCAAAAATGAGGGGAAAGCACTTTGAAAGTCTTTTGATAAATGACTGTGTTACGTAAATTTTCCTCCGAGACGCCAGATATGGTAAAAGCTTATGTTATTACTATACAAGGGTGGAAAGACGATGAAGTTCTTTCTTTAGTATAAAAGTAAATATTATTGCAATACCGTTTAAGATGCCCTGGAATGGTACGTACTTACCATAGTTTAGTTTTAAGTACTTAAATAGTTGTTCCTATTTATAGCGTACATATATGCATTCGTACTTATTCTAATTTGTTTAAAAGTAATTCTAAAAATTAAATTGTTATTGTAACCGTAAACATCAGACAGTTTTAAAATAACAGTTAACCTTGTAGTGTGGAGTCTTCTTAAAATTAAAGTATTTAGTTGGCTTTTAATTATTAGCCATTACGAATTAGTTTGCTTGTTATAAAACATTTGTTATTTTACGCCCCCCTGAACTTGCTTTCCTCCCACACCAAAATAACAGGTAATTAAAAATTTTGGAAGAACACTCATACACTGAAAGATCATAAATGGTTTCCCAAAAACTTCAATATTCTTAAACAATATGTCGTAAATATCCTGCCTTTCATTTTGCTATCACAGTTTTGATGGAAAAGATTTGCTGCCGAACATATTTTCCGAACATAAAAATTAATTGTTTATTTTTGTTTCAGTAAAAAAGGCTCGCTACGTTGGAGCTCCAGGTAAGTCTCTTTTAAGTGTTTGCAATGAGTTTTTTCATCTTGAATATTACACAGTAAATGCATAATACAGGGATAATTGGTGTTGATGAAAAAGTACCGATAATGATCATTTGCTGCAATTTCCTGCAAACTTAATCCCTAAACTATGACTTTTTAAAATCAATTGAACAATTACTGAACTCAGTTTGCTGTATTATCTGCACATATATTTACCACGCTACAAGGATTATTTAGTGCAAGTAATCGCAATTTTTACAATTTAAATAAATGGCAAAGATGGAGTAGCCAGGAACTTAACCTTAGAAGAATAATTTTGTATGCTAAAGGTTGTGCCGTAAATTCAGATATTCGACTTAGGTCTCTGATGTGTTAAAACTTCGCCGAAGGAAATCTTTAAAATGTCCGAGGCATTATTTTTTTTTAGTTTTACGTTATGCGTTATTGTACTTATTATTTAAGTTATCGGTCGTATAAATAGTAATATACACGCGTACAATATTTTAGGGTTATTTAGGTTCATAGTAGAAGTAACGATTAGTTTACCTACAAATACGTTTTTCTCTGACATCAAAATATTATTTCCGAATCGTTTTTACATTATCATGTTAAACTCTTAACCCGAGAGCTATATGTATATATTCGATAGATATTTTTATTCATAACATTTTATTACTACTCACTAGAATTTTGAAAATGTTACTTTTCGTAACAATTCATGCTACTTTAATTTCAATTTATTTACTACATTGGATATATTTTTATCTTACAGTAGTGGCTTCTGATGTGCTTTTTGTAATTGTTTTGACTAAAATAGCTATTTACAACATTAAGCCGGTAGCTACGCATTTGGCCATAAATGGCTAGTACATCACGGTCGAACCCGTCAGAGTAAGATATGTGATTTAGCAAAGCCATAAATGCTAATACCGTCGGTGTGTCTTATAAAAAGTTTTTATATACTGAACATGAATAAGAAACATATTGATTAATAAATACTTATCCCAAATTATTTGCTTTTAAGCTATTGTGATTCGTGTTATACGTTTAACAGCATTGCAGTGCATTTGTTCAGGTTGGCATTATGCTGTCTCACATAAGGAAAGTAGTAAAAACTTGGTGCCGTGGGTGGAGGATAGTGTACCAAACCGCCTTATGCAGCCTCACATAAGAAGGGTGGTAAATACTTGAACCAGTTCGGCAGAGGTACGTGAACACAGAAAGATATCTAACTGCATTAGTTTATTTACTAGATATTTTCCTGTATATAGACGTAAAATATAACGGAAAATCTAAAGATTGAGCACATTGATCCGGTTTAATTGCAATTCTCCCAAACATGTTATATTCACAACAAACGGTAATATTTGCATCAGCAAATTCATCATAATTGATGTAGGTGCTAGGTCAGCCAAGAATCGCTCACGTGCGCCTGTGTTAACAAAAATCTCACTCCTGTTTTGCGTATATAAGCACCTTTTCCATACTTCGACACAGTGTTACAATCTGGTGGTTTTTTCATGGGATTTGCGATGCCCGCTCCTTAATACACATTGATTTAGTCTGCCTAATCTATTAAAACGGTGCTTTGTATCTGCATCCTTCAATAATTAAAAAAAAGTACATTTGGTACCAAATTTCGAACCCATGACCTTAGCTCAGTACCATTGCACCATCGTGTCATCGTAGTTACATAGGCTATTTCGTGTTCGAAAACGTGTTTACATTATTCGGCGAGACTCCTTCAGTAAACTGGATTGTTCGACTTAACTTTAACACCAAAGCGGTTGCTGTCTTCATAAAAGTTGTACAGTTTTATAAGACCTTTTATATAATTTTAGTTTGGTCGCGATTGAATGAGCGGTTGCAGTAAACAATAAAAATCAGTCAAAATAGTTGGAAACGAAAGTAATTTCATACTAACGTATGTCCCATAAGTTTTGAGAAAACATTTCGTTCTAGCTTATTATAGGAAAAATTCAAACTTCAATCTGGTTGGCGTTGAAGAACATAGAGCATTATTTGTAGTTTAAGCATATAATTCTATTAAATATAGCTGTAGAAATAATTACGTCTAGTTGAATTTAATTGAAAATTAAAGGAACATAAAATATAGCTGTTAATATTTTTTCTCAAAACTTATGGGACGTATGTTATTCGCAATTAATTTCAAAGTCGAGTAGTAATCTTTATTCCCTTGACGCTCAATCGGTCTATCTAATCTTATAGCATGTTTCCCCTGGCGTCCCAGTCGTGGTTCTCTGGAATAGGGCATATCTCGTCTGACCTCGGCACTTTAAAGTTTTGTTTTGAACATTCCATTGTCAGAAGCGGGGTAGCGCAGTTGGGAAAGCGTTAGGCTTCCATTAAGTAAGTCCTCGGTTCGAATCTCGCAGAGGCCGGCATCGGGCTCGGTGAGACCATTCGCAGTTGGTCACGAAATTAACTGTGCTCTACTCAGAACGACCGACCTAGAGATAGAGTAACAAGGTCCACTCATCACCAAGACACACACCTAACACAACGGTTGCTATGCAAGCACTACAGGCGCGCTCTAACTTTGTAACTCGCAACTCGAAGCAAGTTGAGCGCTACACCGCCAGATGGAAACGTGCAAAGCAGCAGCCTCTGCACCGTTAAGGTAACAAGACGTTAACGATAATTCATACATATATTCCATTGTCATTTTATTTTGAATGAGGGATAAAGTACAATATTTTTTCTACTTCCATGCGTGAAGGAATATCTTTGAAAACGCCGGACAGTGCGTAAAGTAATACTTTATTGCATTAGTTAATAAATTAGTTTATAGATAAATTCCTTAGGCCAAAATAAAATAAGCTAACCCAACTTACTTATATCCAAATTTCTTTTGTTACACTGGTATTCCGATTCAAAGTTCTTTTGAATAATTTCTCTTATAAAAACAAAACGCCTCGGTCGATTTAGATGATATTCGTTATGGTACAGAGTCTAAGGCATCTTTTAAGATGATATCACCATTAAATGAAATGCGCGAGTCACGATACATGACACAGGGTAATTTTTAAAGGGTTGAGCTTTCAAATTTTTTTCCAGAACGATAAATTCATTAGTAAAATTTTCTGTTCCTTTACGATTTTTGATATTTGTTATGGTTTAGCCACAAAGAAATAAAATCTCAATGTCTGCACCTTGCATGTCACAAACCAGATGAAATCTGCTATTAATTATTAAACATAGTAGCAATTGTGTCTCAGTGTCCACACTTCTCAAGTATCTGTAAGAGAGTTGTTAAGTAATTATCAAATTGTAATCATCTTTCTTCTTTCCATAATAATGAACGATATGTTGCTAGTTTTGGGTTGTTGTGAAAGAACAGGGCCGTAACAGTGTACGGAAAAAGGTTTTCGAATCGTCGCATTCTGGATCATACAACTTTTGCAAATATTGGAAGACACATTCGGGAAACAGGAAGTTTTGCACCAGTTAGTGCTGACAGTGGACGTCCTCGTGTAATTCGCATACCACATGTAAAAGAAGAAATGTCGAAAATAGTAAAAGGAAATTCTGAAATAAGTACTCAAAGCTTGACACTTGAAGTAGGAGTTTCGAAGGATGTTGCACACCGAGTTCTTAAAGAGCAATTATTACATCCATATCATATTCAAACCGCGGAAGAGATTTTGCCAGCTCATCCTGAGGCTCGTCTTGCGTTTTGCTAGTTTATTCAAGAGAAAAGTGCCGAAGACATTAATTTTCATACTAAAATTTTGTTTACTGACGAGGCGTGCTTTACAAGAGGAGGCATGTATAATTTACACAATAAACATGTGTCCGCCAACGAAAATTCACACGTTATCAAGCAACATCACTTTCAGTACCAGTTGAAAATACACGTTTGAGCAGGAATGATCAACAGCTTTCTCATAGGCACCGTCATTTTACCAAATCGCCTAAATGAAGACAATTATTCAAGATTTCTACAAAATAAATTTTCAGGTTTGCTGGAAGACTTACCATTAGTTCTTAAACTGGATATATGGTTTTTAAACGATGGAGTGCCTCTTCATTTACCTAACGTTCGTCATTATCTTCAAGC
>OW679194.1:107912074-107981412 GCA_940337035.1 Agriotes lineatus | reverse complement strand
TTGTTCTATTATCAACATCCCTCACAATTCTTAAAATTCTATCACCAAACGATATTTCCTCAATTTCTGAGGAGGAAGTTGTCCCGCTATGAGTTCTTCTATGTAGACGTCACGGCCCTTCTGAATTTTTCTTAACCCATCAATGAACTTCCATATGGATGGATGATCTACATCTAATTCCGTTCGCAAGCGACGATGAGCAGCCTCCGCATGATTGTTTGTACGATCTTCTGCCGCTAGGGTGCGTTCGTAGACATTCCATAAATTAGTGGAAAACATTGGAACTCGTCTTGCAGTTCCTCGACGGGTTGTCTTCCAATATAATTGTCCTCGAACCAGTCCAGTAAAGGTGAAAGGTCGTTGAATAGATCTTCCGCCAGAACAACTATAGCTTCGTCCAAATTTGGTATTGGAACGAAAGCTAAAGCGATTACCTATACGCAGAAAACATACCCTTTTATTTCTCAAAAACCGTTAGAGATATGCAAAAAATTGTTGCTTTTGATAAGTTATGACTAGGTACTACACATACGCACAGTATATCCTTTATGGGAACTATTTCCAAGTAAAACCCTAATATGACTGGACTATAATAGTAATAATAATTCTTACCATTTTTGACTTGAGAGCAAACTAAGGATTGTTGTTGTATTCGAGCAGAGGCGGCAGCTAGGCTAAATGTTTTCTCATATTTTGAGACAGGTGAAAAAAAAATGTCCTTTTATAACTGTATCGCGAAAGCATTTCCTAATAGCTGATATAGCCCCTTGCTCAAAATCGCAATTTATTCCAGATGGTGCTAAATTTGGCAGCTTCTCCTTCAGCATGTAAAACATTCGCCGGGAAGTAGCTTCCTTCTTGTTCGCGAGCAATGCGTAGACTATTGGGTACATTCCATCGAAATTTTTTGTCATAATGACGTAAACTTGGCTGAATATTTTAGGAGATATTTTGAAAGTACCATCTACGTACCAGGTGTTTGAGGTGGATAAATGTTGTAGCCAATCTTCTCTGCCAAAAATTACAATTCTGTCTGGTCCAGGTCCTGAATCACACAGCAAAAAGTTTATTGTAACTCCAGCTTGAGGCACGTATTGTTGGTAAAGTTCTGGTATAATCAGCTCTTGTAGATTTCGCGGGTTCTGCTGGGACGGCCTTAATTTCATTGCGTTTTCTCTAGACATTTTTTTTCAATGCTGCGTGAATTATTTGTCCCTTCATTTCATACTTAAATATTCTTTTGACTGGTACTGTTCGCATTACTACATCTAGATTGAGGTATGTGGCCAAGCTTACAAGGTAGGTGTTGATTTATTTTGCTAGCTAGGTTTGTTTTTTATGTTGTGAGTAACGGCATGACGCCTAATTCTTTTATTCATCTACTGTTTAATTTAAAAGCCCGAAGCATTTCGTAGCCTAGTTCTTACACTGCGCCATATTCTGCCGAAAGTTAAAAGAGCTAGCCGATGTCTTGTCAACCATTCGTTTAAGGGCGGTACACATGGCATAGTAATCTAAAAAACGAACACAAGTCTCCATACGTATATAGTCTAAAACTAGTCCTTTCTGGGTTGTCGCCATTATAAGTTTGAAATTAAATTAAGCAATTTTTCTGAACGATGGATCGGCCGTAGGGGTGCCGTAACATGGTATTAAATGCAACTTAAATTTTGTCTGGGGTCACCTTGATTTTCATGGTATACTTTAGTATGCCTACTCACGATATGGCAAAGTTGCGGCAGAAAGTAGAAGAGGAATGTCAAACAATTGGAGTTTTTGAACGTACAGTTTATGATCAGGCGAGTTCAGTGTTACATCGAACGTCTCTTCTAAAGTATTTCTTTATTCGCTGTATAAATTGTATCAATGTATTCATATTCGACCTGTACAAAATTCAGATGCGACAATACGGAAAAGACGAGCTTTAGACCTCACATTTAACTTTTTGTTCATTTTATTGAGTTCCCTACATCTGTTCATATCCAGCTCACCATTTTTGTTACACTCACTATAAGCAAACCATCGTCAGAGTAGTGTGTACCTATTTTCTTAAAACACACGTAAGTATTTGCAGAGTAGAAGGAAGAACATATTTATTTATGTTGCCACATGATTTATACGGTAATATATCAACTTCAATTTTTGAAACAAATGGTAGAGTAACAAATCAAACAAGAAATGAATTCATATATACATAAAGCATGGTAGCTTATTGTGTCAGTGATTTTAACCGATTTAGGGAATGTAAAGTACAATCTTCTGTTAGGGTAACCCATGAGCTTAGTAAGATTAAATATTGGTATATAGAATTATTGAAAAAGACATATGTATATCTTGTTTAAGGAAGGAAAGTAAAAAATTCTCATAATTTTGCGAAAACCACACGCATAATTTGTCATCGAATTATTTTAATGATTATTCAACACTATAATGAACGAACCAATGAAAATTGTTCAATTTGTCAGAAACGGCCAATCAAATTGACTGTCTTTGAAAACACCTAATGTTGCAGTGTTTTCACGAGAGCTCGATTGGTTTCAATGATTTCAATTGAGTGAGTAGTCTTAGACTGATATTTCACCAAAACGTCAAAGTAAAGTTTGTAAATCAGCGTCGCTCTAAAAACTCATAATAATCGTGTTGGAAGCTCCAGTATTGAATTATTAGTGGAAAACGTTAAAAATGTGTGATGTCGAACACGATAAAAGTCATCTACCCATATTGTTGAATAATCTTGGTTTCGAGAAATTGAAACGCAAGAATTATCATGTGAACGAAAAAAATTCTCAAAAATTTTTTACCTTTTGTGGTATTACCCTTGATTATTTTATTACAACCATTGATATTATTTCCATATTTAGTGAATTATTGTTGCTGAATAAGGCAAAGAGATTAACAATCATGAAGAAGTGGACATTTTAATTATCTCTTCATTTGTATACAAAAATTGTTATTACATTTTCCAATAAAAAATTACTGAGTGCACTTAGTTTTGGAAAAAAAATTGTAAATCAAAGTCGATTATTGTTTTAACTGCATTATTTTTTTATCGTAGTAAGCAGATAGGTTATCATAAAATTGGTTTTAATATAAAAAATACTTATCTTAAATAAGGTATAACTGCGCAAAAGATGAGATGAATCGCATATTAAAAAAAATCAAAGTGTGTAGATGCTGAATGAATCAAACTGTATATAATAATGATGAGGCACTAACACCCCATGAAGGAGCTTGGCCTGCAAGGCGGAAGGTCAGAGCTTCCGTATCCTTGCTATCACACCCGGCTGTCGCGTGTCAAATTCATGACACGTGGTGATGCGGTGAGCATCACGCATTAGACAACCGCATTATTACCCACTGTTCTTTCGAACGCAGGTCCCCAATTATATAAAGCGACTGGGTAGGCCGCCCGCCAGGCATCGATCTGGGATTTGAACTCCAGACTTCCGCACCGCAGTCCGATGCTCTAACCATTGAGCTACGCTGGCGCTCAAACTGTATATACATAAATATATTCATTCCTTATATTTCGTAATAGTGCATAATACAATAGGTTTTAGATTAACAAAAATTAATGAGTAAATTGTTTCACTGGAATTGCATCCTCCTTTCAACATCACCAGACGCCATTAAATTTAATAAAAGTTTTCTGTTGGAATTTTACTGGTATTGGCGAGGATTTTTATATTTTTCTAAAGTGCATGTTTAGTTTTTTTAGTACTACGTACAGAGCTCGACAACGATGCCAGGGTGGAAGATATTTCTAAAACTATGAGAGTTGAATAATAATTATTTTACTACAACTGCTTTGGTAAGGATTCATTACGTTATCCATTTGACACTATTTTTGTTAGATAATGAAGCTAATTACATCACTAGTAGTGTAATTGCTTCATTACCTAACGGAAATAGTGTCAAATGAATGACGTAATAACGTTTGCCTACTGAAATATTTAAAAAAATGACAGATCTGACACTTTTTTCAATTTTGTACAATACGTATGTGATAATGCATCATTAATATACATGTGTGTAAGCTACAGTCGAGTGCGTAATTTTACCCCTAATTTTTTAGATTCGTTATTATACACTGTCCGTCATAAATTTGGACACATACAAAAACTATCAATTTATAAAAAAAAATTATTCCTGAATATTCTCAAAGAAAAAATAATAAACTTTCCAAAATTTAAATATCTCCTTCCATATATAAGGTATAGATTCTAAAATATAAAAATGATTTAAAAATAAGGTACTCTTATTTTTCAACATAAATAGCTTAGAATTAAAAGAAGGTGTCAAATTGAAGTAACAGTCACGTACCCCGAACTACAATTTCCACTGGTTCAGTGGGTTTCAAAGTTGATTGATTATTGGATGTGATAAGGATTTACTGCCGAACTTAAGAATACACCTACTATTGGAACCCCATAAATCGTAACGGTTTTTTATTACATTACCAGGATTTTCGAAAAATTACATACCCAAAAAAATATCATGACAAATCACGTATTGTAAACCTAGAATTTTTTGTCAGTCTTGACATTAGTATTTATTTGCTAAAAAGTCATTGACGTGCATATTAAAATTCAAAATAGTATATTATGTATCAAGTAGGTACAGTAGAAAAATCAGTGAAACTTGTTTTTCGGAGTAGGGGACTGCCACTCTATATTTGAGATATACCTTCAATTCTAAGCAACTATTCAAAATAAAAGATTTGTGTGGTTGAAAAACAAGAGTTCTTTATTCCTGAATAATTTCCATATTTTTGAAAAAGGCTATTTAATTTTTAACATTTTCAGTTTGAGAATATGCAAGGACTGAGAGAATAAAATTTTCAGTTAATTGATAATAAAAAATTCTCTGTCCAAATTTATGACGGACACTGTATATAGGGTGGCTTCTATAGATGAACATCTATGCACTTTATTGAAGATGTATCCTTGCTTAGACGCATATAGCTTTCAGAAAAAATAGTTATTTACATTAAGAGTGCGGTAGGTTGTATTTGACAGCACGAGGTTTTAATTTTTGAAGCACGACGCGAAGCAAAGTCCCTTAATAAAGCCGAGCGATATAAAATGCTTGGAACACGAGTATTTTATAAAATTTTTTGGCCGACATATTTTCTAAAGATTTTCCATGAATTCGAGATTTTACTTCTGAATATCAAAACCACCGTTGCCATCAAGAAAGATGCCTTTAGTAAATTTTGTAGTCGGCCATGCATAATAACGCTTTGTAATGTCAAAAGTCATAAGCCAAAGCCGTAAACATTAAAAGTTGCTTAATTTTTACAAAACTTAACTGAACGAATAATTACATAACTAGCGTTTCTGCAATTACCCTTTATTACTACAAAGCACATTTTTTGTTTAATGGCCTGTAAAAGCGAAACATTTTCTAGGCATTTTACTGCACGGCGATGCGTAAAATCACAGAGTAACCCTAAAATCGTAGTTACGGTGGACGCCAATTATTTATGAATGTGTTGTTTACGGGTCAGGATTACTAATCTGACGTTAACTTTAAATCGCTGTTAAAATAAACAACAGCTCATCAAAACGTTGGCGCTTATGACATATTATTCATTAGTAAACAAATTTTTATGCGCTTTTGTTTATTTTAACAACGAATTTAAGTTTACGTCAGATTAGTGACCTTTATAAGACCGGCCGGTAGGGTGACAAAATAATTCGAGGTAGTCAAATTTCATATTTCTTTCCGAATTTTAAGTATGCACAGGAGCCGCTCTGTTAGCCTGGTATGAATTTTTATAAAATGCAATGCGTTATAAGCATCGAATAGGGTATCGTGTACAGTTTTTAGTTACACTAATGTATTTTGAAATATAAATCAACCACGTCTTCTGTCAACACTCTGTCTGTATACTCTCAGATCGTTACTTACTTGTGCTTTAAGCTCAATTAAATATAACTTTTATAGCAAACATATTAATTTCAACTACAATTTAATCTAGAATGTGGAAAACAAGCAACAAGTATTGATTTATTCAATGCTGTTGCTGCTAACCACATCTTGGGATCTTGGTATCCACTTAGTGGGATAGCATTTTTTATTTTGAACCATAAAATCTTGGAGCGCACTTCATTGAATTGCATTTTACTTAGGACCATAAAATCTCGAAATATACTTTGTTGGACTACCATTTGCTCATAACCATAAAATCTAGGAACATACTTCGCTGTGAGGTATTTTATTTGTAACCGTGCATGCGTGGAAAGACAAGCAGCAAGTTTCAGGAATAGCATCAATTTAGTTTTGCGTGTTTGCACATGCACGCTTAGTCCTAACTAATGTTGGAATAATTAGGTTGGTAATTAATCTATGCAACTAGTTCAATATTAATTTAGTGGAATATATGTTGGCCCAATGATTAAAGTAACTCTACCCTTATTTGCATAGTAGACTAAACAACATTTTAAATTGGCAGATACCTAAAGAGCAAGCGATATTTAAGAGAGGCAGAGAGGCCAGACAATACTTATTAACGATAAAACAATTTAAATGTAGGTATATATTAACACACCTGTGTTTTATCGACTACTCAGGCATTTGACCGTATAAAATTGGAAAAACTATTAACAATTTTTACTTTATATGAGTACTCGCATCACACTTAGGGCGGATTCTACAAACCAAGGATAAAGTTACCTGGGGAATAAATATCCTAGAAACGATTACTGTAATAAAGAAAACTATGACAATTATACCTGGTATGCAAAATCAAACTTACTTCTTTTTTAAATAGAATGCCTTAAATTTAGGTAGCTTAAAAATTTTACATTAAAATACTAATCATTTTGATATAAAATTGTATAGATGTAATATCAACTACTTTGGAGATATTAACGATTTTATGCTGAATTCGAGGCGGCTGCTGCAACAGAAAACAATTGAATGAAGAACACGTTACCAAAAAATTATGTTTTTCGTAAACTCCTTTCGAATGTAAAATTTAGGATGTGGTTACGGATGCCATACAGGATGTTCAACATTTTTCGATTAAAAAATTGCGAATTTTCTTTAAACAGAACGCCCTGTATATTTTGTAATTTTTAAAAACCCTTTCTTTTAATATGTACTTCATTCCACTAAATTTAACTGTTTTTAGGTAGGTATGCGTGTATGAACATAGAAATCAATTTAAGCCTCCTAGGATGCTTTATTTCAAGGGATAACAAAGAAACGCCGATAAAATGTTAGTTTAAACACTCGAGTTTTCCGAACAAAACATAGAACCAGGTTTAAAAAATATAAATCCAGTCAGTGTTGATACAAGAACTAATAAACACGAAACAACGAGAAATGTAGCAATAAATTGATTCCATATTCAAATAAAATCAAATTTAAATAAAAACCGAAGCGAATACACCAAAATTTTTTACGTAAAATTACGTTAAATATGCACATATTTCTCCTTCCGTGTGCTCTGAGTATTAAATCTAAACAGAGAACTAATAATTTGTAAATAGAATTATTTCAATTTGTTTAAAACACCCTGTATATTTCTGTATTTTCGAAAATTATTTTGCTGAAATTTTTTTTTTGGTATTTTATTACATAGCCTTAATTTAATCACTTTTCAGATTTATTTTTCTCTTGTTTTTTCGTTTTTTTTTTCATATTTGTTGTTTTTGGTTTCGGAAGCGGCTGGATTTAATGTTTTTAAACTTCTTTTTGTGGTCAGAGAGTTGCAAGTGTCGCATTATAATGGCGCTTGTTTGTTATCCATTAAAATAAAGAATCGTTAGGGGCTTAAACTGTATTTTTATTTATCAGTTTAATTTAGTATGAAGTAACATATGAAAAAAATCTCATAAAAGGACGTTCTAAAAATACAAAACTATACAGGGCGCTCCATTTGAACAAGTCAGAAAATATATAATTTGCAAATGTTGAGCACCCTGTATAGCATTAGTACCTACAAGTTTTATATACATAATATTTTGAAATTGTCGTAGTTTTAGAAATATATTTCCTGTATATTATCCAAAACGATATATAGCCCACGAAACAGTAATTCTTCATTTTTAACTAAGCATTTAGAAAAAGTAGTAATAATTTAGTAAAAATACCTTTCGTTACTGCGTCTCTTTGTTGTTAGTAGGACCAATTTTTATATTAGGCCCTTATGAATTTGTATTTTTAAAAGAAAGTCTTGCACTCAAACATTAATGATTTGCAAAATAAATGTCTATAGCGTCTTTTTATTGTAAGTTATATGCGAATATTCTTTACATTTTTGACTTATTTATGTGCTAATGCTCTGCCTTTACAATTTTTTATAAACCTTTGAAGCCACCACATCAGCACATAAAATAAAACTATTTTAAAAGTGATCCACTTAAACATTCATTTCTTCTTTGCTATAAATTTTATAAAGAATATTGATAGAAGGAAACTCAAGGCGATATGTTCAAAGGATTCGTTCATCTCATCTTTTAACACTTATAGTAGCGATCATTAACTTGAGTTAATAGCGTGTTCTAAAATAAACAGTTACTTTAATTGAACCATAATACCGAGCGAGTTTATGTCCTTTAGAAGCTCATTAAGCTCATAAGTTACTTTAACACTTGTCTATTTAACCACTGTGTATGCGAAAGTATTTGTCGACATGTCTTTATTTTCACTCATTTAAAAAAAAATGATATGTTAAGCTACACTAAATATTGCACTGTATTAAATATTCGACTATTTCCAGTTGGCTATTTCCAATACTTTGATATTTCATATTTTGCGTTAAAGACTATAAACAGTTTCAATGCAGTATTCTAACATACGTTTAGTTAATTAGAACTGGTGGATAACTTAACTGTGGTCAAAAGTTGGACATAATTCTAATATGAAAAAGTGTTCGGTCATCTAACGGTCTTTCTGTTGTGTTATTATTGTCGAAAATGTGTGCTCGAGCAGTAGGTCGATTTGGGAAATGGGGGATTGTAGCAGAAGTCACATATATTGCCCTGTCGAGGGAATCTCTGACCCAGAGATGGCAAATCACTGATACGAGTGATACGTGTGTTACGCAGTGACATAGAAACTTTGAACGACGTGTACACAATTTCATAACCACTTAGAACGTATAGGAATCCTAAAATAGTGAGGATCTAAGGTATTTCCCCTATTTTTAGAAATTCAAGTTATTCTAAAGAACATGCGATAAAATGTAAATGCATAATATATTAAGTATGTTGTTATTCAAATAGCAAAAATTATGGATTCTTTAGACTTATTGTCAGTTTCATTCTCAGATTTTTTTTTTAATTTGCTAAATATTTGTTATTTACATACTAGTATAAAATATGAAGTACCTTGATTGGTAAACAATGTATAATATAACTGATGTGAATAAGAATTCTATGTTGATATATTTTTATTAATAATAACAATATTTTATAATCTGATAAATGTAACTTAAACAGGGATTCTGAACTTTATGAATTCTTACGGCTGAAATCTTATATTCGTGTATTTTAACGAAGCATGGACGTATCAAAATGGATCGTCAATATGTGCACGATTCCGATTTAAATGGTAGTCTATCCATAATTGGAACTGAAGGAAAAGCTTTACAGTTTTATTTGAGGAAATTTCTTTAAAGCAGTAAACCCGAAAATGTTTCAAAATTGAGAGATTCATCAGCTTATTCTTTCCTTGGCTAAGCTGCAATCTCAATGTGTCGTGGCTATGGACAATACACCGTATCATTCGGTAAAATTGAATAAACCTTCTACATTTTCTTGAAAAAAAATCAAATGCAAGAATGATTAATAATAATGCAAAATTGAAGGAAAAATACGAAAAAGCAGCTTTGAGACTTAATCTGTTAGATTAAACAGCGATAAACATAACGTAATTGATGTCATTTAGAAAGAACATGAACATGAGGTATTTGAATAGCTTCATACCATTGCCAATAAAACCCCCAAAAAAATGATTAGGGGTATTGTAAAGCGTATTACAATAAATATATGAATTCGCAATCTTTATCAAAGGGCAGAGTAGTTGTTAATTTATGGTATAAAATTCTTTCAAAATGTACGGCAGAAATGGGGCAAAGTTTTGGTAATACTTTTGAAAAGCTACTTTTAAATGCTTCGAATAAAAACATTGGAAACCGTTGGGTTGAAAATATTCCTCCATTTAATTTTTCATTAGAGGAATCTGAATTAGAAGCAGAGAATGCTGGTGATTCTGCTCCTTCTGATAAAATAATAAATGTGGAATAAGGAGTTTCGCTTCAAAATTCTTGTAAACCATATAGAAACGTTAGGAAAACCTGTGCCATTCTTAAATATCGCTAAGTTTGTTATTTCCACTGTAATGCACATCACATGTAGAAAAAATCTGTAAAAAGCTTTACCCAGAACTTCCCTCGCCCGAATTAGACCAATTTGCAAATTAAAAGAAAATGTATCCCGCTGCGGTTCGAACCCGCCGCACCTGCATAGCGATCTTAACCGCATCTCCGCAGCGGATGTAACTGCAGCGAAATTCCAACTGCACCATCAAGCCTTATAGAAATAAGTGAGGCGCGCGCCTCGCTTGAACAGAAGGAGCTAATTGTTGAATCGTTTTTACTCTTTTGTGACATTATCCTGTATCGGTTGAGTCTTATTTTAGGAAAATGTAAAGCCTGACCTATGTGAAAGTTATTGCTTCCTTCTATTTCAAAATTAACCCAAAAATAATCAAAATTATTTTTTTTAAGTTGCTCACCCTGTATATATTTGTATAAAATTGTACCTGTTTCATGCGAGGTAGATATATAATATGTATGCAAAATATTGTCTTCCTCCGACAAATAGTTTTTGAGCTATACTGCCAACAGACAGACGACAGACAGTTAGCTAGACAGACAGACGGAATTGAGAAAAACTCTTTTTCGTCATCTAGGGACCTTGAAATGTGAAGATCTGAAGAAATCTCGGAAGGTGATTGTTTCGTGATTACAATACTTCCTTCGTCTTTCAGACGAGGGAAGTAAAAAACAACTTTCCGTTCAATTTCAATAAGTTGCAGTGGTTGGTTAAAAGCAGAGCACAAGTAAATTTATAAATTAATACTATAAAAGTTTCGAAGTGTTCGAAGAAAGAAAAGAGTTGTTAGTAACATGTGAGCAAATGAAATCGAAATCTAGCTTGGCTTAGAAAAATTAAATCATGTGCTCTATTACCTACTTATGATGTTTTTAATTTAAATATGGAATTATAATAGTAGAAGTTGTTTAAATTATAAAATTTTAAATTACCCATTTTGAATCAAGAATCAAATTATTGATGTAGCAGATGTAACATTGTTTTAGTATTGGCTTTTATGTTAATTTTCAAATAAAATTTTGACATAACAGTCAGTGATAGTTATGCAATGGTTTAGGGTGTGTTTTTTTATATTTTATTAAAAATCGACATATGTTTCAATTTTCAAATCTAAGCTTGATTTCATTTTTATTTGCTCACATGTTATATGTTGACATTATTGTGATATAAATTGAAATCTTCATGGATTTTAAAGTTCAGAAATTTTAATATTTTCGCAATACGCTACATAACATCATCATTTAAAAAAAAAGTGTTATTTAGACATGTTACTTTAACTTTCTGCTGCAATACATAACTGATTTTATTTGTTCCTCACTTGTAAACATTAATTTATCAAGTCACTGTATTCACCTTGAAAATGTTTCTTAACTGGCTAGCCAGTAAAATTTTACAAGCGTGCTCATAGATAAATGATAGCGTGCAAAGCCAGAGTTGTCTTCCTTAGTATGTGTCATATTGATGAATTTAGTTGCTTGTCAGTTTGACATTTTGAATAAATGGTAAATTTCTAGTTATTTACAAGTGAGGAACAAATAAAATATTCAATAATACACGCAAGGTAACAGGTTTTACTGGCTCAAGAAAGTGACCGACTCGCCTTTGGCTCGTCAGTCATATCCTTCTATTCGCCAGTAAAAACTCTCTTACCAAGCTAATAATGTTAAATACTATAACGTTATTAATATTAATTTCTCACTAAAACTATTTTTACATTTATATTAAGCGATTAAATGAAACATTTACTTTTTGAAGTTGTACCGAAGTTAAGGTCAATGGAAGCAAACCGAGAGAAAGATATCCCAACCGTTGCATCGACCAGATGAAACCTCTGACAGACCTCGGGGTACAAGAAGCTATTCACCTAGCACAGAATGGACTAAAATGGAGAAGAATGGTAAACCTTACTAATTAGTGCAACTGTGCCCTTATAGAGTTAACTACTAACACATGACAAAGTTACTGATGAATTTATATTTGAGCTCAAAATACCAACTACAACATCAGGGTTTTGCATACGACTGGAAACGCTGGTATTGTAGTGAACCATAATCGTAAAATCAATTAAATGTGAGTTTTAATAAAACGACAAACTTATATAGGGAAAGTTTCCTTTACACTAACGAAACTGTTTTCCTAACATGGTCTGCTCTGGTCTAAAAATATCGTGAATGCAGTATATATTAGCAAACAACACAAATAAAATTCATTTGAAATAGGCATAGAGACTAATTCGATTATGATTACAGTGACGAAAATACAACCAATGAATATACTTCTTTTATGCGTGGGAGTTCAATTTTCTCGTCAAGTCAAAAAGAAATTTCAATCTATATACTTTTTACCAAACCAGAATGGCATTTTAAATCAGACGTCCGTCAAGCCAGTGGCAGAATTCAGTTCATATAGTGATGAACTCATGAACGCAAGAAATATTGTGACATTTGGAATTTCTCAGAGCAGGACGAGATGGTAAACAGACTAAATCCGTCGCTGAGGTAAGTTTTAAGGTGGTGAAATTACTGAAATTCCAAATTTTATCAGATTGTCCAAGAATTGTTGAATGCTTTGTGCGATATATATCACGGCACATTTTTGGTGTAAAGGCAAACATTTTATATTATTGGTTAAAGTTAACATTAATTCATAATTCAAATGTTTTGAATAAAGAGATGTTTCATATTTGCACCATAATTGTATAATATTTATATTATTTCCTTCTTCTTCATTCTTCTTCCTCTTATTATAGCTCAGTGGCCTGTTTTAACCAAAAAGTGGTTCTATGAGCCCTCTTTGCTCTTAGGCCGGGTATGTGGTTCCTATCACACACAATTTAGCTAAGTAATCTATCGAAATTATAGAGTAAATACTCATACTTAAACCAGTCAGTATCGTAAAAATCAACTACACTCGCAAGCAAACTTCTTTCCAGCGAGGGAATGAAATGATAAATTTAAATTATTTTGCGGAAAATAGGACTTAAACAATCCCTATAGCATCGAATTGTTTGTAAATACAATTCAGTGAAACATTTCTGCAGGTACTAGTAGTATAAAAAACTAATTTCAGTTGTATAAGAGTTTTAGAAACATCCAAATTTCTAGAAATACATCGTATAGTATAGCATGATAAAAAATTATTTTCATCTAGTATGGCCATGGAATAGTTCCTAATTTATGAATTCTACTATAACTCACTTAAAAATCAAATGACAAGTTTGACATTTAGGTATAAACATAGTCGCATTGATAAACTATGAACTATTCCATAGCCGTACTTGATAAACATAATTTTTGATCATACTATAGTTTCTGGATTTTCAGCTACTATTGCCAATCGTTTTACTCTAAGTTGGGTTTCCTTATTCTTGGTGGACCTCCGTTCATATCATGATTGGAATACTGGTTCTAGTTTGCCTTAGTCATCCAGCTCTTATCACAGTATGTGAGGGATGCATTTTGTTGGGAAAACATATGGCGTACACCGTACACCCATGCAGCTTTATTAGTTTCCTTGCTAATTTCCTAAAACCAATATGTCTGCATATTCATCTGCCGCGTACTCTGTGGTTCAAAGACAAATTATGGCTGAAGCAAATCAAACGCAAGTGAAATTACAGTCTGTAATAAATCTGATGTCACAACTGACAGTAAAAATTTGACATTAAGAATATTGAATGTTGCATTACTGTTTGTTCATATCAGGTTACCACAAATATGCATTGCTGTTATATTTAATATTAACTAAATTTCTTATCCTTTAACACCATTTTGAAACGAAATACGAATAGTTAAAACAAATTAGTCAATAATTTTTATTTTAAATGTATTTTCTATTGATAAAATATGCGTTTTACTTAAATTTTCTTGTAATTTGCTGTTGAAGATAGCAACATTAATTACACCGTACAAAAAAATTAAACTGCACAGGAAAAAGATTACTTGAAGCTTTAGTGGGAGTTAGGGGGACACCCTGCATATGATTGTTAGTAATAGTTATTTAGACCACAAGTGTTAGAAGTGCAACTTTCTTCCACACGCTTGAAAAATAAGCATTCTAACACGAGTTGTCTATACATTTTTTAAAAATTTCACTAAATGTTCAAATCCAAGCCTATTTTGTATAGAATTGTATTTGCCTTCATTTTAGTCAAGTGCGTTGGTCAGTTCTGGTAACTAAGGCAACGCCTATTTAAAATCGTCCATTCCTAAATTAAAAGCAAAGTGTAACTTTTTTTCACTAAGTGAAGAAAAGTGGCACTTCACACACCGAAATTAATTTAAAAAGCCTACTTTTTTAAATGACATTTTAAAATAGTAATTTCCGATATAAGTGCGTAAAGCTGCTCTTTAGTCACGAGTGGGGCAGAGTTAAAACGCGAGTGAGCGCGAGTTTTAAGCCTCGCGAGTGATTAAAGATGCTTTACGCATGTGTATCGTACAATATTTTATCTACGATAGAATATAGAAAAAGCGGTAAATATCACAAAAAAAAAATTACATGTAAATTAGGGTTACCAGCAACCGGTCGTAATTTGGCGTGTTTTACAAATTTTAAAACGCGTTGCTACTGACAACGTGCCTAATGAAATTTTTTAAACACGTTACTACTGACAACGTAAACTAATGAAAACATGTTATTAAACAGTCGTTTTACAAACTTAAAGCTGCCAACTAAAAGGCAATTTTACACACTGTCGTAGATAAAGGTAATTTACTGACTCCGTTTTCACTTTTTTACATTCCTATAATGTTGTATATTTGTCGTAACTTTTGCAGTAGGCTTTGTTGTTCAAAAATAAGTAATAATATTTAGTAAATACTTTTTTTGCAAAATCAAAAACTAGAATACCCGCAGATGCATCTAAATCTATACCAGGACATCCTAAATTCGATGTTTTGTTTGAAAAGTTTGAGTCATGTATATTTGTTGTATTAAGAATGTGCAGTTTAAATAATCATTGCAAGAAAAATATTTAAAACGTTACAATAAAATCATTACAAGATATTTTGTTGCAACTGCAACTGATAGATTTTTATTAATTTATGTATGACATTTTCTACATGAAAGTACTAAGCCTGTACAATGAAGTACCTATACAAATCTACTTTCATATAGTAACAGGGCTTTATTTAAAAAAAAGTAACTTTGAATTCAATGACGAAATTGTAATGTTTATATATAATTGGGTTTATTAAAATACTAACATTTACAGCATTAACCATATTTAGGTAAACATAAAATGTACTGCAAGAGTTACTCTTGTTATAAAGTTTAAAGCCCGTTACATTAATTACCCCAGTTTCGAGTTAGACCTTAAATATGAGAAGTTCACGTAATGCATAACTAATTTTCAAGTTATCTTTCACACCCTGTTGTAATAATTCTCTCGTATTTATTGCATTCACAAAAAGTTACTTGTCGTTATTGATAGACATGTTTTATTGCAGTACGAGTTTTCTAGTAGTGTAAGACGTCTCAAATTTTATCTCTAACTAGTTGCCGAACTAACAGTAACAAATGGTTTCCATTAATAATAGTTATATTTTAGAATAAAGTGAATGTCTTGTTAACGGTTTTATACAATAGATAGGTTGCTTTTAATAAAAGTTAAGTTTAACTAGTGTACACCAGCGGTAATTCTGTAGCAAATGAAATTGTACTGCAAGTTGTCCTGAGTACTTAATTAGGAAATTGTAATATCATGTTTTTTTTGTATAAATTGAAAATCCCTTCATGATAAAGATTACATATAGACGAAATCTGGATATTGTTCGGGTTAACTTGGTTTCCTTATAAATCAATATAATTTACGTTTTGTGCATCATAGTTTGTGTTTTCTCAAGAAAATCCAAATTCCATCCATGTGATTGCTTAACTCCACACTTAAGATTTGCATTAATAACTCATTAAAGCGCAATCTTCCTTCAATTAAGTCTCATTAACCGGTGGCGTTTCATATTTACAGCAGGTTTTGCAGATGAGCATAGATTTTTAATTACTGAGGTGTTTAATTTTAATAACCTGTAATATCCTAGAGATTGATTAAATGTTCTTTAATTTAACAGCAAATGCGTCACAAAGTATATACATTTATTAATGTTTATGTAGCCTATATCAGTATATACTGGTAACGTTTACATTCGACGATAGCTAGAGGGTTCTAACCACGAAATAACAACCTCGTTTTGATTACTGTTTTGGTTTACTGGGAATTTGGGAGTTATCTCTGCAAAAATGTTTGTAGTTGAAAATAAACAGATATTTATGTACCAAGGCAATTATGAAGATGTTTATACCAGTGCGTGGGCGACAAGGTTACAAGTTCTAGGGCTCTAGCCCGAGGGTTTGTAATTCGCCTGAGGGGTATAAACATCAGGTAATGTCCATAGTGCATACAACGTTCCATTTTCCGCTTTAAATACATAAATAAATGCAAAGCTGGAAAAGTAGTGCATAACGCCCGTAGGCGTAATGCTTACACCCGCTCATTATGAGAGGCCATAATGGTCGGGCGTACACATTGTGCCCGCTTTTTAGGCCCTCTGGTGTTAGGGACTGCTTGTTCTGTGTTCCAAAAAAAAAACACTCATTTAGGGTAGCCCCTGGAAAGAAAGATAAAAATCTAGTCATGTCTTAACTTACGTCTGTACGTGAATGTCATATTACATTTTGTTTACGAAAACATCTGTCACTGTGACAAGTAAAAGTTTACTGCATTAAGTTTAATTGTATCAAGCAAACAGGAAAATAAGGTGGCATGTACTCAATAACAAAGAGTGTAATAATCATAACGGTGAATAAAAATGGTTTTCGTTAAGTGTTTTGTATATTTTTAGGAAAATAGTTCAAGGTCAAGATGTAATTTAGTTATCTCTAACTTATGGTAGTTCATTTGCTTCAATGAGTAGGTATCAAGTTACGGCAAACTTCAATTTGATCATGGCATACTGTGAATTATTTTTTTTTAAACCCACGATATAATAGACAAGCGGAGAATCAGGTATTATGTTACTACCACTTTTTTTAATAATTGCTCTTAAAAAAGGTAACAGCATAGACCGTATTTCTTGCCATTATGAAATTACTTCGTATTCGTTTCCTTAACAAACTTTAAAAGAACCATTATACTGAAGATACATGTTCCATCCACCCATCCAAACAAACAAATTTCATTTGTTCAAAAAACGCTAAAGAAGATAACAGTTGCATATTATTATGTCTACCATATACAGCTTATTCTAGGCTTCAAATGATGTCAGTAATATATAAAATATTACAAGCAAATCTAAAAATATCACTTATACACCGTTTACCACTTTATACATTTTTTAGCACGATTCCATATTTCAATTTTGAATGATTAATTAAATTTGAAGTAAAGCAACGGGTAATTTTTTAATAAAATATAGCTGTTGTTATGATTATTTGAGATGTCCGTTTTTATTCTGTGCTAATGTATGCATGACATACTTTATGTTTTCGTTTACATTTAATTGAAATTTTATCGATATTTGGAAAATATTGTCTTGCAAATCAACAAAAATCTACGAAAAAATAAGAGTTTTAAACAAAAGCTCATTTAACACTTCCCGTTTCCTTATAGCCTTGCACAAAATAACAACACAGCAAAGATCTGACTGTGCACAAAAACACCTAGTACCTGCTAGTGTAATAGTAATGTAACTGCAGATTTTGATAGACTATCAACTAAATTGTCAAGTATTAGACGTATTGGTTGCTTTGAGCTACTACAGATACAGCTAAAAGTTTCCAATCTGAAAATACGTTCGACATTGTAGCGCTTTAGTTTATTTTATTTGACCTTGTATATCTTCAACGAAACAGTTTTCCTGCATTTAAAGTTATTAATTACTCTGTAGTCTGCAAATAAGTCAGTATTATGTGGTTTAAGTTCGGTTTGAAACAAGATTTGGCCTAGCTATACCTAAGCTCACTAACAGTAATTAGTAATCTTTCAATGTCAGTTAATTTATACGTTTATATATTGCAATATTTACCTGTTAATAAATTTTGTTGCATTTTGAGATTTCGCCAATATGTATGCTTTCATCATATGTAAATCGAAGGTTTTAGTGTGAGCCGAAAGTAGTTTGAAAAAGCGCCAAAGACATACTAAGTACGATAAGAGTGAGAATGAGCAGCGGCAAGGTGCAAACTTTGAAAGAAACAGGCTGTTTCTTCGCGCTGCCAAATTAGGCCAATTCCCAAAAGTATCTTCTCAGTGCGAAGCGATGAAATTATGTCTGGGATTGTAGAAATGAGTTTGAGTTAGATTCCTGTACAAGTTTTTGGGCTTTGGGATAAGTATCAGTTGTAAAAACAAGCCTACGGCATCTCCAGCCAAGGGCTGCCGTAAAATAATGTGAGTAAGTATGACCCAGGTGCGGAAATGTGTACTTAGATACCCACAAGCAATTTATATAGGTTGGTAGTCTCCCCGCTTCAAATCTGTGAAATTGACAAATTGCATCGCATTGCATCACCTTGCGTCCCAAATCAGGATACATTTTGTAGAGACTTGTGACGTCAAGCGTCATCTCTCCGCGTTAGTATTGCATTACTTTGCGAGGATCGGGGAAATACGTAAAGGAAAAAGGCCGTGTGCAGTGTCGGCTTTCGTTCGGTTGAATATTCGAGTAGAAAGGTCATTTATTTTGGTTAATTTTTGATATTCCCAAGATGTATGTCACCCATAAGTATTCCAGTTTGTTTGACTGGTGATGATGTGTGGGACTTAGCAATCGCACGTAGCCTTTATATTATTATTTAACATCGTTTGCTTAGCAATGGCCATTTATTGTAGGTGTAATTCTATTTGCTTGCTTGTTTTATGTCAGTATATTTAAAGCCAATATATTTTGTGTTACTCTGATTATGAGGAGTTTGGCTTTTAATTGACTAAAAGTGTGGAGCATATGTTTTTAGTGTATCGAGCTACATTGGGTCAACTCCCGGAACTCTGTTGTATTGTGTATCCGTAACCTTAAGTGGGAAAAAGCTATGAGTTCTCTTGTTAGAAATTGAGCTATCTGGCAACGAACGGGTAAACAATTATAAAAATTAAACCCAACAACGGGGCTAACAAACATAATATTACAGGTTGCCCTCTAATTTGACTCAAAGAGCGTTTTTCTGTTAACGAAAATTATCAAATTCACTACAAATACTCGTGTACACATATAACAATATAGAGTTTTTGAATGGCTGTTAAGGTCAGTCCACACGAGTGCACTTCAGATAAGTGCTTTAATTGTTGTTGCTTGTATGTCTACATGTCACCATGAGTATTAGCAAAAGAAGTATGTGTGGGCTTTCTCCTGCATCCAGTCAGTGTATCATGTTACTAATGACATTGGTAAATAATAGATCACGTGGTAAAATTCTGTTTAGTTACAGTTATAGGGTGACATCCAAAATAAATCCGAAATTATTTTACCTTGAAATTTACTCCAACAATAATTTAGTGGTGCAACACCATAATTGCAAGTGACATAATTTCCCAACCAGATTAGGTACATTAGAAGTAATTAATACAGAAGAATCATCTGAAAATTTTAAAATTTTTGCCTAATATTTACTCAAAACAGAAATTTGGCTACCGAATTGAATCCGCTGTCCATCATAAATATTGTCAGTAACAATTGCAAAATACGCAGTTAAAATAATTGGAAGTTATTAATTTCGTCTAAAAATATGAAAGAAGTTAGGTTTTTAATAGTGCCGACGAATTATAGTTAATTCGTGTATTTGCGAATGCCTGCTTATACAGAGTGTCCTAGTACTGCGAAGTCAGTATTTATTTTTGCTGTCTGGCAACGTGTCGGATTTTCAGTAATACCTGAGGACCGAGCTTCTGGGATTGGTGCAATTTAAAACTCTATAACTCAGTTATTTGGGGTAGCAGCTTCTTTTGCTGTCGTCACATACTTGTTTTCTATGAGGATGCAGTTCTGGTACAGCCTGTAGTTGAGAATACTTAATAATTATTAAAGTAAAGTTACATTGCTTTTTAATTTAACAATTTCCTGTGCTGTACTAGTATTGTTACATAGGAAATCTGTTATAACTCCACAAAGTGGTATATCGATTTTCTTTGACAATGGAATGCTTTTGGGGAAGTTCTTGCTTAACACTGAAACATATTATTAAGTTGACGGGCTTTGGGCAATAAATCATAAGCTTAGATTTATAATAGCGTAGATTACATTAATGCAACATTTAAAGTAGTGATTAATAGTTACTGCGGCGAATTTCTAGTAACCGTCATATAAAAATTATATTCTTTACCTGAGTCCTCACAAATGACTACTAATATTAAGTATAAACAGTTCGTGTATATAACTAACAATATAGTTCCCTTTATCGTTTTAATTATAGGTGTTTAAAGGGGTGTTCATTTGTTGAATAGTGTTACAGTGTAATACCGATCTAGGCTACACAATGGAAGAGCCTATTTGCAACAGCGCTGCAACAGAGAATAGGCTGTGTCTCCTCGACATGAATATTCAAATAAATGTTAAGTGCTTTTAAGTAAACGTGCTGTAACACTTACAATGTCCAAAGTACTGCATTTGCCTCCGAGCCTGTTCTGCGCGGGCTTCCTGGTCCATGATATTGTTTAGCATTTCTAATTTCCTCTGCAAATCTCCAGCTTCCGCGTTTTCTGGATCTGTAACAGCATTCCACCTTAATGAACAACCACAAAAAAGTACAATTAGTGCACAGTGTTCGTGCCTTCGTTATTTAAAGTATGTAGAATTTAAGCGAACAATGAACAATGTGACAGAAGGAGTTCCATCTGAAATGTGAAGTTACAGAAATCACAACAATAGCTTACAGAACAGTGCAGATGTGTGAGAAAGCTAAGTATTTGTCTTTGAATGATATATTAATGTATGGAAATATAGAAAGAATGATGTGATAGCTGATAGGCAATAAGAAAGGTGTCCGATGCGTTTTCAAGCCGATAGATCCGTGTTAAGTGTTAAACTTGAATTTATATGTAGGTACTAAAATTACTTTACATGGTGCATTAAAGCCAATAACCTATTTGTGGCCTAAGATGCCATAGCATCTGGACGTCAGCTCTAATTACTAATATTACGTGTATTATACAAGCATGCACAGTGTCAAGCGAAAGACATTGTGCCAGAGATGGAATGGAAAGGAAAAATGCATAATAGTTAGAGATTGGATTTACTGGTATGTACTTCTAGAGTTTCTAGACAATTGATTTATCCCTATTCTATAAATTACCTTACAGATCAATTTAGTTCATATCGACATTATGGCTTTAGGAAAAGATAGGGGTAGATCAGTTGCCTATTTTTAATTATAATCTGGATGATAGTCGCCCTTCATAGCCATGAAACCATAAGTACTAACCACTAAGCCAAGTAAGTACGAGTAGAGGAACATTAAATTGAGGCTGTAGAAATATATGATATTATAGAGAAGATAGAACAGAAGTAATGTACTAAATGATCCATAAAACTGTAGTTTCTGATAAACTACATACAAATGCGTCTCACAGAGCAAATGCTCCGCAACGTAGATATATTCTATAGTTCTACACAAGTACATTAGGGTATGCCACCTAAAATAGTTATCTGGTTTAATGTTTGGCTCTTCAATATAGGGACATTAAATGTGTGTATTACACGCCACTGGTTTATACAAAAAAATCAGTTTAAAGTAAATTTGTATTTTTGGTTGTATTTATAATTTTTTAGAGATTACATGTTTCATATGCAGCTCAGTATAATAATATTTCCAAATGTGTTCAACATTGAAACTATACGATTTTTGAGGATTTTATTAGTACAACTCCAACACATTTAAAACATTTTATGTATCTATTAGAAAAACATTTCAAAGAAATTTCTTATGATACTGCACATTTCACTACCATGGATTACAGTTTTATTATTGAAATATAAAAAAAATGTACAATAATAATTACATAACAGGTTGGTTAGAAATTAATTACAAAGATATAGGCTACAATCTAATGCTACTGTAATAAATTTTCTGCGCCTGGCCAATTACATTAGCAAATAAATTAAAGTACAATTTTACAACCCTTGTTTTACGTCAAATTCCACTTCATTCGGCCATTCTGTTGTAAATGCTCTGCGTATTCTAACTAATATTGCAGCAGTATTTTTGAATGTAATAATAAAATTTTCACCGGCAATACTTAATAAATATAGAACACATCTTTACAACGTTCTGTTATATCTATCACTATTAAAAATACTGCCCATTGGAAAACTTTACCATAACGAGGTCACGACGGAAAAAGAGGCGATATTACATTTTTCTGCAAATAGCTAAGAATTCTGTGGCTTTTTATATTGATAAATGGCTTTATATTGCCCTATATTAGAACTACGCCATGTGGTTTGATAAATCGCATGATAGCATTATACAATGAAAATTTATTTTTAAAGTCTATTAGCTTAATGTTTCTTAAAGTGCATCCCATTTATAGAGTTAAAATCTTTCTTGTGCCAAGCTTTTGAATATAAATAAGCGTGACTGCCTTTTAAAAATAATTATAAGATATATAAATTGTGTTGGCAAGAAGACAATAAAATAGCACCTTAGTTTCAAGCTAGGAGGAACCGTCTGCGAATTTAAGAAAATGGATAATGAGTAAATCTATAATAACCTCAATACTTTGTAATTACTTTATAGTTTTCTTAGCGACAGGGAAATGAATTTGTGGAATTTCACTTAATGACAACGTAACAATAAATGCAAACACAATTGACTTAAAAACGACTAAATGACATTTTGATTTGCACAAAATTATATAGGCTAACTTTTCTTTTCAATTCTGATATTACTTTATTTAAGTTTACAATAATAACAATTATGGAATTACTTATTTTTTGCTGTTGTGTTTAACTGACTAATTCTAATATACATTTTCGATTTTATCATACTTTGTTTAACGCAGATGTGTTGTCGCCGCAATCATTTTACTCTTGAAGCAAATATTCATAAATTAATAAAATTATGCAATTTTGTACTTACTTTATCAGATATGGATTGTCCCCCATAGTGATTTGGAAATGATAATAAGAGAAAAAATAAATTAAGAAAAATGTTTTATGCCAACTCTATCTATACTTAGTAGCCAAATACAAATTATATCGTTCAACTGGATCGTTTTGAAATATGAAGTACGTAATAATCTGATACAGTTATTAATGACAATGTTACGTTGTTATATTGGAACACACATACAGTAGCTGCAGTGAAAAGCAAACAGTTTTACAAGAAGTGCCATGAAAGATATATATGGTACGCTAAGTAAAAAAATTGCAGCCTATATTGGTGGTATTAATTTAAAATGTGCCAAAAGCAATACATTCGACAGTATTTCTTACCTTGTAAGTTTATTTTAACACTTGGATTTTGTAATATGGATTTATACCTAGTGTTTATTTTACATGTGTTTCTTATATCTATTGCATTGGAAAATTACTCTATCAGGATTAGTTTTATATGAAAAGCTATTATTATGAAAAATTTAGATAATGAGGCATTACATATTCATTCCATTCTTATTTAGAACGTTTTCATTTTTGATATTTGAATTTACCCCGACAATTTTTATTATATAAAAAGCCTTGGAATTTAAATCTTTCTGAAAAGAATTTATTTCTACATACCTTTGAAAAGCAATTCCAAATGTCACTTTATATACCAATCAAGTTTTGTATCAAATAAGAACGTATTTAATAAACTTTTAGGTTCTAACATAATATACTCAATATTTCATTTAAAATAAGTAAACAAAATCAAGGTATCTAAAAGTAATGTTGTCTATACAATCAAGTATTTAGATATTTACAGCAATAAATAAATGTATATGTATATGTCAACTAAGAACTTGAATGATCGACAAGAGGCTACTGCTATCACACAGTGACCACATATTAGTTGAAGTATGTAAACTTGCTCTAATATTTTTGAAAAATGTAATAAATCTTGAAGTTCAAATTATAACGTAATTAAATCGAATCCAACCAAGCAAAGTATTTTAGCTGCATTGGTTTATCAGTTACAATTACATTAGTAGTGTTTAATAATATTCCATAAAATAACTGTTATGTAAAACAAGTAATTTGAAATATTTCAACTGCAAAATGAACAGATACAAAGTCGTATGCTATTTTACATACTTGAATTTAATTGTGTACCGAATCCTTCAATAGAAAATAAAGTTGTTCAAAGCTGGATCAGTTATATTATATTTTCATATCTATTCGGAATAATGAAAACGTTTTACTGGCTTCTGTATAATCACAGTGTGTAAAATATGTATTAAACATGCAGATAAATAATGTACGTATATTTTGCGCCACAATTTATGCCAAATATTTGAATCTGAATTTCATATTTCGTTTACTAATTTTTATTTAGATCATAATTTCTGGGAAGAATTAAAATTCAAAACTATACTAATAAGTTCCTTTTGAATGTTATTGCTTGGCACATTATTTATGATAAAACAAATTACTGGTTCGTTTGCTACTGGTATGAAATTGTTACTTGGGAAAATATTTGATAGAGTTGTTTACACTTAGAATGAATGAATACGGTCAATGTTTGAAAATAATGAGCATTTTCCATCGTATGAGGATGTTTATGAGTTTACCTTTTTAGCTTAATGGATCATAAAGTGTAACATCTAACAAGTTATATGCTTACCTGCTGCCCTTAACTACCATTCAACTTTTTATTAGTTGAATGAAGACAGGGGAAACAATTTATATTTTTTATAGAATAGTTCATATCGAAACAAGTTTGTAGATCAATAGTTTAAAAACTGGAATATTAGGCAGAAAAGAATCTAAGAAGAGAAGGAGAGTAAGAGATCGGATAGTCGGTGCTAGTTTCCTCTAGTAAAGCTGCCAAACACTTCTGTGTCGGATAAGACTTCTGCTGAAGAAAGCAATGCAAAAGCTTGCAAGAAAGAGAACAAACAGGTGCCCAAGTCAGTAACTACAGTGCGATTACCTATGGAAGCATTAGGTTTGGCAACGTCGTTCCGGCAGGCTGTTGCGTCACGTAAAATACTCTGCCACCCAGTTGGAGGGTCGAAGCGGCCTGCACATCACTTATTATGCATATCTACATTCTAACTACACTTTACATGGAGACACACGATATGCTACCTTCCATAAATACCATTCAAAGCACTAATCAATACTTTCATTCAACAATCGGAACAAACATTCTCATGCTTCTCTAATTAGAAGTGTTCAGTGTTAATGGTTTTTATGTAATATTTATTAGAGACAAGGAAAAAATCCTTTATTCGAGTATTTACGATTCATATGTGTAACAGTAAGCAAAAACTAGCTTAAGCTTTAGGTTTTTTCCTTCCCTAAGCTTTTCTACCCTTCCTCCCCCCTGGAACCGCTTTTCGCATTACATCAGGGGGTTGCGGGCGTCACTTAAATTATCATGCCTTAACTAAGTGAGAACCGGAGCGCCCCGACTGAGAGTCGAACTCTCTACCAAGCTGTCGAGCTCTCACTGTGACCTCGACTGCGAGCGGCAGGTCCGCTCGCCCATTGAGGTTTTAAAGGTTTGGATTACTATTAACATTAAAGTATATAACATATATGTATGTTAATGTTGTAATATGTAAAATTAGTCGAGGCAGGGATAAAAATTGCGATTTTTATATAGACATATTTCCATATAAAGTAAAGACTACTTTTTACTTAATTTTGATCATCCTCGTTTTTTAGAATTATTATATTATACAGAACAAAAGTATTCAGGCCTTAAGTTGTGTATTGTTTTTACTACCTTAGATGAGGTAACACAATTTCAAACAATTCTAATAATTTAGCTAAAAGTAAATTACTACTCATAGTGACGGAAAGTATAATTTATTTGTAGTAAGTAGGGATAAAACCTAGCAAAGCTAATTTTTGTGTATGAACACGTTTAATTCTTTCTGTGTTCGATAAGTGGTCTTAATGTTTATTAAAATATTAAAGTTCTGAAATGCACAAATTTCCATACACATTTATTTCACAGCTTTTACATAAGATTATCTGTCGCTATAGTAAGACCGAAAGTATCAACAGTAGAATCTCTAAATATACATGATCTCGCTTTTAAGGTACCTAAACAGGCTTTTGCCAATATATCTCTGTCGCCTACTTATGCTGTTTTTATGCTTATACTTTTATGTTCTTAAATTGAAATTTGTCCATAACAAACTAACAGACAACATATGCAATTTGAAGTTGCAACATTAAAAGCTACATAATTTAATGCGCGTACCTTAGAAACTAAACTTGTAAAAATTAGTATTATAATATTGACAATTTAACTGGTGTCATTGTAAACCAATGGCATTCTTAAATTTAAAAATAAACAACCAATCGAACGATTATTCTAGTGACAATATTTCGAGGAGCTTTATTTCAGCGAAAAAATTTTCTGTAACTATTTCTAACGAAAAATAACTTGGATTTTAGTTTTAGAAAAGGATACAGTTCAAAAACCACTAGTTTCGTTAATTTATAATTTTAGTGTTAAGAGTATTTTTATTGGCCATTTTCAATAATTTAAAAGTTAAATTGTCAAGGCGAATAAGACTCTAGGTCAAAATATTGCCGACAATTTTTGCTCTTCAGATTGTCTCGATTCTGTTGCTTTAGAAAATAACGACTCGTGCAAGCACTCGTCGTTATTTTCGTCGCCGCAGAAACTCGTATCTGAATCGCAAAAATTATTGTCGGCAATATTTTGACCTCTCGTCCTATTATTACTGAGAATATAATTCATGTATCACGTGACACTATTTCAACCAATGAGGTGCATGCAAATGCCTTGTTACACATTATCACAGCGATAGTAATTTATTTTCGTAATTGTTTTTACGGGTGATCATAAATGGTTGTGATTTTTTTCTTAGATTGGCACTGTTAATGTTGGTTACCCTGCTACCAATTTTAAGTCTATGTCAAATTCGAGGTTAGCAGGTTACGTTTTGTGTCACGGAAAACCTAACCTGCTAACCTCGAATTTGACATAGACTTAAAATTGACAGCGGGTAACCAACATTAACAATGCCAACCTAAAAAAAATAAATTGTTTTGATATTTTGCATTTCATTCAATATATTCTCTTTCCAAATAGAATTCGTGTAATGATTAATGATCGATGATTTTTTAGTCGCCTGAAACCGAAACAACAAATTTAACTCGTGCTACTTACTCCTTAAATTTAGGTTGCGATTTTAACTCGAAAAAAATCCATAATAATCATTCCACTTGTTATATTACAACTGAAAATATATGAATTTTATTTTTCATTCAGTGCATTGACATTAGCAGTTCTGAAAATGTGTTTTATAATAAAAGACAACATGTTCCAATTATAAGCTTTCGTAACAGAGCTTTTCTGTAATAAATCAAAGAGATTATGCAGGAAATGTGTATATAGCGACATTTAAAAAAAAACAGAACTGAGAATCATTTTCTTAAGATTTACATTAACTATTTTTCATTATTCCGATCATAGTGACAGCATTGGCTGGTATCTTACAATTATTTGGTATCATCTTTACTTTACTACAAGTTAATTTTTACTGTAAATAAGGTAGCAATATTTAGAGGTTAATTATTTAGCACATTTGCGTGGTGCTTTATGTTTCTGTGGCAGGGTGATACACATGCATGTAAATATAATAGGAATAGAAGTAGAAATAAAAAGGCAAAAAATGCAGATTAAGCTAATTTTCTATAAACAAAAATTGGCAATAAAATATTATACTAACAATTGCCAAAAACAGTTGATAAAAACTCAAGAAAAAACAGTATTTCACGAAAAGGGATTGAAAAAAAACACTAATTCATGGAAAAAGCAAAACCCATATTTCAAACAAAATTTAAAAATTTTAAAATAACTGTACTAATACATAAGTTTGGTAGTAATGTTTTCGTGGTCAAACTAGATTTAAAGAATAAAATAAGAAACGGGATAGTTACAGTTACTATAAAAAAATGGGAAGACTTTTTATAAGAAATTTTGCTTTAATTTAGTTGTTATTCCTGACTTTTAAAAATTTACTGAAGAAAGTAGTCGTAATTCTAGAAATGTCATCAATTTGTCAACAATACAATTTTGCTTAAAAATTTCACAAGTTAATATTTTTGATAATGCAAGAATAACTTACTACTAACGCAGAACTGTCCCAGATGTGTACAGATATACAACATATATATAAGTGAATATTTGTTAATAATATTAAATAAACCATGCAAGAATTGTAACAGTACTGTAAAATATGTCGTACTAATATCACAAGTGTAGTTTTGTCATATCCTTTGTTCAAAAAATATATTAAAGACTAGATAAAGATGAGAATAAAGTTAAAAAAAATAAAAGATAATTAGTAAGCAACTCTTCTGGTACCAGAAATGAAGAAAACATGACCATGTCCTGAAATTATCTAGATGAAATGTATTGTCTTCACTAGATATCATCATAATCATCATCAAACAGCCTCTTGTGTCCATTATTGAACATGGGCTTCATCAAGACGTTTCCAGTTCTCTATTTTCTGAGCAGTTGCAATCCAGTTTGGCGAAATTCTTTTTAGGTCATCACCGGGTAGGAAGTCTGTCTGTTTTGCGTTTGTCGCCGCTTGGTCGCCACTTGGGAACTTTTTCTTTCTTCGCCATTCCTCATTCTGGCGAAGTGTCCATCCCACTTCCATTTAGATCTTCTGATACGCTCTATGATGAGTTTCTCTTCGTTTTTTTTTAACCTAACCTTAACATCTTTCTTCCCATTCTCATTTGGGTTACACTTAACTTTATTGCAGATGTGTTGGTGAGAGTTAACGTTTCTGCGTCGTATGTTAACACTGGAAGGATACATTGATTAAACGCCTTCCGCTTAAAATTTATCGGAACGTCCGCTCTGAATATGTCTCTAATTTTTCCATAATGCTGCAGCATTAGACCTAGAATAATCCTACTGGACAGCTCGCATGTTTGATTGTCCAAGTCGATTCATGACCCAGATATGCATATACTTGTGCACTACATTCATACTTGGGTTTTCAAGTTGTAGTAGCTCGCTGGGCACCATGTTAGTCATCATCTCAGTTTTAGTGATGTTTATGTGCAGTCCGATTTCTTCAAGTATATTTTTGGCTTCACCTAGATTATTCGATATGAGAACAATATCTTTCGCAAAGCGGAGTCTTTCAACATCGATAATTATTTCTGTTTTCTCAACAATTTAAAGTCTTGTTCAAGAACTGTAGTGAACAGTTTCCGCGACATAGTATTGCCCTGCCTGGCTCCGAGCCTGATTTTTACTTTTAGAATGAAGATTTACAGTTGATATTCTTGGCAACGTTGCAGTATCATAGTCGATTCTACACTCACTTAGAATTGCAGGCAGTTCCACTGTATCAAACGTATTCCGCAAGTCAACAAATACCAGAACCAAGGGTCGATTATTTTCAATTGTTTTCTCTATGGGAGTTTTTAAACACTGCAGATGGTAATTTTTACGGCATCCAGTGCGAAACCGGCTGGTTCACGGGATTGATAAAAGTCTAGTCTGTAAGTTATAATTCGGGTATATAATTTGTCACGATTGTTGAACAAGCTAATAGGCATATAGTTTTCGATATCTTTTCTGTCTCCCTTTTTAGGTAAGAGATCACTGAGATTCTCCAATTGGCACTTCTCCAGTGTTTTGGTTGTACAGGGATAGATTGAAAGGTATTTCAGTAATATTCCTTCTATTTTTGTCGACTGCGTAGTTAGTACGTCTTTCCCTGAAGCTTTATTATTTTTATCTTCTTGGCGGAATTATAAATCTAATCTGTGGAGATGTCAAGGATATCATCCGATGCTTTGTTTTCGACTTTTTCTTGGATATACTTTGTGGGATCTGAAGTGGACTGGCTGTTTTATAAAGTTTCGTAATTTGTTCTACTATAGTAGCGCCTCTATGTTGTGTGTGATTTTGCCATTTCATTTATATTTCAGTTTGATGATTTCATTTTTTCCATAGGGAAATATTCTTCACACCTCTTATTATATTAAATTATGTATTACTTTTATTGTAATTTTTTTACTTGATATGACAGACTTCATATTTGTATAACAGCATAAAATTAAAAAAAAAATTAACTGTGCCAGTATCTTCCAGGCACATACAAAGATTGGATACAAATTGTAAGTAACAGCGAGTGTGTTACAAACGAACAAAATTTATTTTAGCTAGTACAATATAAAGATCCTGGGTTCTTTTAATGCAAAATCAATAATCGTCGTTCTTTTGTAGAAGTTTTCGTTATAAAAATTATAATTTTTTATTAATAATTTGCAAAGTCACGCACTAGAACAACAGTGGCCTTTTATAAAGAATATCATAATAAAAGATTTCAATGCGATAGAAATTCAGCATTCCCTTTACATAATTTTTCTTTAATTTTCTGCGAGCGGAGAATGCTCTCGGATACTTGATTTACGACGCTGTTCATTACAGATACGCCGCAGTATTCCGTAATTATCTTGTATTAATCTTAATTATTGATTTCAGATTAGTTAAACGTATTTAACCACTTGAAACGAATAATTCAATTTATTGCTAAATAAGTGGGAATATTACAGCTACGAAAATTTTTTGAAACTTCTGTTAATTGCTGTGTTTACGTCTAATTAAGTGAAATCAATAAACTATACCCATTACAAGACACGTTTATTCTAAATCGGTTTAATTAACCTCCTAAAATAGATAATCATCTGTCTGTCCTTAATTGCGAAACTCAGTTTATACATTTTCAAGTAAATACAAATTAAGCACCGCTAACAATTATCAGGACAACTGAGTTGCTTTTTCAGGAAAGTCAGCAGATAAAATGCCATCCCAATAAATTCTCATATAAAGCCCTGCAACTAGGAAATATACACATTTAATGATGAGGCACGTTCGAACTTGACAAATGACGAAAGATGTTCTTTTCGCGTTTGGAATAAAATTTTAGAAAATGTGGCTTGGGGCTGCAGACAACATTTTAAGCCATCAAATAAAACTAAATTTTGTTTGTAGTTTGTGAATATGAAATGTATTACACTGTTAACCAGTGTTTTCTATTTTCTAAGATTGGTATGTATAATTTAAAAAAAAAACTAAGAAAGTTATCAGCTTCAAAGAATCTTATGATTACAGTAAATATGCTCCAATAGTTCTTTAATACAAAGTCTTGTTTGTTTAAAAATGTAACTTAAGTATGAAAAGCTTAAAAACGTTTCGCATTTCTCTCTCTCATTATTATTTTTGTAAATGTTATAACTGTTTCACAAAAAAACTGACTTGTATAAATCCAACGGAAAAAGGAAGGAAAACAGATAAGTGTAATATTTCAACTTAAATTTACGCATAATCAATAAATAAAGTCTTTATGTTGTCTTAGTTCCTCCCTTAAAGTGTTCATGTCGGACTTATCTTATAGAAACATTCCAGTGGAGTTTTTCTGCGGATTTCCCTAGACGCCTCTTCGTTGTAGTACCTAATTTGCCTAAACTGACGAAAGTAAAAGTTAAGGCGGCTCTTAGGACAGCTCTGCACTTAGCTGACCTAATTTTGACTTTATTAGTGAAATATTGGGTGAGTTACTTGAGATAAAATTATATGTGTTTGTTGGTATTTCCTGACAGTTAAATTATGCCTGCTTTTCAGGAGTTGGAGGAAATTCAAACACGTGGTGGTAGCTAAATAAAGTTTCGTCGCTCGAGGATCGCGTGTTTTGAGAATATGTAACTGATTTGTATCAGTTGATAGTAAGCACGGTGAGTGAACAATTAGACAATAAAGACAATTACATCCATTCCCTGCAGCACCTGAAGCAACAGTTACCACTAATCGCCTTTTCAATTATCCAATAAAATTGCTAAGAACAACAAACCACTGTTCATTGATAAAATTAAATTCTAATGTATGGACATATTGTTATATATTTTCGATATTTACATAAAATTATTAATCACTTTTTAAATTTTAAACACATAAGCACAACCATATACACAAACTAGGCAGCCAACAGGAGCAATTATTGGGACATCTTAACAGCTACTCTATTCTGCATCAAATATACATCGATAGCAGTCTCACTAGCACAACATGCCTAAGCTACGAGTACCATTGCAGGGGGCTAACAACCTGCTCAAAGGTTTATGGAGGTTAGCAGGACATTAACACATACTCACCGAACGGAAGTTCGAAGCGGCAGTCCACCAGGAGCGAATGTCCTGTGGGACTCTTCGTTCCCACAACCTCTCCATCCCGCATTACCAGTTCTGCATCTAGTGACAACCACTGTCCGCTGCCTTCCTGAAAGTTTCGTGCATATTGGCTAATTACTAGATATCTACATGTGCATAAACGGTATTTGACTAGACATGTGTGTATGCGTGTTAAATTTCTCTAATAAAACATTCCAGTCAACACAACACGCGTTTGCTATGTTCAATCCATGCAATATAAACATCATTAGCTCAGCTAAAATCAATTCCCATTAGGCTTTCTTGGACAAACAGATTGTAGGCTGAATATGTGATGGAACCAACGTACATAACATAATTTGCTTCAAAAATTGGTATAACGTGGTGATTTTTGGGCGTTTCACCCAACAAACAACATTTCTAAGCCAATCTAGAAACATGACCGAAGTAATGAAATCTCTTAATCCAAATAAAATGTATGGATATAACTTTGACGAAACTTAGATCTTCACACTAAACATAGACAGCTAAGACGTTCAGTTCTGCATGAATAAAAATATCTAATATCTAATTTTTGCAGTTTCAGGGAATACTTTATTTTGGGAAACTTCTAGTTAATACAGTTTAATAAGAGCTGCCATCAATTAATATAGCAATTTAGAATACGGTATTATCGTTTCAAATATAAGTTTTTACATATGAATTAAACTATTAAGTAAAAGACATTTTAACAGAAACTACGACGTCCAACTAATGGATTGTATTTCTTTGAAACAAATGTAAATGTTTAGAAGCTGCTTTAAATTTAAATTGTCTCTGGAAGTTCTGGATAAAGTATTTAACATTAAAAGCACTTAATAAATATGAGCGAACTGTAACTAATACATTATTGCACTACTTCCATAGGTGTATAATATTTACATTGCTATATTATCATCGTGTATGCTTTATGTACTATGTACAAACATCTTTAGCAATAACAACTTTCTTGATATACTAGCAGATACATTTTTAGGGCAAAGAAATGTATTATTTGGTTTCATTAAAAAGGTGCAAATGTTAGAACTGTTAGCTGTCAATTGAAATCGCTAATTATGACATCTGTGTAATTACTGCAAACATTTAGAATATGCCTTACAAAAGCATGCACTTTCGCAATAAAGTAATTGAGTAAATGTCTTCCTTGTTAAAATATTCTATAACGCAATAAGTCGAAACAACAATAGTCGTTAGAACTACTTTACTAACAACAAAGTTTCTATAATTTTCTTATTTCGTGTATATTACGTATACACAGATGGAACCACTCAACGCAGCTAACTAAACGTAATGTGATATAAATCAAATCCCATAAACGGTGGGTAAATTAGTAATCTACGCAAGTTCAATTAATCTTAAGTACCTACAAATATATTTAAAATTGAAATACTTAGACTTTAAAGAATTATCAAAAGTACAACAAACATATTGAGAAGTAAATCGTCATTTCTCTAGTAATAAAGATATTTTATATTTTAGAGATACGAGACAAAATGCCTTTTAGCTGAGTTCTGTACCGATATATACTACCCATTAGAACGAGTTGTGAAACGTGTAGTGCTTCTACTGAGCATCTTAAAATAAATTACATCTAGTATGCTTTGAATTTCCCATAATGCAATACCAATAACAATATAGCGGCACAAAAATTTGCATGCAAACAAAATTCATAATCTACTAGATTAAATTCTTTTTAAGACACCCGGTATAAATACAAAAAATATTATTATAAATTGTTTAACGCTTACGCCGTTAATCGAGTTGTAGTAGTTTTTGCACTACCAACCTATTATTACTTGCTTTCGAGTTCGTTATGTGTGACGATAAGGTCAACTCCCCGTATTATTGTTGGTTGATACAACAACAAAATAACAAGCCCGTTATGAATATAACAGTATTTTTATTTTTATTAGTTGATAGCGCAAAAAATTTACACGAGACTTCATCGTTAAGTGCCTTACTGGAACAGTCCTCAAAAAATTACAAAACTCGTTCTTTTCACTTTTTTTCAACCTGCTTTAAGGTGCTTACCGATCTATAACGTAATATAGTATAACGGTATTGGGCGATATTGAGCATATAACAGACGAGGATAGAATTTGTGGCAGAGGCCGATTAAGCGGAGGCTTATACATTATCCCTGATATTGTATTGTATTATCGGTAACCTCATTTTACCTTGCGGTGTAGAGGCTGGCGCTTTATACGCTTGCGTCTGGCGGTACAATGCTCAACTTGGCCCGGATTAGGGTTACAGTTGTAGCGATTGTGTGAAGTGTGTGTCATGGTGATGTGTTGATCTTGTTACTCTATCTCTTAGGTATGTGGTTCTGAGTAGAGCATAGTTAATTTGGTGCCCAACTGTGAATGATCTCACCGAGGCCGGTTCCAATCACCAAGGCTGAAATTTTTGAATAACGTCTGGCAGGCGTGCTGTTGTGTACCATTCTGCCGTAACCGCACGTTTATTTTCAAGCACGACAGTTGTGGTAGGTCCTGATTTTAAGAAGAAGCAAGCAATCATTTTCTTACCAATACTTCGAGATCGCTTCACTTTAACTGGATATGAATCTGTTGGAAAGACCCATTGTCCTGTTTCTGCTTAGAATCGGGTTATTTGAACCCAGCTTTCGTCACCAATTATGGTGTTGTAAACTGATTTAAACCTACATTCATCATATTGCTTAGAGTTTTCTTACAACATTCCACACGCTGTTGTTTTTTTTTGCTTCTGTTAAACTGTGCGGTGTCCAAGGACAACAAACTGTTCTTTCACCCAAGTGTAAAATCGTGTTTATTGCAGCCACGGAGCTCCAAGGTGCTCCTAATAATTCTATATGTAATTCGATTGTTATTCGCATGGCGTCTATGTTTGTTTCGATAACTGCTGAAATTGGTCTTCCTTCGTGAAAATTGTCGATGTGACTCTCCTTCAAACTGAAATTTATTAAATCAGCTATAAACAGTGATCTTTCGAAAGCGCCTGGTCACCAAATGCATCACGAAGTCGTCCAAAGCTTTTTTCGAAGATAGTAAACTGAAGTCATAGTAAATCATGGCTCCAAAATTTCCTCTCGTTAAATTAATTTTGCCATACCACATTAAAATCACCATTTGAACAAATTACGAAAACTGAAAAGTTGTTGCCAACTGTACTTCGTGGTATAAGGTAAAATTCACAAAAAGCCGTTTCAACATATTTTGGGCTCGAGAGTAGAGCATGGGTTAACTATAATATGAAATTATTTCAATAAGGTCATCAAGCTGAATATTGGTTAGTTCATAATAATCTAATTTGTTTAAGACATCTATTAATTCATACTATTTAATTCAACTACGCAGCAGTGTCGAAGTTGCTTGAATAAGTCGGCTTGCATTTTATACAGTGCTTTCGTAAAGTAGTGGATAAATTCGATAAAAAATCCAAGGAATAACTTTTGGAAAAAACGCTCGGACCCGTCGATTTTTATTTTTATTTGAGCAGTTTTTGAAATACAGTGCATACATACAGGGTGTCCCGCGTATGAGGTATGGCGTTATCGATGCTTTTTTTTAATGGCAACCCCCTTTTTTTATTACGGAATTTGAAAGAACGCATCTTTTTACTTATGCTAAGCTGATTTTTGAGCTCTGATGATGCAAGCTGCAAGGTCTTGCGAAACGTTAGTGAATATGGATGCACAAACAGCAAAACGGCCAAATCTGCCTAAGTATCCTCGTTCTCAAGATACTCAAACAACACGAGCCACCAAAGAGCATGGCCATCGCGCTGGTTTTTGCTCGACTTCACAAGGTGCAAGGCACATTAAACCAGAAAATGCTGGGTGTTCATATACAAATACTACGAGGTCTAAGCCGAAATCCTATGCTAAGGAGAATAATTCGAGTAACCGCGAAAGCCTCAAACAGTACATGTTGAAATCTGTATTTTCAAGCATTTAAATGAAAACGTTAGACAGGTTCAGAAAAATATGTTTTAAATTTTGAAATTCTTTATAAATCACACAAATGTAAATTTTACGAAAAATGATTGTGAAATTAGAGAATTAAAAATCTATATTTGTTCATCAGTGAAAAATTAAAGTTATCAAAAATTCGGATCGACACTAAAGCAAACAGAAAAGCTTTGCTCGTGAGCCTTTAGACTGCCCTTTGAGATAATGCCAACATTTAATATTACAATTTTTTTCCAGAAAAAATTCTTTTTCCTCTGTAAAGTTCTTCCAATCAAGATTATGCAACTGCCAGAACTCCACATATAAATATGAATAAAATTTGTGTGAAATTGGTTAAGCTGTTTGAGCTGTAGTTAATTTGATTATACCCATCCAGCTAGGTACAGACAGACACATCTTTGCAAAGAATGTTTTTGAAATGTTAAGGTTGCAAGACGTGTAGTTTAATATAATTCCAATACTAAATAGAAATAGATGACATTGCGTTCAAAAACATTTCCAATGTTGGATCAAGAAGGTCAATTGGTAAATGATAATAGTGCTCATCGAGGTAGAATTAAATAATGTTCTCTGAAGAAATATATAATCATTTTAAAACAATAATAGTGTAAGATCGTCATATTTCATAACCGTTATCAATTTTGTGGGGCGCAGTATTAATTGACATTTTTATGATCTTTCGGTAGTAATAAATTTCGCAAAAGGAGCTAATGGCCAACTATTTCCTCTATTAAACAGTGTTTTATTTTACAGCACTGGCATTGGATTCAGAATATCCTTTTAGTCTCCAAGTGCAAGTTAGTAGCTGGCGTGTTTTATTAAATATTTTCCAAGCAGTTATAATTAACTGATTAGAAGTATGTCTATAGCAAATGTTTTTTATATTTCGTCAAAACTGCAGTGCAAAAATAATGTTTTGGCTAGGTACTTTAAAGCTCACGCGATAAAATGGTGTCTATATTATAACTGAAATAAAATAAAACACAATTCGCTGTTGTGCTTTTATCGGATTTGAAACGAACAATAAGACAATATTATTATTCATTCTAGTGCTTGTTGCTTGTTTGTGGTTTCTAATGGAAGCATATTTTATTGGATTTCAATTCACCACGGTATTAGAAAGAACAATGTCACCTATAAGAAATACATAAAATATGAAAACTTTCTTCTTCTACCAATAATTCTAGGAAAACATATTGTAGCATTACACCAGGAAATGTATTCGGAAGAGAGTTGCATGAAACTCCATTATCTACAGCTCAAAGTTTAGTTTTGATAACGAAAACAAAACGAGTTGCAGTAGGTATGTGGAGAAGAGTTTAAATTACCTCTTATTTATGTATGTGCAACGAAACTTTTCACAATGTTTGGAGTGCAATTTCCTAGAGCTGTTCTGGAATATATGCAGCTTAGCAGATGTTTCAGAAAGTTAAAGTGTTCATTATTGTACCCATCAACTTTATTAGTTATGTAATTTGTGCAACTGAGTTACAGTGCTTAAACGTTTTCAAATTTTTGGACTACATGTTATATAACTCGTCGCCTACAGTGCATTATATTTACTTAAAATAAATTTACAAGAAATGTTATATACTATTGTAATTTAATTGACCGATTTGCGATTTTAATACATTCAATTGATTAATACTGTTTAGATAGTAATTAGCTCCGTTGATAACTTCAAATATCAATTTTGTTGTGCAATTGTTTTGGATTTGTTCTACCACCTAAATGTCGAAAAAATATCGTTGAGATTTTCCACTATTTGTAGACATAAATATTGATGATTTGTTGTTGCTGCATGGAATCAGAAAGCTTTTCAATTTTAAATTAAAAAAATATTTGAAATTACTGGTTCCTCTGTTTTATTTGATAATTAAAGCATTTTTTGCACTTCCGGGACTAAAGTTGATACTTTAGATCATTCAATCCCTAGGGACTAAAGTAACTCATTTAATCCCGAGGGACTAAAGTAAAAATGATACCGTAACTATGGTAAATTTATGTACACACGAGGTTAGTAGGTTAGGTTTTGTTTGTCATCTGACACACACTGACGTAAAACTTAACCTGCAAATCTCGAATTTGACATATACTGACAATACACAGTTTGTAATAAATTATAATTGTCAGTTACCAAATTGACAGATTCCAAATTTTGGAAATGTTTGATGATAATGTTCCCAAAAGTGCAAAAAATAGCGTATATACCTCGGGACTAAAGTGCCTAAATCCCTTGAGTGGTTATTGCCCTCGGGCTTCGCCCTCGAGGCAACAAACTCCACTCGCGGGATTAAATGGTGCACTTTAGTCCCTCATGATATAATATACTATTACTTGTGCTAAATAATATTTGCAAGATTTAAAAATATTATCAACATCGATTTGGGCATTACTTTTGACCCCTAATGAAAACCGTGCAATTATAAATACGGGATGTGAAAAAAAATCTTTCTGAATTTTTTTTCAAAATTATTCTAATATTTTTATGACATAAAGTCAGTTTGTCCAATTGGCTGAAATTTAAAAATGTCAGCCTTTTCATAACTAGTTAGGAAATAAAAAAAAAACGCAACTATTGATGAAATAGTTATTTATAGAACAAACATTGAAACCAATAAGTTTAATAAATCAAACGAGTGAGTAAATGATGTTTTCATACGTGCTGTGCACGCAATTCTTTCTTCTTTTGCATAGTGATATCTTGTAACTCTACATTTACTCAAAAATGACTTCAGGATTTGCAACCGCCAAATTGATAATACAGAATTTTAATAAAACAGAGAACTGTTACTTTCTTAAGATTGTTCGTTAAAAACGACATTTATGATTAATTTGCAAAAACACGATACGATAAGACATGAAGATAGCATATTTTTTCGTTAGGTAAAATTTTGGCATCATAGTATGCAAATCTTTCTACGAATATAGAAAATTTCAAATTTGCATTATATAATGCAAAAATTACGAATTAATTTAAAATCTGACAGTGCCTAGCATACTTAAGTTTGCAGTAACAAGCAAAATTACGAAAATTATACAGGATGCTGAACTTTACTATTAAGTTTTTTGAGATACTGTAAAATATGTGCACTAAAACTGGGCTAATAGTCATCCAGAACAATAATTTAATAGACGTCAGCATCGACTAAATTTTTGTCGTAATATCCTTAGCCAGTTTTACCGTCGAGGGTTTGTGTTCCATTTTTAATTGCACTCTCATTTAACACTTAGGCCCAAAATTATGTAACAAGCTGTTATACATTCATCAACGCTGAAGCTGTTCCTAATTTATTATGGCATACCACACCACGGTTTATATCGATTAGCAATTATTGTGGTGATGTATTGCCCAAATAAAGGGTTTCTTTCACCACGCAAGAAAATCGTTGCATCGAGTACATATATTATTAAATTTACTACACCTTAGCTGATTTTGTAGCTTGTCGAACTTGAAAAGCTCGTCCTCGTTCAACTTGTCTTAATTACTGGAAGAAAAATCCCTAGGACCGAACTAATCAGAGTTTCTTAAATCCAATCGGACCCTCTTCAAAATTTACTATGTGAGATGCTATATAGACATCGATGTCTGTTTTATCATGAATTTGGTAATAATATTGGATAGTCTGCAGCAGTAAGAGTCAGTAGGTGGCAACGTGGTTGTTTGAGAAAAAAAAATTATTCTTAGATATGTATAAACGATTCGCCTTTGTGGTAATTCTAATGTGTTTAGCTGGATGTCCAGCTTCCAACTTTGGAAAAACTTGTTTTCTATTAACTAAGGAGTTGGTAATAACATATGTCACATTTTTGTTTTAATTATGTACAATGATTGCATTTACATTAATTTTTTTAGTTGTCTTAATTAGTAATTAGATTACACTGTTCGCTTTATCTAAATAATTGTCGACTTTAGCAAGATACACTAAGTGAATAAGTAATAAGGGCCATTAAAAATGTGTATAATTTTGAAATTTTGAAACTATAGCGGTTACCATATTAGTAATAAGACTACTAGATTAAATGTTCTAGACTTTTCACGTGGTTGACGAGTTTGAAACGGTACAGCTCCAACCCATTGATTACTAGATACTAGATAGGTGTTGCGCCTTCCACAATTAGATTGGTTTCACACTACTGATATGGTACTTAAAAAAGAGCTGTTCAGAAATTTTGAACTCGGGTAAAAATTTCCCGGTAAGTTATATCATTATATTGATTTTTTTGTAAAACCTAATTATTTTTAATGAGATAAAAGTAACAACTAAGTATGCTCAGACTTATGTTAGATAATTCGGTAATTCAATTTTCCTAATTTGCTGTTTTAACAAAGCCGTTACCGCATCCATTTTGAGTGCGGTCATGAACCATTACCAAATCCGAAATCAACTTTTTTTCGGTTGGTGACTTTGCACGAAATGTCAGTGTGAGGTTAAGGTTATAGCCAATGACAATAATGACAGTAAATTAACCGCAGCATTTTCGGCAATTTGCCGTATTTCTGGCGGAGTGCAGGAAATTTCTGAATTCTTTGTAAAACACTAATCCACACTAATTTTACAATTTCACGTGCGAACGCTTGCAAAAAATGACATTTATGGTGAGTCTACTTGATTCAAATTTAAAACATTGCATTAAATGTATGCTTTGCAATAAAACTGTTACCAACTGTTACAAAATTCCCTAAATTAACAAAATTGATTTTATTTGTAGTAAAACGGCATTTAACTTGCAAATTAGAAAAAAAAATACATAAAAAACTCGTTTTATTTAACTTCCGAGCACTCGCCCTGGACTCGTATCGAAATACAAGTTTTATAAAACTCGTGTTTTAATATACTATATTTTGTGACAAATAGAGAAGGAATTCGTCCAAATCTAGAGCTCGTCGATTGTAATGTTTTACTTAGTCATATATGATATTCCGTAGTCCTTTAAGTTTTATCCACATAAAATTAAAATTTCTACCATACAAATGACAGTTGTAAATGAATATGCATTTGTGATGGTTTAGGAGAGCAAAGCTTTACAGAGTTTGTTACAACGGGCGCAAACCGCACGCACCAAAGCATTTGAAATTTTAAATATACGGTACCCCACACCCAAGAAAAGCGCCCTTCCGTGCTTTCCAAGAATACTTCGATACTCAGCATCACTCCGTTTCGCTAATACAATGAAATGCTATGAACCAGTTATTTATAAAAAAAAAAACAAAAAACAAAAAAAATATTTTTTGCCGACGACCATAGCTCAAAAGTTGATGTTGCCTTCATTTTTGGAGGACCTATCGTATGAAAACGATCCAAGACTTCAGGAAGGTTCCTGGCGACCGGAATCGTGTACACATACGAACATACATCCCCCGCACAGCACGTTTAGGCACCCCTGAATACGGGGGATTGATCTAGTGGGCTGGGAGCTTCACCAAAAGATCCGCACCGCCGAGACGGAGATTTGATATAGTGGGTTCATTAGTCGGTTGGCTCGAATTTTAGAGATATTTGACTCAGAGTGGTTTTCGATATGAGTGCATTTCAATACTTCGTACACTTCGTGTCGAAGTAATAGGTGGGAACCTAAATCTGTCTACAAAGCGGAGGAAAGTTCCATCAAGTGTTTTATTATTTGATTCAATTTAACAGATTCTACAATTCAACGATTGTAGAAACCCAGAAATCCAGTTTTGAACTACGTTTTGTTCAATAAGTTTGAATATTTTAATGATGATGACTAATTTTAACTAGTCCATAATCATTGTCTGAATAGATCGATGCATAAGGCCTACAAACTTCAAAATAGAAAAAATATGTTAGGAGACAATCTCAAATTAATAAAGAAGATTTTGAGGTTTGAAAGTAGCGATATTCAATTGCATAGTGCTATCTCATGGTTTGTAAACAGCAGACGACATGGATTCTGAGTACTTAGTTCTTATTAATTAGTTTATTCAAGAGCACCAATTCTGTCTTGTATTCTACTATGTGTTATTATTGAATTTTAAAACAGAAGTTCGATAATGCTTGAAGACGGGAAGAATAAAATAGTAATTTAAGCTGCAAGTGCTTAAAGCTAGTCTTCAGTCATGAGTGGGGCAGAGTTAAAACGCAAGAGCAGTGAGGTTTAAAGCCTTGTAAGTGACTAAAGGTGCTTTACGCATGTGCATTGTACAATATTTTATCTATGATAGGATACGTAGTTGATGTATTACTACTTCAAAAAATATTCGTGGTTATAAACAAAGACAATATCCTTGCTTTTAACAATACTTTACAGATGGAACGCTTTCTTGGAAATTTTTAACCACATTAAAAATGTCATTTCGGGATATTATTATTATCATTACACCTAGCAACCTGCATTCTACAGTTAATTAATAAAATTTTAGAACGCATTCAAAATTGTATGTTAATTTATATTTAAACATTTAAATTAACAAATAAAGTATATAAGGAACTATTTCATAAAAAAATGTTAAATACTTTCTAACGTCAATAGTAACTACTAAATCAACAAAAATAATGATTTTGAAAGAGTATTTTATAATATTTAAAAAATGTGTTACACATGTAGTTTCTTTAATCATCAACAACAAAAACTTTACACAGTCATCAAAAGACAAGTAAAACTATCTTAATGGGAATTTAATAGGCTACAATCATATATAATCAAAATACTTTTTAAATTGGACTTGCAATTTCTGAGATCGTTAGACATATATGTAAATTTTGCCCGATTTCTAACCCCCTAAAAGGGAAAGAACAGGCTAGGTATCGATAATCTAGTTGTGAATCTTTTTATCCATGTAAGTCATTGACCTTCAGTTGTTTTCTTTTAAAGGTACATTTCAACTGTACTAAATGATTTGTCACATATTGTCACTTCACGTGTCAATTGACTTATATATTTCACTTATTTATACGATGCCGTTATAGTTTACATAACATGTCTTTGCGTCACTTCGCGTCTATTGAAATATTTATGAATTAGGACAACATTTGCCAGTTCTGAGAGTCGTGTTCATTCACTCCAGTTTTTACCTGCGGAACACTGTTTAGATCGAGATTCACCGTCGCGTGTTTCAAAGAGTTGTATGAGGAAGATGAAGTGGATATTAGCAGAGTAGGACGTTCAGCTAGGTGCGTTGAAGAAAATTCTATAAGTAAAGTGGATATCTTGGACAATGAACAAAATGGTGATTATGTTGAAAAATAACTGTGTCTTAAAGAATACATTTTTTCTTTACATTGTTGTTTATTTTGAAATGTATCTCCACTAAGGTCCCCACTTTAGTTACGCGTGACGTATTAGCCCAGCTTAGTAACTCAATTTATATGAGAAAGCTGGACGACTTTTAAAATTTTATATTGAATGAAATTACCACAACGATTTTTGCTGATCTTGATTGAATAGTTAAAATCGTTTACGTGAAATAGTTTTTTGTCTAGTTAATTTTGCTAAACGTATTTTCAGAATTTGCATTTCGTTTTGAGTATCATTCATTAACAGTAAAATCTACAGGGCGAATCCTAAGCAGCTATATTCACATTATCCGATTCTACATTAAAAACCAAGCAATAAAGTTTCATACAAATTTAATGTTGACTTACAGATAACGATTTTGAGGAGTGATTTATTGAACGCAATTGGTAAATAATTACTATATAGTTGTGCTTGTCATACGCTTGGTTTACTTAGAATTGTCTTCCGATGTTGGAAATTCTTTGCTGCGTGTGCATTTCAAAAACATTGTAACGAGATTACTTTACTGTGTTATTACAGTTTCGTGACATCATAGGTGACTAAGATGTTTATAGAAGGACCACACGTGTTGCGAAGTTTGTAAAACCTTAATTAACAATTCTTATAAAACTACGCACGTCGATTTAGTAGTTTTTGATACCGAATCGAGTGTGTTAATATTATCCGCCATTTAGAATTCGCCCTGTATACAATACTTCCTGAAAAGTTATCCTATCGCTCGTCGTTCTTTATCAAATTAAAAAAAATCTGTTCTATATAGAAAGATCCGAGTAGGTAATGTAATACGATATTTGTTATAGAGGTAAGAGTAAACTGCATTCACATTGTTAATGAGTTCATACGTACGAATAGCAAATCAAGTTGAAAATACAACCATGTTATTGAAGTGTGCTGAGCAATTATAATACACAGATTCAATCAGTCTACAATAAATGTAACCTCGGAATTAATTTTCAGATAGCAATGAAATTTTCACGTGTGCATGTATTGCTATAATGTCATTCATTACATGCTTGGCTTCTCATTTAGATTCACCATAGTTTCTACTAATATAATTTCGGATTAAGGAATTGTGTGCATTGCTGTACTTGAGCTGAAACACATTACTAGGGTATATATTGTAATGATATACACAGGCAAGGGCGTAGCCAGTATTCCACTTAGAGGGGAGCATAAATTTAATTACACAATCCACTACTGTTATTATTATTATAGTTTTATTTCATTTGTTACAAATTACAAAAATTATAGTTGAAATATCATCAGTTTCCGCAAATCTGTTGAACATCGTAGTCTCTTTTTTTTATGTTGTAGAATGTGAATTGCAATAATTATTATACATCAATTGCCTTTTGCTCTTTATAAATATTTAGGGGTGGGCCACCGCTGATCCTCCCTGGCTACGCCCATGGACACAGGGGTATTAAAATCAATTTTAGAAAGGATTAAAGGAGTACAATGGTTGAAAATAATCAAGATCTATTTAAATATAAATTGGAAATGTGAATAATTATTATGCAAGTAGAAAATAAAAGAGAATTTTTAATAGAGTGGAGTATGGCTGTGGATTCAAAAATAAGGTTTGAAGAGAATGACAAATACTTAATTGTAATAAATTATAAAAATAGTAGGTATAAATCAAATATTATGAGATAGAGTGTAAAAAGTAGAAAAATGATATCGTTAAGCACATTGTTTCGATTATTAGAACAAATTTCGAAAAATGTATATGAAATAATCTGGTGTAATTAAAATGTTAAAATAAACCCTAATTTTATTGAGAAATGTTTGGATGATAAAAAGGGTAATATACTAAATTGGCGTGGTGAAGTTAAAAAGCAAATTTAAACCGAAAAGAATCATTAAAGACATAAAACTAAGAAAGATTACAAGTATGTGGTAAAATACTAATGGGAAGCAGAATTAATCTACAAATGTGAATAACTGGAGTAAAACACCAAGTCAAGTTTATTTGAGGATTACATTGGACATCATATATTAATGGAATTAGATTGCGTCGGGTTGGTTAGTGCTAAGGGAGAGTTCCAGAGGAAGACCATTAGTTAAGGAGGCACGTTCCAGGAAGTTGGCAGATGCAGTATTGAAAGTAGGTAGCTGCACGTTTGGTCTGTTTGGTTGCATACTGTGGGGAAGGTTTGAGTTGCTAATTCTGGACAGTTGGGGCTTCTTGTCTGTCAGTGGGGTCTTTCATTGCGGGAAGGTGCTTGAGAGGTTGGATCAGTAGGAGAAGAGGGGCAGGGTTGACATCCAGAACATTGTTGAAACCAAGTGAAAGGTGAGTGATCTTGAGTAGTAATATAATTACTAGAAAAGGAAATAAAAATTAAAAAGGTGAATTAGTTATTAAAGAATTACTGACTGTTTTTAATATTGCTGTGTACTAGTAAAACGATTTGACATATACTTGAAATAAGTTATTTTGACATATGAGAATGATATTTAAAATTAGAACATCAAATTTCAAAACTAAGCAATCTAGATAAAGGAATCCACCCCTGATTTTTCAGGCGCTAGTACAAATAATAATTATTGATATTCTAAACATAAATAGGGCAATTTTAATTTGATATAATAAAAATATAATTCATAGACAGATGAATATCACTATACCTGAAGGTATTTAACATATTTAAGGCTCATTGTGATGGTTATTGACAAACCAGTTTATATTTATGGCGCCCGAACGTGAGGCAGGTAAAAATCAAAAATAATAAGACTTATTAGGGGTAAAAAAAACCACGTTCTCAGTTCAATATTTACTACATTATAAGACACCGATGAAATTTATTTTAAATTCTAAAAGTACTACAATAATAAATGTTGTCTCACCCTGTTGATATATTCTATAGCCTGTAGCAGGCGTAGCCTTCGCGAAGCTTAATCTAAAGAACTGCCTGAAATACAGTTTTCCGATACTTAAAATTCGACACGTAACTTGCAGACCTCAAATGCCTTTGACAGTAGATAAGCAGTTTAGTTTCAGTCGCTACTGGATGTATAATTTGATGTGAAATAAAAATGGGAGTACCTTTTATTCGTGTCTCGTTTATAGTTATACAGAAAGTTATCTTGATACGATAACCCCGAAAAGGAAATCCTAAACACCGCTCAGCACGCCACGCTTCAGAAGAGCTTCCCCTCGCGGTGTTTTTGAACGAAAATGCACGTACGTTAGTCAGTTGGGCGCGAATGTCCGATATCTATTTTGGGAATATTGACTTTATCTCGTTCTATTTACAAAGGTCAACTTTCTATATACTAGAAACTATTTACTGCAATGAACCCGTGACAGATTTTAATGGACTTGTAGTGGAGGTATTTGAGGAAACCCTAAACCTTAAGTTCCAAGTAAAAGTTCGCGAGAAGTCTGAAAATATATCGTAAACCGACGCTCATCCGATGCGTAAAGTGGGAAAGTGACCTGATACCAAATTACGTAAAAAGAGAATACGGAAATGGAAGTCCGGACTTTAAATGTATAAAAAACGGAAAGAGAATATAAATCGTAAGTGAGATAATGGCGCAGTTGTTATAATCTAATTGGAATGGTAGATTTATCTTTAGATTTGAATCCAAAATACCTCTTTACAACTTCAAGAGTTCACAACGAGCTCTCTTAGGACGTTTGTTATTTATTTTATTGTTCATTGAAATGTTAAACAGTGTTTAACATGATCGCGTTCTCGAATGTTAAGATACATTTAACATGCATCCACTCATTTAACGTGCATTCACTATAGCAACATCACACATATTCATGGTAGTCTGATTTCGATTTAGCAGTTTTTAGTAGTTATTTTTGATTCAAAATTATTGCCTTAATGAACAATAAACTAATGAACGCATTTCGAGGGGAAACCGTCTTAACATTTCTCACATAAATTACCATCCAAAATATGCTCGAATGTTAAGACTGGGTTACCCCTCTTAATACGTTAATTACCATTATACATCCACGATGTCGTTAGTTGTTTTAAAATTAGCGACTTATTGCTAAATGCAAACAGTATTTATAAAATTCACTTGGATAAAAAGTACAAGTACTAAATTACAACGCAATATTGTGACTAGTTGAATACAGTCATATATATAATTTACTTTTAAACTATTTCAAATGTGATCGAATCATTTTGGAAAAATTATAACAATATTTATATTCGAATCATGTTTTTAATTATACGTAACTAAGAGTGAAATCAGTGGGAATTTACGAGTACTCTATCCTAGGGATGATTCTATTTCACGAAAGTAAATAAAATGCAGGATTTATATTTAGAAAGGGTGCTAACACAGGGTGCACTAGGTCTTTGAAATTGAGCACAAGGGTGCATAACCTGTGGTAATAATCGGCGATTGAAGCCACATTACCTTCGGTAAATGCTCCAGAATGGCGATTTAGACTACTGAAACACTAATACAGAGGTATGATCATTCAAACAAACTCCGTATTTTAAATTATCGGTTGTACTTAAAACCCATGCTATTGCTATTACAAAATATACACGATTGAAAATATCGAAATAAAATCTATTTGTATCTTTTATAGAAAAATCACTGGAGGTTACCTGAATATTTTAAAAAGCAAATTTTTAAAAGTATAGAGTTATTGAATAGTATTATAATTTTTACAAACAAGTTTATGCGAAAAATAAATTCACTATCTTTACCAATTAATTGGGGTAGACTTATGTATAGTCTGCGAAATGTTATTTTTTTCCAACAATTATTGTGAATAAATTTTAATTTCGCGTATCAGTAGGATATCTGATATGGCTCAATCGAGTTCAACATTAGGCAATAGCCTAGTTGTATCTAATGTTGATTTTTGTGATGCGATGTATGGCTTCTATTTGGGTTACGAGGATGTGCCTAGAATTCAAAGACTTTCAAATTTTTCACAAATGTAAAATTTCTGCTTTGATGAATATGGCAAACATACGTCTATTACGTAGCTGCTGGTTGTATAAAAACATTATAACTACCGTATCGACTAGAATAGATGTGTTGTATGTCCTATATCCCACCGTACCAATTCTGTAAGGCAATGGATTATAGTCATATCCCACCGTACTCTTGCTTTGTTTACGATTTTTGATTACTTTGTTAGCCGTCAGGCTTAATTTGCTTGATAATTTTTCCATATTATTATTTTTAGTATGTCACATTAAATATCGCCATAAATATCGAAATCTTTTTTTTTTTCAGTTACCTTTGATGCAGGTAGTATATATACAGTGTGGTCCATTAAGTGTGCAACAAATGGGAATTTTTTTTATTAGTTGTACAATCGAAATTTAAATATTGCCAAAAGTTAGTGCATGTTCGATAACCATATCAGATGCCCTTAGAATGGCTTCAAGTCAAACAATATACAGGGCAGGACAAAAAATATGAAATTGGTTCAAGAACAAAGTTACCTTATTTCAAAAAATATAGCAAAATTTTATTAAGAAAAGTTGTTTAGAATTAACAGCTATGCTCAAATACAAAGTCACGGCCTCCTATTCGAATTTTGATTCTTTTTTGGAAAATTTGGTATTACCCCCGTGTGATACATATTTTTATTATTTTGATTTTATATGTATTTAAAGTAGCCACAACCACATCCCTTTTAAATAACTTTTAGCAACTTGAAGCGTATTTGTAAAATTTACTTGGATTTATATTTTTTTAGGTAAGCGTCCACTTCATGTTTGTTGCAACGATATTTAACAGAACTTTAGAATTTCGCAAATATTCTTTTTAACAAGGCAAATGCTTTACTAATAATAATTTACATATGAAAAACTCTTAATAAAATCAGAATAATAAAAATATGTATCATACGGGGATAATACAAAATTTTACAAACAAATAATCAAAATTGGAATAGGAGGCCGTGACTTTGTATTTGAGCATAACTTTTGCTTCTAAACAACTTTTCTCAATAAAATTTTGCTATATTTTTTGAAATAAGGTAACTTTATTCTTGAACGAATTACATATTTTTTGTCCTGCCCTGTATATTGTTTGACTTGAAGCCATTCTAAGGGCATCTGATATGGTTATCGAACATGCACTAACTTTTAGCGGTATTTAAATTTCGGTTTACAACCAATAAAAAAATGTCCCATTTGTTGCACACTTAATGGACCACACTGTATATATTTATAAAGTGCTGTAATTAGTTGTGATACTTGTTTCAACGAAAAGACTGAATAATACCAATTTATGTCTTCTTAATTTTTGTTATTGCGTTATAATTTATGTGTGTTGCGTATTTTAAATATATTTTCAAATAAACTTTGAGAATAATTGTTTAGTTCATGTTTATTTTAAATTTTTTGTAAAAGAATCTTAATATTATTAGCTTTCATGTTTCGATAAAGATCAAAACTAATCATAATACCATTCTTTAACAAGTATTCAAATACTTTAAATAGTTCAGAGATAATAAAAGAACTGAAAAATGCGAAAAACAAATTATGAAATCATCTTTGTATTCAAAGACAAGGTACATTGAAGCAAAACAATAAAAAATCAGTCTTCAGCTATTATCTCTAAATTCTATAGACAATTTTAAAATAATATTCATGTAAAATGTAAATGTATACATTTTTATTCAAATATACATAATCTCTTTCCGCGTTTTGTTTTAGTCGTTTCTGTAAGATCTTTCCAAACAATCCGCTTAACGTGCAGTTTATCCTTAGACCTCTCTAACTATTTGCGCTTTCCTATCACCTTGTAACCACGTACGGTTCGATGACGAAAGACAAGTTTTCTCAATTCCGTTTGTTTGTCTGTCTGTCTGTTGGTGGTATAACTCAAAAACTATTTGTTGGAGGAAGACGATATTTTGCATGCAGGTTATATATTTACCTAGCATGAAACAGAACATTTCGGACGTTGAGAGATCTTTGTGAGATTGCTGGATGCGTTTGGCTTGGTAAAACAAAGGATCCAGTCCATGAACGGGTGACAGAATACAGGTATTTAAATACAAAACTAAAAGAAAAAGATAGAAAGAGTTAAGTGAGGTAATTTTAAAGAGGGAAGTAGTTACTATTTGATATTTGTGGAGTGACAAGTAAATGTAACGGTTGTTCTCTAAATGTTATTTTTTGGCAGTAGTTTATTATATGTTTTATTGGACTTTTTCCACTGTCTAGGGTGTATATCACATGGCGTTTCGGGCGTTTTTGATCTACTCCCGTCTTCAGGCGTTGTTAGTCAGTCCTGAGAAGGGCTGATATTGTACGTGGAAAAAATCCGATAAAAGATATCATAAATGTAACGGGAAAGTATTTGTAATTGATTTTGCACTTGCATAATTCAAAGTGACAGATGACAGATGTTTAAGTTGTCACGAAATAAGAGAATCAAATTGCAGGAATAGAAGCAGTCTAGATTATGAGCGAATCCTACCTGTGTTTCAGTAAGAGTAAAATGTTTCTACCGGAATTTAATAACCTTGATAACTCATAATGTAAAAGGGTAAATCAGTTAATTAAATTTCAATTTTAAAAGATAATTGATTAAAAATAAAATAAAATATAGTAAAAGTCAATTATAACATTAAACGGGCGTTACAACGTGGAGTCATAACATAAATGGCTGCCCACAACGTGGGGCTTGAATAGGAGTTATTAGGGGCAAAATAAACAATCAACAATGGAAGACCGAATACGGACACTTAAAGAATGTATAGATAAAAAGTTAGAGTTACTGGAAAAGAGAGCAGAAGGGACCAAATTGGAAATTATATTTCGGAACAATACTTATGAAAACAAATTAATTTTGAAAAAATAACACAAACAGGTACCATAAATGGCATAGAAGTTGGTAATTTAAAACTCGACAAATGAAAAGATAAATTTAGTAAGCAGGGTACTGATAATAATGCCTGTTGTAAAAATGGATTAAATGAAGATACCTGGAGATCAAGTTGTGGAAATAAAATTGGGATGATTCAAAGATCATTAAGAACAAGTACCTATAATAAATATTGAAAAACAAATAAGGAATTCGTAAAGTGAGGACAATGATAGGGCACAGTAATAGGATAAAAATAAATAAACACACTGAGAAGACAAATAAGGATACATTTAAACGAAGGCTAAAAGACAATTTTAAAGAAGCAACAGAAGAGATGACCATAAAATATAATGCTAAAGCATGATATAGTATTATATTGGAAAGAAATTTAAGATAACAATCACAAACTCGGACTTGTAAAACTGTAAATAATAATCCTTAACTTTTTTTTATAATGCAGTTAAAGAAAAGAAAATTTAATGGGAAACATCATTAATTTTATCATTTATAAAAGACAACTTAAACCATTGTGAATTTAGCTTAATAGATAGTGGTGCAATAGCCTTCTTGATAAAGGATGAAATAATATGAAATATTTATACGTTTTACAGACAAATGGAGCTAAAGAAAATAAAATAGATTTGTTATCTGCAAATAAAAGATAAATGTTAACTATAAACTGAATGTTAAATATTAAAATGAATATGAGTGAGTCTCGGTGCGTTGTTAGATTTTTGTTGTTGCTGATCTAAGTGTAGATTTTGTATTGAGAAATGATTTATAATTCAACAATAAGGTTGAATGAAATAAATAATTGTTGCCGTACGTATAAACGAAGACGATATAAATTTGTTGCTGAGCCAAAAAGATCCAGAGACAAAGAAAATGGATTGATGGGATAAGAAATAAATAATAATATAATAATGAATTTAATTGAATAATTATGCCAAAAGAAGGATATTGTTGGATGAAACGAAAACTGATAAGAATAATCTACATTTTTAGAAGCAGAATATTAAAAAATAAATAACAAGAAATAAAAATAGTTAATCAGAAAGCGGTTAAGCAGGAAAAAAACATTCAGAAACTTGTAGCAGGCGAATATAAAGAATTTAACATTAATACGTATATGATTGCGTTAAAAAGTAAAATGCAATGATAAAGAATGGTATATTTGAATAATTAACTATAATTTTTACATAAAACTGAAATGGTAAAACAATGCGATGGTATTTTTTTTGTATTATCATTAACCTCGTTTTACCTTTCGGTGTAGAGGCTGGTGATTTATGTGCTTGCATCTGGCGGTACAATGCTCAACTTACCCCGGATTTGCGATACAAAGTTGGAGCGCGCCTTTTGTGCTTGCACAGCAACCATTGTGTCTCTTAGGTCTGTGTTTCTGAGTAGAGCATAGTTAATTTGTTGCCTAACTGTGAATGGTCTCACCGAGCCGGATTCCATTCGCCAAGGCTGCGGAAAAATTCCGGTCCCCGCGGGATTCGAACCGAGGACTTGCTTATTAGCAAGCCTAGCGCTACCCAACTACGCTACCCGGCTTCTTCCAATGCGATGGTTCATATTATATTTATAGCAGAATTTAATTGTTTGCAATTTGTAAATAGATATATGTAAATATCGTTAAAAAATATGTAAATAATTTTAATTGTTATTAAGCTGTTTAACGTAATTAGAAGTTATTACTGCTTGTTTATTTTGAAAGAATTTCAAAGTTGATTTTGTTTAAAAGAAAATTTTAGAAATAATAATATAATTAATAGTTACATTATTTTACTATCCTAAATTTGGGGCAATATGTTATGGTCTTTATTATAAGAGTTTAATGTCAAATTAATAAGGTTAAAAGATGTATTTAACAATGAAAAGAATATTGCAATTATTAAAATGTATTTGGTAAGGAAAGGAAATAGAATTTAAAATTCAATTGAATAAACATAAGAAACAGTAGCATTTTAACATAATTTAATTATTATCTGGGATGAAGTGGGGAATTGGTGGCAAATACTTAATTCGAGAAATATCATTCAACACACTGGGTGTTAGATAAATAAAATAAAGTTTTATAGTGTGTTGGACTATGAAATATATGCTCAACTAAATCACTAAGGATATATTTTTGTTTATCAGTATGTAAAAATAATTTGATACAAAAACCTGGAATCCAATATGTAGCGGTTAAAATTATGAAAATAAACCCTTTATAAAAGTTCAAAAGCTATTTGGTGTATAAAAGTTTTATAAATTAAAAAAAAATGGCGTGGCGGCAATAAAAGTAAAATTTAAAAAAATTAGAAGATGTGTAGAAGAAGAGGATTAAAATAAATGCATCTGGTGAGAATGCCTAAGTAATACAGTTATAATCTACAAAAGCAAATTTCTGGAAGAGGATGCTGAACTGAGTTTATTGTCAAATTACATTGCATCATATGAATTGTATAACAAGGAATGGTTTTTACTGGAAGCGGTTTACATCGAGAATGTTAGCAGAGTGAGAGTTTTATGGGGTGGATAGGAGATTTTCATCTAAAGGAGTTCTAATTCGACAAGCTTGTCATTAAAGTGACATCTAGTCGAGGTTCGTGATACTAAGTCGTCGGAGGCTTAATGATTTTAGTAGGACGACGTGGATAGTGTTTGCTGCTAACAGCACTACTGGAGAAAGTTGGTAGGTGTCTGGTCGTGTTTTGGCCAGGAAGTCTTTGTGGATCCAGGTGTTTTTGGCGGAGTTCGAATTGGGATATGTTTGGGCGTTGAGAGATCTTTGTGAGATTACTGGATGAGTTTGGCTTGGTAAAACAAAGGATCGAGTCCATGAACGGGTGACAGAATACAGGTATTTAAATAGAAAACTACAATAAAAAGATAGAAATAGTTAAGTGAGTTATTTTTAAATATGGAAGTACTTACTAGTTGATGTTTGTTGAGTGACAAGTAAATGTAACGGGAAAGTATTTGTAATTGATTTTGCACTTGCATAATTCAAAGTGACAGGTGACAGACGTTTAAGTTGTCCTGAAATGAGAGAATCAAATTTCAGGAATAGAAGTAGTCTAGATTATGAGCGAATCCTACCTGTGTTTCAGAGTAAAATGTTTCTACCAGAGTCAGCAATTTAATAATCTTGATAATCCATAATATAAAAGCGCAAATTGGTTAATTAAATTTTAATTTTAAAAGAGAATTGATTGAAAATATAATAAAGTATAGTAAAAGTCAATTATAACATTAAATAGGTGTTACAACGTGGAGTCACTACAATATACAGGGTGAGCACATTTAAAAGATTAAATTTTGTTTATTTTTGTTTTAACTAAAAAATAGATAAAAGTATCAATTTGTACATATCTCAGGCTTTATCCTTGACGAAAATTGGAACCAACAGATAAACAATAAATGTTCTAAAAAATAAAACGCGGGCTAAGAATATATGCGTTCTAGTTAATACTTTGCTTCGGGCTACGCGTAGATCGTTGAAATTGCATTCGCTGGATCGTTTGCAGGCCCTGAAGTTCGATTTCCATAGCTGGTAATGCTTTCTTATTTGAAAATTTATATCATTTGCATTACCAAGTGTATTCTGCTATTGTTTCAGTATTAATACGAACGTATATATTCTTACTCCCCCCCCCCCCAATTTTCCTTTGATTTTTATAATTGTTTCGTGTCACATCACTTGCGAGGAAAGTTCATAGTAAAACCGTTTACAGATTTTCTATGTAATGATACTATGTAAGATGTTTTTCGTTCTACCGGAATTATTTGTGGTTTTAGCCGTTTTTTATCTAAATTTTTGATATTTTCTGCTAACACTCGTCCAGCAGCGTTTCCAGGTTGCGTTGACCTTTTCATTTTCTCTCTTTATAATACCTTGTCGTATTTCGTCGAGTCTAACTATTTCTACTTTATCAGTTCTAGTTACTTCAGTAGTTCTGTCCAAATGGAACAATGCTCATGATATTGCGTAATATTAATTGTTGCTTTTTATATTTTCTACTGTCCAACATACTTCTATAGACCATAAACCACAGATGAGAATGTCAATTCTATTGCAACACTGCTCGGAATGTTGATCATTTTCTTTTTTATTTCCCCAAGTAATGCCCTGTTTTTGTTTTTATATTCTTGATTTACTTAGTTTGAACGAATGGTTAAGTAGTTATTCTACAGACGTTAACTTTCGTTAACTAGTTGTTTCAAATATTCGGTAAACAAGATATATATTTAAAAAAATCTTCTATTCTATTTCTTCTTCGATTTGATAAATATGTATGAGTTCTGCCGCAAATTCCTTTAACACAGTCGTTATGCCATTTATTAATCGAGTTGTCCAGCAACCAATGCGGGTGGGTTTAAGTGGGTTATAGAATCAAAACAGGCCAACCACTGATAGGCAGTGGTATGTATTTTTGTATTTATACAGTGCAATTTAAATTGTTTCCGTTAAATTGATATGTGTTCGCGGTTGAGAAGTTTATTCAAACACTGAGCATTGTGTAACTGCAAAGGCATTCTAGGCGCGAATTTAATTTTTCCAGGCACGGAAGAATACCAAAGCAGTACACAATTTTGATTTGAGTTATCATAATGAGTTACACGTGCATGTCAAGCTGATTCAATATTTTGTAATCAACTCGCACAAAGCAAGGCAAACAACGAATATTTTGAGAGATATGTTTCCCGGACGATTAATTTCACATTTTGTTCGGCCGGCCAGATCTCCAAACTTAAGTTATCCGGTCGTTTTCTTATAGAGTTACCTCAAAACAAAGATTTGAAAACATCATCCATGCAAGACTCAAGAATTTAAAAATGCAATTAGAGTTTAAAGTGAAGATATCGAGTTGATTTATTACCTAGAGTAATGGAGAACTTTATATACGTTTGAAATGTAATGGCGATCATCTAAAATGTGTAATTTTCAACAAAGAAGGTTAATTAATAAACTGCCAATTCTAAAATTTCTTCTTTAATGTTTCTGACAATTATAGCCATATTGCCGGACCTTGTATATGGTTACGCTAACGTTGCTATTAATAAAATAGCGACCCTTTACACAACTTGCACTACATTTTACTATTATTGACCTTTGATTTAGAGATTTTTTTTTCAAGTACATCGGTGAATATTTCTATGTGAACAGAATTTGTTAGTTATTTTTAGTTAAATTGATTACATAATTCTAATTTATCCCCATTGATTTTATGTCTAATTTCTATAAAGAGCTACATATACTTTGAAGTGGATGAAGAATATCGCATTGATGTTACATAGCGGGTGTATTTAATTCATCTCGGGTAGTGCAATTTATTCTTTACTCTCTTTTTAACTTCTGCTAAACCTTCATAAAAATGTATTGAGCGAAATCTTTTAATAGTCCTGCTACTATTAATAGTCAAAAATGAACTGGCGATATCCAGTAACTAAATTAATGCTAGTGAAAACTGATATTCGCTTTCTTCATAGCCAAGTCCTCAAATAAAAGATTAATGTTTATAGAACTAGTAAGTCAACTAGTGATGAACTTGTGATAAGAATATCTTAACAATTAAATTTATCTTGATGCTCTTCGATATTTACAAACGATAATGGGTAACTGGTAAAATATTCTTCTTTGTGCCAATAACAAAATATATGAGAAAAATATAATACATACGGTATGGCACATTGATTGGAGTTATAAAACGATTCTATAGTGTTTTACTTAATTGATCTCCAAAGCTTTTAGCACAATGCGGAAGATTTACAGAGTCGTCATAAATGATTCGAGACAACGCGATCAGTGATATTTAGGGATATAGTGGATTTAATGTGCTAATTTTGTGTGCAAGCTTTGATTTGATATGTTTAAACGTTGACGTCCATGGTGTAGTTTGAATTCACACGTTGCGTTAATTTTCTAACTTACGACACTAAGTTAATAATTTACTTTTTCTACAGTCACCTTTAAAACCGACTATTAAAAGCTCACTGCCAATGCGAAAAGTTAGCGATTCACACATTTTTTTCCTAGTAACCATTTTAACATCGCAACCACGTAAACAATGTCTTAATGAAATAATCGCGTCACTTCATTTTACTTTACGCATCGTCATGGCTAACCTGATTATTATTGTAATTCGTAATTTTTCTGGAACTGGCTAAAATTATTGACAACTAGCAAGATGCCCGTTCTTCGTACGGGCAACAAATATTTTTTCTTCTAAATCTCCAATGAATTCCAGGGCGCACCCCTATCCTTCACTCAATACGCTAAACTAACAAACGCCGAAAAACAATATTCTAGGTAAAAAGGACACAGAATTCTTCCAAAAAAAGGCCTCCGCAACTATTTTATGCTTCACGTACCCCTTGGAAATGTGTACGTAATTGTCATTCCTCTTGTATTTGATAAAACTATAGTTTTAGTATAACAATGAGATAAAATTAAAATATATATATATACAAACTAAATGTTGTATTCATAAATTGGTGGAATTTCGGAAATCCTCCTATTTATTCTAAGAGATATTGAGTAATTAGTAAAAACTCAGTTTACTTCTTTTTCGCCTCTTAGGGGTGGATTTTTGAAACATTCTTTCAACCCATATTATCCTGAAATAAACCCACAGCGAAAAATAATTAATAAATTTAACTCCCTACGGCTTTTCAGTTTTCCCTTTTTACCGCTTTAGGGGCAATTTTAAAATCCATTAAACCACTTTCTAAATATTTTAAGAATACATCTATATGCCAAAAAAATGGTCTAACTCAATAAACATAGGAGATAAGAAGGGTTCTTTAATTCAACCCGAATCCAGATTTGCACCTTTAGGAGTTGATTAGGGGAAAATCTTGAAATGTGTTTTTAGACACTTGTATTGGATACCTATGCGAGCAAACACCAAGCCTATATTTTATCGGGTTTAAGAGATATTGAAAAATTCATGAAAACACGGTTTACCTCTTTTTACCCTCTCAGGAATAAATATTTAAGTCCCCTTAAACCGCTCTCTAAATATTTTAAGAATACATCTCTATGCCAAAAAAGAATGCTCTAGCTCAATAAACATAGGAGATACGAAGGGTTTTTTAATTCCCCCCGAATGTAGAGTTGCACTTTTAGGGGTTGATTAGGGCAAAATTATGAAATGTATTTTAAACACTTATATTGGATACCTATGCAATCAAACGCCAACTCGATATCTTATAGGGTTTAAGAGATATTTAAGAATTCGTGAAAACACAGTTCACCCCTTTTCACCCCCTTAGGAGTAAAATTTTAAAATATCTTTAACCACTTTCTAATAATTCTAAGAATACATCTATATGCCAACAAATAACGTTCGATCTCAATAAACATAGGAGATACGAAGGGTTCTATAATTCACCCCAAATGCATATTCACACCTTTAGGGGTTGATTACGGCAAAGTCCTGAAATACGTTTCTAGGTATTTGCATTGACAATCTTTTGCAACTAAACACCAAGGGGCTATCTCATTGGTCCTAAGAGATATTGAGAAACCCGTAAAAACACATTTTACTCCTTTCCACCCCCGTAGGGGTGGAATTTCAAAAAAATCCTTTTAACCGATTTTGTTGTGAAATGGAACTCACAGCGAAAAAATTTAATAATTTTAACCCCCCCACCCCTTTTCAGTTTTTCCTCCTTTTACCCCTTTAGGGTTAAAATTTCCAAATCCCTCACACCCCTTTCTAAATATTTTAAAAATACATCTATGTGCTAAAAAAGAATGTTGTAACTCAATAAACATAGCAGATACGAAGAGTTCTTTAATTCACCCCCAATCCAAATTTGCACCTTTAGGGGTTGATTAGGGAAAAATCCTAAAATACGTTTTTAGGTATTTGCATTAATAATCTTTGCAAGCAAACACCAAATCGATATCTTATCTGGTGTAAAATATATTGAGGAATTCGTGAAAACACATTTTACCCCTTTTCACCCCCTTAGGGATCGAATTTCAAAAAATCTCTTCTTAGCACTACCTTATGTAACAAATTGGCCCTTCCACCTAAATTTCAAGTTTCTAGTACCAGTGGTTTCGGCTCTGCATTGATTAGTCGGGGTTGTGACTTTCCTTTATATATGTATAGATTGCATCACGGCGCGTCCATCATCACGCAACAGTTTTATTGAGTTTGAGAGTTTTTGTGAAGTTGAAGATGGAATCTGAAGATATTGCACCCCGCCTGAAGTATTTGAAGCGGCCCAGACAGCAACCAATGAGTTGTTGCCGGCCAAATCGCGGGGCCTTTATGAACGGCGGTACACCGACTTCATCAAATGGAGTGAATCGAAATTTCAATTATTTAACAATTTTGTCATTTATTTAGAACTGTAGAAAAAATTGTGTATGTATTTCGAGTGTAAAGAGCCATTTTGGTATTCGGTTGCTTTTTCGCGCTTCGCTACCGCTCGGCACGAAATTCGCATCCTCATACCAAAATGGCTCTCTTTACACACTAAATACATAAATATCTATTTCAGTTGTTTCGGGTAGGTAACTTCCTATAATATGCTAATTCTTTATCGATCTTCGACGTCTCAATACGTATTTTACACAATAAATGCATAAAAACTTAAAGCTCACTGCCATTTTTTTATTAAACGATTCGGAGTGCGTAAACATTTTTCTGTGAAGCTTAAAGCAATCAAACGTGTTAATAACTAAATAACTGATAGCAATCTTATAGTGTTTGATTGGCATTGCTAGTAGCTGGATCGTTCCTTTTGTGTAGTATTTGACATTACCTTAGTTACAGTAGCCATAAAAACATATAATATGTATTTAATATGATATCACCAATAATAAGTACTATAATAGTATTTTACAGTAGCCTAACGGACGTGTATTGTACAATAGTTTTTGTAATACCTACATACAATTCGGTCATATCTATATTTTGTTGTTTATAAATGTCAGTTATTTCCAATTTCGTGTATGGTTGTAAGCAGTTTTAAGTTGTAACCAGCTCGTAACTTATGACATCTGTAGAAAATGATGAAGACGTTAAGATTCTGAATGAGCAAGTTATTTTAGCGTATGTTTAGCAGTTATAGCAGTTTTTTGCGCCTTCTTCTATGTGGAGTTGAAGGCTTGCTTGCTGCTGGATTTGTGTGACAAACGTCACTTTGACGTTTGGCACACAATCTAGCAGGCCGTGGTCTTTACGGACACTTTTTACGGCCGGGCCGTAAAGAGGTTGCTTACGCAGTAGTAAACAGTCCTTAAAGAAATATTTAACAAGTAGGTATTACAAAAATTCATTTAAGGTAGGATAAAGGCTACATTTAAACGTTGTCCTTGAAAAGTTGTACAAATAATGTTCAATATGCAGGATCGATAAATCCCTGTGCTTTAAAAAGCTATAATGGGAAAAGTTTCCGCAAAGATAAGGCACTCATTGTATATAGTTTTACGCAGAAACTTAGGTTTTGTATATCCATTATTGCAAAAAAATGGAAAAGTTGAGAGAAAATACTTGTACAAAATCAATTTAGGTAAAATTTAGAAAAATATGGAATATTAGCAAAATATAGGTGCAGTTTATTTTTAAACAATAGGCGAAAGACATTAAATTCAAAACAGACATTCATTTACTTCTGGTACAGTATCCCTAGTTCATAAATATTATTCTTTAAAAACTCGCTGGGGCAATTCATATATTTCACTTCACACAAAACTTTACTAGTGCTTTCACACAGTAGTATACCTACCACTCCTTATAGTAGGTATAATTTTCCCCTGGAAATCAGAATAATGGCACAACAGAAATTACAACATAAGAAAATACAAGTCATAATGAGAAAATACAATAAAGTTTAAATGCTGATGTATTTACAATTTTTCAAAAATATTTAATAGATACTGCTCGCATTTTGTTTTTGTTACGGGAGAGTACGGCTTTCATTCACTTTCAGCTTTAGAGAGACGTAATTTCTGGACTGATAGATTTTTTTTTAAATTGCATACCCACAATATGGGATAGTAGGAAAGTAATGCCTAATGACACTCAACTATGGCAAACAAAATATTGTAAACAATCGTACTCTTCCAAAGTAATTGAAGTGATTCTTAAATTACGATATTTCCAAAACATTAAATGTCAGTGCTACTAGAAGATACCCAACTGTCAATTTTGCAGTGGAAAGCTGCGTGAGGTTAATACACCACAGGCAATTTTTAAATATGTAGCTGTACTGCAGTGCTATTGTAATTTGATTACTTTTCCAATTTCCTGCAAACTTGGAAGCGAGGTATTAAGGAGCACGTACAGAGCCTCGTCGCACCGCATATTTTTAACCATAAAACTAACAAAAGCGTTAGTGTATGACATTATTTGATGGAAACGATAGTTTGCTAAAGCTCTGTTATTATACCTTCGTGCTAAAATTAATAGATACACGATTAGTAGTTGCATTGCCAATATGGCGGAATCGATACGGCAAATCACTAACTTTGTTTAAGTTTAATATTTTTGAGTTTTTACTTATTGCATTCGATTAAAGGTTGTTCTTATAAAAATAATTTCTCACTGATACTTGCAAGAAAATCTGAAATATAGGACTAATTTTCAATTTGCCCTACCCTACTTATGATTGTTACTCTGGATAATACAAGTAAGCTCTATCATAAAGCAGAAGTTTAGTTGTTAAACCGATGTAGGAGAGCCCCCACGAGTTATTGTTATGTTATTAAAGCTTGTTAAAGCGATGGTAAGGTGATTACCATATTTCATTAGAGTAGATATACAACAATGTTATAAGCGAAGTATAACCATGCACCATAAGCAATGATCAAGTTCGTAACCCTGTGAACATATTTTCAAGTGTTTTATTGCATCCATTTTATATATCACAGAAATGAACACCACGGTCAAAATTTAATTAAAAGAAACATGAACTGAAAATGTACTTATGAGAAACAGATGCAGAATTCGTTTATTCCTTATGGCTTCAATGTTGGTTAGTCATGTACTCGTACTCTGCATTCATATCGATGCGCTTCTTAATTTTAGTACATCCATATATACTTGTTAGTCCAGTCAACAAACAAAAAATAAGTTTAAAAAATTGGAAAGGTTTGAAATTTCGGACAGATGTTCAATCAAGCCTACTGTAGATTGTGTAAAAAGTACTGAACAATTGAGGATGAGGAATCGTCGCCATCTTGAAAAAAATGTAGACTGTAGATTTTTGGCAAATATTTTGTAAACGGTGTGCTTCATACAATAAAGTTCAATCAAAAATTAAAAATTGTTAAATTTTCTATAAAAGACGTCTTATTCGTTTTTGTCTTAAATGCCATTATGGTTGTAGTGATACACATGATTGTAGAACATGAAATGTGTGCCCAACACAAATTTGCAATGTCAGATATGCTCAGAGACCAGCTATACTGAGTACAATGTTATTATGGGGAAATCGACAGCACCTAATATTTTTGCAGAGTACGACCACCTAAGTGAATTAATATCATCTTCACATTAAGAAAACATGTCATTACAGTTATTTATGTACCAAGAGCGTGAGAAGGCGTTTATGGGCTCGGACTGAAAATTAGAGCCGAAGGTGTAGCCATGAGAAGGGCCATAAGCACTAGTTACGCACTTGGTGCATACAATATTGTATGTACAGGGAAGAATATTCACGATTAAAACCAGATTTATTATTTTTATTAGTTTTGGTAACCTATGGTCATAATTTGTCAAGCTGACAAAGAAGACCCTAAGCCGACCGTAAAGTGACACATTACGTCCTCAAAGATAGGGTATAAAGTAAATCATTCCACCCGGTCGTACATAAGAAATGTTATTGCTCGAACTAAACTAGTACCTTCTAGCAATGTTTAGTCGAATTTATAGTACTTGTTGCTGTTTGGATATCAGGGAAATGTATTCATAAAAAATCAGAAAGTGGCTTTACTCAGACCTTCTCTCGCAAGTCGACTTTGTGACACTAAACAATTTTAAAAATCAAAAGGAAAGCAGGGGTAATAGTTATTTATGTATTAAGGGCGTAATCAATAGATTATAGCACGAGGGAATGTTTAAAGCTCGACGCGAAGCGGAGAGCTTTAAATTTCCCGAGAGCTATAATCGTGATTAGGCACGTGGTACATATAACGTTTTATTTAATTTTAGTCCTCAAAATGAACAAATTTAAAGGATTCAGTATTTTGGCTGCAGACTGCTGCGTCGTCGTTGTGCTGGCGCTGTGCATTTCTGGTGTGCTATGGTTTCTCTGCAGATTGTTGGTGTTGCTATATTACATTGTTGGTGCTTGTTATACTGCTTAGCAACTTTATAAGCCCTAGGGCTATAAAATCCATTTTACGCCCTCTATCGAGGGCCAATAAACAAGATTATGGTTCCAAAATGAAATAAACATATTTTTACGTTCGCAATAATACTGAAACAATAAAAGGAAATTCTTGGTAGTACAAATTACAGAAATTTTTATATAAAAAACATTACTGGCGATGGGCTTCGAACTTCAGCGCCTGTGAAGGAGCCTGTGAATGCGATTTTAATGATCGGCGCGGTAGTCCGAAGTAAAGCAGGCGTTCGCAAAATCGCCCATTTCGTACGCTTTGGATCGGTGAGATGCGGCTGCTTTAATAAATACAACCCATGTATTGTTAACCCCTGTTTTATTTTTTAGAACATTTATCTTATCTCTATTGGCTCTAATTTTCGTCAAGGGTAAAGTCTGAGCTATGCTAAAATTATCACTTCTGTCTATTTCTCAGTTGAGGCAAAAATAAACAACATTTTATATTTACGTTTATATTTTATATTATAGATAGGAATCTGAGCTATGTGTAAAATATTACTTTAATTTAAGTAATAGTTCTTGAGTTAAAGTAAAACTGAGCAGAATTAATTTTTTAAGGTACTCTTACATATTTATTCGAAATTTTCTCAGTTTTATGCCAGGAAGGCATTTAATCCGTATACAAAATATAGTCTTCCTCCAACAAATATTTTTTGAGTTATACTGGCAATATACATACAGACAAACAGACAGATACACGGAATTGAGAAAACTTGTTTTTCGTCATCTAGGGACCCTGAAACGTGAAGATCGCAAGATATCTCGTAAGGTGATTTTTTTGCGATTACAATACTTTCTTTGTCTTTTAGACGAGGAAAGTGAAAAGCATAAATGGGAAACCAGGGGTTTTTTATCGTAATATTCGACTATCGCGAAATAATATTTTTCTCACTCATTTAGGTAGTACTGGTAAAGTGTACAGTCGTGTCGCCATTTGTACGTTACAATAGCGTCTCGTGTTCGCTATCTGTAAGCATTACTGCCATCTACCACTCATGTCTATTCTTTTTGATGGGATCGAAGTATATATATTGTTTTGACTTCAACCATTTTGTACACATTTATAATTTTTGTCGCAACCTCTTACTCAATCGCGAATACTCCATACTTCTATGCAAAACCTCAAAAAACTTTTGTGAAGACAGGAACCCCTATGGCGTTAAAGAAAAGTCAAATTAGTATAATAGGTACGTTACAAGATCGATAAGTATCTTATAACAGGACAAGAACAGTTAGAAAGATGAGGCCCGACGGGCCAAGTTTTGGTATTTTTTGAGGAATATTCCAGTAAGGTACTTAACGATCGAGTCTCGTAGAACATTTTCTGTGCTATTATCTAATAAAAATAAAAATTTTCATAGCGGGGCTGTTATTTTGTTGTTCTTATACCACGCAACAAGGATACCGGAAGTTCACCTTACCGTCATGAACCAGAAAACAATTAAAAATGCGAAAAAACTATTAAAGTTGAGTATGTCCCCTCGGATCGATGTAAACATGATAACTTCAGAAAATCACGACCTATCAAGCTCATTTTTTCGTTGTTTGTGGGGAATTTACTGCAAAGAAGTCAACATTTTTTAAACGGAATCGAAGTTTAAGTAGGGTACCTCCACTTGAACGATCCTTCAGAAACAAGGCTTTCTGTCATACCTCTTCATGAGTAATATCAATCGAGCTATTTCTGTCACTACTTTATGCATATGCATAATACGTGGAATCAATTTATAAATCGGAAAACTGTTACAGAATAATTTAAATCAAAGGAACTGATCTGTTTAGTATATTCAGCACTTCAACAGGTCCCATCTAATGCCAAATAAAAAACAGATTACGGTAGTTAAATGTGTTTTAAGAAGAGGTACTAGTTGCACGGTAGCCGAAGGGTCTTTTGTTTATCTTTCTTGGTGATATATAAAAACATAAAGAGTTTATTTAAACAAGCCTCTTATCGTTGCTGGCGCTGAAATCAGCTGGTTTGTGTTTCATTATGTGTCGTAAGTAAGAAAATTATGAAGTGTATTTGAACTTCAATATAAAACTTTCTAGATACACAACGTTATTTTTTAGCGCCACTGATGAGAAAGAGAAAGAGAATTAAATGAATCGCAAGCATTGATAGTCTTCATCAACAAAGCAAAAATAATGCGCCCAACAGGAGAGCATCTGGAAATGCAACGCCAAACTGTATAAAACCTCAATCAATATAAATACACCTTGAACACGCAGTAAAGCATGAAAAGAAAAATCAAACGGCGGAAATCGCCAGAAGAGTAGCGTTGGCTTGGTCGGCTTTTGGAAAGCTTCAATATAATATGTCTTAATATGCCTGTAAGACTGAAATGGAATGCATACTGCCATTATCAACTTGTTGGTATAGAAACTGCCACATTAATAGAAACCGTGCAAACAGACGTAAAGGGCACTAGAACGAAGGATACTTGGGACCAATCTGAGAGATAAAGTGCGAATTAAACCGTCAGATAAAGAATTAAAGTCACAGATATAGAACGCCTCACACACCGTAAGAAGGCCATGTAGCCAGCCAAGACAACAGCAAATGGTCAAAAAAGTTAATCCAATGGCAACCTAGAGAAACAAAGAGGAGAATAGATAGACCTCCAAAAAGAAGGCTGGATGACATAAGGAGAACAGCAGGCATTCACTGGCAGCAAACAATTTAAGACAGAAATGAATGGAAGGGAACTAGAAGAGGCTTATACCTTGAAGAATAACCGAGAAGAAGACGGTAAAGACTTTGAATGAAGCCAGTGATGTTGAATTGAAGCAATAAAAAAATACTGTTAAAGTAAAGAGTGAAAAGGATGATAGCTAGTGAGGAATATGATATGACGTTACACAGGATAAGGAACAGGATTTTATGGATTTAATAAAATTTGTGATCGCATTCCAAGCTTTAAAACGATTGATGATGTAAAGAATAGTTACAAGGAAGCAGCTTTACTTTACTGTAAATAAAGCTGTTTATCTGTCTGTTGTATGCCCAAAATTGCCGAAGTACCTATAAGGGACTCTGGCACTGCCTTGTTTTACTTGAAATGCTCTTTAATCACTTTTTTCTATTTCTACATGAGTACTTTTCGTACGTCTACTTCGTCTTATAGATACGTCTACTTCGTCTTATAAAAACAAATGAGCATTTACTGCACCACGCCCACGAAAATAAACTAGAACATTTCAAACAGTACTAACAACTGTTATGTGATAAATTTGTGCAAAAAGGGCTTAACATAAAGCGAAATGTCCATTTAACCAAATTTAGTGATATTATGATTAAAATATTTGAAATTCCACACTTCTTGTAATTACGCTATCTTAAATAAGATAGACACAATAAGCTGTTTTGGAGCCCAGGCTTGATATTGATCAATAGAAAATATTTTTATAAAAGCAGAATTGATCGATATTAGGGTTGGTAAAAGTAGAGACTACCTGACAGGAATATTATTTGCGAAATGTGGAACACTAAAGCTTTGGATTTTTACATATCGCCGCATGCGAAATGTGAGCTCTAAAAGACCTTCCCTAAGTAAACTCTAGCTAAAGTTTTAAACTTTCAACAATATCCAGATAAATTGCGAATCAAATAGCAATTTAAGCAGCCACAGATTTAAGTATTTTTGAAATTTTATAAGTATGCAATGTAATGAATTTCACGAGAGTTACTATTACTGAATTGCTTGATCATATTTCATTTAAAAGTGAATCTTAAACAAGCAAATTTTATTATTTAAGGTGTGAGTGTTATCACTTTACATGACTAATAAGAGAGCAGAGTATTCCATTTGATATTAACTTTATAATATACAAACAACTAACGCATACAAGTTTAAATCTTAAATTGTATAGAATGTTATCTTCGTCTGAAGTTTTAATTGAGTACTTAGTCGTTGAGATAGAATTAAAAAATTAGACTTTTGGTTTTATCTGTACATGCTTGATGATATACCCTTTTTGGATTCATAGTGATCCAAGTGGTTTATTCATTGACGATACACTGAAAATTGGAGTAGCGTAGGCATAGAACCGCCATATTGGCAAAATTACGGCCATACAACTTAATTTTTTTTATCTTATCGCTTAAACGGTTTCTTCTTTTAAAAAAATGAAATAAAATAATACTGTGGAGGGTGTTGAAAAAAGGGGAAAACATTTTACCCACTTATAGATCTCATCAATACAAACAAAAATGTCCTAATAAACATGGGTCCGGAAACGCTTCGTTTCCGTGATACAGGGTGTTAAAAGTTTTTTTTAATTGGTTTTTTTTGTTATCTAAAAACGCTTTGAGCGATTTTAATTAAATTTTTAGAGTTTGTTTATATCTTTATGAGGTATCTTCTGGCCCTATTACAATTGATGTACTAATTCCAGGGGCGTGCCCAAGGGGGGAGGGGCATAACGATTTTGGTTTTTGCACAAAAACATAACGCCCACGAGATTTTTTGCAATTTTTATATATTTTACTTCCCTCGCCTGAAAGACGAAGAAAGTATTGTAATCACGAAAAAATCACCTTCCGAGATTTTTTCAGATCTTCACGTTTCAAGGTACCTAGATGACGAAAAAGAGGTTTTCTCAATTCCGTCAGTTTGTCTGTCTGTCGGTATGTCTGTCTGTTGGCAGTATAGCTCAAAAACTATTTGTCGGAGGAAGACGATATTTCGTATACATATTATATATCTACCTCGCATGAAACCGGTACAATTTCATACAAATATATGTACCTACTAACTTTTTTTAGAATCAACTGTTTAGCATTTATTAGTGACAAATAAAAAACGGCGTTCTTTCAAATTGAAAGGTTTATTGCTGATATTGGTCTTTTCGTCATCTAGGGACCGTGAAACGTGAAGATCTGAGAAGGTGATTTTTTCGCGATTACAATACTTCCTTCGTCTTTCAGACGAGGGAAGTAATAAGAAGGTAACTAGAAAATATATAAATAACCATAAAATAGAAAATAAGCATCATTTCTAAAAGTAACTATAAAATAGAAAAGTTTCTAGTTTTAATAATACAGACCCATCAAAAATAAAATTGACAGCGGAAGCCTATGAGAAATGCGGCCACTGTCTACACTGCACCTTATAAAACTACATTTGAATAACAATGAAAGGTATTATTAGTTCATGTAACTTTAACACAGTCTAATAAGCTACACAAATATGCAAAAATACGTAATATAAACAACATTTATAGATACCATTAAAGTAACATGTG
>OW679194.1:107769310-107911974 GCA_940337035.1 Agriotes lineatus | reverse complement strand
GTGACAAGATGCCGATTTTTATAAATTTTCTACGTATTTTCGTAATTTTGCGTGTTTTTATTCAAATTTATTTTAATTTGTCGCCAACACATACGTCTTTTCGTAAATTTTTTACAAGAAAAAATGGTTTGACTTATATTTTTACAAGTATCCCTTGTCTTATTTGCAAACGATATTGAAAAGCTATTTTTTTTTCAACGAAATTGTCTGTTTTTATTCAAATTTATGGGGGACAACCATTCTTATACAATAAGACTCGGATATCTTCGGAACACGGTAGCTGAAAGCAACGCACCACCCTTTCTTACCTATATGAGTAAGAAAAAGATAGCCATACAAAAAATTATATTAGTAGGCATGTTTAGTTGACAAATGTCATAATTAAAATTAGTCAAGCCTTGCGAATAATTACGCATTTTATGTTTATCTCTTTCTTATTCAAGCAATACGTATTATCAGTATTTCAGGAATATGCTAAAATAAAATTTGTAACTCGTTTTATATTACGATCTGCCTTTAGCTCTTATCGCCCATTTAATTTTTAAACTAGCTGTTGTAATTTATAAGCGGCTAAAACTCAGTCAAAAATAACATTTAAAATTTATTTATAATATGAAGATGGAAGTGTAATGTCAGAACAGCTAAGTGGTACAATGTTCAAACCTTTAAAACCAAACAAAACACAGGCACCGACCTGTTTTAAAAAGGGAACTTAGACGGAAATTTCCTATAGTAGGTAGGGACAATGAGGATCTCGTTAATGCAGCCATATAGCAGGCACAAATTATAAAATAATTAATAAGCTGTTACAAATCTAATTTTTTTTAAATATATCTACCTTTAAAACACAATAAGCTATACATTCCAGTTCTTATAAATCATATTTCTCAAAAAATAGATTGTTTTAAATTCGGGCAGCGTGACTGCTGAGCTGTGAAATGACGTTTTGTTCAAACCCTTTAAATCCCGTAGCGCTCCGTGGTCTAGCGGCATCGATCGATGTGAGCCCAATGTGTATGCAAACGTAGAGGGTTCAAATCCAAGTCCGCCAGAGATTTTTTTAAATTAAACATCCATCCTGTGACTGCAAGAGAGAGAGAGAGACAACCAGAGCAGAAGAGAGAGAGAGAGATAAATCTACCAAAACAGGGACTTAGAAAAAAAATCTGAACAAATTTAAAATTCAAATATTCGCGCGAAATTAAAATGGCCTCCGTGCATGAGAGAGAGAGAGAGAGCAGCTTCGATGAGGAAGACGGAAGATCTACCAGTTTGAAATTCAAATATTTTCCGCGAAAATTCAAAATTAAAAACGACACCTGTGAGAAGTGCTCGCGCAGAAAACCAAGATGGCGGACACTCGGGAGATTTAAATTAAAAAAATTGAACTTAGAAAAAAAATCTGAAAAAAAAATTAAGTTCAAATATTCGCGCCAGAAAACCAAGATGGCCGCCGTGTAATTCCAGAAGCAAATTAAAAATGGCCGCGCGTAATTTAATCAGTAGCACATATGTAAATTCCATATCAAACTTCATATGTGATTCATTAGATCAATCCGCGAAATTAATTAGATCAATCCGCGGTTTAATTGGAGCACCTGTCAATCATCCGATTAATTTAATCGAGCCTCGATTAATTTAATTGAACACTTAATCCAATTAGCGGTGTCTGCATACTACTGTCTTTCTACACCAGTTTTGAAAAAAAACATGACCCACACACTCAGATTTTATTTTCTGTTCACATCGTAACAGATATAAAAAATTAGTAAATGTAATCGTGGCAGATCTACGTTAGATGATGGTCCGAGACCTGGACGACTTCCACTAGCTGTTTGTACTGGAAATGTTTGTACTACTGCAAAGTTGCTTAAGAAACCAGGAATGTTACTTGTACAGCTATTCCACAAGAACTAGGTAGAGGATCATCCGCAGTAGGATAACATTTTACAGCAACAGCTGAACGTGAGGAAACTGGTAAGTTGGTGAATGTTAATCGAAGAAAAAATAAAAGAACGGGTGGACAAGTGCAGATGGGTGCTGATTAATACACAAAAGTTTGATTTCAAGTCTCTGAAAAATTGTGTAGTAATGGCAAAAATTTGATTTGCGTGGCATTTTGTTAAACCATGATAATGCAACTCCGCATACGGACGGAAAAATCTTAACTTTCTTAGACGAATCTGGAATCCAGTGTCTAGTTGGTCGCCCATGCTCCCTACAGTCTGAATCTAGCCCTCAGCGGTTAGTGCTGAATTTCAGCGGATGTTTGATGAGTGATGACCTTCCAAAAAAAGGAGTTCTCTGTCTATTGGCTGTATGGCTGAGGGGGAATATTCTGGAAAGCAGTAGTTATTTTCTTTAGAAAGTCTGTATTTTTTTATAACTAACAATTGACAGACTAGAATTTTTTAAAGCACTAAGCATATGTGGTGCTTGAAAAAAATTCGCAAAAAATATAAACTATGTAACAAAAACGATTAATTTTTAGATTTCTGAAGTATGATATTCAGAAAATTAGGCATCCTTAGTTTGTTTTTGTTTAGACGACCAATTCTAATTTTAAAACTTTGAAATATTATTTCTTGGGGAGCCCGCAAAGAATACAAATAAAACACCAAAGCGTTTGTAACATTGTATGAAAATATTACGGCTCGAGTTTCTTTGGCACTTGGAAGCTTCAAGAGGGTCAATATTCTCCTAACACTGACCAGACCTAATGTCGATTTATTTTTGCCTCTAGATTTGGACCAAATAAACGGCTGCAACAGTCGTGATCCCGTAAAGTCATTGACCAATGTGACGAATCCTATGCCAGCCCTGGCTAGAGGCCACATTTGCGCATCGGAAAGGTAATTAAAACATGAATTATGCGCTAATTTAGTGCATCTCAAATCTCTTAGTTGCACTTTATAAATAGTTAATGTTGCACTGATGAATGGACGAAGACATGCTGTAAATTTCGCTTAATTAATTTGTTACCCGCACCGAGCTTTAATCCTGGCGGTGCCTAAGCTGGGTCAATTTTTGGGTGGGAGTCCAAAAATGTGCAGCCTACTGGCTGCGAAATGTTCTCGTATTGTGTGTGGCCACGTTTTGATTAAATTTATGGCTGCCATCGGAAAAATAATTAGTATTTTATCGATGCCCGACAATAATTTATCGGTATATCGGGCTAACAACAACAGAAATAGCTGTACCCAAATTAAAGACGAAGGAGATGGGGAGAGACAGATTGGGAAGCACAGAGGATATAGAGTTACTAATGAGTACAAGTTACATGTCTAAATTCGTCGCAGCGTCCTGGCGATTATTCCGTTACTTTTAAAATAACGAAATTAAAGCCAAAATTAGCATACGTTATGAGAGCCAGTGAACTGCGCTTACTGCGGTATTACAAATTGGAAATTAAATCGAGAAAATTACTTACTAATCGGCGTCGGGGAGATGTGGGAAGATGCGTAGTTAAAACTCCTACACGATCTCAAAGGCGTATTTTCATTATTCACAAGCTACAAATGTAAATTTTAAGGATATGTTGACATAACAGTCGAATGCCCTGTTGCCCCTGGCGCTCTAAAAAGAAATATAATAGGTAATTTGTTGTTTTTATAAGGTCATAATTGAAATGACAATTTATTGTCCAGCTTTGTTGGTTTCTTCTGATGCTTGTAAAAACGCGCCAATGTAATAGTGTTTTACTTCCCAGCTATAGTAAAATACATTGCCAACATATAATAATTTTATTTATTATTAGCGTGTAGCAGTTATTGTTTGAAATTAATGATCCGTGGACATGTAATCTTATTAAATCTTTTTAAAGAACTGGAATGAAATAAAAATTGCACCGTGCTTAGCTTACCAACACCGAATAAAAACAGGAAATGTAAATTTTAAACCTTTAAGGGATGGACTATTATTTTATCCAATAAATAATAAAACAATTCCTATGTAACTCCCATAATACTTGATTAAACGCTGACTGACAAAGATGAAAAAATTAGTCACTGAAATTATGGAAATTATATAACCCTGGACTACCTGCTCATAGTGGAAATGGAAGAGTAGAAAAGCTAAAGGAATGAAATAAAAAAACATTTACACTCAAGAACGAACAAGTCAAGAACAAATATCGAAAATTAATAAAAAGAGAGTATTCGAAATGTTTAAGAGAAGAGATAATGAACAATTTTTAAAAACAATAAAAACTAGCAGCAGCAGTATCAAGTGGGGTTTCAATAAACACGAAAAATAAAAAATCAAACAAAATGGTAGTAAGAACAACGAAGAGGGGCGGTGAATATGAAGAAAAAACTATGAAGGAACTATCTAAACGAGGCAACAGAACAAATGTACAAAGAATATAAAAAGCAAAGAACAATGGTACAATAGCTATTTGTGCAACAAGTGCTAAAAGTGAATGTTTATGCACGAGACACGAAAATTACATATCATGTCTCTGTCGCAAACACTTTTAGCACGAGTTTGCACACAATATTTTTTCTACGGCCTTAAATTTACTGTTATTAATCCATGAATGTCGATTTAACCCGGGTTTGCATTTATGACAGTTATAATTTATGTCATAGTAAAAATATGGCCGTGACGGCGCAGGTGATTTAAAAAAATACTACCTCTAACGAAAGAAGTAACTCGAATAACTTTATAACCTCACTTCTAGTTTAAAATACTAATTTAAAACCAGCTGATTTCACTTTTAGCCCGCTGATTTATAAAACGCCATTTTTAGTTCAACAAGCTAGTGCTAAAAGGCCTACCTACTTTTAGTAGTGTTCGTAGAAAACAAAATCTGATAGCCAAGGCAAAACTTTCTGGGATAATACCGAACAAGATTTCGGAGGAAATCAGAAGCTGTCGTTCAAAGTTTTAAAGAATCTAAGAAGGTAGCATTGGGAAATATATAACAGGAAACAAATAATAAATCAAAACGGGATTATACTTACAGAAGACAAAGAAATATAGGTAAATGCTGGTAGGATCTAAATGTAAATGCAGGAAAAGTGTGTAGGGCGTTAAGAAAATTTTTTATTAACAAAAGATAAATATCGAAAAGAACAAAACTAAAATCATTTAAAACAAAATATATGGATGTAAAACATGGATGATGGACACAAGTCAGAATAGTAGAATAGTGACAGAAGTGAAATACTTCAGAATAGTGGAAGGAATTACGAAAAGAGATAAAATCAGGAACGAAGAAATAAGAAAGAGATTGGGAGTGAAATTATCACAAAAAATAATATAAGAAAGACAATTAAGATGATTTAGCCATCTTAACAGAATACGTGAAGATGGATAAGTAAAGAAGATATCGGAAACAAGAACAAATGGTAACAGACCTGCAGAAAGACATAGAGAAAGATGGAACAAGGCGATACCCAGAATACTACAACAAATAGGAAAAAAATTGGTTGCAAACAAAAAACTGAGCAAAAGATAAGAAGAAGAATAAAGAGACATGAAAGAAGAAGCAAAACCTGGACAGTTAATAAATGTAGAAAAGGATTCTGATGAAGTAGATAAAGTATACAACGAATTTTAAAAAAGCATTCTGCACTTTTCAAAAGTTTTCGTTATTGTTCATTTATTAAAATATGTCTACATTTTTCTCAGTTCTTTTTAGTGATATCCCGATTTTTGGTACTGAAACCGTTGTACGCATAAATTAAGTATGGAAGAGAACTCTTTTGTTAGAATTTATCACACGAATTACGCAAGCTACAGGGCTACCTGACTTTCTAGCTATTTCTGGAATATGCTTTACAAACCTTAGGTTTCTGTTAGCAATAACATCAAATACTGCAATTAGAAGGTCATAAAAAATATATCTACACCTGCAAACGGGTGGAGCAATTTAAAGTATTAACATTTTAAAATATTGTAATTACTTGTTTTCAATAAATGTTATTGAAAAAACACCAATTAATTGATTATTTTTTTTTAAATTTACTGATATAAGCTACGCTTTTCATTACTCTTTTTAATTTATTTTTTCTGTAGAAATGAAGTACGTCTTAATTTTAACTGAAGGTAATCTTGCCAAATACCTATTGTGATTATACCACGCCCTGTAACATCAACCACTTAAAAACGGCAAAGGTGCCTAGTTACGCATGTACTAACTTTTGATAATGTACATAGCAACGGTGATAATCATATACATTCTTGACTAATAACTGATAGTCAAATTCCTTTACAAACATCGCGTTATCTGTTGAAAATACAAACGTCATAGCAACCACACTAACTGTACTTTCAATATTTATAAATAAACTGTTCAATCGGTGTTTATTGATTCGCGATATAATCTAGCCGAATGCCACTCGTGTCTTCTTGATTATCAAATCATTTATGTTTGCACTCGATATATTGTTTTAGGCAATCACACTCGGCCTTCGGACTCGCGTGATTGCCAAACAATATACCTCGTGTAAACAGGAATGATTATTTAATAACAAACCCACTAGTTGCATTATACGTATATGATAATCATTCTCATATATTATAGACCAATCTTAGAAATAAGGTCACATACTCCAATTACAAATTATAACTGAAAATGAAAGCAAGTCTGATTCTTTGAAATTTTGACAACTATAAAATTTGACGTTTCTGTTTATTCGCTGTAACCGCTTTTTTAATCTCAGAGTTAGAAACCTAAGTTCTTATTGTGCGGCATATAAGCCTGCTCCCTTTTTCGGATGAATTTTCTTAGCGCTACGTAATTTCGGTCTGAGTAGCGCTAGCTTCACGTTGAATTTGAAGGACACAGAATCGAATTTGAAAATTACGGGCCTTTTCCGGTCTCCGATTCGGAGAAGATAGTTGTGAGTTTATTCACTGGGCTCTCATAGAGATTTGAACCCATGTGCCAACTCCAAATTATACCATGTTTGTAAATCGCTTAACCTTGTGAGCATGGCAAATTCTTTGTTTTTCTGCGGTATGTGAACTTGCGCGCTTCAGCTTAGGTGAGCACAATTGCATTTCTCCCGATTTTTAAGTGCTGATTTATATGGCATTAGGCCGCTCCCCACACTCGCGATCTGGTACAAGTAGCGTGAAATTCTTCCTGGTAATGGTAACCCGCATAGCTGCCTTCGACGTGGTCCAAGCAATCTGGTCCTGTCCACCTCCGAGGCGAGGTTTTTTTTTTGCCGGAGTGCTAAAGGCATTTCCATTTGTAGCAAAAGCTAATATCAAGATTGATTCCTCAATCTCCCGAAGCAGCCGAAATCGCATTTTTTTTACTGAGTTGTGTTGGAGCTAAACCCTCTTTTATGTTTTGCATTGATGTAAGTACTAGCACATGCTGGTTTTTTGTTCATACGCCAGCGGAATCTTATTTTTTATTTGTACAGCTAAGCTTATTAGCACGAATTTGCGTAGCATGACATTGAATGCTTTCGATTTACGGGCGTTGTAATTTTGTAAGATACGTTTCTCGGGCAGCTATGGCTCTCTGTCAATTAATTTCGCTACGATATTGGCTATCGCGTGTGCCAGAACTTGTAACACTTAGTTTTAATTCATTTTCACTTCCAACGTAGTTTTTAGGGTTGTAAATTAATCTTGCTGTGAGCTTGCATGGCGACCCTGTTGTATTATATTTTTGGGTTAACACTACATAGCCTTTATATATTTTTGCTCTGGCTTCGTAATTTCGAACATGTTTTATTACCATAGCGTTAATACTCCCGGCTTTGAATTGTTGAATATTGCCTTGTGATATATTTTTACTTTTATTAAAGCTTCTTGTTACTGCTACTACTGGCATATCTGTTTATTCAACCCCCAACGAACCTGCTAATTTTTTTGAGTTTAGGATTGTTAAGCTAGAAGACATGAAATGTAGGTGCTTTTGGATTCGACTGTTAGCTAGATCTGCAGTTTTTGTCGTGATAAACTATTGACGCCCAGTTATACTTCTAATAGTTTTTTATGTATTAAGGGCGTAATCAATAGATTATAGCACGAGGGAATGTTTAAAGCTCGACACAAAGCGGAGAGCTTGAAATTTCCCGAGAGTTATAATCGTGATTAAGCACGTGGAACATACAACGTTTTATTTCATTTTAGTCCTCAAAATGAACAAAATTGGAGGATTCAGTATTTTGGCTATAGACTACTGCGTCGTCGTTGTTCTGGCGCTGTGCATTTCTGGTGTGCTATGGTTTCTATGCAGATTGTTTGTGTTGCTATACTACATTGTTGATGCTTGATGCTATAAAAGCCATTTTGGGGGCCAAAACAAGATTATGGTTCCAAAATGAAATAAACTATTTTATGCATTTTCTCAACCTAAAGTACAGCCGCCTAGTCCTAATCCACTCCATTAACTGATGGTTTGCTCTAGTCAGGGTTGTGGGCGCCTTTCGTTTAAGGGTGGCACATCTCCAACCGAAGATCATTTCTACAAAACTGCCGTTTCGTATTTTTGTTTTTCTTAGCCGTTTCCTTTGCGATCTTCCTCTTATAGCTTCGTATGTTCTTTCTGACTTCTCGTTTGATGGCCTCGATTATTTTGTTTTTATCAACATTTCCATTCAGTGTTGGTCTCCCTTTAATGAAAGTTTGTACTTCTTTGGTGCTTTTTTTGTTTCATCTTTGTTTAGTTTGACTGCGTATGTTATTTGTAGTGATTTGCTTACTTCTTGTGATTTTTTGAGATTCAATTAGAAATTTATCTATATCATCACACGATATGCTACAAATGCTTAAGTCCAGATTCTTGATAGCTAGGTCTTGGTGTTGTAAAATCAAAGGAACTGAATAGCTACCTACAATAATGGAATCAAGGGATATCCCTTACGGTTGCAACGGTAATATATTATTATCATTGTTCATTGCATAATTGAAGCTAAATGGCTCTGAATAATTATTGTGTCACGAATCTATCCTTGCAGAAAATCTCCAAGCTGCGTTAATTTAGTTGTTTGGAAATTTAAAGATTTTGCATTACAGGAATTTACATTAACCACGAAATTACATAAGATATTGTGTTCAGTGTTCGTTTATTTGATACAAATAGTTTTTATCAGTGTCAATAAAAGAACAAGATTGCAACGCCTATATTCAATCAATTTATCAAAACGGTTTGTTCAGCTTCAAATGGCTAAATTAAATTAATTTCTTACGTAATAGTTTCCTTAATAAAACAATTAGCTATTCTGAAAACAATTGATAAAAGTAGAATCATATTATGGTCATTTGGTATGTGCTATTGTTTTCTTTTATGGCACTTCACATCTATTATCTGTGAAATATGAAGTTCCCAGAAAATATTTTCAAGCATTTAAAACGTGGTACTGTTGCTTTATTACGAAATACAAACAAAACCTTTTGAATTGCTATTATAATAATTTTAAGTTTTATATCAATTTGTATATTTTCTTTTTTAAGTGATTTTTAATTACTTCTGCAATAGTTTTTCATGTTTTTTAGCTCTTGTTGATGTGTCAGGAAAAATGAAAACAGATTTATATTTCTAGGTTTTTTTAATTTACAATGTTTACAAACTCCATAAAACGTCTCTGAATTCCTTAAATATGTTTGTTCGCCGTGCATTTTCTTAGAATAGAATAGAATAGAATAAGAATATAGTATGAGAAATCTAGCCTCCTATTCCGTAAGGAACGTCGACAAAATGGCCGATGAGATTGGTAATTTTTTTCTAAATTGCTATTTGCTTGTTCATTGATTGGTTAGAATTCTTAAGTTTTTTGGTCTACTGACCACTAATGACGTTTCGGAAACTGGTAATTTTGAAATACTGCTTCTAGATAAAAGCTCTGAAAGAAGCAAAGAAAGTAAAAATGGAAAACACTATTACAGGGTATTTTTGCGAAAAAAAATATTCAAAAGCCGTCTACTATATTGAGTCAGTTTACTATACTGAAGATAATTAGCAGTTTTCAAGAAATAACATTTAGAAATAATTCAATCCATTAAATGGCGTTTTTGAAAAGGATATCGATCAAGAAATGAAAAATGATTACAAATATAATTTGAATACATTAAAAAAAACATATAAATGTGCGATAAAAGTATAAGAAATTCAGTTTATATGAGTTACATTGATTGTTCGAGTTGCCCAAGAGAGTTTCAAGCACTCGTAAGTTGACATATATACGGAAGATGTTCAAGACTGTTTTATCGAAATAAATATACTAAATACAAAACATTAAAAACCATTTAAAAGAATAAGATAATTCAAGGAACATCATGTGTTAGTCAAAATTATTTAAGAGGAATATAATCGGGGTTGTCACGTTACCTGTTCACAGTGAGCCACGTGTATATTGAAAATTATGTAACAAACCGTTTCCGGGATTCGACCGTGTCATTATTGAGGTCGAAGAACTCAGCGTTTTGCCCACTTTCGTAAGGGGCTTCATCAGGAGGAAAGCAAGAGCATAGTAACTCAACGTGTAAACCACACCAGAAACAAATCTATTTTGCAAGGGCATGGTAACTTAATGTGTACACCATGTCAGAGACGAAACTCTTCCGAAAATCTCAATAAGGGCACAATACAATCCTGGAAGTCCTTTGTTACGTAATAATATTGGCAGTGAAAACCTCCCAAAACTATTATAACTTTGACAAACTAGCGGTTACCTCTATAGGGTTCATCCCTAGATGGCGGATAGGGGATACCCAAACGGGCATGCTGGCGGGTAGGTGGGAAATAAAATATCACCCTTTGACAAACAGGCAGAGATTATGGTAATTCCAAGAAGTGGGGAAAGCAAACTATCTAGGAGAAGGAAGACTCCAAAATCAAAACCCTGGCGCTTCGAATCAGGGTTCAGACGTGGCTAACTCTTCGAGTCTCGTAAAACTATAAAGATGTTTAAAAAGCCCAATCAGCAACTTCCGAATAAGATGAAAAATCGGAAATGGACTAGGCTCACCAACAGGGCAATGATTTGAGGTAACTGGAGGCCCCGCAAACAAGGTTGTAACATAAATTGTTCATGTTTTTTAGTAATTGCAATCGTTTAAATACTGCTTATTTAGCTACTGGGATCACTATAATACGGGATTTTTAAACTAATGGGAACTAACTTTAACAAAACACTCAAGGGACGCTATGACCGGAAATGCTTAAATAGACGCTACAGAAGATTCACTGCCTTGCTTTCAGGCTAAACAAATTGGTGACCCTGTTTTGGTTTCTGCGATGGATATTTGAGCCTAAATTGGGCCCGCAGCAAGTCTCGCGACGAAATGGGCCCCTTATCCTACGTTGATCTGCCGTACAAGCCGCCAATGCCTGCTGCTCTTTCAATCCTCTTTGCTCTCAACTCAGGTCCTTTTTCCCTCACCTAGGCTCCGCTGATTTCCACGAAAGTCGCTGCCTACCTCAAGTTTCTAGGGATCCAACTAATTTCACTAGGACCTCCAAATCAGCCACTGAAAAACACCATCTACACTCGAAGCACATTTGAACACTTTTGCCTTCTGCAGAGGTACCAGGAATTAATGCAAAATCCTCTGCAGCCTATCAAAGACCCTGTATGACATACAAGCCAGAGATACAAAATATACAATAAGTTAAAATGCAATATGAACGTAGGATTTGGATAAATTCCTACAGAACTAATTAAGTACTGGTCTAATAGAATCTACGACTACATCACTAAAACCCTTTCAGATGTGTATAAACAGTTATGACTCCACAAATAGAATGAAAGACATTATAGTTATCAGCGATACATAAAAAGATTTAAAATCTTTCTGCAAGAAATATAAAGGAATAACTGTTACAGCAACACCTATCAAAATCTATGGTTAAATTTTAAAGAAAAAAGGGATAGATAGTACTCGACATAGAGGCTGAAGAACAAGCTGGTTTTTGTGAAGATCGACAGTCGACTATTTATTTACACTTACCAAGGTTATTGCAAAAAGGTTCGCTGTCATACAAGACATACATTTATTATATGTTGACCAAAAATAGTACACCACATAAAAATGTTTGGGAGACACTGGACACAACAAACATTAATAATACGCTTATTAAAGCAGTAAGACGACTGTACCAGGGAGAGGTAACAACATCTACAGTAAAAAATGAACTGAAAACGTTTATAATCACAAACGGCAGTGATGCTGTATTTCGCCAACATTGTTTAGCTTTAGAATATACCTAGAAAGTACTCTAAAACAATGAATAAAGAAAGGTAAGAATATAGGAATACCACTCAACAACAAGATGCTGTACAGGTATTGTACTGTGTTTTGCAGATGATCATGTTGTGCGAGCACAAAAATACGTGATTTGGAATATTTTACCCAAAAAGTGATAGAGAAATAAGGTATATACTCGTATATACAGGGTGATACAGGGTGTAGAAGAATATATTACCCTTAATTGAACATTTTCTTTTAGTAACCAATTGCCTATATTGTCTAATATCTGAGTTATTAAGTAAGTCCACCTTCATTAAAAAAATCATTGATCTCATACAATCACATCGAGCAAGTTCTTGGTGTTAAAGTTGTTGTTACAGCAGGTGCTCAAAATTTTTCCCTATTGTCTGAATGCACAAGTGATCCCTTCTGACCGATATTTGCTAATATGGTACAATGTTGTTTCAGATAGCTGCAACAGCGCCGAAAATCCTTTGTTGGAGATACCGAATGTTTCGATTTTTAATTGATACACTAGTGCTTTTAGTTATCCTCACAAGTATAAATCAAGAAAATTTAGGCCCGGGAAACGAGCAGCCCACGTCACAAGACCACCTTGACCAACCATCGATAATAATTGAAGGTATTATTTTAATGTTTCTGACGTCTCGACCAAAATGTAGTGCAGTGAAGTCGTGCCTAAAATCATATGTAGCACACGACAATTTAAATCGTTTTGTAGTAACAAATTCAAATACCCTTTCGGATTCCAGCACCCAGAAATTAATTCTGTCTACAATTTTAAGGATAATATAGCTTGAAAATGGGCCCTGTAAATCGCGTGTTGGTTGCAACCAGTGACTTAGTAACAACTCGAAAATTAATCAAACAATTCTGGATGACACAAGAAATTATGACTGAAAGGTTGTCATAATTAGATAGAAGAATGGGCATCAAAAAAAGGAAAACTGCTTTATTTTTAGACAATGCTGGACCTGTAAAAATTTTTAAATAATTTTTCTACTGTCCAATACAGCTTCAGTAAGTCAGCCCATGGACCAAAGAATTAGACATTCTTAAATTTTATTATCGAGCTTTAGTTTGAAACAATTTTTTTTTAAATAGGAGGCGATAAAATTGCTTCATATTTTCAAAAACAATTGATGTGTTGGAAGCATTATACTTCATAAAAGCATCATGGACTAAAGTAACTCCAACGACGATTTCTTTCAGTAAAGCTTGATTCAAGATAAGTGACTGCAGTTCAATCAAATTTAATCCTGAAGATGATCTACCAATGTCAGCACTCTCTCATTTGTTGAAAATTGTCAATGAGTTATTACGATTTAATTGCGCATCCATTTGATTTCGAATTCTGTAGTACTTATTCCATATTGTTACGCATCTATTCGATTTCAAGGTCTATGGTACTCAGTTCATATTTCGCGCGCTTGTGCTACGCCTACTTTTGGCTTGCACCCCAGAAAATAAAAGGTCGCGATTGCTAGCTTGGCGTTCTTTTCCGGCGTGCCATTGTTAGCAGCATGAAGCCTGTTTTAGCGTCAGCTATAGTGTTCAGTGAATGTATGGGCATGCAATCTGATTTTGTGTAATGATTGCCCGCGCCTTTTTGTCGAATCTGCTTTCCTGAATCATAATTTAGGAACGTTTGAATCCCACGCCGCTGTCGGCAGATTCTGGCATGCTGGTTTACTTCTTTGTACTTGTCCAGAACATCGCGAGGTAAGTAAGTGTTATATCGTGGACTATTTTCCCCTTATAGCAGTCAGTGATGAGCCATAAAGCTAAGGGTTAGCTTTCGGTACATCTGGATGGGGATGTCGTCCGCGGGCATGGCGTTGACCCGTCCATATTGTCGTAGCGGACGGCTTCACACCTGTGGCATAAACTTCTTAGAGAGCAGGAAGGGACTTGACTCCGGAACGCACTCCCAGGTTAAAACTTTCCTCTTTGTATGGTCATTTACTGGCGACCAGTGCCAATGCCATTTCCGACGTGACCTTGGGAGTATACAGTTTGCTTCGCGAGCTTGGTACCATGAAGCACACAAAGAGTATCGCCTTGCAAACTATTTTAATGTGTGCGATAATATTGTATCGCTGTATTGTGAACTTACAAGCTCACGTATTAATATGTATGTGTTTTTTATGAGGTGCCTCGTAATTTGTCGACCTGTATTTTATATGTGAATTAATGACAATTATATACTGTGATATTCGTATTCTGGCGTTAATTATTTATTACTGCTACCTGTACTTGAGTTGAGCTTCTCTTTCAGATTATTTTGTGCTACTTGAGTTTACAGATTCTCTTTGAAGAATAATTGGTCAAAATCGAGAAGTGCTTATAACCATGGACAGACATGTTCAAACGGAAGATGAACACATTGACTTTCAAAGGTTAAACCTTGGAATTGAAAATAACGGGGAGGAAGATAATAAAAGTGAATCAGAAACCGAAATAATCATCGAAGATTCTGATTTGATAAAATGTTGTGAAAAAAACTTGGTAGTTTCGAACAGTTCGCAATAGATAACCTCACGGCATATAAAAAATCTGGAGAGCCATTTCCAACACTGTGTTATGGAGCAAACAAGGTCAACATTACGACAATCGAGCAGTTTAAATTTTGTTCAATTCACTACTGACCTACTGCATTCATTCCGTTATGCGTATTTTTGATTTTATTATTGTATACAATACATATTTACTCTAAATATATAAATAACAAATTGAAATTAACATTCTTATATTTAAGCTTTTTCTCTGTTAGAATCAGTAAAAATAATGAAAAATCTCTATACAAATATTGATGCAATAAGAATTCGAATCTGTAGATAGGTGAACATTTTTCGCAGTCTACTGTATCGGTAGTGGCGGGGGTGACCATTCGACGTTGGGATATAACTGGCATCGTTCACCTCTGAATATGTCAGGTGGAATTAAGACTATACCCACTTGGTGGTAGCACAACGCGTCCACCTTGCGGTGTAAGTGCGCATGAAATTGCTTCATTCTCCACCTAAAAAAATTAATTCCAATTCAAAATCTTATCACAATAATCAGCGATACAATCAACAACTGCACTTAGAAACGATAGAAACGACATCTTAAATGCCGATGGTAAACTAAAAAATGTATCCTTTGGTCAGAGGTCTAAGTATTTCATTAGTGTGTGTCAATAGTGCAAACAATTTTTCACAAAAGTTCTCATTTGCAACACTATTATAAAAGGCGTTTATGAGCATCCACAAGAAAGGATTTGCTTCTTGTTAATTCCATCAAGTTATTACTCAGAGTTCATTCAATCCCGTTCCTAGTAATTAGAAATGCCTTTTACAAACGGATACGGATAGGGACGTTGCCGCGTTGTATCGAAAGACAACACACATGGTTTTGACACATGTGCGACTTGTCGAAAGCTCCGTCACATTCCGTCGATGGTGCCGGACCCGGACATACACCAGGATTGTTTATGTGTGGTTGAACTTTTCGATGGCGTTGGGGCCCGCGAGCGGCGTCACTCTCCGTTGATTTGCGTCGTTATTGCATTACTCTTCCAGCACATGGACGGTTTTTGCGGTTTTTCGCGTGGCACACACACACGCGTCACCGACAACCTTTATGGACGAGACACGTTTTCAAAATGTGGACAGGAAGCACAAATGAAATAGCAAACTGACAAATAGTTTTCGGATATAGTGACTAAGGTCAAGACCTTTCGTGCTGTCTGCGCCCGCACGCATCGTTACGAAAACATTTTCTTAATTATTCTCGAGATGGATGAAGCTTCGAATGTTTTGCATAAGGTTTAATAGAGTCAGATTGAGCTCACACATGTGCTTCAGATATTACTGAGTTCTGATTGTGATGATATATAACTGAGCAGGACAACGAGCAAAAACCATTATTGTAGTCGTCGGAATTTTTCAAAATAATAAAGTGCAACAATAGTTATTTATGGTACAAGTGTGTTATAAGGGAAATAAGTCACGAGGAAAAAACGGGTAAGCCACGAGCACTTTGTGCGAGTGGCTTTGTTTTTAAAAGTGACTTATGACCGATAACACATGAGTTCCATACATAATTTTATCCAACACCTTCAGAATTTCGTTAAAACGCATCCTTTTTCTGATGACAGTTATGACATTTTTATTTGACAAATTATTAAAAGTAGCTCAATTTATGGGAAGGCTTTGACGCGATCACCATGGCACATAAAAGTTTTGTTTACATTGAAACAATAATCGTGTTTGGTTTCACAAAAGTGTCAACACATGAAAACGACGCCGAATACCTAATGGAAGAAAAAGTGTTTGTTCCTGCTGAAATTCAAAATGATGCTAAACTAGCATTATCAAAAATAATACCCAAGAAATCGAAGGATATTTATGAAAAGGAATTCGGGCTATTCAAGTCCTGAAGAGAAGAGAAAGGAGTTAGTGGTATAACCGAAGAAATATTGTTGGCGTATTTTGTTGAAATTGGAAAGAAAAATGTAGGTTCATCAATGTGGACAAAATACTCGATGTTGAAAGCAACGTTAAAATTTCATAAAAATGTAGACATATCGAAATATGGTAGGCTTATATCTTTCTTGAAAAGTGAGTCAAGAGCACATAAACCAAAGAAAGCCAAGATTTTGAAAAAGGAACATATTGAGCAGTTTCTAAGAAGTGCTCCGGACAGTGAATATCTGATGGAAAAGGTGAGATAGTGCCTATTTGATTTCCGTAAATCCTATTTAAATATATGTTTATAGGTTGCACTAATAATGGGTATTGCGGGGGCATGGCGTTGTAATGAGCTAACAAATTTGAGTGTTGAGCACATCGAAGACAAGGGATCATATCTCTATATTTCCATTCCTGATACAAAAACCAACAAACCTCGAAGTTTCACTGTCATAAACGAGGGATATCCTGTCAGTCCTATTGATCTCTATAGAAACTATGTTTCATTACGACCTGCCAAGGTACCACACCGTAGATTTTTTTTGAATTACAAACATCAAAAATGCACGATCCAACCAGTTGGAATAAACACATTGTCTAAGGTGCCATTCCGAATCGCATCTTACTTGAAACTACCACATGCAGAGGCTTACACTGGTCACAGTTTGAGACGGTCTTCTGCTACACTGTTGGTTAATGGTGGAGGCAACATAACAGCGCTTAAACGCCACGGTGGATGGAAATCGTCTACTGTGGCAGAGGGGTACATTGAAGAATCGTTGGGAGAAAAAATTAACACAGCAAGAAAAATTCAAGGAGGTTCTGAGTTCACCACCGCCACTGTTCCAAGTATTGTAGTGAATAGCGCAGAATCACGTAATGAAATTTCCAATAATAATGTAAATTGTCAAATTACTAGAAGTAACAACTATGCAATTGACATTAATATAAATATTAATATTAATAAGTGATGTTCTAAAATGTATTATATTGAGTATGTAATATTGCGTTATGGATGTAATATGTTCTGTAATGTGTTCTGAATAAAATGTTAATTTTCAATAGTTTTTTTTATCGAGAGTGACTTATGGTTTATAACACACTAGTGCCTTATGGTTTATAACTCACTAGTGACATATAGGCCACTTTAAATTCCTAAAATCACCATAGTTATGGGCTTAATAACTCACAGTGTTGGATAAAAGAAAAAACTCATTTGTATTCGTGTTATACCGCGATTTATTTATTATAAAAATTCAAGATTTAATGTTCAAGGTATCATGTTTTTTCTTCAAGAACCAATACCCCTTTTTTGAACATGATCGAGTAACAGCTACAAGATGTTGCGAAACTCCTTTAACCTAGCCCCACAGTCATAGGCGGATCCAGAAAGTTCCTAAGGGGGGGTCAACTGATTTGTATAGATTGAACAGTAAGGCTAAACTAATACATTAGGTAGGTAATGCCTACTATGGAATGGTACTAGGTAGATTTTTAGAATAAAAGAGGTAAAAAAAAGTTCTATTGGAATTGTATTAAATTTCAACAAATAAAGACACAAGATAAATTAACACTATACTTAAAAAAATATATATTGAACGGCTGTTTAGCTATATAAACTATACAAAAATATCAGAAAAAGTAAACTTTACCCTATTTAAAAGAAGGAACAATAAACCGTTCTAGCTATGCTAAAATAAAGGCTAATTATACACAACGTCTGGCAACTATTGGGAGTGGGGAGAAGGGGGTGCAAGATATTTCTAAAACTATGAGTGTTGCATAAATATTGTGTATAAAATATTGTGCATATAAAAGTTGCAAGCACGAAGGTGGTACACGTTACTAAAATACTTTTGATGGTACAGGGTGGCTCAAAAAAGTGTGGCGAATCAAACTTACTTTTTTTAAATGGATTATCCTATATTTAGGTAACTTAAGAGTTTTGCATTTAAATACCAATAATTTTATATCAAGTTGTATCGGTCTAATGTCAGTTGTCTTGGAGATACATATCAACGGTTTTATGCAAAGAAATGCTGAATTTCAAGCGACTGCTCTAAGAGAAAAAATCTGATGCATACACACACACAACTTCCTTTTACACTGATCTTATAATTAGCCAAAAATTAGAATTTCTATTTTTAAGCATTAGTTTGTCAAAAATGTTCAAAAATTCCAAATTCTACAGAAACCGTACAAAATAGAGCGTTAGTTGAAGAGACAAATGTTCTCTAAAATTTTAAGCTGAATTCAAAAATGTAATAATACACCGGGTGTTAAGAAAAACAAAAGAAACCCATTTTAGAGGTAGTCAACTTGAAAATTACCTATCTCACATCAAGACACATTAAAAATGTAAAGTTTGAAAAAAATCTTTACAGCCGTTTTTGAAAAAATTGAAAAAAACTGAAAAACCACGAGAGTAAACACCATACTTCCAGTTATGCGATTTTCTTGAAAAGCTTGCTGTCGCATCCAGATAGCATACAAAATGTATGTATGAAGTTGCAACGCTATACCTCTTTTCGTTCACACACAGCCAAACACACATACAGACAAACAGACCAATGAACAAAAACATGTTTTTTGGGTTCAGGGGACTCTAAAACGTGAAAATCTGTTGAAAACTCAATTTCGAATTTGTGGAGTGTATCCAATACTTCCTTTACTGCAAAAGGAAGTAAAAATTAAATAAAGAAAGTTACCAAAAAATATGCTTTTCTTGAACTACCTTTCCAGTGGAAAATGGTAATTCTGGGTATTACTGATATACATGGTGCTGAACATTAGCAAATTTAATAATTTCGGTTTTTTTCTCGAATGGAAGGTTCTGTTGGAATTTTTGAAAGGCACTTGCAATGAGCTTTTTTGATATGTTACTTCATATCTCTAAATTCAACTGTTTTTCATAAAAAAAAACGATTTAATCCACTTAACATGCTTCATTTAAAAAAAAACGACAAAAAAAAGTTTTATATACGAATAGACCAGCCAAGTATATTTATCGAAATAATTAATATTAACACCTATTTTAATTACTTTCACATGTTTTTTTTTTCGAGAAAGGAAATACGCATGTTTTTCGGGAAACGTAAAGGTTCTCCAATAATTCTTTTTCCTTTAAATTAGAAACACTATCAAGAAGTCTATCAGTGCTGTCAAAATTATCTCCCCATTATTAACGGGAATAGAAGTGGATGCAATTTCAGTTTCTTTGGAATTTGTTGACCAATCATCTGCTTTCTCTGGATTTTGAATTTCTACCGTCTTATCCTGATTGACATGAAGGGCAGTGGTTTTTGGTTTTTGTATAAAGGCGTCTAATGTTTTTTTTCTTTTTATTTCCCTCGTCTGAAAGACGAAGGAAGTATTGTAATCACGAAAGAATCACCTTCCGAGATTTTTCAGATCTTCACGTTTTAAGATCCCTAGATAACGAAAAAGAGGTTTTCTCAATCCCGTCAGTCTGTCCGTCTGTCTGTCCGTCTGTCTGTCTGTCTGTCTGTCTGTTGGCAGTATAGCTCAAAAACTCTTTGTCGGAGGAAGACGTTATTTTGCATACATATTATATATCTACCTCGCATGAAACCGGTACAATTTCATACAAATATATACAGGGTGAGCACCTTAAAAAATAAAATTTTGTTTATTTTTGGGTTAATTTTGAAATAAAATGAAGTAATAACTTTCACATAGGTCAGGTTTTACATTTGTCGAAAGTAAGACTCAACCAATAAAGGATAAGGTCACAAAAGAGTAAAAATATTTCAACCATTGCACCGTGCTCTTCAAGACAGGCGCGCGCCGGACTTATCTGGTAGAGACTCGGTAGCGCAGATGGAATTTTGCTGTAGTTATATCTGCTGTGGAGATTCGGCTAGGATCGAGCATTCTGCAGAGCTGCAGATGCGGTGGGTTCAATCCCCAATGGGATACACTTTTTTATTTGAAAATGTATTTAATTTACTAGAAATGTGAAGATATTTGTACTCCTAACTTAATTTAATTTTTAAAATTATTTAGTGTCACAATGTTGACGAGGGAAGTTCTGGGTAAAGCCTTTTACAGATTGTTTAGAAGGTGACGCATTTCTAAAAAATTAAATAAAACAAAGAAAATACATTTGAAATAACAATTTATAAAACCAGTTAGGAAATGCTTTATCTTGTGTAACGCTTGGGATCTCTGTATAAATGTCAATTACTTGAAAATCAAGCATGTACGTTTTCACGTTTACGTGAATAGTTATAAATTAAACATTGTTTTGCATACGAGTGCTTAATTCTAAAATTAAAATTTTGCAGGGTTTGTATATTTTAAACTTTGACTATCTAGTTGTACAATTTAAAACAAACAATGAAAACATTACATTATTAGCAACATTTTAAAATACGCCGATAACTATACACCAGGTGCAGTTCATTGGTTTGTCTAGTGGAGATTGGTATACACTAGACAGGTCACAGAATCGACATCGACCAGCGACGAAAACCCCACCAACGCTGTGGGTTGAAGGCAAATTTGCGCCTATTGGAATTAAAAAGAATGTTGAAAAAGCATTCAGCAAGCTCAAATTTAAATTACAAGCGGATGCTATAAGGGTGCGTTTTGTTTATAATTAAAACAAAGTAGTCAACTTTTTATCGATTACATTTTTTAACAGGACCAAGGAGTTGTCAATTGACCCCATTGACACCCCCTTGAATTCTCCAGTGCCCACAGGCAAAATGAGCTAAATTAGGAAATGATACGATGAGCAAACCCGTTGAGTGACTTTTCAGTATAAATATGGGGAGGGCTTCATCGTGCATGAAGGTGGTATTATTACCTATAATATAACCAGTGGTACAATTATTATCGATATCTACGAGCTGCAACCGAGCTGCTTGGGTGTCACCAGTATTTATCGATTATTATTAATCATAACATGCGTTATAATTTTAACTAAAGAATATAATAAATCATAAATATGTTTTGAACATTGAAACACGGTTGTGATATACAATATGTCATTGTTCTTGTGCATTAGCCATATTAATTCCAAAATCCAAAGTGCAATATTTAAGCAGAAATTACAACATGTTTTGGTTTTTCTCTCTTGCTGAATTATAATTTATTAGTAACAATTTTATTGCATTTGTAAATATGATTTAATAGAATTAGAATTAGTGTACCCTGTAATCTTTATCGGTCTCTGTTAAGGTACGTCTGTATTGGCATATATATTGTGCAGCTGATTTATTACTGTGATTCGTGGAGTTCAAGTTAGTTGTATCCAATTCGATCTTTCTAGCCATTTCGTAGTTTGTGATGATCGTTTATTTATTAAAACAGTATTCTATTCCAGAGGTTCTCGAGCGTTTTCTTTTGCATATCACTTAAATTTATACATGACCAATTAAGACTCCTGCAAACTTTCCAATGCAGCCACTGTTACACTTGCAAAATTATAGTGTTATTCGCACTAAACGTGAAAATGTGTGCACAAAAAGCGACTTTTAACACGTTTAAAAATAAGCTATTACCAACTTTTATGCTCCAACCGGCTGAAAAGTAGTTGCCATGACGGCGGTTGGGAAGTAGTAATTTACAGATCGCCGTCTTGGCAACGAATTCTCACCGCTTTGAATTATCATTCAATTAACGTTACTTTTCAAGAACTGTCATTTCAAATCCATTGTTGCGCTCTACGACTCGGTAATTTCTCTTAACGCTCGGCTGTAATGTAACCTTTGCCACCTCGGTACGTAATTTGCCATTTGCGACGTGTTTTTATTAAAATTTGCTCACATGATCAAAAGCGTGCCGAGCACGCAAAAACACTTTTGGCACGTGTTGCCCATGCATTTTTTTCACGTATTGCAGGGAAAATCCCTAAAAAATCATGTGAAATATTGTGCATTTACAAATTAAACTGTGCCTGGTCATGCATGAAAGTGCTACTATGTAGAAAAGTACCACTTTTCTAAACGATTTGCCCTTTATGTGCAGAAAAGTCTTGCTATTCAGAAAAATATCACTTTTCTATTTAGAAATACAGTACATTTCCCTACAGTACGTAATAGCTATTTTTGTATTAAGGGCGTGAAGGAGGCGATTTTGGCCGCGGCGTAATTATAAGCCAGAGGCCTGAAGGGCCGAAGGATTATTAAACGCCAAAGGGCCAAAATCGCCGTTCACGGCCCGAAATGCAAACAAGATTTTTGGTAAAATCCACCATAAAGCTTTGAAAAATAAATGGCACGATTCGTTCTCAAAATCAAATTGTTGTTGGTTGTCAATGTGATGCTGGTTTTTAGGCCTTAGGGCGCAAAAGGCATTATTTACGCCGCAAATTATTTTTAGGCCTTAGGGCGCAACGGCACTATTTACGCCCGCAAATTAATGCATAAATGACCATATTTTAGTACGATTTTACAAAAAAATACTTTTTTTATAAGTTTGCGATTGGCGCTCGTAGTCGAAGCCGGAGTAAATCAAACGAGTGAAGAAAGATGCTGTCATATGTGTTGCACACGTAATTTTCCCATAGTGAAATCTTGTAACTTGAAATGTGGACAAAAAGAAATGCAGAACCTATAACTGTCAAAGTGACATTCATAATTTCAATAAGCTAGAAAAAAAGTGTTACTTTCTATGCAAAAAAAAAATAGTTTATGAAATGGATGGTGCTGCAGGTCGGAACCGACGTAATGTTGGGTTCGAGTAAACAGATTTTTAACCGTAAATTCGGCTAAAGGTTTATTTTTGTTTAGTATAAAATTGATTTTTGACTGAAATCAAAGCAGAAAATCTAGCTTCGAATAGGTAAGTCGCAAGATAGCTCTATCAAAAATTCTTTGACTTCGTTTTAAAAAGGTCCAGAAGACGTATCTGTTAATGGGTTTCTTATCTTAATCAAATCGATGTGCTTTTCTTTTCGAGAACTTTGAAGAATATTTCTTCCAAATTCTCGGAAGTACTTGGCAATGGTAGTTCATTGCTATCACTGAGAATATTTTTATATACCACCTAGAAGACGTCTGAGTACCACCAGAAATGCTCGTACCATGTTTAAGAATCCATTTTCTATTCAATTGTTTATCAATCATTTACTTTCAGTGTAGCTTTTTATTACCTGCTTTGTACGGTTTTGAGATGGTAGAATTATATTCTACGTGACCCGTATGGCTTTTTACAATTAAACGTGTAATATCTATTTATCAGAGCACCTTCTTGGCTACTATATTACAAAAATACCGTTTACTCTTAACAGCGCGACTTGTTTTGTAATTTATATGACAATTTATATGTTTTCTCAGTGTAGTAAATAGACTTACCTTTGTTGTAAAATGAACTTACTTCAATTAGCGAAGGCTTTATAAACCACATGAATCATATAAACCTATCACATTGACATTTATTAAAATTGGTTCTTTGACATTTAGTTTATAAAAGAATTGCAATACCACGACTAGTCACAGCTCAAAACATGGGAAACCTTGCTCCCAGACAAATGGATGTGTTTATATTTTTACTAATAAGAACTTTCTTCTATTATACAGCAATTATAAGTAGGATATTATTTATATAAATTAGGTATTCAATTCAGATACCTTAAAAATAATTCTTTTTAATTTTCCAAACCTTTACAGTTATTTAGTTAGATCTGACATTTACAAAATAAAATTCAAAATACCTTCAAAAATAGATTTTAATGGCTTAATCCAAAATATGTTAAAATTTTTACATTGATTGTTATGTGTGTATATTCCGAGAGGTCAATTTCTCTTTATAAATATCTAAAACTATCAATTACTTGAGTTAACTCTGAATTTAGAAAATACATTAAAATTGTCAGAAAACACACATTGAAAGTACAATAAAATGTTCACTGACCTTTGTTGCTTTCTCAGAAGTACCTGACTTTGAAACTTCTCCTTGTTGTAACACCTCTCTGGTTGTTTTATTTGTTGTCTCTGCTATAGAAACTCGTCGATTTCCCAACATATTTCTATTTTTGACAATATAAATAACTTTCTTTGGTACAAGAACAATCACTCACGGAGCTGAATCTACATTAAGTGAATGAAACATTCCATTCTATACATAATAGAATGATAGAAGGTTACTTCAAACTTGAATTATATTCTGAATTATAATAATTTAATAATTACATAAAATATCATTACAGGGAAATCTAATTTACCACTGTCCATAATACAAAAATTATATTTATTCACTAACTGTTAGGAAGTCCACGTTCAAAGTGATTCAAAGTTTTATGTCTAATTCGAGTAGATACTTTTCACTCGTAGTAACTAGTTCCTATATCAACTTTCACCAGGCATACATACGATTGTTCTTATAATATAATTTTGAAACTGACTGGATTTATAATGGAAATAAATACTACATGCACTTGCATATTGCATTACAAACGTTTTAATTTGAAAATAAAGAGCTTTTGCGTGGTCTATGCTCGTTATCTTTATAAGGTATTTATTCGGAAAACATGATGTACAATTGTTTCTATATACTTACCTGCACTATGATGTATTTTCATTCCAACTTTATTGCATTTTGTGAATTCTCTGTCCTTAAAGCCACTTTTCGGTTGTGGGGAAAAATATTGCACCTCTTTGCGTTTTGAGTGTCTTGCTTTCGTGCTTCCATAATTAGGTGTCTTAGAAAGGATTGAATTTGATATTATATTTTGCGATGAGATTTCCTATATTTTCTTAAAGTATTATTCCGGAAAATTTTGAACAAAGACTTTAAGAGCTGCTCTGATTTTTCTTCATTTATTGTACATCCAACTCTTCAAAATTCATGTCAATTCAGGAATTACTGGCATTAGAGGCATTATTTCGGTAAGTCGAGAGCCTGCCGACGGATTCATTCTAAACTGTTTTGGAGCGGAAAGTTGGAATTACGCCACTCAATGCTGGCTTGTTTGGTGACAAGGTCATTGTAATCGACCCAACATTCGTCCATAGTGACGATTCTGTTACAATCTACATCAGCACAAGCCACAGCTCGCGACTGTTGTCCACTCGATCTTGTTTGTGCAAGGGTGTCAACATAGAGGACACCAATCGGAATTATTCATACGCAAACTTTCGTGCAGTATCTATATAACTGATTTCTCGCCAATCTTTCAAGTCTTGGCTACGTTTTAACAGCAATTTGCCTATCTTCTATCGCCAGCTTCTTCACTTTGGCCACAATTCCAGAGTTCTGTGCCGTTGAAGGTCTTCCATACAGTTCCTATACCGGGTGTCCGTTCTCAAAGTCGAACATTGTATTAAGCGTTTTGCCGATTCCTGCTCGCCAATTCAACTTACAGGGAAGGTAATGGTATCAATGGAAAGATAAAGTTATTACGCATCAATGATACCAGTAATAATATTCAAGATGTGATTTTTATTTTAAATACTAATTTAAAACTTGGGAATTTTAATACGCATGCCTTGCTTTTCAAGTTCGATAGCATTTGTCAAAAACATTAGTAATTAGTTGGCATAAATTAGATATTTTTTGCACTACTAGTCTCAGAACGCACCGGTTATTGGCTTATTTTTAGGTCGTGAAGTTTGATTTTCTCCACCAAGGGAGAGAAAGTAAAATAAACAATTTTCACCCTGGTAACTAATCAATTGCTAGGTTACCAAATATGACTATTTTAATTTGACGTTGTAAAGAGCTGTATTGTCAGGTTGACAGTTAAATATTTTCGAAATTTGTTGGGAATTTAGGTGTTAAGCCGTTTGGTAGTGCAAAAATAGTATATACACCACGGTAGCGAATCCTCTTATAACCTTCGCGCTTAGATACTTCGCGCTGCGCGCTCAGTATCTATATGCGCTCAGGTTATAATACTGCGCTTCGCTACCTTGATGTATAATATACTATTCTGTCAACGTCTGTTAAAATTATCTACAGAAAATGATTATTTCAATGAAGAACGAGTGAATGCACTAATGTTAATTGCCTATGTTCGACTTTGAGAATGGACACCCGGTATATTAATCTTATCTAAGTATTATATAGCAACTTTAGGCTGCCACTCGTTGCAGCGTCTTCTTATGACAAGATACGAAATTACAGGTAAGAAGATGGTGTTTTTCAAGACACACAAAATAGAGATAGAGATAGAGAATGAGATTTTTGCATTTCACTAGTAAGCTCGTAAAATGCATGGTCCGCTTCTAACTTTGCTTCTATTTCTGAATGTCTGTAAATCTGATGAAACACTTCCTGTGCATATTCAGTTTTTTTCAAATCTCGTCCCCTGTCGCGTAACAATAATTAATACTCGCCTCTGTCTGATACAAAATGTAAATTGAAAATTCTAAATTCGTTTAGATATCGTCAATTACTAAACGAATATTAAGGACAGTATTAAAACCGATAATTCACCTACGTACACCCGTCTACAGTTTAAATTATGGCTTACTTTCCTCCAACTAAATATGGAAAAAATAATGCTTCGTTAAATTTAATTTTAGATGTTATTAGTTATTTTTTAATAATTAAAAGGATATGGAGGATTTAGATTTTGCTGGTATACTGGATATTTAATGATTATGTTCATAAAAATTCAATTTTTACAAGATATATTTAATAAGGAAAGCAAAGAAATTATACCAGAGAATTGCTTAATTTCTGATTTCAATACTGCCGATTAATTGTGAGATACTCCGTTCAACTTTCATTCTTTGATTCGCAAATTAACTTCTACTGAAAATACACACACTCTTTAGTAATGTTATTGGACTCTATTAGATTTTAAAGTTGAACTCTACTATTGCTTAAAATCTAACTTAATACGTTGGAAGTGTCACAAAATTGCAAAATTGTACGTTCAGTAAGCTGCGGAATTTTTACACTGTTCTATCGAATAATCAACTTACAAGGAGCAGAGCAAAAGACCTCACCATGAATAGATTTTAATTATTATAATGACTCCGTAATAGTTATTTATACAACGAGTAGCTAAAGTGCCACTTTTTCCACTCCTAAGAAAGTTTAAAGAATGATCGAAGGCTGATAAAAATGAGTGTCATATGAGAATCGAAAAAGCATGAGTGGAACTACCATTTTACTACAGAATATATAATTACAGTATTAGTAGGATGCTCTAGATTTTATTTACAATCATTATATTTTGTTATGGTACAAATTCAGTAAATGTAAAGGTGATCAACATCCTAGACAGTGGAAAAAGTCCGATAAAACATATCGTAAAGGAATATCGGTATTAAAAAGAATACGTGTATTGAACTATGAATGAGATATTATGATAATAAATTTCAACCAGATTTAATTACAGGAACATTTCCACAATATATTTGCTATCTCATCTGGGTTGTGAAAGTAAATTATTGTGATTTATTAGTAGGTAAACTTGAGAATATGGAATGTAAAGAGCAACTAAGCAATTCATTTTTATGCAGAATCTAAGTAGTCCGGTCGGCAGGTACTTTCTACCTGGACACAATTCCCAAGTTAATGAAATTTTGGGATACTGTTTGGGGATGGTATTGGGTGTGGAATCTGAGTTTTCGACCTTGAGGACCCTGTGCTAACTCGGGGAGGGCCGAAAAACCTCGACATTTTCGGACTTTTTTCGGTGTTTTGCTTATATCTTCTGAACCATGCGTTTTTTGAGAAAAACATTCTTATAGAAAGTTGTAGAGCATGATATTTCCTTCAATTTTGATTGGTTAAAATTATTTGTTGACCCAATACTTACCGAGATACAGCAGTTGAAAGATGGAACAAATTTCTCAAAATGCAAAAAAAAATAGAAAAATACAGGGTTTTGCCTCATATTTTCCAACGTATCTATGTATACTATACATAGCTACTTATTATTCTTTATTTTAAACTAGCTGACCCGACAGACGTTGTCCTGTACAAATTTCAATAAATTTGTGATCGTTTTGTGAATTTGTGAAGAGATATTGGCAATGTGTAAACAAAGTAAAAAGGAGAAAAAAAACGTATTTCTTAGTGATAATTGCATCTATTAACGATTGTGTCCATGGATATTCAATTTAAGGAGGGGTTAATTCAGAAGTACGCTAATGGAAAATTCGTTTGGTTTGTAGCATTGCGAGTTCTGCGAGCTAAATTGCTCCGTGTGATTAGCGGCATTGCAATGCAATTAAATTGTATCAATTCAATTCAATTCAATTATTTGGTTTGCGACACAATGTGCGATGCGAAGAAACACAATTTGGACAACTGATTCACTTTGTTGTAACTGTATAACCGTTTGTCACTTCAAAACTCACCGTATTTCGTAGGTAAATCTGTAAATTTGCTTGAAATCAAACGACGAAACTTAATTCATTTCATGAAACGTTGCAACAGGACAATGATTCCTAAGTTAATTAAATTTTGGGATATTGTTTGGGGATAGTATGGGGTGTGGAATCTGAGTTTTCGACCTCGAGGACCCTGTACTAACTCGGGGAGGACCGAAAAACCTCGAAATGTTCGGACTTTTTTCGGTTTTGTTCGAAATGATCAAATCCACCATGAACTAGGAATTGACACCATTGAACAATTCATAAACAGAACTACCAAAAAAATCCTAACCAATCTACGTTTCATCGATAACATCACCATCCAGCAACTAGGCCGAAGTAATATACATACGACTCAAGAGACGGCTTCTCCAAGATTTACCATTAAACCAAAGTGATAGTGGAAGTGCTAGTGAATAATCAATAAGTTTCCGAGGCGTCAGTGTCCTCCGTGTCAGCATACGCGCAAGACAGAAATTAAACAATAGTTCCTACATCACAACCATGCATAACACTGTTAGTCAGTGTTGATCTGGTTTTCTATTAATAAAAAAAACATTAGGCCTCTGTCTGTCGGGTCAGCTAGTTTAAAATAAAGAATAATAAGTAGCTATGTATAGTATACATAGATACGTTGAAAAATATGAGGCAAAAACCTGTATTCTTCTTTTTTTTTGCATTTTGAGAAATTTGTTCCATCTTTCAACTGCTGTATCTCGGTAAGGATTGGGTCAACAAATAATTTTAACCAATCAAAATTGAAGGAAATATCATGCTCTACAACTTTCTATAAGAGTGTTTTTCTCGAAAAACGCATGGTTCAGAAGATATAAGCAAAAAACCGAAAAAAGTCCGAAAATGTCGTAGTTTTTCGGCCCTCCCCGAGTTAGCACAGGGTCCTCGAGGTCGAAAACTCAGATTCCACCCCCAATACCATCCCCAAACAATATCCCAAAATTTCATTAACTTGGGAATTGTGTCCAGCTCACCCCCCTCATTATGTACCTGCCGACCGGACTATGTGTACGGAATTACTTTAGGCATTGCGCTCGTGACCTTTGACTTTTCATGCGCTGCTAAACGTTTGGACTCTAGTTATGGCATTTTCTCATGTGCAGTGCATAACGGCTTTCTACTCGTTTTCATGTATATTTTTCTTTGTGTGTCTATGTTTGTTCACAGATTATATGTATTCCTGTAAACTGTTGGGTTTTTATTACCGTTGGCGTTTGCATTTGTAAGTACAAGATTTCAGGTGTCAGCGAGTTGTCCTCAACAATATTAGTTTCCCTTAGCTGCACTGGCGATGTGAATAGAGCCTCATAGCTCACCGACTGGATAAGCTAGCGAACCAGGGCATTCTGACGTAATAATTCAGTAAGAGTAGGGCTAGGCAAGAGGGCCGTGTTACAAAGTATAGTTGATTTCATTTCTAGAGGACTTGAAGTAGGCCTTGATTTAACTTCTTGGTAGTGTAGACCACCTAGTTACATTTAAAAATTAACTAGTGTGGTATTTCATTTGCTTATTAACCAAAAGGCGTCAGAAATAATTATTTGCTAAGTAAATATCAACTTAGCTCACTTGTAAAACAAAATTTCAAGATATGCCTGTCCTTGCAATAACTCCAACCTATGAAAATTCTAAATGTCATTTTGACCGTAAAAAAATTAGTTAAATCATAGCCTACGGCAAGTCCTATAGAAATGAAATCAACTATACTGTTTATTTATAAACAATAAAATAATTACAACTGTAATAAAACTTATAGTAATAATTCAGGTTTTCTTGTTTTTTTTCTAACTCGTTTATGATTTCATCTACGTTCACCTTAAGTTCTCTGTGAATGGAGAGCATTGCCAATCCATTCAGCCTATATTGCGATGTTGTATTTCGGAGGTAAGTCTTAATTCTTAAGGTGGAGAATGATCTTTCAGCTGTTGCAGTTGGCACAGGAATCGCTGCAAGGATTTGCAGCAACTTGAATATGTTGGGAAACATGTCATTATTGCACATAGCTAGCGCATCCATTGCTGTCTTTTGTGGAAGATTTTGTACATTTTGACTTTTCCGGTATAATTTGAACTCAGCAATCACGTCCGAACGATGTTTGTTGAGATCGGATTTTAAAAACGGTCCGAATTCCGAATGTAATAATTGATATTCAATTATACATTACTAAAATGTAATTTTAGATTTTTTGTTTAAGACGAATTTTAGTTATTTCTAAAGCCTATGGGGGGTGTTCTGACACCCATATCACCCCCCATAGTTACGCCACTGCTATTAAAGTAACATGTGGATAAGTTAAACAAGATGTTGAAAATTAATTCTAAACGTAAAAAAATGTGACAGTTTTATGTTAACAATGAGCATGCTACAGATTAGGCAAGTGTTATTGTTTTCTATGGCTATGGATATGATTTATAAAAGCTTCACACTGGTACCAGTGAAATTTTTGTCACACTCCGTAAAATTTAGGGCATTTTGAAATTAAAATTGCAACTATGTTAATAAAGGGGTTGTAAAACATTTCATTTTTTAAGTTTAAATTTTATTTCAATCACAATTCATGTATGCAACCTAATAATATCATATAGCAGCCTACTGGGAAAAAGAAACATATATAGCTAGTGACGGAACACTGCTTCTTTCACCTCTGAGATTTATAGAACTCGCTAATGCTGATACTCTAAACGCCCCACGAGCGTCTCTTTAAGCATCTCTTTAACCACATGTTCTATCAAATACTAATAAAAGATCGACGTTAATTTTGTTTCCTATTTTTTGAATAGACACTGAAATATAGTTGTGACTACAGGGATTTACCCTACTGTAAAAATGACAAAGGGCTTATTACACATTATACATTATACGTTATTTCAATTGGATAATTAAATGAAATAAAATAAAATTTTGTCGTTGAGGAAAGCAAACCATATTTTTTTTAAATTTAAAACCGAGTGTTTAAACTTATACAAATCGCTGCATCAGTATTAACAACTATCGAGTTTTTCTTCTTTGTCATTAGATACATCACTAAAAGTTTTTGCCAGTATGAACCAATAATCAGTGTTCGTATGTTTAGTGGAACCAATTTAAGAGATAGCTAATTAATATTGGCAACAATTAATATAATGAGATAGAGAACCGGCGCGGAAGTGAAAATGATTAATGCTAGCGCAAGTGTAAATTATAGCTTCCAGTGAACTAACTCCGCCGGACTTTGTTTATGAATAGCGAAGGTGTACCTTCAAGATTCATGCATTCGCATATAGAAGTCAAGCTAAGAATACCTACATTATGCTGTAAATTCGGTGACCTAGTTATTATAATGATAGAATTGTGTTGGAGAATTGTTAAAAATTATAATCACAAATATTGCTCAACAACGCTAAAAAATTTAAATTGAATTTGGACTCCTTAAGAAAATTACACCAAAAATGTAAATTAGTGCTACTGCCGTTTAAATTTGGGAGAACTGGCATTTATAACGAATTGTTATATTTAATTGTTATTTTATTTTTAACAGTGTAATCTAGTCAGTCTTTCTTACTAAATTGTTGGCATTTAAGGGGAATGGTATGTTTAACAGCTATTTGTGATATTTTTTGACTCGATATAAATTATACAGGGTGAGGCACATAAAGTGTTACAGAGCAATAGCACTCAAACTATTGATCATATCCAAAAATGTTTCAGACAAAAGTTTCAGTGTTCGAGAAGGCCGTCATACTGGACCACCCTATTTTTTTATCGGTGGAGGCGCTGAAGCTACGTCAAGGTCAACTCCAGATTTTTAAATGGAACTATGTATTTTTTTTCGATGACATTATTACCGATTTTAAGACAAATTCAGCTACTTGCAACACAAGGTCATTCTAGTTAGCAAAGTATGAAGATAGTCAAAAAATCGAAAAATATCGGAATAATCACTTTCAAAGGATCCACTAACCTTGGTTTGGTTCTACCTACAGAAGATGCTCGAAGTGATGACCCTCGACTTGTAAGCACTTGTTAATTCGCTGATGAAAAGACCGTCTAACTTCAGCTAACATTTGTGGTGTAATTTCGGTACATGCTCGTCGTAGGTGCTACCGCCATTACGCGATCTTTGACAAAACCCCATAAAAAGTAATCTGCTGATGTTAGATCTGGCGATCGAGGTAGCCAAGCTACAGGACCGCCTCGTCCTATCCACTTTTCGCCAAAAATCTCATTCATCACTTGTCTTAAACACAGAGCATAATGGGGTGGTGCACCGTCGTGTTGACTCGTGTTTGTTGCACTGTTTCATTTTTCGATTTTTCGACTATTTTCATACTTTGCGTGACTAGAATGACCTTGTGTTTCAGGTCGCTGAATTTGTCTTCAAATCGGTAATAATGTCATAGAAAAAAAATACATGGTTACATTTAAAAAATTGGAGTTGACCTTGACGTAGTTTCAGCGCCTCCACCGATAAAAAAATAGGGTGGTCCAGTATGACGGCCTTCTCGAACACTGAAACTTTTGTCTGCAACATTTTTGGATGTGATCAATAGTTTGAGTGCTATTGCTCTGTAACACTTTATGTGTCTCACCCTGTATAGTACTCTTATAGAAATACTTGAATAAAAACCTTGGTGTACACTTTAGTATTGATCTTAAATGCATTTTTATAAGACTTCCGTTTTCCATTTCGACCACAGTATGCTCACTACTTGGTTGAAGCATATTAAACGAGCGTGCGTGTACACCAGCATTAATTTTAATAATTAAATTTTACTCCCTTCGCGAAGAAATAAATCAGCTGCAACGTGTTGAAAAGTGGTTTAATAAAAATTAAATTGTAAATTGGGAAGTCCCACCATTAGTAAGATTTACGGCCGGAATTAATCAGCGTAATGATTATAATAGAAGTAACAAAAGGAAAGACTCCTTTACATGTTAAGAATCTCAATAAAACTCCAAAAACATTCTTGACATTTGCAACGCAATGAGTTTTATAATATTATAGTCGATTTTAAAATTATAGAGCTTATGGTTACTCAGCTGTCATTTTATTTTGAATTAATGTCATTAGTGGTTATAAACAACTAAAATAAACCTATCGTCAGCAATAATTTCGCTTTCTAATAAACCTGTTGTAAAAATATATTTTTATCCGATTGATTACTTTTCGATATTCTACAAACGTACCTACTACATAACGCTTAATCGACGCAATAATTTCAAGTCAAGGTAATGGGCAAAATCCAACTGCAACTTTAAAATATAGACCGCAATGAGAAGGATTTGGTTGCCTTACTGGCTGAAGAACCGTTTATTTAAAGATATAGCTGATCCCTTCACTTCGTCACCATGAAAAATTGCAGCAGTTTATTAGAAACTACAAATCTTAAAGGATTTAAATTTATGTAACGTACCTATCTAATGTTTCAGATGTGAATAATAATGGGCTTCACCTTTTACCCTTTTAAAGGCAAGTCTTATCTATGAAACCAGAGTTTGATAAAATCTTTATTTACTAATATTTTTGTGTCTAACTTGAATGTTGATCATAAAATCCTTCTATTTACTTTCTTAATCGGGTATTGGCAGATTGTCAATAAGCTTTTGCATTATAAGTTAGAATAGCGTTGCCTAAGTGTAAATTAAATTCAGGCGACTTAAAAACAAGTTGAATACACTTTCTTAACAAGTTTAGGTACAAATTCAAGGAATTTAGTGTTCCCTTAAGCTGCGGCTAAATCTTTGATCTCTTGCGGAATTTCCTCCTTGCGAAATCCTGTGGATCCCGGGTGTCCTCTTTATTCAATGATAGGCTGTACGACCAAAGAGGATCCGACTATCTAATTAAAACAAATTATCGTGATGGCCCCTGCGAGTGCTAACGCAATACAAATTCTGACCACTGTGCTGAATGTCAACCTAAAGAAATTTAAACAAGCGAGTTGTTTCAAGTGACTGCGAGATACTGCAGTATAGGTTTCGTTTATTAACACGGTGAGAGATATTCGATGTTTGTCATATTGTGCTAATTAGTAGTTTTACCTTTGATACTAAACAAAAAGATAATTGGGGTAATGAGCCACATGTGCATATAGTCTTGCCACTCTGTGATAGACAAGTCGTCAGAGAAGAGTGCAGCGGTAACGGCCCAAATTGGTTTTGTGGTTACGTGGATACATGGAGCAAGTTGCCTATTTTTACTTTGATTATTTTTTGGGAAGTTTTGTAAATCTCAATTTGGGACATCGTTCTAGATGTCTAATGCTCCTTCCAATTGTTCCAAGAAATTTCATACTTGTCTTTCTTCCCTTTCAAAACCGGTTCTGGCTGTGTACAGATTTTCATGGTTTTCTGGCCACTTTATACAGGTACGAATTGCAATCTTTCATTTCCCGTTGCTTGACACGGGAGTAATGCATCTGTAGGTTTTTTTCTTTCCGACTCATTCACTATGGGTACTTTGAAGCAGTTTTATATTTTGGGCGAGTTTTGAGTGACCCAACAGTCGGATATGGACCCTGGGAATTTTCAGGCACCCAGGTAATTCATGGAGTGTTGAAGCTGCTAATGGACCTGCTCCATCGTGGGGAACGTAAGGTTTAATTTTTTCTATCCTCTGTCATACCCCTGAATGTTTGCAATTTTGTTGGTCATTGTTTTATAATTTAATACATTAAAATTTGTCTGATTGAACTGCAGCGTTTGCTTATCGAGTAAAGTAATTATTTTAAGTACTTTAATTTTACATAACGTTGCTTAGCTTTATTGCCGTTTTGTGTATAACCAATAAATCTTTGCTGATTATCAATTTCATTATGTGTTAATATAGTAAACGGGTTTCTGGTTGAAATAACGACCATGACATTGAACAAAGACATTTGTTTTTAACGAGGCGCCAATTTTGCAAAATAATGAATGCGATTCGTGGTCCGAAGGTCTTCGTGATAAGCGCTGCGTGTGTTATTTGCGTTTAATGACATTGCTTCTTGAAGTGCTTGAAGAGACTCTTTTGAATATGTATTTTTGCTGTCCGTATTCAGGTAGATAACTAATTCAACTATTTTATTTGGTTATATAACCCTGCATATTATATCACATCATAATTGTATTATAATCTTCTTCGTTTTCACGTGAGTTTCCCGCATTATCAGGCGTTGTCAATCACCAATTCAATAATTTCTTGATAATGACTTCGATCTCGTGCAGCGTGGAATAGGTGTTAACCCAGTCCAATGACGCATGTTTCTCAACCACGACATTTTCTTTCTACCGATCTACTTCTTTCCCTTAATTTTACCATTTAATATTAATCGTAGAAGTTTATACTTCTGTCCACGGAGCACATGCCCAAGATACTCTAGCTTTCATCGTTTTATTATATTTAGTAGTTCCCTTTCCTTATTTATTAAATGTAAGACTTGTTCATTCGTATTTCTTGCTGTCCAGGGAATTTTGAGGGTTCTTCGGTGACAGCACATTTCAAACGCTTCAATGCGGTTCATAGTATCAACGTTTAACGTCCATGTTTCGCACCCATATAGCAACACAGACCAGACGTAAAATTTTACAAATTTGGTTCTTGTGGATAAGTGGAGATGATGATGATTACTTTGTATTGTTCCGTGCTTCATAAAAGCGTTTCTTGCTAATCGTATGCGGCATTTTATTTCTTCATCTGGATCCAAGGTTTTATTGAGCTACCAGCCAAGGTATTTAAAGTTTGTTCAATATTTGACCCATTTACATTTAAAATCTGTGGGCCCATATCAATCTTGCTGGCTATTAATAGCTTGGTTTTCTTTATATTTATGCTTAACCCCATTCGCATACTATCTTCGCTTACCTTGTTCACCATCGTCTGCAGGTCGTCAATACTTTCGGCCAATATGGCAGTATCGTCAGCATATCTTATATTTTTAATGCTATGTCTTCGGATTCTTATTCCATTTTCTTCTTGCAACGCTTCTTTAAAAATGATCTCTGAGTATACATTAAAAAGGCAAGGTGATAAAACACACCCCTGTCGTACACCTCTTCTGATGGGAATTTCGTCAGTTTCTTCAGCTGTATCCACTTTCACTGTTGCTGATTGGTTCCAACAGAGAGTGCTCAACAATGTGTTGTCCTTTTCCTCTAATCCAATGTGTTGTAGGGCATCAATTAATTTCATATGTTGAACACGGTCAAACACTTTTTCATAGTCAATAAAGCATATGTAAACTGATTTACGTACTTCCCAGCATCGTTGCAATAATGTTTGCATATAGAATAAAGCCTCCATTGTTCCAAAGCCTCTTCTAAATCCCATTTTCTCATCACTTATAGCTTCCTCACATTTTGAAAAAATTCTGTTTTGTATCATTCGCAGCAGCAATTTGAGAGTGTGGCTCATTATACTTGTTAATCTAAAATCCCCACATGATCTTGCATTGCAAGGTATAGGTATAAACGTTGAACGAAGCCATTCTTGTGGTATTTGTCCTTCTTGGTAAATTTGGTTAAAAATATTTGTTAAATGTTTTACGTTCATGTCGTTTTAATCACTCTGTTGGAATCTGATCTGGACCGGAAGCTTTATTATCTTTTGCTTGCCTTATGACTTTCTCTACCGCTTCCCTCATTATGTCTAGACCTGTTTCAGTTGTTACGTTTTTCCTCTCTTCTTCTCTATCGTCGTCAAAAAGATTTGCTATGTAATTTCTCCACTCATCCTTCTTATTTTGGTCAAGTATCAACTCTCCATTAGAATTTTTTGAAATATAACGACATTTTTACGTTGGTTGCGTGTCAATTCTATAATTTTCTTGTATACCTTGAAATCATCGTGTTTACGCTGTGGTTCTTCCAGGTCATGACACTCTTGTTCCATCCATTCTTCTTTGGCTTCTTGGAGTATTATAATCATGTATGTTTAATAATTTGTCACTTAAATTGTCTTTTTAGAACCCCAAATAATTTTTATATTTATTAATAGTGAATTACATGCATCTTTGCGAATTTATACTTGCATTTGGCTGTGGTTTTGATTAAAGGCCTGGTAGTTATTTGAATTGTACTTCTGCTTTTTTCTTTTATGCGATCTACCGATATTCGTTTTTTAATAGTTTAGTGTGAGATAAAGGCCTTCAACAAGAGGTAAATTTTCTTTAGCCTGCTTCTCAGTAGAAAGTTATTGTTGTCGCTATACTGCAACCGGAGTAACTATATTTTTTCATAATCCTTACTGACGACCAAATAATCGCCGAGGATTAGAGTTAGTCTGAGCAGTGAGACTATCCAGAGTTGTGTAGGACGGATCAAATTGGATGTATTCCTATGGCGAATAGTCATCGACTTCGTATTGGGGAATATATACGGTGATACCAAAAGTTAGAGCTAACATTTATGAATGTGTTCTAGACGCCAAAAGAAATAAAAAATGTTATATACACATACTTGAAGATTCCTGCTTGTTGAGTTTTTTACTAACTTAAAAATTCTGGGATTGTTTAGAATTATCTGGCAACTGTCAAAAACTCCCTGTTTATACATTCTGTATTGAATTGGAGTAAGCAAGATTTTTTAGAAAATAACGACTATAACAAGAGCACCAGTACGCAGTTAGGAATCAGAAGAGTATAATCGACAAAGAAATTTTTACGCAAACTACTTAAAACAAGTTTGACGAAAGTAGCCATATATCACTACTATTTGGCGATAGTATTATACAGTCATGCTTTTTGGGCCAGTGTGTGTAAAATATTTATGTCAAGAACTGAAAGCTTTTCATGAAATTGATTGCTTTTTTCTTTGTATGTATTTGTCGATTTGTATTCGTGTTGATGTTCACGCTCGCGTAACGACACTGTCAGAGGAGTGTAGTGCCACACTCGTGGACTACCAAGCCGGGGGTTAGTTCGAATCTCGGTCCGGGTAATTTTTTTTTAAAAGTTATCGATAGCTGGGTGTGTATTATAGATTTAATGGAATCAAAGGCGAAACACGTACAGTTAAATATCTTAAAATTTGGTTAAACAAAATTTAAAGCAGTCCTCTAATTTGGAATATGGGCGTTGGCAAAACTTAAATAATTTGACGCTACTTTATTTTCCGATATATTCAATCTCTTAAGCGCTCCTTTCAAAAAGTCTATTACGGAGATTGCTAAAAGTGTTGGTGCATTCAATGAAAGCTATTTTCGCAAGCTGTATTAAACGCTTTCATTCACGTTAAGACTAAAGATTCGAATTTGAATTGTCCTTCTTGGCTCAGCAGATTCTAGGTATGTTGAGGAGTACAATGGAAAACCTTTTAAATTATGGAGCTGCAGAGGTAGTAGCTAAAAATAGAATTCAAATTTAGACACACAAATCTCATCTAACTACTATAGTACATCATATTATGATGCTAAAATTATATTTCAAATTGTTTTAACGGTAATGAATTTCTTCTCCCAAACACATAATAAATGCTACTCGATTATTTATGCTCTAGTTTAAACATATACGATGTTTTGAAATCTACCAATAGTTTTAAAAGAATATATAAAAATGGCTGACAAAGCACGCTGCTTTTATTGAATATTAGGTTTGCTATTTTGCAAATATTTGCTGTATTATGTTGGAAATTTTCAGAATTGTATTGTTATTTTCTATGACAAATGTTTTCTTAGAACAAGCTAGTTTTTGTGTACACGCTTTTACCTATTTGTTGATAACTATTAAATGAGACGATACCAAGTCTGGAAATCAATTGCTGCAGTAAGACCTTTAGTTACGAGAGTGGCTAATTTTCATCAGCTCAGAAATTATGTAAAACCCCGCAGTCTTGCATCTGCACCGGTAGTAATTAGTTATACATTATTTTTCCTTGTAATAAATAGCTTCTATTATGTTTTAAAACTGTAACAGAAATTTAGATTTTCTTTTTTTTAAATTATTATATTTTTATTTCTTTTATAATTTGGAAAGTACAAGTATAAGTTGGAAAGTTTTCTTTTCCCTTTAAATTCAATATTTTGCTTATTTATTCTATATGTAGGAAATATAGCTAATTAACTGATTATAAATATATATTAGTTCAAAATTGTTTTGAACAATCATCAGTCACTGATTCTTCTATTTCAGTCTTATTTTCTGGGTATGAAAATAATTTGTGATGTCTATAAATATTTGAATCATGCATAATATTTCTCTACCGAGCTCTGTACTTTAGTGGTTAGCACGTCTACTTAGCATTCGGAACGCCATTGGTTCGATTCCCACAACCGTTTGCTCTGATTCTGGTTTTTAGGTAGTTTTTCTGAGTCAACAGAGTACTTTCTCTGAGGCGAATGCCGGGGCAGTACTTCTGCACCTTTCCTGACCTCTCGTCCATTATTCACCCCTCCTTTCCTATCATCGCCCATCCTATAATTCCCGTCCTTGGCTGAAGAGGACGCAAGATCCCTCTAGCAGCCCGCCCCCAGTTGGGGAAATTGAAATGATTCTGAACCCCCTCCCCCCTAATATTTCTCATTTCTAAATCTGTCTGTTTTTTTGTTACTGTATCGATAAAAAATCTTACATATTCATAAATCCCTTTAAAACCAATTGTCTACTAAGATCGTAAATTTGTTTAAGAATTCGAAAATATATAAAACATGTTTATTAAAAGGCTTGCTTAGAATTCGGTAGCAACCTTTAAGAAACATACCGAGTTTAATATTTTACACTACATTGTAACGGTTAATGGTCCTAAAATGCTTTACCCTATTTTAATTCAGCCTGACAGTATTGTTGGGTTGTCTGATTTCATTTTGCAGTGGAGAGTGCTGGCTCCGTATGTAGTCCTTGGTGATTTTTGGTTTACAATTGGCATATTCGTTCTTTTTCATATACAACTTTAGCACAGATATATCTTCGATTCCCATTTTTAGGAATTCCTTCACTTTCTTTCTGATGCCTAAGACCCGTGTTTGGTGCTATCCATTCAATAACTTTTTTCTAAAAATGTATATTATATTTTGGTCCTAAATTATTTATCACAATTCTGGGTTCATTTTAAATACCATGAAGTTAGTGTTATTTGCATAAATAATAATTCGAAGTTAACACTTAATTTGGCTACCGACGTCTGTTTTGAATATAATGAATTACTCGTAGGTGTTAGTTATATATTACTCGTATTTTTTAATTTAATCAGTTAGACACCTGTGATTGATTACTTACTTTGGTTATTTAATTCTAATTAATATATGTTTGGGTTAACACACTAATATTATTTGAAATTTATATTAGTATATTTGTCTCTATTTCCGATTGGTTAATTATCTTTTTACCAAAGCATTGCAACCTCCCATAATTGTTTACATACACCACTTGTATTAAATTGCATTAATTTTATGCATTTTGCGTTCAAACGCTGATATTATTTGAAATGTGTATTAGTGTCTTTGGAAAATTCTGCTAGCCGAAGCACTCTCAAATTCTGCACAAATGTGCGAATATAAAACCTCCACATCTTAATTTACTGGGATTGCTTACAGATCTGCTTTATGCAAATAAATTAAAATTAACATATTTTTATAAAAAATGGGATTTGGAATTTTGAAATAATTCTCGACAACTTGTTGATCAAGTAAGGTATATTATACTGTATAAATGTTTTTATCTTAGACTTGTAGTCAGGATTCTTAACCAATAAGTCACTAAGCCCGGCTTTTGGAGTAGTTCCAAATTGAATATTGTGGTATAAGTAACATAGCAAGCATACTTATTTTTGAGCTTTACAGAGAAAGATTCTTATTTTGGTTATCGCTATTGTAAATATGCCACTGGTAATACCAATTGTGACGAGCAGTAGGGAGCTCTACTGCGATGCTAGGGTGCGGGGTTCAATCTCCACATCTGGCAACGGGCGGGCGGCCATCTCAGTCACTTTAAAAATTGGGTACCGAAACCACGGTTGTGGAAGTAAGATAAGTAAGGACGTCGCTGAAAGTGTTATGCTAACCACGTCCACTAGTACACCTTTAACGGTGTGCCAGATGACTGCGTTTAGGAAAGAAATATTTCGGCGGCCTTGACCTGCCGAGTCTCAGGCCACATTCCCACGTGTGGAATGAAGCGCCCAGAACTTTACTTTTAATACCAATTGTAGACAATTCGTACGCCAACAGCGAAGTGCTTTATAAAACACTAGGGAGTTCAACAACTTTAATGTACTTAACTGTTTGCTCGGGTAATTATTATTGAGATTATCAGGTTCTAGAAAAGAACATTATTTCTTTCTACACTGGGAACAACTGTACAAAAAATAGATAAATAATCGGTATTGTTTTAGTACGTTACAACACGGTGGTCCAGGAATTGTCTCGACGTGTAGCAAGCTTTGCCAGCTAGTTATTGAGCAGGATTGGGGTGTGTTGTTCGGAAGCACCACTGGTTAGAGACGGTCCAAACCGGAAAACATACAGGTGTCAGTGTAAATCCCTAAACCACATAGCTGTTTCATAAAAACGAATAAATAAAGGAAACGCCAGAAATTAACGTGACCTAAATGTTTATTTACACCTATGTAAAGTCTCTGTCTAATATTCAAGGGTGCAAAATCTAAACCCGCGATATGTTACACTCATTTGAACTAGCACACAGAATAAGAACTAACTTAGCTCACAATATCTGTAGATCTTAAGCTAGTCGTGGAATTATAGTTTTAAGTAAGTATAGTACAAACTAACTTGGTTGTTATTACAATAGATGGAGTGAAAATCAAGTTATACGATTTTTCCTTGCAATTCTGTCTCACGTAACCCAACCTATCAAAGTGACCTGAAAAATCACTATTATTCAGCGATAGCGGAAAACGGGCGACTCATAAAGTCGCCTATCGATATAAATTATTGGAATGCGAAAACCGCGCGGATGGTACCATGCGGTCAAGGTATATGAGACGCTTTAATTGGTGTGTTTCAGCGTTTATTAAAGTTTTTTAATTTGCTATAGCATTCCCTGACATTGTTGTGAATTTGTGGTGGCGAGTTGAAGGCGACAAAATACCGCAGAACACAGCTGCCACTATAATACATATTAAGAGAACTAAACTAATTCTCACAACCAAACGCTCAAAGTGAATACATCGCGACGACAGATTTCTCAAATCCTCTGTACCATGGGCTAAAAATTCGACTGCGTAACAACGCTTCCAATATCACAGAAAAATCCACGATTTGGTATTTTAAAGTATGAAGTCTCATACAATTCAAACACGAGAGTTTCCTATAGCTAAGACACCTAGAGGGGGGGGGGGGGGGGATATGGCAGGCATCAACCATGGAGAAGTTATGCAGGTTTCCGGGCTTGGAGATCTAGCGGAGATGCCATCCAAATAAACGTGCCAAGTAGGATGGAGCAGGCTTTTCTCCAGTTATCGCCCGAGGAGGAAGCCATGTCGGAAGCAGCCACAGGAATCGTGGGGCACAGAACCGCCTACAGGTTGATGCTCCACGTCTTGTTCAAAGCAACATCATATCCCACGTATACAGAGAATTGCCTTAACCAGGGCCGTAGCCAAGGGGAGGCTAGGGGAGGCTCAGCCTCCCCTAACCTTTTTTTAGCCTCCCCTAGCACATTAGTCGCTAATTTAATGTAACTTTTTATTTTTATTTTTTCTAAAATGAATTAACAAAATCGCGCGGGATCGTAGTCTGACGTCACATCTCCACTCCAACAGCTGAGCGACAATTTTATACTTCAATTTTTAATGGTTTTTATGAAAAAAAAATACTGGAAATTTTCAAACCAGCTGATGAGGTGATGCAAGCTCGAGAAACAGGTTTACAAGATGCATTGGTACTAATAAACAGTTACACAAACTATAAAAGACCTAAGAAACGAAAAATCCTTTAATGACATAATAATCCAAGAAGTCCAAAAAACCTATTTTAGTCTAGTTGAAGAAAATCAACCGCCATCACGCCGGCATAAGAAAGAAATACGTTGTTAAAGGAGTTTCTCATTACCTAAAGAATTGGTGAAAGGTCATAATATGAAGTCGATCAAAATCCGGTCTGCACCTGAAAACTATTTTATATCAAAATTAATAAAAGATTTTCTACTACGAGGATTTGCTAACAGCTATTTCTTGTGTAGAAGATGAAAATCTGGATCTTCAAAATATACAATTTTTAGAAACTCTAGGAATAACTAACTATACCATGTGCGGAAGAAATTGCGGTCGTGAAAAACTTTTTTAATGCGCAGAAACAAAGAGAGTGGCACATGCAGTGTTCACGTATTTACAGACATTGATCAGCAAAGAATTGCTTTCCCTGATACTTATCAGTTGAGGGCAACTGCACGTACATTTGGTTGCAACGCTGCTTTATGAATCTTCATTTTCTGTGTGGACCCGCATAAACAGAGAACAAAGAACATCCATGCATCATCAGCGAATGGCAAATTTAATTTTGCCAGCTTTTGAGAAAGAGCGCACTGAAGACATTGATATGGATAGACTATTAGTTCAATTCAACAGTTCGAGAAGTAGAAAACTTCAACTGTTTTAAATATTTTATTTCGATTTTTTTTAGTACGAAAACTGCTCATGAACACGAAATCTTAGATGGAAGAAGTTTTAGTTATGAAATTTTAGAAATTTAGTACTGTCATACAAACTCAAAATATCCAATGCGCTGTTTATCTGTCAATTCTAAAATTCACATAAATGTGCTGTAATTTTTACAGTTTTTGTTTCGTAACAACCTGAATAAATATTTTTGAAAAAAGTAAAGTGGAAAATATATGTACAAATTATTATGTTGTGTTCTTTTTAAGAAATATAAATATTTTATTGCGGCGTCTTATACTATGGAAATCACTTTCTTATTTCATCAATATTTTTTATTTATAGATCAGAATATACAAATCCCACAAAAGGGTTAAGTAACACAGAAAATTATGCTAGCCTCCTCAACCTTTTTTTTTGCCTCCCCTACGTTGTCATACTGGCTACGGCCCTGGCCTTAACAATACATTAGAGTCGTACGAGGAGGCCTGAAATGATATAACATCCAAGACGCTGTCCAAAACGGAAAGACAAACCTATCGAAGTTGAAGAATGGTCAAGGTAGGTGATTGCACAAAAATGCATTTTTATTCTAGTATAACCAGCTTCATTTCAGCAATCTCACATACAGTTTCTGAAAGCTAATCAACAGAAGTCAATAATTCCGAAATTATAATATCCATACGAAGTGATCACATCTACAGCCCCAGAAGGGACAATCTCACCAGATCGGTACCATAAAATAGCCGCCAGAAATCATACTAGCAATCGTTGCAAAATTACTTAGAATCCCTCTAGAACTTCAAAGATTTTCAATATACCAAAAATAAAAAATATGTGTAGGCAACCAACCATACAGCAAGAAAATGCGGGCAGCTCGAGACCTGTTCTGAACTTCAAATGAATTCTATATTAAAGAAAAAACTATACGTAACATATTGCTGATACATCGCGTTTACAACATTATTAATGTTGAAATTCCCGTTAAATAATAAAGGAGTTGGAGTAATTCCATCATTCACTTAAAAATAACTACTTTATACAATTTTCAACAATAACTGTAATTACGAATGCATTTATATTCAAAAGGAATGAGTTAATGGGTAGATGATTTTTGAGGCTTTCACGTCAGAGGCGAAACTCATCATGACACGGTCCAATCCCGGAAGTTGTTTGTTACTTAGTTAATAGGTAGTTATTATTACGACTTTCATTGTTACTAATTCGGACATATTAGTAAATAAATTTCCTGCTTAAATAAGACTTTTGTAATTTCTCATATTAACGCAATTATATTTAAAAATTATATAGGTAATTAATATATTTGAAAAAGTGTCACAAATTATTTTATTATTTTGTATATATCTACGAGTAGTTATATATGTGTTTAAGATTTACATTTAAAAATTAGTGGCAGATTCGCTTATAATTCCCAAATTTAAGTGTCAGATCAATTATATTATTCAGTAGGCATCTATAGTGTAGTAATATTAATAGTATTGGAGAAGAAATAATTAGTTATGTAAGTAATTATGGTACACAGCTACTCTTAAGTAAAACTCTGTATTGCTTGCACAACAAACTTAAAGGTGAAGGACATGCAAAATGTATTCTTCACCTCCATAATACCATAATTTTTTTGCAAATAGCCGGCGGATGCCGTCAGCCACGAAATCTGTTGGTTTTTATGCAGAATAAACTTTTTGCACTTTATTTTTAAACTGTGCCCCTGGTTGCGACTGCGTATTTGCATTAAAACGGAGAACAATAACCAAATACCCTGAAGCGCTTTAAGCTGCTTCGAAGTTCCTTTAAGGAGAAAAGCGAAGTAAATAAGTTTCTTTTATAAGGAGAAATCTACTTTACTGTAAATAGTGCCACTAAGGGCTTGTTTTTAAAAGTAACTGAAATGCTTGCTTATATACGGATGGGTTACATGTAAAAGGTTTCCTTTACGTTAAAAGGTTTTATAAGGGAATCTGGTATTCATTAGAAGTTTCACTGCAATTGATTGTAAATGAACCAATAAGTTTATAGGTGCTTCACTGTAAGATTGTTAAAGAAAATATTAAACCAGTTCATACTCGTATTGGCATTATATCACACAACATTTAAGCTATTCCCTATGAGTTAATTTTATATAGTTGAAATGCAGTACAAATTTTGTAATTTATTTCTCAAAAACAGAAAAATGGGTGTGGCCACCACACGAAATTCGTTTGCTGTGCAATTTGACTATAAACATTTAATTTTTCTATTTTGACGTTCGTCTTCAAAGGCGAAGAAATTATTGCAATAGTGAAAAATACCTTCTGAGATATCTTCAGATCTTTACGTTTCATGGTCTCTACATGAAAAAAAACATGTTTTCTCTATTTTGTCTGTCTGTCAGTCTCACTGTCGGTCTGTCTATCGGTTTGTATGACTGTCGGTTTATCTGTCTATCCTTCGACGCTATAGCTGCAAAACTATTTGTTGAAGGAATACGATATTTGGATACGGATTAGATGTCGATCTTGCTCAAAACCGAATATACTTTCAGTAAGATATATACCGGGTGAATGTCTTCAAAAAAGTAAAATGTTGTTTATTTGTCTTGTTTTGGTTAGACAAAAGTAATATTGTGAACATATAGCTTAAATTCTTACCGTTCACAAAAAAGCTATATTTTGGACCTACAGATACCGGGCGAACACCTTAAAAGAACAGACATATGCAGCGATCGATATGGAAGCTCCAGAGCTATGATAGTGTACAGAAAAAAATACATTACCTGCTAATTTTGTATGTCTCCATATTCTAGCTGGAAACATGACAAACCCCGTTCTAGGGACAGTGTGCATTGTGCAAGCGAACGCTAGCGAATAAAGATGTTCGATTTTCAACTCAAGCAGTTTTTATTGCTAAATACATTACTCAGCGATATATATCAGTTTGAATAAAATACAAATTAATACAATCAAACATATATATTGTGGACCCAACAGATGCAGGTAAACATTTTATTTTTTAATATTGTCCAAATTTTTATTTTCGAAACTTTCACTAGCTAGGAAAGTTTTGTGTAAAGCCATTTTTTTTAAAACCAGACAGAAATAGGAGCATTGTTCCAATAAATTGTCAGTCTTATCATGGGGTTAGCCGTCTTAGAAAAGCTAAAATTAATCCTACAACAATGTCAAGAGCATTGTGTGTTCTTGGACGAAACTATTCAAGTAACTAGAACTGATAAAGTAGAAATAGACTTGTAAAAATAAAATTGTTCGTTGTAGACAATTATTTATTATACAGGGTTTAAAACAAAATTATTATTAATTTTTAGACTTACCGATTTTCTTGATAAAAATAAAACTTTGCCATTTTTTCAAAAACTTCTTACAAAAATGCTTTTTAAACGAAAGTTGTAGATAACTAAGTAACACTTCTGGTTGGCCAATTTTGGCAAAAAAATACTTAAATGAGTTTGTTTTAAAAGTTTTATATGTAGATTTTTAGAACGATTGGTTAAATCGTCTGGGCTATAGAGAAAACACTCACAAACTGACAGACAAACACTATTTTAAAAAAAATCTGTATTAGAAGACACGAAAACTACAAAAATCGCGAGTTGAAAATTTTTCATAAATAGTAGGTACACTTAAAGTATTACTTTTAAGAACGTCAGTGATGGATTATCTAAAGAAAGAGAATATGCATTTATACAGTCGCGGCTAAAAAAACCGGGACAGTTTCTTTGACCTAATTTTCAAAATGCGAAAAGAAGTGCTGACTCTGACAATGCTAATTAATAAATGTCTTCAAAAGTCATTGTTTATTCTGAATAATAACTTTTGATACATAATGGCGTCGAAGGTCTGATTTTTAATTTAATTTTTTAAATTTTTATTAGATATTTGGGGGTCTTTGGGGTCGCTGATTACGAGTTTGACATTAAAACTCAACTAAAATCAAAAATGGCGGAAATGCGTAAATTATTTTATTCGGATTTTATATATATCGTTTTTTGGGCCCCTGATTTCAAATTTTATGTTAACATTTATCAAAAATGGAAAATAACGTCTTTAAAGTGGCAAAATAGCTTCATTTTCGAATTTCGCGCGTTGCCTCATATCTAAAGGTTTTGGACACACTGATTATAAATATAGCATTAAAAAGTTAATTTGTATTCTGTACGACTATTATTATTATAATTAATAAACATTATATACAAACAAAAATTCTAAAATTGTTAAATTAACTCAAATTTAAATAGATTAAATGCATTTAAATATAGATAACATATAAATACATATAAATTCGAACGCCTAAAAATGTGTTTTCTACGACCTCTTTGTACAATTACCAAAAGATATTACTGAATTAAACGATTTGCTGTTGGTTACCAACGGAGTAATGTTTATTATATAAAAACAAATGGCAACTTGAGCAATAGTATGGTGCAATTTTAGAGAGTTATATTAATTTTATTATACGTAATAATGGAAAAAAAGCAACTGTTGTTTTTGTCGATTATCAGAAACATGGAATAAAATCTGCTGAAAGAGGCCGATGTCTAAAAACGAAAACTGCACCAGATATTCGATTTGAAAGAGACAAGTTTTTAAAGTTTCATCAAGAAAAATTTCTGGCAAATGTCAATCATAAAAGTTGTTTTATTGATTTTTTAAAAGAAACTAACTAGAAATAATATCCCTGCTCTCAAGCTGAAAGTGATACTAATCGGATAATGGTTTCAACAGCTCTCAATGCATCAAATGAAAACATAGTCGTAGTATCAGAGGATATAGAAGTGTTAGTTATATTAACAGCTTTAGCTTCTCCTGATAAAAATATATATTTTTTAAAACCTACCAAAATAAAGAAAATAAAAATATCTTCCTCTAACAGTCTGCAATTTGCGTATCCCAATTGTAGTGAGCATGTTCTTTCTGTACATGTTTTAACTGGATGTGACGCAACTTCAGCATGTTTTAACAGAGGAAGGAATAAATTTGCCAACTTATTTCAAAATAGCTGTGATTTATAAGAGGCTGCAAATATTTATATAAAAAAATGCTGGTATAAAATGTATGCTTGCAATGTATGGTGGAAAGAAAAGTAACTGCTTAAAATTTTACAGGTATGTTTAATTGATTGACCGTTTTTTATTATTTATATATTTTTTAAATAACATTTTGAATTCAGGTTTGACTTTTTTATTAAGGCGTCTACTAAAAAAAGTAGCATGAATTTATCATCATTGTGCCCTACGATGGATGCAGCAGAACAACATTTAAAGCGCGTGTATTTGCAAACACAGTTGTGGCTGGGAAACTAAGATATTTCAACGGAAAATTGGGGTTGGAAATACGATACCGGAAAGTATTTTCCAATCCTAATGACACAAGAACCAGCTCCACAAAACATCTTAAGAATTAATTTTTAACTGCAAAACTGGTTGTCGGCCAGCTTGTGAGTGTAGAAAAAGTGGCGAATGTGGTGGAAATAGTTCCCTTAATTCACAACCCACAGTGTCAATGGAAGAAGTAGAGGAAGAAGAAATTAAAGTTATATAATCTTTTTAAGAATATACTTCGAATTAAAAAAATTTACCCCTCTCCCCCATCTAATAAAAATAACAATACTAAATAAAAAATTTGACCATCGAGGCTATTTTGTTTTTAGACCGATTTTGAGGCCAGATTCGTATTTTGCGACCCCAAACACCCTGTGTTATCAAATTTCAGGCAATGTTTAAATAAATAAAAGAGTTGAACATTTTTAAATTAAGAGTATATTAAAAAAATACGTATTTGTTAATAACAATTGAAAAAATTAAACGCACACCTTCTCGCATATGAGGAACTTTTCTATAAACTTTTTCCAAAATAATAAAAACAAAATCGGTTTTGAGTCAAAGAAGTTAAAACTTTCGCGAATTTTTAGCGTTTAGAAAATGGACTAATTTTATAATTCCTACTTTTTTCTTTCGCTGAATACCTGAATTTATTGAAAATAAAATTTAATAAACACCATAATATCCCAAGTGCATTAAAATAGCCGAATAAATTTTGATGTTTTCTGTTAGAACCTTTTGCTAGGCATTAAAATTTTTGGTGATTATTTTATTTATATTCATTATAATGCGTGATCACTATGGTTGCTGTCAGTTTAATAATAATAATTCAAATGTCAAAATTTAACTGCGGTTAACAATGTATCAGAAACTAATCGCTTTCGAATAATGTTAACATCATTATCAACTGTTTGATGATTTTCTGTCAAACTGTTTCGCCCTGAAGAAATATATCTCGAAAATTTCTTAGTAATACATTTTGACAGAAAACGTCATAATTTAATCGGCTATTTTATTGCAGTTGGGATATTACTGTTGAAAAATCTATAGAGCAAAACAGTTTGGTGGAAAATCGTCCAACCTTATTCAGGATAGTTTACATGCACGCGGGATATTCGGCATGATTATTTCCTGAATAAATAGATAAAATTTACTTAGTGAAGTACCTTTTCTACTAATGTCAAAATTATTCAGAAGCGTTTACATTCTGACACATTTTTAGCAGCTGCTACATTTTGACATTTAAATTTTTATCAACAGTAATATCCCAAGTGAACTAAAATAGCCGTTTTCTGTCAGAATGTCTTGCTAAGAAATTTGTTAAGTAAATTTATCGCTCAACAAGAATCCGGAGTGCGTAGGGCGGCGATAAATTTACGAGATATATTTCTTCATTAACAAAGCATTCTGACGGAAAATCGTCAAAATTTATTCAGGCTAGGTTACATGCACGCGGGATGTTTGGCGTGATTATTTTCTGAGTAAATAGATACAATTCAGTTGGTAAAGCATCTTTAATAATTATGTTTAAATTAATCACAAGCGATTAAATTTTGACACATTTTTAACCGCGGTAAAATGTAGACGTTTGCATTTTTGTCATTATTAAACTGACAGAAACCATAGTGATTATGCATTATTATGGATATAAAGAAAATAATCACTTATAATACCATGAGTAGTCAAAGTTATGTCGACTATTTTTGTGGTGGTGTCACGAATGTCCATTGCGCTTTGGTACGATTAGGACGAGTGCGCTAGCACGAGTCCTAATCCCAAGCGCAATGGACATGAGTAGTGACACCACCGCAAAAATAATCTACTTAACTTTGACTAAGAATGGTATTCGAGGGACTATTTAATGAACCAAACTACCTTTTTCAAATTAGTTTTCAGTAAATCTAGCAACAAACTACGCAATTTCTATAGTAACAGAACACTAATGTCAACTTTTTCTAATAAAAATCGCATTTGTTAAAAATAGTCACTTGAATACCTTCTAGGAAGATATATCCACTGATATTTTTTTGATTGGTCAAGAAACGTCAGAATTCTGGATTTTCATTGGTCACTTTTTGACAGATGACAGGTGAATTGAATAGTCATTATTAAACCTACAAAAACAACGGTAATAACGCATTATTATGGATATAAAGAAAATATTAATATATAATACCATGAGAACTATTCATTTAGTGATTTATTAGTCGATTAAATTAACAAGTTACCTGAAAGCATGTTGCATAAGAAAATATTTTCTGAGGCAACATGCTTGAGGGTTAACCTTACAAAATTTAATCCACTAAATAAATAATTCGAATGGTATTCCTAGGATTAATGCATAACACAAATTATCTTGACGGATGAGATGGTCAAATTCATTTATTAATATCAAGCATGAGATCAACAAAACACCAGCTTGGCATTTTACACGTCAAACGATTGCGATGGTTCAAAATCAGTTATAAACATCAAACCGCAATGGCAAATGTAAATGAGCGGGCGTTTTGTTTAAATTCTTCCAAAAGGCATCACAGATTTTATTAAAAGTGATAGTTTTACTTTACCAATTTGTTTTACAAAAAAGTTATTTAGACTTGAGCCCTGAAATTACTAGAAAGCCGATAATTTTAAAGTAAGATTGAAATTTGAAATCCCTAACTGCGTCACACAACTCACCGCCCGGTATGTAGTAAGAATATAGAAATACCTCAAAATGTGTTCATAAAAATCAGTGATAACAATTATCAGGTTTTGCTTTGTCCTCGCATTCGCTGTTTTAATTTTGGAGAGGTCATCATCCGCTGCCATATGGATGACACAAACCAAAGAGGATATAGCTGTTTTACAACGTAAAAAGTTCTATCATTCACCATCCATCACTTACGCACTTTTCTATACAGAACAGACAATTACGATGCAATATCCATGGGAGATACAGGTCGTAACGGAATAAAGTATTGAATAATAAATTCGGTAACACTACCAATTGTTACAATTTAGCAATGGATGACAAAATATAGTTACATTATTATAACCACACTAAATTGTATTAACGCAGATAATAACTCCAGATTTAGTAATAATTCTGCATCCAAGTCGAATTTAAAAGTCTAGACATTTTATTGGGTTTAATTCGTGTTGGGCTCCGTCACTGGCAAAAAGGTTACTCTACAAATACTTTGGAGAATCTCATACGAAATATAAGGCTGTAGTAAAACCGTTTACATGTAAACACGACTACATTTTTGAAATAAAATTTCCTTATAGAAAGATTTAAATTAATAAGCATGTGACATTGCAAAAATTGACTATGAGCATCAAAACATTTTTATGATATAGAAAGCTATACCTATAAAAAGTTATTTACTTAAAAATTGAAGTTTTCATCACAACGTTTACTAGTCAAGTTCTATGTATGGTATGTTAGTAAAATAAACAACGTTCTGTTATGCAAAATTCTTAGCTTATTGTATACCTTAGGCGTTAAAATTGGAAATTAGACGCATTAACATATTAGAAGCAATTATGCTGCATTGTTTGGTAATGTTATACGTTTTGGTTCAAGCACTTTCACTTCAGCGTTGATAACACAAAAAGTACTTCAGAATTAACCTTATTTATTATAAGCAGTGTGTGTTACAAATAATTGGATATGCCACTGTTGGGATCTCGGAAACTAAAAGAGTTTTAGAGTCTATTAAATGGGACAATATGGCTTATATAAGGGAGACATTTGATGATGAATCGAATTAACAAGAATCGTGGTATAGGAGATAAATTCAAAAATGTAAAATGTTCATTTGAATCAATGACAAAAAACCCCTGGACAAAAAACCCCTGACATAAGACCCCCGGACAAAAAACCCCCGGACTAAAAACCCCCCGGATAAAAACCCCGGACTAAAAACCCCTATCATAAAGAAAACACCCTCAAATCATGTGGGGTCCGTGGGAGATTATTATTTCTATTAATAATAATGAGTTATTAATTATAATTATAATCCCCACTTATGCAAGAATGCAGATCAAAATAACACATGTAAAAAGTAGGGCATTTATTTAATACAAAATACATCTTTCTATTATAGCTTTTGTTATCAGTGGTAATCATAGTTGTCCAATAAGAAGGCAGGTGATTACTATTTTCTAAAAATTGCAAATGGCTTCTTGCATGAGTACGGAATGATAATTAATAATTGGAAATTGGCGGCAGACTAAACTAAATTGGCTCTCTCTGAAGAATAAAAGCCCGACATATCAAATTTTGCAAACCCGCCTGAAACAAGTATTCCAAGAGCCAAGATTATACAGGGTGTATTCAAACGTGCGGAGAATAATTACAGCACGCAATTGTACGTCAAAAATTGAACCAAAAATTATAATTATTATTTGGTCTTGGACGAATAGTTGTTGAAATATTAGCGTCGAAAAGTTGTTAAATTAGGCAACGTTGTGCACTTCGACAGCATCGGATTATGCATTCACAAGGCGAAAGTGATTTAGAAAAATTTTTAATTGCTGTAAATACTAACATTAGGTTTGAATTTTCTGTATGTGTATTATATTAAATAAATGCCCCACTTTACATGTCTCATTTTTTATGCATTCTTGTATCAGTAATGAATGATAATTATAATTAATAACTTATTTTCAATAATAATAATAGTAATCGCCTACGGACCCCACATAATGTGCGAGTGGCTTCTTTATGATGGGGGTTTTTAGTCCGGCGGTGTTTTATTCGGAGGGGGGAGGGGTTTAGTCCGGGGGTTTTTTGTCCGTAGGTCTTATATCCGGGGTTTTTTGTCCAGGGTTTTTTTGTCCTGTAACGGTTCATTCAGCTATTCCTTCATTAGAGGCGCACAAAAGTGTAGAGAAGAAACAGTAAGCCAATCCTTTGAAAGCTTATTATTTTCTTTTTATAATGATATAAGGATTGATAAAACTAATAAAAATATTGCACACAAATGTTATTAATCAGAAATATCTAAGAGTCCCTTGACTACAGAAACAGTATTTTTCTAATTTCAAGAGTACTGTGTTGCAATGACACAAAAGACAATTGTATTTGGAAATAGTAATTTACGATACAAGTGCGTAAAGCTACTCTTTAGGCACGAGTGGGGTAGAGTTAAAACGCGAGTGAGCGAGCGTTTTAAGCCCTGCGAATGACTAAAGATGCTTTACGCATATGTATCGTACAATATTTTATCTACGATAGACTCTAGAAAGCACGGTAAATATTAAAAAAAATAATAAATGTAAATTAGGATTACCAGCAACCGGTCGTAATTTTACGTGTTTTAAAAATTTTAAAACACGTTGCTACTGACAACGTGCCTAATGAAATCTTTTAAACACGTTACTACTGACAACGTAAACTAATGAAAACATGTTATTAAACAGTCGTTTTACAAACTTAAAACTGCCAACTAAAAGGCAATTTTACACGCTGCCGTATATAAAATATACTAAATACTTGACTAAATATCGGCCACCATGATTAAACCTATAATAACTGTATTATATACATGTATCAGATAATAATCTCATTGAACTAGACTCCTTAAAGTTAACCACACATAACTATTGCAGTGGTTGCACTATCGTTTGATAATATCCGATCGTTATAATCGCTTATGGGATTAATTAGCCCTAAAGTATTGTCTTTTTCTTCACACTCTCTAGGCGTCTTTTTAAATTAGTTTTCTTAGTATGTGCATACATAATGGATTTATAACGCTAGAAATTAATAGTTAATAGCTGTTTAAGTAACAAGGAATGTAAGAACCCATTAACATTTGAGGTAGGTAAGTACAAGCCAAGTCAAAGCCGAGGCTTGTTGCCTGCCGAAAATGTTAATAGGCGATACATTCCTAGTTATCTTATTATATTTTTCCCCCTGCTTATTGAAATTTTCCTAGATTTTAAAAAAAATCATTTGGTTGGTCACCTGTCACCAGAATTAATGTTGAGTTTAATCCCTTTCGTTAGTCGTGTTGCCTGTGAGTGTCACATCTCACATAAACACTTACAATTATAAACAAAACGTTTAAGTCTGCATCTTAAGTAGGTAATTATATTATCCTAGGAACTTAATAATAATATACATATACCAATTCACAAAATCTTGATGATCATTTGTAACTTCAATTCAAATATAGGCAACTCGAAAAATGATGGTCACCTATGTTGTAAGGTTGAAGAATATCGCATGGGCCCAGAAACGATAAAAGTGCCGAGTATCTATTCTAAAAAACGCATTTGATGCGAAGAACTCGAGAACTCCGTGAAAAATGAAAGAAATAACCTCTTCCATAAAGTGAACGGGATCTCTAAGTCACACCGTCCAAAAACATAGGTTCTAGGAAATGAGCAACGCCAATATTGTTCAGATCTTTAATATGTAGACTACTCCGTCCTGTGGAAGCATCAACCTAAGTAAACGAACTTCAGCCTGAGATATCCGACATCGAAGACAATTATGCCATCTAGTGCTTGAAATAAAAAATATCTCTTGGTAGAGAGATTATTAGTGCAGAAATGCTGAAAGGCCTTGAAAAAGAGGACTTGAAATTATTAGTAAAATATAAAGAAATGACCCGAACACTGGACTGAGTAAGTATCGATGCCACTCCATAAAAAGGGTTGCAATAGAAGTTGTGATAACTACGGCACTACAGTCTCGATATCTCATGCAAACAAGATGCTCTTGCATATAATAAAGCAGAGACATTATCCAGACTGGAAATACCAACTGAACAAGTCGGCTTTGTTAAAGGCAAGAGTAGATAACATCAGTGAGAGCATATAGGGCGTCACAGAGAAAAGTACGAATTCAATAAACCGGCCATTGTACACTTTATCGACTACCACAGAACGTTCGACTACGCGAGATCGGATAACTTTACTTGAAATGAGAATGCCGACTCATCCCGTGAGCCACATCGAACAATAATAACATATTGCGAATAAGGCATCTGTAAAAATTGACAACTACTATTTTAAAAGCTTTGAAATAAAGAAAGGTGTGCATTAAAACTGTGTACTATGATCACTGTTGTGTAGAAGGCTACGGAGAGAATATAACTAAAAGCATATTTCATGACTGGTAGGAAGGCTTTAAAGTTGGCGGACGGATTTTCTCTAACGCATGATACGCGAACGATACTATACTGGTAGCAACATCTGTACAAGGTAGGATAGGCGCGTGACGTGAAAACAGTCGGGTCACGCTGGGTCATTTATAATTCACGTAAATTCTACAGCATAAACAAAATTGTTTGGGAAATGGAATCTGAAGCAGGTCGTAGTGACTTAAACAGGGTGTTCCACGACTAGACCGACAAACTTATACCATATATTCCAGGGGTCATTAAGATCAAAAAATGTTATATGACCTATAGATGAATTCCTCTTTGTTTGGGAGATATCAAAGAAATTAAAGTCGTAGAACAGCCGACTCGACCGGCAAACTTATACCATATATTCCGGGGGTCATTACGAGTTACGCTTTGACGAATTTGTTTGACAAAAAACAGTTTAATGACGTGTTTACTATCGTAGTTAATGCTGAATAATTTTTGTGCTGTCTTATTAATTTAAGCCATTATGCCTCATTGCAGAATATGCCAATATGGTTTTCGTGTATGGTTTTTGCAATGGAAGTGGACGTGCTGCAGCTGCGGAGTACCTGAGGCGATACCCAGATCGCATTGTTCCTCACCACACAACATTTTCAAACGTTTTTCGTTGCTTGAGAGAGACAGGATTTTTCCCACGCCGTCGTGTAGAAAGAGATAGAGATGGGCACGCTGAAGTAGTTTTAAATGCAGTTGAACGAAGTCCTTCTACCAGTATTCGTAGAATATCTCATACAACGGGAATTCCTCAAACCAACGTACGGAGAATTCTGCACCATGATGGGCTTTATCCCTATCATTTACAAAAAGTCCAACATTTACTTCCTGACGATTTAGAAAATCGAGTACGGTATTGCCAGTGGTTACCAAATAGTTTGGAGATTATTCCACAAATACTTTTTGCGGATGAGGCCCAATTTACAAGGAATGGTTTTAACAACACACGTAATTCTCATATCTGGGCGGATCACAACCCACACGAAACAATCGTGGTTAATCATCAACATCGTTTTTCCGTCAACGTGTGGTGCGGCTTGTTAAATAATCATCTTATTGGGCCTCATTTTATTGAAGGACTTCTTAGTGCAGGAACTTACCTTCAATTTTTGGGAAGAAGAATTTCCGAATTACATGGAAGATATTCCTCTGGAAACTCGTCGTGGCATGTGGTTCCAGCAAGATGGAGCACCACCACATTTTGGGAGACAAGTGACGGTGTTTCTTAATGAAAATTTTCCGGAAAGATGGATAGGACGAGGTGGTCCTGTACATTGTCCAGCTCGGTCACCTGACTTGTCACCTTTAGATTTTTTTCTGTGGGGTTGCCTCAAATCTGGTGTGTATAGTACTGGCAAACCAGATACACGCGAAGAGTTGACTGACCGTATAGTTGAAGCTACTAATTCTCTAAAGAATGAATTGGCAGTAATTAACTGGCAACTTTCTATGACTCGAACGGTAGCTGTATGTTAGAAAACGGCGGTTCTCATTTTGAACAGTTCTGTAATTTTGTATTAATTAGCTATCCATTGATGAATAAATTTTCCTTGATCGTTTTTTGTAATTTCTTTGGCATCTCCGAAACAAAGAGGAATTCATCTATAGCTCATATAACATTTTTTGATCGTAATGACCCCTGGAATATATGGTATAAGTTTGTCGGTCGAGTCGTGGAACACCGTGTATATTAGAAATGTCACGTTTTAACGGTGGTGAAACACGTATTAATTAAATTTTTTTGCATAAATTGCTTCGCATTCAATATTTCCATATCATCGAGAAAAACGTTGTAGGTCTGTACAGTTTTTTATAAAAGTTTCCAGTATCACAATCTTTAGGATGTTTAAAGAGAACGGAAAAGGTATCGGAACAAAAAGAGCTACAGGTCAAAAAACTTAAATTTGAAGACAATGTAAAATATGCGATTCGTTGAAAAGTCCACGGTGCACTTTTAAAAAATGAGACACATATAAGCGTGGATGAAGGTTACCACAAATATCATGTAGTGTACTGCTCCGATCACTACATGAGATGAGCATTCGGTACTTGAAAAGAAACCGGAAAAGTGTAGTACTCGACAAGAAAGATATTTTGAAAAAAATTTAAATACAGCTGTTTTAAGTATTTAAGGTTGAGATTGGAGAAAAATCAGCTCAAATTATAAGTTACTAAATTAAATTTTGAAAGGTATTTTTCAATTCTCCAATCTCAACCTTAGAAAAAGATATAATCTAGCGAAGAATGTTTCTAAGAGAAATATGTGAATATCGGCGATTGAGGAAAAACTATTATACTGATGACACTTGGCTCAATGAAGCCCACATAGTGTTTACAGTTTGAAAAGATTTGAACATAAAAAGGTCACGTCAGGCGGTCTATGAAGGCTTCTCAACAGGATTAAAATCTCTTTCTGCCAAGAGCCGGCGGGTAATTATAAACTACAGTAGTAGTGATTCCGGGTTTTTAGATGGTAGGCTTAATGTGTTTAAATCGATATGTGTTTGAAACCTGGTTTTCTTCAGTATAGCTTGCGGAACCTGGTTCGGTAATTGTAATGGACAATGCGCTATACCATAGTCGACGCTCATAAAGTACCAACATCCGTATGGTAATAAGCTCAAATAAAGGAATCTAAGATGCAATGAAAATATACTAAAAGCGGAACTACTGGAGATTGTACGAATAAATATCCAGTAGATGAAATGGCAAATGAATATGGCGTTACAGTGTTAAGGTAACCACCATATCATTGTGAGGTAAACCCTATGGAACTGGCTTGAGCGCAAATTAAAAATAAAATTCCACTGGCTTAGGTTAAAGGCTTGTTACACGATGCTATTGCCAATGTAACAGCATATACTTGAAGAAGAAGAAAAAAAATGTGGGACTGGACAACAGTGTCGGAAGCATAGTAGAGCTATTTATTATCAGCATTGATCTTGACGGTGACAGTTATAGTGACAGTGACGATTCAGACTTAATTTCTGAAAATTTGCAAATATGCCATGACCAGACTAGAAAAAGTATGGAATGGTCACTAACACCACAAATATGCTGCTTGGGTGAACACTCATGTTTCTTATTTATGTGCACACTATTTTTTTTTATTTCTAAGGCCTTTCGGGATCTTTGCCAGTATAGCCTCTTATTTATCTACCCGTATCAATGGAATTCAACAATTTTTTTTAGGTAACTATATTTTTATTTTTGAAGTAACAATAAACTGATAAGGATCTTATAGACTTTAAAACTGTTACTGGATAACAGGGTTATAATATCGATTGGCATAGGAGCTTGAATACCTAACAGTTTGTTGTAAAATACTGCGTATTCTGCTGTATAATTAGGATATGCAAAAATTAAATGATTTAAATTCGCTACCACTTGATCGTAGCTGCAGTAGGGATTGTCTATCATGTTCATTCTGTGAATATGAGCTGGATAAGTTCCATGCCCTAACTTTATTCTACATATCGTAGTGTAGGAGTATCTAGATACAATTTTATTATTCCACCATGGCTTGTCATTAATCGTTGGATGTATGTATCTATATTGTGTTGGGTGCAAGGCACTATAATTTTTCCAATGGTCATTCCATTGAAAATTAATTATGTCCTGTTTTACTTTTAATATTGCGTCTTCAGTAGTAATTCTTCAGTACTAATAGCTTTATAGAAAAATTAGCTTGTTTCAAAGGCCAACGTAGTAATATTAAGGATTAAAAAATTAATAAACATACTTAAGGCGAGCAATATCGAAGTGAGACTCTACTGGGTGAAAGGGCGTGCACGCATACTATTGTGACATGTAGTACCATGAGATTAAAAAAAACAAAATTCTGAGCAGGCCTTGATATGTGTATACGTTTGGCAGTACTGAAGTGTATTGTCAGTCTATGTCAAATTCAAGATTTGCAGGTTAAGTTTTACGTTAGTCAGTGTCAAACAACAAACAAAACCTAACCTTTTAATCTCGAATTTGACATAGACTGACAATACACTTCAGTACTGCCAAACGTATAACACATATCAAGGCCTGCTCAGAATCATTTTTTTTCTCTCATGGTATAAGAACAAGATAAATTGTGCACTAACCTATATCCATCATATGTTGACAACGAGTTATACAATACTTTAGATATAAAGCAAGAAAATATGATGACATAAACAACATAAAAAGTTGGTCAAATTAAGCGAAGCGTAAGATAACAGGTCAGAAATAGATGTCCAGTATTGCGGAAAATCGCAACACACGAAGACAACTAGTCCATGAATAAACTTTTTCAGATAGTCACGATTCTCATTCATGGTGTAACGATCGAAGAGAGAAATACAATAGAACCTATACCGGATGGTTGGTCATACCTCTGAACATAGGCAATTTACATGGCTTATCACGGTTATGCATACTCCTTCTCCCCATTTTTATGAAAAAAAATAATGGTAGTGATACTAAATTAAAGAGAATAATTTTCCGCGTCGTTTAATATTAAAAACTTATTGGATAATGTAAATTGTGCATCAAAATATTAACTTTAAAATTTAGATATTCCCCTCACTTTTATTTGGAAATATCTAAATTTTAAAATTAATATTTGTATGCACAATTAACATTATCGGATACGTTTTTAATACTAAACGACGCGGAATATTATTTCCTTTAATTTGGTACCACTACCATTTTTTCCATAAAAATAGTGAGCAGGAATATGGATAACCGTGATAAGCAATGTAAATGGCCTATGTTCAGAAGTTGTGACCACCCACCCGGTATAAGGTTCTAGAAAGTACAGTCCTTATTGAAGCCCTATTCAACTGAGTAACCTAATGTTTAAAATAAAGTCATTTTGAAATTTTCAGTAGAGACCTTGACACACGTGTTTCTTTTTAAAATTAGCAAATCATTAAATTCTAGCAGGCTTAAATTATTCAGCAAACAGTAATGTCCATGCAGATGTAGATAAATCCCTATTGTGGCCTGAGTTATATAATACTTTCCAGAAAAGCCATTTCAGTCTCCTTTAGTATAGCATAAAAGCTTTTGCTAGGAGGCCTCATTTGAACGCCGTCGTCATTAATAGTTAATTAGCATAACCAATTCACGCTGGACACGCAATGGAAATGTTAGGAAGGAGTTCACAAGTAATTTAATTTTGCAGGACAATAATGACTGCTTAAAATTTCTAACTTTTATGCGTCATAATTTCTTTACTGTAAACAAGGAATTAATAGTCTAGTAGAAGATGTACGGAACTACAGCTTATATAATTATAAACTGTTTAATAAGTGAAATATGGCAGCCTAATGTTTGACGTTATCGATCAAACTTATTTTTCCTTGATTTTATATTATTAGCTTGTTGGAGTAGATATTACTTATACATACATGGCAGTAAAGGTAGTTTCTCAGTTTCTCTACTGCTAAAAATCAAATACAATCCTAGACCTTAGCGTCATTTCTAAAACATTACACTATAAAAGAAATTGTATTACATAACAATGTAACTATCGATTCTATTAGTTCATATGGTCAACTCTTAACAACGTATTTTTTACTTGAACTTCTCCTTCTTCCTCTTCATCTAACCTATTTGTGCCTTTACATCTCTGGCGAGTATTCTCACTTCATTCAATGTTTTCCCTCTTTTCTATGCAATTTCCTTTATGTTGTCTTCCCATGCGTTTTTTCTGGGAATATTTTCGTTTTCTATTCTAAGTACCCGTACCGTTTCAGTTGCTTTTTTTTCAGCCTCACTGACAAGTGGGGATTGCTCCAATTCATCCCCTACATTCTTGTTACGTATTATGTACCTTCTTGTTTTCTCTATAATCTTCCTTTTCAGTCCTAGCCCATGCTTTATCTCCGTATGTCAGGATTGGTGCATATGGTCTTATGTACAGTGAGTCCATTTATAATGCAGTATGGCCATATTGCAAGCTAAATGGTCCGCCCACTTTATTATTGGACTATAGGCAACCCATTATACATTGGCCGCATTCAGACGACACGACCGCTGAATGAGCGCTGAGTAAGCGCTCAGTTTGAGCGTTGTGGGTTTGTTGAATGGTTTTCCTCAACTTACATTGAGTTAACTGTGAAAGTTGTTTATTTTAACCAATAAATACTGCTGAATATACTGTATTTGTGTTATTTACATGTTTGTTCAAATTTCCGAATTAAGCATATTTATTGTGACTGATGATATCAATAGGACAAATTCAAGTTTAATTATTTTTATATTTTGTTCAAATGAATCAATAATTATTTGATGAGGTTAGTAAAATAAATTAAAGAGTAATTAGTGTAGTAGGAAAGTAGGTAATTCTGTAGGTGATATCTAACAATAATTGCAGTTGTACAACTGTTGTGTCGTCTAAATGCGCTCATTTATTACTAGTTAGTTAGTTTTATCTAACCGAAGTTAGTCCCAAATCATTACCAAACTACCAAGATAGGTTAACCTCAAAATAAAACGTGTTCATAGTTAAAAATAATTATTTAATAAAAAAAATAAATTATATAAAAATGAATAAATAGGAACAGCAGTAAGCAATTGCGAGTATTATAATAACTGCTCGAAGTCCCTGACTTGCACTTCCAAACAGAAGGCTAAACGATTGTTAAATTCTGCGATCGAATTATTAATGAAATTAACAGGCATGTTTCGACATTCATTAATTAATCTCTCTTTTAATATATTGATGTTTTCAGCTGGCTCTGCTGCATACATTTTATTCTTCAAATAACCCCATAGAAAAAAGTTGTTTGGAGAAAAATCGGGAGACCTAGGAGGCCAATTGATAATGCCCCGTCTTCCAATCCACAGAGGAAATGTGGCGTTAAGATAATTAACTAGCTCCCTGGTACAATGAGGAGAGGCTCCATCGTGCTGGAATATGATGTCACGCATCTCGATATTAATATTAGCATCTATGATTGCTTGAAGTAGCTGCACTTGTAACAGATGCAAGTATTTGGCACTATTTAAAGTACCATCTATAAGTATTGGTCCTATAACCTTGCCGTTCATAATACCACATCAAGTATTTACAGATTGTCGATACTGTGTATGTGATTCTTGAAATTCATGCAAATTTTTCGTTGACCAATAATTAGAATCCGGGAAACAGTGGAATTTACGGTCTCAAATAAATGAAACATGCATTCATCGGAGAACGTTATGTGATTCAATAGAATATTTTCATTAAATATTCTGTTCATTAGCGTTTCACAAGACACTGTTCTATTTTCAAAATCATTTTAAGAAGCTGTTCATAGTTGCCATATTTGTAGCTTTTGTATTTGTGCTCATGCAGTATACGAATCACCGATGTCTTAGAAAATCCTGTCTAAATAATTTATTGTTTAATTTAAAAAATAAAATAATGTAAATAGGGTAAAATAAAGTGGTATAAATAACTGCATTTTCAGAACTGAAGCAATAGTGCAAAATTCAATAAATCTGCCTGATGTAATTTCCAGTAATTTGGAAAAATGTTGTATATGATAAAAGACCTGATTGCGGAACAATACAAAAAGTTCATTCAATTTATTGCGTTGTGTATGATTTTCTTATAATAATCGAAATTAGTAATAAAACTAATAATTACTTGATTGACAATCTCTTTCGTAGAGCTATTGTTATTTTCTGTAATGGTTTGCAACACGTTTAAATGAGCTAGTTCATGTGTTACTGTTTTACGTCGATGTTTTTTACATGTAGTGCCACGCACCTTGTAATTGCAAATTTTCTAACTGTTCTTGATATTGTCGACATATTAGGGACTGGTCTGTTAGGGTATTTTACACTAAAATGATTCCTAACATTACATAATGATAATCCGGAGTGATATATTATACAAATTTCTGCATTTGTATAAATCATGTTAATAAATCGTTAGTTTTAAATCGTATTCTTTATTAGAATAAAAAAAACACCTTGCGTAATTTGACAGGTGACAAAACAATAAACCACGGCCTGCTGAATTGTTTGCAATGCAGCAGGCCGTGCAATAAACAATACATAAATGTCATTTTTAAATTACTGCATAATGGGTTGCCTATATTCCAATGATAAAGTGGGCCACCATTTAGCTTGCAATATGGTCATGTAGCATTCATAATAAATGGACTTCACTGTAGGTGTAGTTTAGTGTTGATTTTCTCCTCGTCTAAAAACAAAGGAAATATTGCAATCGCGAAAAATTGCCTTCCAATATTTCTTCAGACTTTCTTGTTTTAGGGTCCCTAGATAACGGAAAACGGGTTTTCTCTATTCTGTCTGTTCGTCTGTCTGCCTGTTGCCGGTGTAACTCTAAAAGTAATTGTTGGAGGAAGGTGATATTTTGCGTTCAAATTATGTGCCTTCCTGGTAAAAAACTGAGAAAATTTTGATAAAATATATACAGGTTGAACACCTTAAAAAATTAAATTCTTCCTATTTTTGCTTTGACTCAAGAACCATTACTTAAATGAAAGCAATATTTTTCACATAGCTCAGGTTGCTACGCTTGACGAAAAAGGGCATATTTTGATCTACCATATACAGGGTGAGCACCTAAAAAAATCTGTTTATTTTTGCTTTAACGTAGAAATAGATAAAAGTGATAATTTGCACATAGTTCAGAATTTACACTTGATGAAAATGGAACGCAACAGACACAGGGCAAATGTAAAAAGAGTCAAAAAGCGGCAACAATAAGTGCGTTATGTTTAATATAGCCGTACATCGCACAAATCTGAGAGATTCTGCATGCTCCAGTAGAACAGACAGGTGCATCCGAAATTGCATTCGCAGGCGCTGTAGTTCGAATCCCACCACCGGTAATGTTTTTTTTTAAATTTTAAACAATATTCGCATTATATTGTTTCAGTATTATTAAGAACGTGAAGTTATTTTTACCTCTAGTTTCCTTTGATTTTTAGAATTATTATAGGGAAGCTCCGAGTAAAGCACTTCACAGATTTTTTATGTTGAAATTCGGATCTACCTTACATTTTAAAAAGTTCACAGGAAAGGTGTGATAAGTATGGCGAATGTTGGAACAGCTGCTGTCTCTTTGGTATAGCTTTAAGAAAGTTCTAAACATTAGTTTAAACTAATATGTTGTACTTCTGTTGTTTGCCGTTGCGTAATAAAAAATAAATAAGTTAGTATTCTTGCAAATATTTAACACTTTAGTTTAAACTATTTTTTCCGCTGCTGATCATGTAAGTCAGTGATACAGCCTTAGTAACAAAACGTGTAAGTCGGTGATTATATTTGTTTGCTGCTTTCCCTTGACAACGGAACTTAATACTATTATTAAGTTCCTAGGATAATAAAATTAGCAACGCAATATGCAGACTTAGACGTTTTGTTTATAATTGCAAGTGTTTATGTGACATGTGACACTCACAGGTAGCACGACTCACGAAAATTAATCCTGGTGACAGGTGACAAACCAGACGATTTTGCAAAAATCTAGGAAAATTTCAATAAGCAGCGGGAAAAATATAAATGGGCAATAACCTGAGTTATAAAAATTTGTAATTAATTAATTATCTTTTGCTTTTGCCTTACACCGCAAGGTAAAAAAGGCTTGCGATTAAGTAAGTAAGTAAGTAAGTATCTTTTGCTTGAAGTACACAAACGTTTGCAGTTTCAATACATATGAAGCCAAACTCCATTTTCGAAAACCACACATTTTTATTGTATAAAAATTATATGTCGATTAAATTTTTTCAGCATTAACTTTATACTTTGGTTTAAAATGCCTTGTAAAATTAAGAACCACAACTTACGTAGTTTACATACCACATAATCTAGCTTTTATTTTCTGTGTCAGCAGACAATCAAATTACATATTTGTTAAATGTAACCAAAGTGCAAATCTGCATATTAACGCCATTGCGTAACATAAGTTAGTGCTGTAACATCTGCACATACTTCCTATGTATCCAGGATTCATAACTTCAAGAAAGCTTTAAACTACGATAAGATCTTTGATTGCAGATAAAATACAACTCACGAATATTAGAAAACTGCTACAAATACACATTCCGACAGCAGTTAATATCATTTATGTGTGTAGTAGTACAAGTTCCCTACAAGTACTTGTGCCTCGCAAATATGTAGATGTGTTGAAGAAATTTGGGAGATTAACACAAAAACATTCTAATAAAAATGGTGATCAAGTAGTGCTTTGAAGCTTTTAGTAAAAACGCCATGAACTTACATGAAGTTAATAATTTTCACCCAACGACAAACCCGTTACTGAAAACAATCAACATTTATTACATTTCTGGAAAATTACATTAATTAATAACTAATAAAAATAAAGGCTATCACTTCCAATAGATAATCAGTACTTGCCGAATGTAATTAAGTTGTTTTTACTATTTAATACTTTTAAACTGTTAGGTTTAACAAGTTTGGTTTTGAATACATGCCAAGCTTTTACTTTTAACCAGAACTAGACATGATCACTTAATCAGTACCGAAATTAACATTGTAACCGACGTTACAGCGACATTGCTGCCAATTTACCTTGCGTTTTCCAAGTTCTAAAAATACGTGCAAAAAGTCGTTTTATAATGCACGTTTGTATATTCATATCGCGTATTTATAATGAGCGCTGTGTGAATGACGTATTTTCATACTTTTCAGGATACGTCGCGAACGTCAAGCACGCAAGTCTGGACTATCCGGCTGAAACCGCACAATGATTAAAACCTGATCTAGGGCAGCGATTAAACCAAGATATTGTTATAAGAGAGTTTAACGACTTCATATTTCGAAGACAAATATTGCATACGCTACTATAGTAAAGTAACTACGAGGCTTCATTATAAGAGATGCCAGTTTTAGAAGTTATGATCCAGCGAATCCGTTATTAAAGCTATTTTCTATTTTTAATTAACGCTGCGCAAATACCGCTTCCGCGGGCAACATATTTTCACGCTTACGCGCCCCTTCCTTGTAAATAATATAGAAGAACCTCAGGCCTCGCCAAATTTTTTATTAATGTTTTGTAGTGTGACGCCAAGCTTTGTTTGCCAGCGAACATTATATGAATGTCTAATGTAGAGAAAAACAATAGAGTACGTTACTTTTAACATGCTTGAATATGCAGAAAACAGTTTTCGGAAATTTGAAAACAGAAATAAATATTTTCTTCTAGCAAAAAGTTGGTACAGTTTTGATTAATAATACGTTAATTTCATTTGGTAGCATTTCTAATATCTCATAAAACTGCAGTAGTTGTCAATTAACTACTGTTTGAGATAAATCTGAGGAAACCTATTAACAATGGTAATGTGCTACAACTATACTACTATATTATGTATCAAGTATGCAAATTGAAGTTTTAGGGGACGAATGGTTTTTAAAGAAGACGAGTCTTTAATGAGAAGAGTCCCCTAAAACTATTTGCATACGCGATGCATACAAGATTTGTCAGTATCAGCTCTGCAAATTGTCTGCTATAAGTCAGAAATTTGTAAATTATTTTCAATTAAAGAAAAACGTTTCTAATGTATTGCTAAGTTACCTTTCAGTCCTCTAAAACCCATTAAAGTACTCAACTCAGTGCGCTAATAGTACTTTATGTAACTAGTCCTCAAAGCAAGGCTTTAGGGGACGAGTCGTAATATGAAGATGAGTCCTCTAAAGCCATTTGAGGACGTGTTGCATACAACGTTTTTTTGTATTAGCTCTCCAAACAGTATAATATGAAGTTTCAATTACCATTAACGCGGCATTATATTAAGAGGCCGCGCGAAAATGTATTTTTCGCTCCAAAACTGGTTACTTTGGAAACTGTCTAGGATCCTCAAAATGGCCGTTTAGAGGCCTTGTTCTTAAAGTCGTCATGGCAACTGATGTTTAAGTCTGCTAAAATGTTGCCATGACGACTTTAAGTACAAAGCCTCTAAATGGCCATTTTGAGGATCCTAGACAGTTTCCAAAGTAACCAGTTTGGGGAGCGAATACAAAAAAATCCATTAAGGTACTATTCCGCTAGTCCGCTAAAATAGCATTTTGCGGACTCAAACGAGGCTGTTAAAGTGTCATTTTACGGAGCATGGACAAAAAAAATTTTTTCTATGCCTTTTTCAGAATTCAACAAAATACATGAGAGGTCTTACACGGTTTTTTCCTTGCAAATCTAAAATCTGCTACGGTAGCTTTAGATTGTTCGTTCGACGAAGGTGCTGCACCAAATTAACTATCTTTGTTCTATTTTTTCTGTAACTGTCTTTTTCATCTTCATCATTTTCCATATTTCGCCATTAGTCACTCTAACGATTTTTGATCATCTGACAGAGATCTTCTTAAGGCATTCCTTCCTTACTAATATCTTCCTTTCATCATTTTTTGTTATCGCCCAAGTTTCAGAACCGTATGTCAAAACACTCCTTAGATTGTATTTCATATGTTTACCTTCTTTTGTTTAGTTGTGTATCTTGAAAAAATATTCCATTAAGTGCTCCCATTATTTTCGTGCTTCGTATCATCCTTTTCTATATTTCTAATGTGTTTTTTCGTCTGTCCCAAATGTAACTTCTAAATATTTGTATTGTGTTTACTTTTAACAGTTATAATATTTTCTAGATCTAAGTCGTCTTCATCATTTACGAAATATAGATATTTTTTGTATTAATGTTAATTTTAATGCTTTATGGTGAATATAATAAGTGATATTCACCATAAAGCTTTCTGGTCATATCCTCTAAATATTCTTTCATTTGGACAATAACAACTGGGTTACCAGCAAATTGCAAGGCGTTTAGTGTCGTGTGATTTAGTTCAAAACCCATCTCCCAATACTTTTTCTTCCATAGTTTTAATGCGTGTTTCAAATATAGTTTAAATAAAGTTGGCGGCGTCTAACTTTATTTGTAGTCTTGACTCATCATACACATGTCGTACAGCCTTTATTAGTGTACTATTTATTTGCGTCTGCTCCGTTGGTTCTCACAGCTAAATTACCGGTCCTCCATCCCATGCCTTTTTCGACTCTATAAATTATAAATAATTATTGATTTTATTTTTTGTTACACTCGTTTTCTTCCGCATTGAAATTCAAGCTTAAGCCGCTGACATTGCGCCATTGGAAGGGATGATTTTCCGTTGAGATTGACACAGGGACCCGGCTGCAGAAGGCAGACGATTAATAAAAATCGAGAAAACCCCATGTATGTTTGTGGCCGACGTGACTAAGATTGTGCACATGCTTAGGTTGTTACCGAATAATTAAAACTTCTTCGGTGCTTAAACCCTTGGTGTTCCGTTTTTCGTTATTGGTAGTTGGGTTGTCGCCAGAGTCGAAAATCGATTTTATTTGGACTTGATTCACGCATTGTCCCATTTTTTTTCTAGTGGTTTTGTTTCTTCTCAAAGCTGGCAGAATTCGATTTACCTTCTCTTTGGGCGAAATTCCCCATGCCAACTTTCCACCATCCCCAGGTTACTTTTCCGGATCTATGGTTTCTAACATCGCCCACCAATTACGGTCTCCGTTGCGAGTTGGTGAACGTCGCCATACCTGCCGATTTGGTACTGTTAAATTGCTACATTACGCTATAATTGTCCTGTTACTGAATATGTAATTCCCGCATGTACGTGGGTGTGCTGTAAAGTAATGCACACATGCTTGTAGAACGCGAACGCAATGATCTACGGGGACGCGCATAATTCTATTCGGAATTTACATCCTTACTTTCTGTGCATGCCAAGTTTGAAGTAGTTTCGTTCTCTAGTTCGTTTTTTAGTAGCGGAAGCATAGAGACATGTTCTCGTGCTATGTCAACGCGACTTAAGCAGCGCGCGGTTAAAGAATTTATAATTGCTGAAAACGTGATTCCTACTGAGAATCATCGCCGTTTAAAGTCCGTTTATTGTGACGATACTGTTGATAGGACTACTGTAAATCGATGGGTAATAACATTTCGTAGTTGTGATTCCGGAAAAGCCGTAATTGATGAAGAGAAAGCAGCGGACGTCCGATCATTGCCACAGACGATGAACATCGCAAACGCGTCGACAATTTGATCCAAAATGACCGGAAAATCACTCAAAAGGGCATTGCAAACCGCCGGTCATTTTGGATCAAATTGTCGACGCGTTTACGATGTTCATCGTCTGTGGCAGTGATCGGACGTCCGCTGCGCTTTTCTTCATCAATTACGGCTTTTCCGGGATCGCAACCACGCAATGCTATTACCCATCGATTCACAGTAGTCCTATCAACAGTATCGTCACAATAAACGGCCTTTAAACGGCGATGATTCTCAATAGGGATCACGTTTTCAGCAGTAAAAAATTCTTTAACCGTGCATTGACATTGCACGAGAACACGTCTCTATGCTTCCGCTACAAAAAAAACAAACTGGTGAACGAAACTCCTTCAAACTTAGCATGAGCTTAAAGGAAGGATGTAGCTTCCGAATACAACCATGCGCGTCTCCGTAGGTCATTGCGTTCGCGTTCTACAAGCATATGTGCATTACTTCTCATCCCACCCACGTATATCATCCTTTCTCGCAGATAAAATTTCTACCTCTTCTGTTTTGTAATGGATATTTTTGAGCTTACGTAGGTGTTATTAGTAATTGTTCGCTTAATGAACACCCAGTTTGAGTTTTCTCCTTCTGAATAGGCTGAACACCATTTGAACAAAATCACTTTGCCACAGAATGTAATGTAACTTTGGGGATTTCCTCCCGTAGCAAGCTTGGTAACGAGCTGCTCTTGATAATTTTACTTGTAGTTCAGTGTATTCAAGATAACTCGTAAATTTTTATTGTATTTATCTTTCATTGCAAGGCAACAATTCAGTCGCGTTGTGATATCAGTACTAAGCAGATGAAAGTATGGTGAATTCATAGCTAGAGCAAACATGTCAGTGGCACCTAACAAATAATAATATTTAATCACGTTCTACGCCTTTAATGAACTGACTATAACTAGAAACCTACGCTTTCAGGTAAAACCCCACCCTTGTCCCACTGAAGCTAGTCGTGCGCACTTCTTAAATTTATTACTAGTAGTAGTTAGGATAGTATTCCACAGCCATACTAGATGAAAATAATTTTTAATCATACTATACTATATTGTTTCACAGTATTGGCCCACAGAGTCTGCTGAACTAGTGCAATTGTGTAATTGTCACAATACCTACGCTTCTATTTTATGCATTGGGGTGGCACGTGCTAATGTCCATTTATTGAGAGGTGGTTGGCGGTTTATTCGCATCGTAAATAATTTTAATATCATTCGGAGTAATTGAATTCAAATTCAATTAGTTTAGATGTCATATTGTTCAGCAACGATTCAAAATAATTGTAAAGTTATTGTCATTCTACATAATTATATTTCAAATGAAAATCATCTCGATAAACATAAACTCCCCTGCATAACTACGAACTCTCGAATCGAGGAGTATTTGTAATCCTATAGGCACTACAGTTCTGGTTTTACTACGCCATTCTCTTTCAAAGGACTGGCAAGTACGTACGTGTTTATGTTTATGAAGTGTAGGTTTCGTACGTTCTAATTCTCTCCAACAGGCTTTATTCCATGAATTCGACAAGATCGCTGAAAAATGCGACTATGTTCATTTTACCAATGTTTCATTAAAATTATTCCTGTTTAAAGTAACATTAGTAACTGTCTAGAAATGCTTTATATTTCTTATGAATGCAATAGGATTTTAATACATGCAAAGTTTTATCAGAAACATTAAATAGGTTTGTAAAAATTTTAACATTTTCTATGCGTATCTGTAGATTGAGTACAGTTATATCTGCAACATCTAAATAGAGCGATGGCGTACCGGACATATATTTCGTTTTTGGTGTTTGGTTTGAGAACCAACTGAACGTGTAATGGAAAACAGAAAGTAGATAAATTTTCAAATACTCGATTTTTACCGAATGCCCAACGAAATAAAGGATATGTACTGAATGCTGTTATGCAATCGAAACCAACTTTAATGACCCAGATTTAAAGAGTGACATTTTTATTGGACTAACATAATTGAGCAAAGTTTAATTATTGTCACAATGTTAATTGCAGCACCTCTAAATAGCATATATTTACATTGCATTAAGTTCAATCCAGTTAGATTAAATAATCTTTGCAGCCGCAATTCAATTTTGATTTATTTCATAATTGCATCCCTATTTCATCTGAATTATTTGTAAAGTTATCTTGTCACATCAGCTATATTTAAACGTGTACTACATTTGCCCACAAAAATTTACGTAGGATGTCAGTTTGTACAATTTTTAAACAAACTTTTACACTTAGCGTAGCGATTAGAGGTATCTACTCAATAAACATTTACTTTACTTATATTATAATAGTTACACGTAGTAGCATGCTAAGGTATTCCATTGCTGGTATTTCCTTAATCATTTTAAATGTTTTGTTTAATTAATATTTACGCAAGGCATTCTATTCAGGTTTTACAATTTAACTAGACCTTTCATTAAGAAGTATGTTTACAAGATTTAAACGTTAGCATAAATAGAGAATTATTACTTCGATAGCCTACCTATTTATTTAGGACATTATACTGGCATATCGCAATTTTCCTTCTTGGTTAGGTATAGTTTTCTGGTTTTCAAGTGTACAAATTGCGTATTACACACAATAATTGTAAACATAGTGACTAAGAATATACAGAGTAAACAATATTTTAGAAGAAAAGTATAATTATTATTAATGAATCAGTGAAATAAATAAAAGTTGATGACAAAGAATTAATTTAAATATCCAAAGTGCGGCTTAGCTAAACAAAAACAAATAAGTGTAAAAATTTATTATTAGAGAAAGTTACATGAAAAAAGACCAGAAACGTTTTCAGGTGTTCTCATCATCTTTATAGCTGCACATGTAGCTTTGACAAATGATCACATTACTCTTATTTGCACGCCAACCACATGTACCCACTGCGTCCAGATTATTTACTAACTGTACACATATATTGCAGCTTTATCCACGAAAAATATAAATTTTACACGTTACGTTCCTCTATCTTTAATATGTTCTACGCTTAAATACTGAAGTGGCGGTTAATTCCCTTACAGCGCTCAGGAAATTAGGTATTTCGCGAACTACAATAACAGGTAAAGTTTAGCTTACTAGAGAGGTCTGAACCGGGTTGTTATGCTCTGCTGCTTACTTATTTAGAATGCCCTGCAATAATTAACCTTTCCGAATTATCAGAAGTCAACGTATCTTGGAATACCAGTGGTACGCCTCTGCAAGTGGCAAAGGGTTCAACGACATCCGCTCGTTTAGTTAGGTCTGTTTGTGAAAGGTTTTGGCCCTTATTTTCACCTAACTAATTAGTGCTGTTTGCTTATTTATTATTGCTTACAGCCTAGATATGTAGAGTACAATTTATCTTATATAGCGATTGGTATAATCAATGATCTAAAAATTTCCGTGGCCAAGCAAGCCCTTTATAACAAACAGGTCGATAACCGTCGTTTCAAGAAGAAATAGTTATTAGTTATTACCTTATTACCGTGACGGTTTCACTATGTACGATGTACTCCTATTTGTAACGTTGATTCCCGTCCTGTTTATTACGAAAGATATATACCTATTACTACGGCATGTAGCATGTTAAATGATTTTAGATAGAGTGGCACTCAATGCGCAGAGGTACCTGAACTTTACTAGGTATGTTATAAGTATAATTTGGGGAAGGAAGTGTGTTAGCCTAACATCAAGCTTTTGATAACAAGCTTGAAAACATAAAGGCATAATGGTAACTAATGAAAATATTGTGGGGTTATTTTAATAAAACTACAACAATTTTTTTTTTTTTTTTTTTTTTTTTTTTATTACACCGGTAACATTACAATCTATTCCATCGGAATATTAAGTAATTCGTTTCACAATAAGATATTGACATGTATTGTGCGCTGCCCATTGGTAGCACAACAAGATCTATATGAGTTATGACTACAGTACATGCATAGACTTAATTAATAACTGTGTACAATGACACTGACATTTACAATACATTTTAACTTAATTTTAATTGATGAACCTGTGTGGAAGATCCAGTGGGCTAGATCTTTGCAGTCTTGTTATAGTAGAGCTATTGTCCAAGAGGTTAATGGCTAAAGGGTTTGGATGAGCTTCTAGTTTACCCAAATATTTTTTACTAGTGGATTGGATCACATCTTTTACTGAATCCATGGCTAGGTCTCTTTGTATGACTGAGTTACGAACATACCAGGGAGCGTCAGTGATCATCCTGAGGACCTTTGACTGAAATCTTTGCAAGATTTCTATGTTTGACGTGCTGGCTGTGCCCCACAGCTGAACCCCGTAAGTCCACACCGGTTTCAAGATTGATTTGTAAATTAGTAATTTGTTACTTATGGTTAATTTCGATTTTCTTCCTATGACCCAGTACAACTTGCTTAATTTGTAGTTAAGTTGTTTTCGTTTATTCCATATATGGCTGCGCCAGGTGAGACGCTTGTCGATGTACATACCAAGATACTTAACTGTTTCAGCTTGTGGTATCGGAGTATTGTTTAGTGTCACTTGGGGGCACGTACCTCTTCTGTTGGTGAATGTTACTTGGGTTGATTTGTTTTCGTTGACCCGAATTCTCCACCTTTTTAACCATGTTTGCACTTCATCTAAATTTTCCTGGAGGTGCTGCGAAGCTAGATTGGGCTCGTTATGGGATGACAAAATGGCAGTGTCGTCTGCAAATGTTGCCGTTACAGTTTCAGCGTGTGTTGGAAAATCGGAGGTGTAAAGAACGTAGAGCACAGGTCCCAAGACGCTGCCTTGTGGTACCCCTGCCTTGATATGGTGAGGTGTTGATTTTTCGTTTCTTAGTTTGACTTGGAATAGTCGGTCTGTTAGGTATGACTTTAGAAGATGAAAGAATGGATAAGGTAACGAAAGTTTAATTTTATACAAAAGTCCTTCAAGCCATACCTTATCGAACGCTTGCGAGATATCTAAGAAGACGGCAGAGCAATATCTTCGCGCTTGTAAGTCCTGTTCTATAGTGGCTACGACTCTGTGGATTTGTTCTATTGCTGAGTGTTTCTTTTGGAATCCAAATTGGTGTTGAGGAATAAGATTGTTTTTAGTTAATATTGGCATCATTCGTTTAAGTAGAAGCTTTTCGAAGATTTTGGAAATTATTGGGAGGAGACTTATAGGCCTGTAGGACTCAACTTCACATGATGGTTTACCTGGCTTCTGAATAAGAATGATGTGAGCAAGCTTCCATTGGGGTGGGTAATAGCCCAATCGTAATATCGCATTGAAAATTGCAGTAATTAGGGCGATCGCTCTGATTGGAAGTTCTCTTAGAATTCTGACCGTGATAAGGTCAAATCCAGGGGCTTTATTGAGATTTGAGTTTTTGAAAATCACATGCAACACTTCTTTAGGCGAGAAGGCTCGTATAGGTTCAGACATTTGTAGTGGTGCATTTAGAAAATCATGTATCTGGTTGTTGTCTTGCTGATTTACTGCAGGATGTGGCGTGAATACTTCCGTCAGGTGTTCAGCGAACCTTTGAGTTTTTTCCTCATCGTTTCTAGCCCACGTGCCATTTATTTTCTGGATTGGGGGTATCCTGTTTTGGGGCTGTTTTATCGCTTTCGTGGCCTTCCACAACGAGTAATCGCTATCTTTTGTTGGAGATAATTTTTGTAGATAAGATTGGATTGACTCGTTTTTAATTTTGTATAATAGTTTCTTTAATTTATTGGCTGCATTGTTAAGTTTATTCTTGTCTGTCGGACTTCTTGTGGATTGCCATATTTGTCTAAGTTTTCTTTTTTCAGCTATTTGTTCTTTTATGTAGGAGGGTATGCTGATTTCTTCGTTACTTGTTGCTATATTTGTAGTAGCATTTGTTGTTGCAAGGTGTATATTTTGGATTAAGTATTCGACTGCTAGGTATATGTCTTTTTCGGTTTTCAGAGGAATTTGTGTTGTGAGGGTTGCCGTGAGCTGTTCCCTGAAGCTAATCCAGTCGGTGTGGTTATTATAAAGATATGTTGGCTTTTGCGTTTCTATAATTGTTGTACTTATTGTGATAATTGTTGGCGTGTGATCTGAGGAGAGATCTAAACACTCATCTGCTTTGCTGTATCCTTGCGGAATGCCCTTAGTGACGCAGAAGTCCAATAAGTCTGGGAGTTTGTTCTTATCAGTTGGCCAGTATGTAGGGTGACCACTAGTGATTTGACCAAGATTGTTATCTACCATTGATTTGTAAAGGGCTCTGCCTCTAGGGTTTATAAGCCTTGAACCCCAAAACAAGTGTTTTGCGTTGAAATCACCGCCTGCGATGAATTTGGGCCCTAGAGTATTCAAAAATGTAGTAAATGATCCGTTTGATATCGAATGTTTAGGTGGACAATAAACGGCCGTAATCGTCAAGGGACCATTCCACTCTTCAATAACAATACTGGTAGCTTGAATATGGGCTTCTTTGTAGTTTTGTTGTTCATAGTGTTTTATTGAACTTTTTATTATGACAGCTGTGCCACCATGAGCAGTCCCATCAGGGTGAGGGGTGTCATATGTTATGTAACCAGGGATCCTAAAGAAGCTTCTGGAAGTGAAATGTGTTTCAGAAATTAGTAAAAGGTCAATAGCATGTTCTTTTATAAATATTTTAAGTTCTTCGACATGTTGACTTAGCCCATTGGCGTTCCATAATGCTATTTTTAGTGATTTAGCCATTATTTCATTTTATTAACGATAGTTGTGAGTAGATTTAACATTGTACGGATGTCTTCTGTTAATTTTGTTTGCATCTCTGCTTGTTTTATTAAAAGATGTTCTAGTTTTTCGAATGATTGTTGTTGCGAATTGACTGGTTGTTGTGACATAGTATTATTCCATTTTGGTTGCTGATTTTCTGTGACAATTTGAGAATATGAAACGCCTGGCATGTTAATATTTGATTGTTGTTGGGCTGCTTGGGTTGGGATCGAATACGTCTGAAGGGGGTTTCTTCTTTCTCTTAGAGGAGGATATTTGTATTTGAAGGCTTCTCTATATTTTGGACAGCCCCTGTAATTTGCTGTGTGATCACCGCTACATAAGGCGCAGGTGGGTTTGGCATTTTTGGTCTTATTGCATACTGATGTTGGATGATTTTGACCACATTTTACGCATCGGAAAGGCCTGCGGCAGTAAGCTTTTGTATGACCCAAGTTTTGACAGCGAGCACATTGAACGATTTCTTTCTTCCTGTGGGGTGGTTCAAATATTACTTTACAATTAAGTAAACTGTTGATTTCATAGACTTCTTTGTTATTTGAGCTTGGCTCCAAGTCTATATAAAATATAGATAGCGGCAATTTGCTTGTTCTGTTTTTTATATTGTAGATATTTCTAACTTTATGACCTTTACTCTCAATTGCAGCTTTCAAGTCCTTCAGGTCAGTAGAGTAGTGAGTGTTTTTTAGAACAACTCGGAAGCATCTGTTGTCTTTTAGCTGGTAAGTATTAAAACAGATTTTGTTAGTTTCTAGACTTTTTACAATATTTCTATATGCGTCTTTTGTCTTAGCCATGATTTTGAGTGTATCTTTTCCTATAATTTTGCAGTCATAATTATTTGCTGCAGCTTTATCTATAATTTCTGTTATAGGCTTTATCACTTGCACACTCGGAATGATCACTGGTGGAGGTTTGGTTTCTACTTCTACGTTAGACACTTCTGCGTCTTTCTCATTTTGTGAACTGTCTTCTGCTTCTTCATAAGCTAACGCTTGGAATTTATTCTGGGTAGAGACAATCTGTTGACCACGTTTCGCTTGTTGCTGAAGAGAGTCTCCCTCCCTTTTGTTTTTTCTTGGACGTACCGGAGTCCATTCTTGTTGGGGAGCGTTACTACTATTGCTTAATATTGGGAACTGATTTTGGTATTGAGCTTGTTGGGACTGCTGTATTTGTTGTTGTTGTTGGCAAAATAATTCATAATTCATTTGATGCTGAATGTTTTGGAAGACTGGCATTTGAGGTGCCGGTGTGTATTGTTGCGAATGAAATATTAAATTGGTATTAGTATCACCTACTTGCATTGGTTGCGGTTGATTGTAAGGTGTATTTGGCTGAGAGAACGAATTGGGAATATTTCCATTAAGGTTTGCCATTTTTTGCGTCCGTATGCGGCTGCAATCGCAGCTCGCACGGGCCACGGACCAATTTGTTGATAGTTTTCTTGTTGGATTGCGCACTAATCACTAAACGATAAACGATATTAGAGCACCGTGTCGTGACCGCACAGCTTCATTGCTTGAAGCGAACTCACTACAACAATAACGTAAAAAAGTAATGCCTACTCTGTTAACTAGAGAAGACCACATTGTTTTACAAAAAAGTAATTACAATAACGTTGCAACAAAAGCAACTAATAATAGGTGTGGCCTCCGCGAGTTAAGCTAACCGCCTCACATCTATATAGAGATACTTAGATTGAGTTGCCGTATATCTTCCTGCGGAATATCGTCCCATTTTTGTATGAGCGCTGCTGTTAGATATTCAGTACTTTCTAGGGCCACGAAACGTGCCTTTTGCATTCGATTAAGCTGATCCCAGAGGTGCTCAATTTTTTTAAGTTGGCACTAAGGACAGGCCAGTCCATCATTGGAATTCTCTGTTCTTCCAAGAAGTTTCTCATTGTCGTATAACGGTAGTATCTAGCCTTGCGTTATCCTGCTGACTTAGAATCCAGCTTCGATATCTACGGCAACCACTACCACATCGTCTGCAAGGATCACTTATGTACTTTGCAGCATTTAACTCTCCCTGGGCGACGACGAGGTTTCTTCTATGTCTAGAGTAATTCCTGCCAAGACCATGATGGATTCACTTTCATGTTCCTTTGTTTCTTGAACAACCACTTTGAAATAACGCTCTCCACGACGAGCCTACACCCTAACTCGACCATCACAACGTCTAAGACAAAATCTCGATTCAGAAACGCTGTTTCATAGCACATGTTCTAAAGCGAATGTTAATCTAGATCTTCTATACCGCAGAGTTAGACACGGTTGCATTCAAGTAGCTCTTCGGAGTTCATTTTTAAAATCTCTCTTTCTGTTAAAGTCAGCCTACGTAGAGCACAATTGACAACATAAAGATTTGGCGAAGAATTGTTTTCAGTTTTCGACCTTGGCCAGCTCTTCTTCATAGGTACACAGTCTTCTGGTACCTAACGCCACATCCGCAAAATAACAGAATGGCTTGCGCCAACAGTTCCTGCAACTTAACTTCTGCCATCTGCTACCAAAGCAATCGCTCTTGCAATTTCAACTTCTTTAAAGTGTCTCATTTTATGACTTCAGTTGTCAATGATCTTAGTATGATAGCTACATTTAATTGTCATCATTTTTATAGGATTAACTAATCTGAAAAGCATGCTAGATTATGTGAATATTGTAGCTGAAGACGTCCAACCTTTATAAATTGAAAGAATTTTAGGACACCGTTCTCCAATAAACGTTGATTTGGACTGCTACAGCTTTAATTTAGTAGATATATCCTTCCTCTTATGTTAGGCCAGTGGCCTGTTCTTAACCACCAAGTGATTATATGAGCCCTCCTTGCCCTTAGGTCGGATAGGCATCTAGCCTTGCCAGTCAAAATTGAGGCAAAGTTTGCTTATCAGGGGTTAACTACTGCTGCAGGTGTTAGCCTAGTAACCGAGGAACGTACGTTTTTAAACTGTGAGTCGCCGAGAATCGTACCCGGGTCGGCCTCCTGAGAGTCGGGCATTTGCTCGCGGGGCCATCCGATATTTTCGATACAATTCCAAAATATATACAGTCGCTAGGTGCACTCCAGAGCGCATGCAATTTTTGTATTGAGTGCACTCCAAAATATTGGCTGGTATCTCAAGTTACCTCCTAATTTATATCAGAAACGATATTTACAGTCGTAGAGAAAAACTGTAAACGTAAATTCGTCTTTTCGGCATTGCTGGATTACAAAGCAGCTTAAACCCGTCGAGCTTCTTAGGTTATTTGCAGTAGTTGTTATTGTTGTAATAGATAGATTAAGACAAAATATGCATTGACGCTAAATCAATGATGACCACGATTTGGAGTGCACCCAATACTAAAAATTGCGTGCACTCTGGAGTGAGTGCACCTAGCCACAGCAAAATATTGGAATGGTTGCACCTCTCTAGCAGTGAAGCCCACGGCGTCGGTCAAGGATCTGAGTTGCAGGTAGTTTGAAGAGGCATCTGGGCTTGTTATATCAGGCCAACGGAGACGAAGGGTCTCCATTCCTCGAAGTGAGAGAAATGAGATTATTTGGAATGTGATGCTGGCGCCAAATGCTTAGAATTCCATTGACTGCTATGAGCATTAACAATTTGAGAGTTGAAGAATTAAAACTAAAGATTCGACTGTTCATCACAATAAAACGCCGCATATTGCAACACTTTGGGCACATCGTCAAACGACAAGATGATAACATGGAGAAATTAATCGTTCAAGGAAAAGTTGAAGGCACCCGAAGCAGAGACAAATCCCCAAATGCTGGGTTGAGCAAGTCAAAGAAGTAACAGGAAAAGGCTTGTAAAATAACGTAAGAGCTGCAGAGAATAGACAACGCTGGAAGGAGATCATTCTAAGCACTCAATATTTATTGATAACGTTATTCCAAGATTGGACATAGGTCGCAACTCTTCGATAATGAAGACAGCGCTATAGAAACATGCCTTTAAAATTTACAACATACTTATAAAAACGCTCTGTATACAACAGTATCTTTTACGGCGACTCATAGTTTGAGTATATGCTTTCTCTAAAAGATCAATTAGCACTTGTAGAATTAATGAAAATCCAAATCCAAAATAGAAACACAAAGAAAAACAATTAAATTCAAGTAGATTTACCACTTTAAAGCATTGAAGAAACATTGAAGAACGGAATTCCTTCTATAAAACAGCGACTGACGTAAAAACAAAAGTTGTGTGCCTATATAGTTACAAGAGTTGTTCTGTTACTGGTTAGTTATAAGAAAAATGGGGGCTCTTTTTAGAAAATAGCTTTATTGCTTTTCTCACCTCTTGAAACAAGCAGAGAACTCGGTTTTGGAAAGCAGTCAAGAATCAGCTGAAATACAGCAACCGCCGTATTTGCGCCAAGAAATCTTACCACGTATGCTTTTGTAAATCTCTGAAAACAAAAAGAAATCGCAAGCAGCAATTCTTGATTGTACGAAGAGTGAGTGACCAGCTGGACTTCAGATTCTTGTAAGAAACTTAAAGTTTGTGCGATCGCATGTGAAATTGCATTAGTATGGTGTAATAAGTGATATTTTCGGTAATCACTATACAATTTAGTAAAGTTACTAGAAAGGAAAACTTCTGTATAACAATCAGAAGCTGCAGAAAAGGAATTACTTCAACTGGATCAATTCGTCTGAAGACAGCAGCAATCATTGCGTTTTTTGCATTTTTGGGGCGAATAACTTGTCGGTATAGCCTCATTACGAAACCCCAAACAATTGATTGTTGTTTAGTTTCACGGTTATAATTTTAATATATCCAAGACTCATCATCCGTAACAGTACTGAACACATGCCTGTACCGAACTTTTCTAACATAATGCTGCACTCGTCTACTCGTGCTTATTTTTACTGTTTTACTTATTGTAATCACGAAAAAATCACCTTCCGAGATTTTTTCAGATCTTCGCGTTTCAAGGTCACTAGATGACGAAAAATAGGTTTCCTCAATTCCGTCAGTCTGTCTGTCTGTCTGTCTGTCTGTCAATCTGTCTGTCTGTCTGTCTGTCTGTCTGTCTGCCCGTCTGTCTGTCTGTCTGTTGGCAGTATAACTCAAAAACTATTTGTCGGAGGAAGACGATATGTCGCATACATGTTATATATCTACCTCGCATGAAACCGGTACAATTTCATACAAATATATACAGGGTGAACACCTTAAAAAAATTAAATTTTGTTTATTTTTGTGTTAATTTTGAAATAAAAGAACGTAATAACTTTCACATAGGTGAGGCTTTACATTGGCCGAAAATAAGACTCAACCTATAAAGGATAATGTCACAAAAGATAAAAAATTACACCGCGCTCTCTATGAGACGCGTGCGCCGGACGTATCTGGAAGAGACGGGGTAGCTAAGATGGCATTTCGCCGCACATACATCTGCGGAGACTCAGCCAGGACCGAGCATTCTGCAGAGCCGCAGATGCGGCGAATTCAAACCCCAGCGGGATACATTTTTTTAAATTTGAAAATGTATATAATTATTAGAAACATGAAAACATTTGTACTCCTAACTTAATTTGATTTTTAAAATTATTTAGTGTCACAATGTCGACGAGGGAAGTTCTGAGTAAAACCCTTTACAGATTTTTTTGGATTAACAAATGTGAAATCCACCGACTTGCCAGCTTCTTCAGACCCAGTTGTTCGTGTAACATTTTATCTTCTATATGAGTTATATTTCGATTTTCCTTAAACAGCACTAATGGTTTTAGCCGAACAGGTGCTTGAGTTTGTCTATGTCTCGTGTCATATTCTAACGTTTAAATTCACTGAAACGGTTAATAAAACTGTGCATACCGAAAGACCATGGTCGTTAAGAGCTGCCACTACATTTTGGTGACTTTGGTAGTAAGTATGTCAAACTGCTGTTAGAATCGTAGAAAACCATAACCCGTATAGCATTCCACGGCACTTCCATTATGGCAGGTAGACAAAACCCAATTTACCAAAATGAAAAACTTCACAAAGTTGCAACTGGAAACTTTCACATTTAATCTCATAAGAGCATTAATTTTTTCCCGAATTTTTTTGAGTGCGTTCCAACAACGTCATATTAATTTGTCCGAGCGGGACGCGAGGGAAAATTAGGACGTTGTTGGGATGCACGAAAAATAGTTTCCGGATATGAATTAATGCTCGAATGCAGATTCGGCAAGAAAATCGCATGTGTATAGTGGACAGCACGACCAATTGGCAGCGCCTCAGGCTGCAAATATAATACTAAACACTTGTCGAACGCGTTAATCCTCTTGTTCAGTGCCAACTCGGGTGAGCCAGTAATGGGCAGTATTTAAGAATATTTTAGGAAAAATTTAAAACTCAAACTTTTAAATAAAACACTGACTAAACTTATACATTTATATTTAAACAATAAAAAATATGTACTACATACAGACGCACCAAGTTTGTTTATAAATCAATTTGTAAAATAAACAAATTGAATTAGAAATATCACATTTATTGCCTACCGTCGAACGCCCGGCCGGCCCTGGAACTGCGATCCCCTGCATACTTCACCTGTTAAGTTGTAGTTAATCCTAAAAGATTTAAGGTATTAGTACTTTGCAGCTACTGGCGAGCCCGAGGCGAGCCAACTAGCCGTGCGGTCGACTATACCTACAAAAAATTTCCAAGAAATTTTGATGTTGCCTTAGTTACGGCTCGTGAACTAATTTTTCTATTGGTCATTAATGAGTATCGTACGATTTTCATATATAATGCAACTAGTGGGTTCTTGATTATCAAATAATCATTTCTGTTTACAGGAGATATATTGCTTGGCAATCGCACAAGTCCGAAGGACGTGAGTGATTGCCTAAAACAATATATCGAAATTATAGATTATATCACGAGTCAATAAACAACGTCTGAATAGTGTATTTTAAATATTAAAAGTACAGTTAATGTGGTTGTTATGACAATTTTACTGTCAGCAGGTAACGTGATGTTTGTGAAGGCGCGTGTGATTATCACCTATTAATCAGGAAGGTATGTGATTATCAGTTGCTTTGAACATTATCAAAAGTTAGTACATGCGTAACTATGCATTTTGCCGTTTTGCATTGGTTGATGTTAGAGGGAGTGGTATAACCAAAATAATTAACTTTCAATTAATGCTTTGGCTTTACTGACATTCATAGCCTGCTACTAGCAACTAACATAACAGTCCTCGTATTATACTCGAATACAATGATATCTGTTTGGCATTGTGTATTTCAATAACGACGACGGTTTAATTAAGAACGTACGTAAAAATTACTACAGTATAAGCGTGTTAGCAATGAAATATTTGATGGTTTTGGGGTGCATTATTTTAAAGTTTTAATTCCTACGTTTGCCATTTCTGAAATGTTATGAACCCTGGAATATAATATAATCTTGACAAATGTATAAAGCGTTAGGTCTCTTGTTTCGGAGACCTGGACGACACGTGCAACCAATGCACCGTGTCGAGGAGTGTTGGATTAGAAATAGAATTGGAAATCGGTACAACGTTCGAGTTGGTGGCATATGCGCGACCTATCAGCGAAAGTGGGCTGTTTTGTGTAGTTATTTCTTGGTGTAAGCAATTATATGCGAATCAATAATTAATTATAATCTGATAAGTTGTAATAATGCGAGGCAAAGCTGCTAGCGCAGCTATGCGTATTCCTAGGTAGTGAATTAGATTAGCTAGAGTCGAATGTAGGTACTATTGTAGTTAGTCGAATGATGTTTGGTAGATTTTTGGGCAATTACAGCAGATGATAGACGTCAGAGGTTTTTGCTCATGCTGGACGATTATATGATCATCGCGGCCAGCGGGAGCACGAAGTTTCGCCTAGTGATCCGCGGAAGCATGAAGTTCTACAATGATAATGTAAGCCCGCGGAAGCATGAAGTTCTGCAGTGGGCAGTAGCCTTGTAAGATTTATGGCAATTACTTTATTGTGAAAAACAAGTAGCCTACGGGTTATTACCGACTCTGTACGAGTTGTAACAATAGTTAATGTACTAGTGAAAATTAGCGACAGCTAACGCAACCAGTGAAGGCAGCGATGAGGTGCCAAGGGGTTGATGCTGATTGATGCAAGGCGAAGTATGGTAACGTTACTGCCAAAAGTACAGAGAGGTTAGGGGGGCGGCCACCTCCGGTGATTACGATTATTATTACCGATAAGATTTACAGGTCTGTAAGTTTATGTTCTTTTACATTTAACTGCTTGCCTTCACCACTGGGTCAAGAAAGACTTGAACTTGCACTGTTTGCACCCCTTTATCGCCTTGTGGCCATGGGTGAGTTGCATCCACCACTTTGACATAATTCAAAAGTATCGAAATCTGAATTTTAATATAACACACAACAACGCTTCTAACAAGCGACATTTTAAAATCCTCAATCACGGCAACTAGATGAAGGACAGTAAATACTTCACAAACCTGGTAAAGGACTCGGACCTAAGTTTTATATATGATCTTGGTTTGATAGTTTCCATCATCCATTTTAAACAGACTTAAAATCGGATTCGTGATTCCTCAGAACAATTTTTGTTTAATTTGCATGTATTATTTATACTAGGGTAAATGTTGTTAACTCTACAAAACTCTATATAAACGTGAAAAGGGGCCACTGTAAAACGAAAATAATTATTAATATCTGCTGAATGAAATAAGCTAAAAACACAATTATCGATATTTACATCAGTATTAATCGTTTCCATGGTGTCTATTTTTGTACCATTCGCAACGACAAATTTCAAACACTAGCAAACATTTGAGCTAATAGAAAATATTTATATCCCAACTTGAAAAATAAATTTTTAGTTCTATTTCCTTTTTAAACGGAACTTACAAAAAGAATCCGTTATCATCGAAAAGTGAAAACTTGAAACTCGGCAAAGTTCTGAAGTTTTTATTATAGACATTTATACGGCATCATAAATTATAATGAAACGTTTGGAGTCACGGCAATAATTATTTATCGACTCTTTGGTGCTTAAACCCGAAGTATTCGTTTGCATCGTAATCATGAAGTAAACGCTTTTGTTGCGCATTCTAAAATTAACAAACAGCTGCTCATCGTTATATTCACCTTAATTAAATTTCAATGTTGACACTGTTTACAGGAAAACAAAGATAAAGCGAACTGCGGAATTAAATTGTATCGCCTTTCTCTTTGTTTGTGTTTTAATTTATTAGTGTTAAAGCAAATGGCTCGCCGAATTCGACCCATTTCAGTTCGCTGATGCGTGCAGCGTAAACTTTTATGGAAACTAAAGTTGTTATTCAACACCTTCGGCTGTATCTCTGAACGTCGTAAAAGTTGCTAGGTGGAAAACGTTCCTAGACAAAACCCTGTTGCTGCTGAGAAATCGTTTAAAATATATGTTTATTTTAAAAGCTTCTACAGTAAAATGGCTATATAAGGAGTTTTTCATGGTATGACTTTGTTCGCAACTTTGGATAAAGATTTTCGACCTTAACTTTCTGCTTATGACAAAAATGTTATAATTATTTTATAAAAATAGAAGAACGTGTATAATTAAGCACTTTGTACTTACATAATTAGAAAAAGTGGTTCTATATTTTTCCGAAACCTCTACAAAATCAAATTTGAAAGATTTGCATTTTCGATTATTATTTATTACAAATTTCTATCTTATATTTCAATAAAATATACTGAAATTGTGAAATTATAGTGACTATTTCCCTTAAAAAAATACCATTCAGAGAGCTACAATTTAAAAGTTGCAGCTAATCGCATGCGTATGATATCGATAATTTTGCACTAATGGAAATTCTCGGTAATTCTGCATTTTTGCTCTAGGGAAAATTGTCAAGACATTTGGAATTTAAAAATGAGTTTAGTTTTGTATGTCGGTTAATATAAAATTAATTTTGATAATTTAAAAATATACAGTGTGTCAAGGGATGGAGTTGACTATAGAAAAAATCATTATTATGAATTTTACTACTAAAATTCATTCTTTATACAAAATTCTACTTGTCACTAAACTAAGATTACCATATACAAATCTTAGATTTGATGTGCAAGGTGAGAAAAAAATAAGAAAACATGAAAATTATTCAAGAGACAATTATTAATATTTCTTATTTTACACAAAATTTTTATAAAACAAAGCTGTTTTTAACATAAAATGAAGCTTGAATACAAAATTTCGAATCAGGTGTGACATTATCGACGTTTTTCATGGCAACCCCGTTTTTTATTACGGAGTTTGAAAGAACGTATTTTTTTACTTACACTAAGCTCATTGTTGAGTACAGGTCACATGACCAAAAATTAAGAAAACAATTAAGATTGCAAAATGTAAAATTTAATTTTAGGAAGTACGATTTTGTGTTTCTATCAATGCCAGCATACAATAAAAAACATGTCGGTCGTCTTGGCTACTGTAAGATAGATAACGGTGAACAATTTGAACATTTAATTTAGTTGTTTTTGAAGTTCTCATTACTATTAAATTTAGTAGTTTGCAATTTTTTTCTTCATTTTTGGTCAAGTGACCTGTACTCAAAAATCAGCTCAGCGTAAGTAAAAAAATCTGGTGTGATACACTCACACAACTTCCTTTTACAGTGATCTTATAATTAGTCAAACATTTCAGTTTTAATTTTTAAGCATTTGTCAAAAGTTCTCAAAAATTACAATTCTATAAAAACGGTACAAAATAGAGCGTTAGTTGAAGAGACAATTTTTTTCTAGAATTTCAAGCTAAATTCAAAAATGTAATAATATACCGGGTGTTCTATTTAAAATAGAAGTTAATACAAAAAATAGAAAAAAAACAAGAGCAGCCCGCTTTAGAAGTATGCAACTGGAAAATCACCTAACTCGCATCAATACACATTAAAAATGTAATAAAAATTTAAAGTTTGAAAAAATCGTTCGAGCCGTTTTTGAAAAAATCGAAAAAAACTGAAAAATCACCAGAGTAAACACCTACTTCCGGTTATGCGATTTTCTTCAAAAGCTTGCTGTCGCATCTAAATACTACACAAAACTTATATATGAAGTTTCAACGCCATACCTCTTTTCATTTATGAGATATTCTGTTCACAGACAGACAGACACACAGACAGACAGACACACACAGACCGACACACAGACAGACCAATGTTTTTTTGGTATCAGGGGACTCTAAAACGTGAAGATGTGTTGAAAACTCAATTTCGAATTTTTGGGGTGAATCCAATACTTCCTTTATCGTAAAAGGAAGTAAAAATGTGTTGTTTCAAATTAATAAGAAGAGGGGTTGCCTTTTACAAAAACATCGATGACGTATGTATTTTATTTGAAAAAAAGCGCGAAAAAGCATAAATCGACTGGTCCCACCGTTTTTTCCAAAAGTTATTCCTTGATTTTTTAACGAATTTATCCACTACTTTACAAAAGCACTGTATAATAGTTATTTATATAATAAAGGATTACGATAGAGCTTTATGCGTGAATAAGAAGGGTCCTCATTTAATTTTGTTTAATGTCAAAGTTTCATAATTATTCGAGTGTCAGTTCATTTTTTACACTTAAACAGGCGATTATCTCGGAATTTTAAAAATGTAAGGTGTCAATGTATATGATTTCACATTTCAGCTCTCCTCTTTGCAAATGTATAGGAATATAGAGTGATCAAATAAATTTCAATCGAGTTGGCTGATGTTACATTACGTTTATATGGAGTAGTGATGGGAACGAATGAATGAAAACTATGGAATAGTTCGATAGTAACCGATTATTCGAATTATTCGATAGGTACGAATGAATGGTTTTATTCATTCGTCATTTACAATTTACACCATCGGGAAGCAACTGAAATTTCAAGCCGAATGGAACGAATAAATTATTCATTCGGTTTGAATGAATTGTTCATTCGGTTTGAATGAATTGTTCATTCGGTTTGAATGAATTGTTCATTCGGTTTTCGCCGGTTGCTACCCATCGAATTGCGATGTACAACACTTTTGCAGTAAACTACAGGTTATTTGGTTGCCAAAACGAAGACCCAAAATATTAAATTAATCGACGGCTACCCATACATGCCGCATTGTCTATTCTAAAACAGATCGAGCGCACCGCGAATTATATATCACTTAAACTAACCTATTGTACAGGAACTCTAAAGCAAATTAGACATTGGATATACAATTTCACACAATTATACGCCTTTAAAGATATTCTGAATTTTAAAGCGAATATGATATTCGAGTAAATGCATTGAATAGTTAGGAGCATTCATTTAATAAGTATTCTTAAGCAAATTGCGCATATAGGGAAAACGAATAAAAATATTCGAATATATTCATTCGATAGTTGGTCCTAGTTATTTAGTAAGTATTCGATAGTAGAAATCATTCGATAGTGCCCGTCACAACAAATTTGATCTGAAATTTCTACTTAAACAAGTATTAACGACGCCATAACTTGAAAACAAAAGGTGAACTTCGTGAAACCTAATCATTTTGTAGGAATAGTATTTGCGTATGAAAGTCTTGCATTTAGTTTAATTTTTATCAGAAAAGAAAGCTTAATTTTATTACTAAATTCTGCCTAACTCAGGAGCAAGTCTTTTTTTTAATCTTACAGAATATTTACCACTCTTTTTAATTTAGGTATAGTTTTTAATATATAATAGGTCTATTGTTCTACAATGGTACAGTAGAATTAAAATGGCTAATTAAATATTAACATTTTAACAGTTTTAGGTAAAAAATTAAAATATTAAAATAAAGAAAATAATTTAAATAAAATACAATCTTATTTTCATATTTTGTGAATTATTTTCAACCTATATCAAGATCACGTGTTGTAACTTTTTTGTAACTAAAAATAGCTTCGAGATGGGTGAAATGTAACTTGCACTGCATTTATATTTTAAGTTATACGTAAATCTTGTTTTAATTTGTAGCTACGAGCTCAGAATTATATCATTTGGCCCAGATACGTAAAGCTCTTATATTTGCTGTTGTAATATTTGGCGTCCCAGATTTGGCTTTTCTGCTATGAATCCTGTTGTTTTATAGTTTCGCAATATTTGATACACTATAATATGATAATTGGAATTGTTTGAAAATTTGCCACGGGCAGTACCAGAATTAAGTAAATTGACAATAGCTTTACCAAGTACCATTTATGCAAAAAGAATACGGACACCACATTGGCAATATGTTATTAAACAACAAACAGCTTGTTTCACTTCAACCGAAATACGGTGAACGAAATGATGTTTTGTCGATAATTAAATCGATAATTTATTTTTAATTTAGTGTTTCTCCTATTTTTTGTAATTTGTTATTGCTAAAGCTGTTTAAAATATTGCTAAAAACTCCTACAATTATGATGTAAGAATATTGCCCAAAAAGATTTTCTTTTGTTGGTACAATATAAAGATATCAGAAAAATCTTAACTGGCCCAAATCATGTGATTCTGGGCTCGTAAATGTTTAAAACATCTGCAGATATACTTTCTGTGCAAACTATTATTTTAATTGTAGTTCTCACTGTTTAAGTGTCCTTAGGGTACAAAATTAATTAATTTTGAAACTTTAAGAAGAATTTTAAATACTCGGCGACTACTAAAACAAGGGAGTATTATTTTAACAGGGAAAATTGCGTTTATGCCTATTTAACGGTATTTTTAATTTTTGTCGGAAAAATATAATACCTCTACTCTTATTTAAAAAAAACGGTATCAGCAATGGCAATTAACGTACAATCTTACAATTACCTACTTATTTCATTAGAAGTTCCACACCGATATAAGAACCAACTGAATTTTTAAATTAGGGTATAATAGTGCTGTTTTAAATCTATTCAGTTTCAATTAGTCTTCAAAGTTGACGTTGAAAAATGTTACTGTTTTGGAAGAACAATACAATTGTAATTACTCATTTCCTTAAGTAGTAATTAGCAAAGAAAGTATATTCGAAGCTCAACCTATGAGACAAATTACTTTGTAAAGTTAGTGTAGTGTCCTCAGCTGAATGATTTAATTAGAATTTACTTAATAGAAACCTTCTTTAGTGAACCTAATTATGCAATCGTTAAAAATGTTTAAACATTTACTAAATGTGTTCCATCGAAAATAATGTATGTTAATTTGGAGATGGTATATCTAAGTTTATGTACGGTTCAATGGTTTGTACATTCAACTAAAATGTTGAGTTCTAAATAAAGGAAGATGAATCGTATGAGTGTCTATTATTCGATTTGCATCAAGCGTCGAGCTTAAAAAGGGGATCTTCAGTAACCTTTTTCATTTACACTCCGTTCATAATAACTTACATGTACGAGTACAAGCTTCGCTTCTAAATGAAGTGCACAATTTAACATGACGTTGGAAAAAGCTAACAATGCGTTGTTTTCATCTGCATATCATTATTCACTCCCCTTTTTTTGGAAGTTACTTAATTAATCAAGCTTAAATGTCACGAACATTCCAAGCATGACATTTACCTCGTTTGCATACTGCACGGTTTGCAGAGGAACCCAGTTGTAGCCCATCGCGCGGTCCCAAATGATTCCCTTGCTCCAAACTTCTATCAGCAATCCGGTGTTCACATCGTTGGTTTCGCTGAAACCAAAAACCACTTTTAAACTCAAATTTATGTGCCAGTCAAGTATGAAAGATTCAGTTCAGAGACAAATATTCTAGAAAATGGGAAAAGTAATAAGAGAGGTATTGTATTTTAAATGTAATAACGGATTTATCAATTACTTTAATGAGTTCTTTAGTTATTTATTCTAAGACAAAATGAAAAAGGCAAATAAAATACTTAGTTAAATTGCAAAACCAACAATCCCCATTTTCCACTTGTTTATGCAAATACAAGACGTAAAAATGCTAAGAAAAAGAATATTGTTTATTTTTCTTCTTAGAAGTAGTAACAATATGTTGCAATAAATATGGTTAAGCGTTAATAAGTATTTTTTGAAAGCTTTAGTCTGCTCACCACTGCTGTATATATAGTACGTCTATGAAGTATCCGGAGTTTATGGTTTTAAGAAATGTCATGAAACTTTCTTTTAGAAAGTCTTGGGCCTCTAAAATTTGTGTGTGTATTGTCAGGATAGTAGGTCACGAATAAAGAAAAAAACATGTACTTTAATAAATCTGTTATTTTTAAAAAGCTAAAAATATACTTTTTTCTGGATACTTTCTAGACGTACTATAATATATACGAGTATATTGGAAATGTTTTCAAATTGTTCACCTTCTGAAGTTTATTTTAGAAACAGAGGAACTTCTTTTAACTAAATAAATTTCAATAAATAATTGAGAGTACAATAGTCTATTTTTACATCCTTCGTCTAAAAAGCGAAGGAAGTATTGTAATCGCGAAAAAATCACCTTCCGAGATGCAGATCTTCACGTTTCAGGGTCCTTAGATGACGAAAAACAGATTTTCTTCCGAATGTCTGTCTGTCTGTCGGTTGCCTTAAAAAGTCCTTGTTGGAGAAGGATATATTATGCATACCAATTATATGCCTCCCTCGCATGAAACCGAGAAATTTTTGGTAAAATTTATTATAATGATATGAATACAGGGGTATAAAACTCAATTTTTAAATATGATTAAGGAATTTCAGTAGCTGGAAATTATAGGCATCAATTTGAATACGAATTGGGTATTTGAATAATTGATAGGTAATTAGAAAAGAATATAGAATTTATAATTATTGAATAAAATGAGGCTAATTGAAAAAGAGAATGATTCGAATTTAATGTAATAACTAAATATGAAATTGCAAAATAATGACAAATACTTAATCGAAATAGATTGTTGCACATAGTGGGTAGAAATCAAAAATAAAGATACAGTGAGTTGGAAGGTGAAAATATGATATCTTTAAGGACTTTGTTTTAATTATTAATATAACAAATTTGAAAATGTAAAGCTGTAATTAATTTGGTCTAACTTAAAATTAAAAAATAAACCCTATTTTAAAGAATAACATGTTTGAAAATTAAGAAGGGTTGCTATTGAGACGGAATTTGCGTGGTGGAGTGGAAGTAAAATTTTAAAATAACAAGATAAGATAGCAAATGGAGGAAGATAGGATGTATATGGTGAGAAACTACACTAAAAGCAGGACTAATCTACAGAGGAGAATAAATAGAGGAAAATACTGAATTAAGTTTATTGAGGAATTACATTTGACATTGCACATTGATTAAGTTGGATTACATCGAGCTGTTGGTACGAAAAGAGAGTTCCAGGGAGATCGTTGGAAGAGGGACCATTTTTGAACGATTTGGCAGTTGAGGTTTGGTGTCCTGTACGTGTGCCGGGGTCGTTGGTACTGGTCGGTGGAGTACTTTGGAGGAATGTCTTTGGATACGACGTTGGAGGTGAATGACTGCAACTGGGGTATGTTTTTGTCCATGCTGTGAGGGAGCTTCTGTTCCTGATTCTGGGCAGTTTTGACATATTGGTTGTCAGTGGAGGCTTTCACTGTGTTTGTTGAATGGAGCAGTTGTGATCGTTGGCAGAGTGGAGCAAGTTGGTTTTCACCGAGGACATTGAAATAAAGATTAAATGGTGAATTCATTATTAAGGTATTACTTACTGTTTTATATTGTTATATAACAAATGTAACGATCTGGTATTTGTCATTACATTTTCAAATGTGACGCATCATTTGACATACGTTATTTGGAGTTGTCAAAATTAAAATCAGAACATCAAATTTCAGAATAAGCAATCTAGATAGAACGAATCCACCCCTGATTTTGAAGAGCTAGCTAAAAGAATAATTCTTAATATTCAAATAATATTAAACCAGGCAATTTAAATTGATCAAAAGAAAATTTATAAACATATACTCATAGTAAAAACAAAGTAAGAGCCTGAATCTATTCAATATAATACAGGGTGAGTACCTTAAAAAATAAAATTGTGCCTTTTTTGCTTTAACTCAAAATCTATTACTTAAATGGAAGTAATGTTTTGCACATAGCTCATGTTTTTACCCTTGACGAAAAAAAGCTTATTGTGGACACAACATATACAGGGTGAATACCTTAAATAAATAAAATTTTGTTTATTTTTCCTTTAAATAAGAAATAGATAAAAATAATAATTTGCACATAGCTTAGGCTTTGCCCTTGACAAAAATGGAACCCAACAGATACAGGGTAAATATTGTAAGAGTCAAAAAAGGGGCAACGAATAAGTGCGTTATGTTTAATGCAGCTGCGTTTCAAAGATGTCCGCTTTCCGTGGCAACATGCGATGAACGAGCGGACTGTTCGCGGACTACTGCCCAGCGCAGAGTTGAAATCGTATTCGTAAGTTTGCTCGCAGGCCCTGCAGTTCAAATTCCAGCACAAAAGATGATGGCAGCATTGTAATCGCGAAAGAATTACCTTTCGAGATTTACTCACCTTCAAGTTTCAGGGTTCCTAGATGACGAAGCACAAGTTTCCTCAATTCTGTTTGTCTGTCTGTTTGTCTGTCTGCCTGCCTGTCTTTCTGTCTGTATGTTTGTCTGTCTGGCTGTTGACGTTATAACCCAAAAACTATTTGATGGGGGAAGACGATATTTTGAATGCGAATTATATGCTTTCCTGCTATGAAACTGGGAAAATATCGATAAAATATATACTGGGTGAGCACTAAAATAAAAAGCATTCTGACTATTTTCGCTTTAACTCAAAAACTGTTAGTTAAATTAAAGTAATATTTTGCATGTAGCTTGACAAAAAGGGGATATTTTGGCCCAACATATACAGAATAATTGTTGTTTATTTTGCTTCAACTGGGAAATAGAGTAAAAATTTCCTTGGACGAAAATAGGACACAGCAGATACAGTGTAAATGCTGTAAGAAAGGAAAGACGGTTAGCAATAAATGCTTTGTATTTAACGCAGTCGCATCTCACCGATGGGAGATCTTCTTAAAAGCCGCCGGCGGCGGACGGCCGGTTTACTTGTTACCGCTGATTATTAAAACCGCATTCGCAGGCTCGTTCGCAGGCGCTGAAGTTCGATTCTTATCGCCGGTAAGGTTTTTTTGACAATTGATGTAATTCGCCTTACCAATTGTTTACTTTTATTGTTTCAGAGTTATTGGGAATGTGAAAATATTTTTATCTCTATTTCCGTTCGATTTTTACTTCCCTCGTCTAAAAGACGAAGGAAGTATTGTAATCACGAAAAAATCACCTTCCGATTTTTTTCAGATCTTGCTAGATGACGAAAAACAGGTTTTCTCAATTCCGTCTGTCTGTCTGTCTGTTGGCGGTATAACTCAAAAACTATTTGTTGGAGGATGATGATATTTCTCATGCAGATTACACATTTACCTGGCATGAAACTGTGACAAATATATACAGGGTAAGCACCTTAAAAAAATAAAATTTTGTTTAGTTTTGCGTTAATTTTGAAATAAACGGAAGTAATAGTTTTCACATAGATCAGGCTTTGCCGAAAATAGAACTCAACAGATACAGGATAATGTCACAAAAGAGTGAAAACGTTTCAACAATAAGACCGTTCCATTAAATAGAGGCGTGCCTCACTCATTTCAATAAGGCTGGATGGCGCAGTTCGACTTATCGATGCGGTTACGATCGCTACGCAGATACGGTTACGATCGCTATGGAGATGCCGCGGGTTCAAACCCCAGCGAGATACATTTTTCTTTAATTTAAAAATTGATCTAATTCGCGCGAGGGAAGTTAGGTGTAAACCCATTTACTGATTTTTAAAATTGTAGAAGTGTCACAACGTCCATTTGTGTGGGAAGTTTTGCCCTTTACATTTTTTTTTATTTGTGAGTTGATGTAATTGTAATTAACAAGTGTTTCCCTTCCTTGTTTCAGTATTATTAGAAACGTTAAGATTCTTTACTCCAATTATCTTTGATATTTATAATTGATTAGTGTCACAACGTCCAGTTGCGAGGGAAGTTCTGAGTAAAGCCCTTTACAGGTTTTTTTTTATATGGTAGTCCAATCTAGGCAAGCCATTGGCAACAACCATTGTTACTACATTGAATTGTGTTGCTGTACAAGCTTCTTGCAGTTAGGTTAGGTTTCATGTTGACACGTTGACATTTTAATTATTTTAAGTTATACTTCTGGCTATTATCAACTTAAATTATTCTCAGTGAAATATCTATCTAGCTAAGCGTAAATTCGAAAATCAAATTTTAAGTCTGCAAGAGCCTGAACGCTATTTTAAATTAATTAAATGTCAACCAATCAACATGAAACCTAAACTACTAACCAAAAAAATATATAGCAACACAATTCAATCAAGTGATAATGCTTGTTGCCAATAGTTTATCCAGTATTTCGCCATTTGTAATTGCACATGAAAAAATCTGTAGTGGGCTTTACTCAGAACTTCCCTCGCAAGAGATTTAAAAATATCTTCGTAATAAAACTGAACCAATAAACGAAAACCCTTGGTAATGCGAATTACATCAATTTTCATATAAAAAACATTACCAGCCGTGGGATTACAATTTCAACGCATGCGAATGAACAAGCTAATGCGATTGCCACGTTTGGCGGTAGTCCGCAACCGCCCGTTCGCTGCACTTGGCCACCGATGACTCTTCGCATGGGTGAAATGGGCCTGCCTTAAATACAAAGCATTTATTGCTGAGCCTGTATCTGTTGGGTCTCATTTTCATCAAGTGTAAAGCCTAAGCTGTGTGCAAATTATCACTTTTATTTATTTTTCGGTTAAAGCAAAAACACACAAAACTTAATTTTTTTATGGTACTTACCCCGCATATGTTGGGTCCAAAATATGCCCTTTTTTGTCAAGGGTAACAAAACCTGACCTATGTGCAATAGTATATTGTTGTATTAGGATTAAATGTGGCACGTTGTTTGAGTAACAATTATAGGCGAAGCGCAGCGTAGCCGAACATACGCAAAAATTGCAAAACAATGAGACACTGTATATGGTAGATACAGTGGATTTCAATGAGATATTTTTTGTGTGTTATTTTTAGTTAACTGAACAATCTCAAGGCCAGAAAGCCCATATCTTTTTTCAATGTTAGCTAAAAGTTAACTTTTCAATTTTTTAAATATTTTAAAAAATTTCACATACCAAGGCTTAATATTAAAATTCATTTATTTATGTGAACACTTTCAAAATTTATAATTGGAAAAAATAATATAAAATGTTAATTAGTTCTTTAGATTTTTTATTATTTACCGAAACGTAGTGTGTTTGCATAAAAAAGTTTCAATTATAATTAATATCTATTTAAAAGGTTTCAAGAAACTCTAATTTAGCCCTATTAATGAATTACTATTACAAAAAACCTGTAAATGTTCTTTTACAGTTATCTAAATGAAGAGGTTTTTGGAACATGTAAATTGGACAAAGAAAAACAAACTTTCTGAATTTTCTGCGACCTTATCTTGTATTTGTTGGGTTCTATTTTCGTCAAGTGTAAGGCCGGCTCTATGTGCAAATTACTACTTTAATCTATTTCCCACTTAACTCGAATATAAGCAAAATTTTATTTTTGTAAGGTGCTCACCCTGTATATATTTGTATGAAATTGTACCGGTTTCATGCGAGGTAGCTATATAATATGTATGCCAAATACCGTCTCCCTCCGATAAATACTTTTTGAGCTATACTGCCAACAGACAGACAGACAGACAGCCAGGCAGACAGACAGACAGGCACACAGACAGACAGACAGACAGACGGAATTGAGAAAACCTGTTTTCCGTCATCTAGGCAGTCTAAAACGTGAAGAGCTGAAGAAACCTCGAAGGTGATTTTTTCGCGATTACAAATACTTCCCTCGTCTAAAAACTAGGACAACGTTTGTTTAGCTGCATAAATCTGACTTTTTAATTAGAAACTGAGATGTGAATAACTATAAAATTATTTCAAAATGTCACCGTCAAACATGCCATTTTACCGAAATTTTCTGTTTCATGCAGGACTATGCCCTCCTGCAACAGCTTTGAGTTATACCGGCCCAGATAGACAGATAGATAGATAGACATACATTCAGACAGGCAGACTGGCAGACTTAAGGAATTGAAAAGAACTGTTTTTCGCCATCTAGGGACCCTAGGTAGTGAAGATCTGAAGAAATCTTTGTATGTAATTTTTTCGCGATTACAAAAATACGAAAATGAATTATCTGTAATGACAGGTTATTAGCTAAAAAAGGAGATCAAACATAACTACGTTTTGTGAAATTCTAATTGTTTTCTGGCTTTCTGCCAGATATATCAAGTAACAGTTAATAATCAATTTTCTCGTCTCGGTGACATCACTACCATAAAAAGAGAGTTTTACGTTCGTTTTGACATAAGCATTTGTTTTTGCTACATTTCCTAACGTTTGCCCTAGTGATTTATCTCACCTTAGTATTCGTTTAGTTGCCGTGAGTTCTACCGCGCTTACTAAGCGATTCACTTCTGCGGTCAGGTTTTCTACAGACATTGCGTCCCAATGTGGTGGTGAAACCGCTTATCGGCCTCCACTTCTGATTTATCGGTTTTGCTGTGTTTTTCAATCGAACGACTTCCGGTTTGAGCTAGTAAAAACAAATCATTTCTGAGGGATTTGTGATTGAGTAGTTGTTGTATCTCCGTTATTTTCTCAAATTCTTATCGTTGGTCAGTCAAATGGAATCTGAGAAAAATACTATCTGGAGATAATTTTTTTCTGATTATTGTTGATAAGTCAATAGCTTCTTATTACTTTACCTAGGAATGGGAATGGATAGCTAAGCCGATTTACACCTGAAGCCTTGCTATTAGGATTTGTTAATTTATGGGTTTGGGTTGTTAGTTTATACAATTTGGATTGCTAGTTTATATAGATTGCTAGTATTTGTAGTATTTGGGTCCGTTGTTACGTTATGAAATTTTCTAGGTCCCTGCGAAGGGCTATTTAGAGTTATATTTCTAGTAACTCTAATTGGAGACAGAGTTTGCTCCAACTCAAATATATATCTTCAAGAAAACACCAGATAAATGACATAAATATATTGTTTATAAGTATAGTACACATTAATTCGTCATTTTAGAATTAAAATTAATTGTATATTACAAAATTAACAATTTCTTCTGGTGGTCGGATGTCGTTATTTCTTCATTTAACTGCGACCCTTCTAACAGCGCTGTATGGTCGACGGTTGCCACGGATGAGGTACCAAGCGATCGCGGCAATTTCGGAACGTACCTACCTCGGGGACAACGGACCGAATTTAGCCGGTAGAGCAAATGTCCCTGCTGGATGACCTCCAAATCCCAATGTTGTGTACGTTTACGGGACTGGAAGTAAATACATAGATAACGCTGTTATAAGCGACTCCTGTGCCTCCTGGAGTATGAGCCGGTTGCCGCACTTTGGGAAGATAATGCGCTGTTCCCGGCGCAACGGCGCCGCGAAATTCTGCAAGTGAAATTTGCTAATTTTTCACCGGCAAATCGGTTTGACAGCTCGATTCTTGCGGACAGCTGGGTTCTACAGGTCGAAGTTCAGGTGGCTATTTTCGCCTTTAGGACTACAGGAAGGCGGAGTAGTACGTATTTGGTGGTCCCCACAGGTAAGTCCATTGCCCGCAGTTAATTTATTTGCACCATTTTCAGGCGAGGCGCACAATAAAGTTCATATCGGTGCAGTGAGTATTGGGGTATTAATATCCTCGTGGATTACGGTCGCAAGGGATTATTCTAGTCATTAAATACGTTTAAGGGGCAGAGAGAAACATCCACAGTTTAAACTCATCAACTGCAGTCGCAGGAGATGATAATGGTCAGGAAATGAGTTTAAGAGGCAGGGAGCCACTACCACAATTTAACCACCCAGGGAGAATCGGGATCAAGGAAGTCCAACGCATCAAGTGAATTGTAGGGCCGAGAAACCTGCTTTTATAGCTTTCAATCCGCTTTATCATCACAGTCACTTCAGGCTTCGTTAGGTAGGAAGCGGCGCAGGGGAGACGTCTTCGCGTCCATTGCGCATAGCGGGTACGAGTTTGTTATTACTCGTTCGAGCGCTGGTTAGATGCCACGTCTGATAACGCGTACACGAGCGAAGCATAAATTATATATTGTTTAATGTTTATATTTAAATTTTGCAGATGCTGGTGTTAGTACACCGTTTTGACTTCATTTTCGTATTTTCGTATTTATTCAGCACCTATACGAAATATAAACCATAGCACCTTCCTTTGTCGACGCTGAATTCGACAGATAAGCTACAACCTTGCTTTACTGTAACGGAACATTTTTGTCGCAATTAAATGTATTGGCGTCTGATATAGTTTTTAACGGTATTGGGCCGATATAGAACATATAGTGGATAAGGATACATTTTGTGGCCGACGCCAATTAGGTTGAGGCTAATGAATTATGAGAGTCACTTATATGTAATATCGGCCGTATGTTGTTCAAAAGTTTTCGTAATATCTACTAAAAGTGGGCAATTTTAAGATATGCGATTTTAATATAAAAAAACTTACCTCTAACCTGAATTCCGCACAGAATTTGGTAGTGTCGCAACGAATGTTTACAAATTGGATTTCAAATAAATTAAAACACTGTACATAAATTGGTAGTGTAGCAATGGTTATAACGGCCGTGGCTGTTAAATTTTAACAATTATGGCTGTTATGGGTGATATTTCGGCCAAGGAGGCAGTACTGTTATAGTAAAACAACATATAGGTATTATGAAAAATATCTTTTTGAGATTATCAAACCACCAGGAAATCTTCCAGCATAGATGCCCGAGTTGTTGAATAGTCAAGTTGGTGGCGCCTTTCTTTTGTTTTGATAATTTTAGTGTTAACCCACATCTCCTCCGGAATAGCTCAGCTGGCTCGTTGAGCGCTATTGGTTACGAACTATTTTGGATATCCACAGCTTACGGTACTGCCTCTTTTGAAGCGTTGCAAGATAATCATTCGTTTTTTTTTCTATTTCTGGCTATTACAGCGTACGCTGGTCACGATAGTTCGTAATGCAATAATGTTGTGGTATTAATTGTCACAGTAAAATCGGTCTAAATTTTTTATCTATTAAACATTATACAGTATTGATCATGTTAACTTGATTAGGCGCGGATACCGCCACCTAACGTACCAGTAATCGTTACTGGCGCATATTTTGTGTGTTTCACTTCAAAACTTTCCAGACAGCATATGAAAGCATATGAAAAGAAACAACATTAATTACGTTCTAAGTTATTTCAACCATAACATTTTTGTTTAGTTTTCGAAAGTAAATTTAATGAACTATTAGAATACATTTGGTATCACACTGTATATGATATAAGATGCTTTGCAAACTGCAAATTGAAAATTTTGGTGGATTAACTTTAAGGTGTTTTTTATAATACAAATTTTCTAATAGCTGCAAAAATATAATTACCTCTAAACTTTTCACTAAAATTAGAAACTGCTTTGCTGCCGAAGCAGAATTGCAACAACAGTTCTGTTAAGAGAATAATTACGGAAAGCTCATTCTAGCGTAACTAACTTTAATTTAATTACATTCAGTGGAAATTCTGTTCAGTAGGTACTATTTGTAATTACTGTTAAAGCAGCACAGACATTGTGGTTACTACGAGTAGATTATGTCTGCGATTTAATGCTAGTTTCGCTTTTCAATGCAAAAAATTGATTAAAATATTTTCCCCTTACTGGAGCAAATACGATATTTGAAACGCTTCTAGAATATCAAGTACCACTACACATTATTCCGGTTAGACGCCAATGTTGAAGTAATGTGGAAATTTTAATAATGTGGGACTACTAGCAATGTAAGGAATAAAAAACAAGATGTACAGGAGTTTAACTTTCTATTAGCAGACAGAATTTTATGAAATATCAATCTATGAAGAATGTGTTGCTCATAATAGTTCTTTTTCAAATTTATTTTTTATTAACCTCTTACCCAGATTTATAATTACTATCACTTATAGCAATTATGGGTTAATTGTAACTTTCTTAAATATCTATTATTCTTTTCTGTTGAAATAGTTCTACTTTCACTTTCACTGCTAACTCATAGATCAATTATTGGTGTTGTAAAAATAGTTAAAACTTTACGCGAATTTTGATGTTAAGTAAATGTTTATATAAATATGGCACTGACTGACTCCGTAGTTTTATCTTGCAGTACGTAGACTCTTTTGAAGATATCATTAAGATAACTATAGAAAACTCTCTTTTTAATAGAATACGTCATAATCAACTTCAGATTTGTTATGATAGACAGACTACTATTTATTATAAATTTCAAATGCGTTTCCTTTGTCTCAATTATATATATATATATATATATATATATATATATATATATATATACAGTGTGTCCAAGATAAGGAGGGCCAGTATGGGGATCTCGGTAATGGTAAGAGATACAAATTTGGTTAAATGGGAAGAAAGTTGCGCAATTAAAGGACTAAAACAATGACGTCTAGAAATCCTTGATATGATTTTTCGTTTTTGAATTATCTCAAAAAAACCGAATTTTTGGATTTTCTTTTTTATTTTTTTCTGGCGTTAATATTAACGTTAGAGCGAAACTGATTAAACTTCTTTATAGCAACTTTTAGTGGACTTAATGATTACGTTATCAATTTTTTTATCCGACGTTTCGTCTTCGAGAAACCATCATCAACTTCATTTTTTAAATACGGTCCTGGTTTTTTATGCCAAATTTGCAAAGCCCTTGTTACTCTGAATTCAACAATGTACCACATATTATGATTTAATTACGTTTCGAGCTTTTTTCTGATAATCATCAGAAATTTTTTTAGATACGGACCTGCATTTTTGATAATTTTGTCAAAATAAGTTCATACAGTAAGATAGGCGTTTTTAGATGCCGTTAAAATATTAAAATGCACATCATAATGTCATAATTCTGATACATTAATTTAATAAGCAACCAATAACTATTAACAATAAACAACAAATAAATGAACAAAAGATAGGCAGAAAGAATGAGAAAACGAGCCTTGAAACAATGTAATAGGTATTTAACGTTTTGAAATAGAAGAAGAACTTAGAAGATTGGTTCTTGAAGCCTTTCAAAGTATAACGCCAGTATTGCTGAATAATGTTTTAGATTCTACAGTTAGATGTTTTTTATGCATAGAGAATGATGGCAACCTTTTTGAATACCTTCTGTAAATTTAATACCTATTAAATGGTTTCGATGTTCGTTTTGTGATTCTTTCTGTCTATCTTTTGTTCATTTCTTTTTTGTTTATTGTTAATAGTTATTGGTTGCTTATTAAATTAATGTATCAGAATTATGACATTATGATGTGCATTTTAATATTTTAACGGCATCTAAAAACGCCTATCTTACTGTATGAACTTATTTTTACAAAATTATGAGAAATGCAGGTCCGTATCTAAAAAATTCTCTGATGATGATCAGAAAAAAGCTCGAAACGTAATTAAATCATAATATGTGGTACATTGTTGAATTCAGAGTAACAAGGGCTTTGCAAATTTGGCATCAAAAAACCAGGACCGTATTTAAAAAAATGAAGTTGATGATGGTTTCTCGAAGACAAAACGTCGGATAAAAAAATTGATAACGTAATCATTAAGTCCACTAAAAGTTGCTATAAAGAAGTTTAATCAGTTTCGCTCTAACTTTAATATTAACGCCAGAAAAAAATAAAAAAGAAAATCCAAAAATTCGGTTTTTTTGAGATAATTCAAAAACGAAAAATCTTATCAAGGATTTCTAGACGTCATTTTTTTAGTCCTTTAATTGCGCAACTTTCTTCCCATTTAACCAAATTTGTATCTCTTACCATTACCGAGATCCCCATACTGGCCCTCCTTATCTTGGACACACTGTATATATATATATAAATATTTGATAAGATGTGTAAAGATTATGTTAAAAAGTATATATTTTACTGTTTATTGAATATCCGCAGATTTTTTGTTTTTTGGAGCTTTTAAAAAAACTGCAGTTTTTCAAACTGGCGTACTATAGATGCAACTTCTTAGTTAAATTATATTTTAAGTTAAGTTGTAAGCAATGTTTTGAAATGGAATACGCAATTTATAATTCTTATATTGCTATAAGTATAATATTACTAAAGTTAACATTGTGAAGAGTATAGATTTAAAAATTTCAAAAAGTAAGTTATTAATACAAATACACCTACCTGCATGTCATCAAAACCAATATGTGTAGCTTATGTTCATTTATGTGTAAATTATATTTTAACATTTAACATTTGACTTTATTGATGTGTTGCCTTTATCTCATAATGTGAAAAATATTTTAGCTCTAATAATGTAGCGGCAGCTATACAATTCAATCTAAAGTGCAACACTTTGTATAACTATATGGCTGATAACAAATGTTTTTCAGTTTTTTTTGACACATTTATTATCATCAGATTAGGTAATCACCATCTTGTTCAAAATAGTAAGTTTGAAATGTCGTACAAAAGACCTGGCTTGAAAATAGTACTTTGACATACATATTCACACACATCAATTGCAAAAGAGAACGAATGCTAAACACAATGACTGAAATGCAGCTCTCAACTATGATAAGAAACTATCACATAAAGTGATGAAGTCTGCGAAATTACTTTCAGGTGGAATAATTACTTAGTTGCATTAAAATAATGAAACGTTGTAAATTATTCTCTCAAGTATACTTTTACCGTTAGCAAATACATGTTGAAATTTAGTACTTTTATAAAGTTCTGCACAGCTATATCTCTCCATGTAAATTGCTTCCGCTAAGTGTGCTGTTTATAGATAACTATATTAGCCTAGAACAACAGAATGCACATTACTATATTTTAAACTGGTATTTACTTAATGAAATACTTCGCCAAGCATACAACGTTAATTTGCTTTCAGGAAAATTAACTAACTGTGTAATGTCGCATTTAATCTCATGCTGTTTTGAACTTAACAGGAAACAATCTAAGATTTCTAAAATACTTAAAGTCAACGAATGCAGTGTTACTGTATATATTGATTCAGCCACTGGTGTAGCGCAAACATACTAATTTTATTTGTTTGGGTAGGATGAAATAAAGTGATGACTTTTTAAGAATAATGCATTTAGAGTTAGGCATCTATATGGGTACAGCTGAACTCATCACAAATCCAAATATGCAATAAAATAAACAGGCCAACTGATCACCGCTAATTGCAGGTCATTTAAAAACTATATTTTAGAGATAGGGGATTATAAATGATTACAAATTTCAAAAATGTAAAGTGTGGAAGACTGTCCAGCAAAATGCCATATAGGAGGTAAGTTCCATTTCGTAGTCTGCCATATTCCGTTGAGTACATATACTATGCATTATACAGTGTGTCCCCGGATTGAGTTCACTATAGGTATAATTGACAAAAAATTTTACAGTTTTATTTTAATGTTTTGGGATTCCGCCCTGCTTGGTCTGAAGAGAATTTTAAGAATGTTTACAGTTTTTGAAAACACAAGTTGGCCTTGACAGTGAAGCAAAAACTATTTTCTTTTCAGGTAAACTACCCTTTCTGTTCATGATACGGCAAAGTTTTACCAAGAAAAGTTGTTCAGAATGATAAATTATGGCCCTATACAAAATTTCAGGAAGATCTACCTACTTAAATTAAACCGTTAAAATTGTACCCATTTATTAAAAATTACGGTTTGATTTAAGTAGGTACAATTTCCTGAAATGTTGTATGGGGCCATAATTTCCCATTCTGAACAATTCTTCTTAGTAAAATTTTGCCGTATTATAAACAAAAAAGGTAGTTTACCTGAAAAGAAAATACAATAGTGTGTCCCAGGATTGATGTTACAAGAGGTGAGATGGACTAAAAATTTTTGAATTTTATTTTAAGGTTCTGGGATTCGATCCTGCTTGGTTTTAAAAGAATTTTAAAAATATTTTCAATTTTTGAAAAACAAGTAGGCCTTGGCAGGGAAGCGAAAACTATTTTATTTTCAGGTAAACTATGCTTTTTGTTCATGATACGGCAAAATTTTATTAAAAAAAGTTGTTTAAAATGATAAATTACGGCCCTATGCAAAATTTCAGAAAGATCTGTTGACTTATAAAACATCGTTATTTTTTAGATAATTGTATTTTATTTTCAGGTAAACTACTTTTTTTGTTCATGATACGGAAAAATTCTATTTAGAAAAGTTGTTCAGAATGAGAAGTTGTGGGGACCTATACAAAATTTCAGAAAGATCTGTTGACTTAGATGAAACCGTCATTTTTAATAAATAACGGTTTAGTCTAAGTCGACAGATCTTTTTGAAATTTGGTACAGGGCCATAATTTTTCATTCTGAACAACTTTCCTTAATACAATTTTTCCGTATCATGAACACAAAAAGTAGTTTACCTGAAAATAAAATACAATTATCTAAAAAATAAAGGTGTTTTCTAAGTCAACAGATCTTTCTGAAATTTTGCATAGGTCCGTAATTTATCATTCTAAACAACTTTTCTTAATAAAATTTTGCCGTATCATGAACAAAAAGGGTAGTTTACCTAAATAGAAAATAGTTTTTCCACATTTTTCATGGCCGACTTAATTTCTAAAAATTAAAACTCTGCTTAAAATTGTTTTCAGACCAAGCAGGGCGGGATCCCAAAACATTAAAATAAAATTGTAAAATTTTTTGTCGATTATACCTATAGTGAACTCAATCCGGGGACACACTGTATACATAGTGGTTAATTGCTTTACGTACCTCAGAGATTCCAATGGTACATTTTTAAAATGTAAATATTTGCTACCCTAATTATTTAAGAGCAAAAGTGTAATAGCTATTTGTACAATAAGTTGGGAAAAGTGATGTTTTTCCGTGTTAGACGTGAGAATTTTTTTTTCGAGGCGTTAGCCGACAATGCTTGTCAGAAGCAGACACTTTTACGGGAGGTGATCAATGTATTCACAGCGTAACATACAAAGAAACGAGCAAGACGCTTGAATCAAAATTTATTTTTCAACATAATCACCTTGAACAGCAATATACTTTTCCAAACGTAGGAATTCCCTGCAAGCAGGAATTTTATTCAGTCGGCACCATATTGAAGGGCATCTTTAGAACATCCTTTTCAATGCTTAAACTCGTTTGACCACTTTTTGAGCGTACTGTAAGAAGAGACTGTGTAAACACAAGTAGATTTCAAGAGGTGTCATTCTTTTTGCACAAATTTTGTGTTTTTAAAACATCTAAGCCTTCTATTGATCACTCCTCGTATTACATGTGTTTAAACGTGCCCCTAAGTTCTTTTTTCAACTATTTACCATTCCCTGTGTACGTAATGGTCATTGAATACCACTCATATTGTGCCTCTTTTGAACAAACATATCGAAACATATCAAAACGATTGAAAATTAAAAAAAACTATCGAAATTATTTAGTTTAACTTTAAGTCCGTGTAGAATAAATTTAGATTTTGAACAATCTATTCACACTGCCGTTAATCACGTTTGGCCATCCGCCACTATATTTGGATGTCGTTTTTACTTGGCACAGAGTTGGTACAGACAAATCCAGCAACTAGGATTGGTTTCAATTTATAAACGGTCCCACTCAGATGCAAAGTGGCTTCATCATCTTTTTGAATTACTTTACCTTCATCCCCTCAAAGTTAGCGAATGTTTTGTAAATAATTTTATGAATGATTTACCTTCTCCAGATTCGTTGGGCTTCCACTTCAAGCCATTTAAGCTTGACAATCAATCCATGCGAATTGTTCCATGCTCACTTTTCTAATACCCTCTACAATACTCACCCAAATATAAATATCTTTATTCACACTTTAGTACAAACTGGTATATACATTCAAATATTGAAATCTGCGAAAAAGGCAATGAGTTCATGAAAGTAGTGGCGGCTTTTTTCCAAGTAATTAGCTACTTTATTTGAAATATATCGAAAATTGTAAGCAGAAACGAATGAGATTATATATTCTGTAAAAGAGAAGATAATTACAGGGACAATGACGGAAGATCTGTAAGAACTTCTCTATGCATTAACACCAGATTGGAAAGAAAAAAGTTCAACCATGGTTCAGAATATAGTACCATAAAAAAACTAAAATGTATTGAGAGAACATACCAAAGCAAACTCAAAATTAAACTCAATTAATCTGACTGACATAGCAAATTAATGTACATTATCCATGTCGTAATAGCTATTACTAAAAAGTTATGCACAAAATATAGACAACCTAATGACAGCAGATTTGTGCGAATATGAAGAATCTTGTAGAACGACAAGGAAAAGCAAACCAAGGACCTTCAGAACCATCAAGACTGAGATACCTACGTAATACCTGCAATAAAACAATTTTATACTAAAATGTGTATATATCAACATTCCAAATCCTATTACTTGCGAAAAAATCATGAGAAATTTGGGTTCCAAAAGTTCTTAAATTAAAGTATGGCAGAAGTTACATTCGCTCATGAACAATAGGAATTCTCCAGGCGACGACCGAATTTCCTGATAAATGTTAATAAATTAGGAGAGAAGAGAGAAGCCATTATAAGACTTAAAAGTATATTACTTAAATCACGGAATAATTGTGACTAAATGCACTAATGTCAATCATTAAAATTACGTGTACAACTCTAGTTATCTATTAAAAACGGCTGACCAAAAGGCATCCATAGAGGCCTTTCATATGGTAATGAAAAATAGTGTTTCATCCCGTAGAAGCATGTGCCGTTATAAGATCCCCCCAAAAATTCAATAGTGGACACAAGGTTAGTCTCTTACTTTATATGCTCTTGTCACAGCATACACCTGAATTTGCTTCAGTTGACCTAAAACCGATTTTACTGAAAAAAAGTAACGCAAATAATTCATGCTAGATGCCTTTTAATGTAATTGCGTTATTGAAACTAGCGATTGCGCTTATGCGTGAATTAGCTTTATCAAACGTTTCCTATAATTGCTTTCCTTGAAGTGCCCTGCTTCAATGCTGTCAGAGATGTATTAATTTATTTAGAGCAACAGGTACAGTGTTTCACTTATATCTGGAAATGTCAGGCAAACAGGATATCAGACGAAGTCGAAACCATAAAGCAGCCTATGGGAAACAATCAACAGCATATGATATTTTTTCACAAGAAGTAGGATTATCGTACGGAACAACCCAGACAATAGTCAAGAAGGTTCTCGAACTTCATTTTTATGAAATCCAGATTTTATAAGTGTACTTCTGCATTTCAACCACTAAAATGAACAAGTATGTACTGCCGTTAGTGGTTTACAAAACATTGACAAAATACTGAATTACTTGATTTAACATTTTATCTAAACGAGGCTTGCTTTTATCTTTCCAGACATAAAATGTACATACCATAAGATTGTGGAGGAGGGATTCTCCCCATATTTTCTGTGAAGCTCCTTTGTATCCCTGAAAAGTCGGAATTTGGATTACCGTTTTTCAGATATGCTTGATAGGCCCAATATTTTAAATACTTTCATTAGCCAGTTACGATATAATGAATTAGAACAACTACGTTCAGGAATATGTGCAAGTCAAAAGATGAATTATTTAGATGATTTATATAATGGTTACTTAACAATTCGAGATTCATTCGTTCATTCATTTCCTGCAAAATTTTCAGTTCGAACTCCTTCAAATTTTGCAGATATTATCCATCAGTTATGAGTATTGCCGTAATTGAGTAATGTGAAATGCATGCAAATATGTTCATTATGAACACCCCAACAATACCTCATATAAAGATTTGTCGTCTCGGTCTTGTAAGCGCGAGAGGGCTGTGTCAAGTTCGGCCGCTTCACGATGTTTTAGGGCGCCATTGTACGTACCACGTGCCGATTCTTTAAACGTATGGTGACAAGTGTTTGTGCTAAGTAGAAAACTACGTAATAATGGAAATTGAAGACGAAGGTATGAACTTACATTATAAATATGGTGAATTTAATAGTGATGCCTGTTTAATATGTTAAAAAAGTGATACGTTTAGCTTGTTTTTTTATTTTTTTTTATTGTTAATATTCACTTAGAAATATCTTATAGAGTGCATAAAGGTGCATCGATGTTTTATACGTCTATAAATAGATGAAAAACGGACGAGCACCAGGTGAAGATGGTATCACGACTGAGATGCTAAAACTAGGAGGTGCGGCCACAACAGAAGCCATGAAAATTCTATTAAACAAATGCCTTAACGAAAACAAAATACCTGAAGGGTGGCAAAACGCGCAAGTGATTCTAATACATAAAAAAGGAGATACATTAAATTTAAACAACTACCGACCTATAAGTCTTCTACCACACCCGTACAAATTGTTTACGAAAATTATGACGAACAGATTGACGAATAAACTGGATGAATACCAACCTCCGGAACAGGCGGGTTTCCGCAAGGGGTACAGTACAGCGGACCACATTCAGACAATGCGTACACTAATAGAGAAGTGCAGGGAATACAACATCCCACTATATCTAGGGTTTGTAGACTATAACAAAGCATTCGACTCGATAGAGCTCTGGGCAATTTTCACAGCCATGGATAGCGCAAGGATAGACTCTAGATATAGAAGCACCTTGAAATATATATATGACAACGCCACAATACAAATTAAAATCACAGAAGACCTCACAACAAATAAAATAAGTACCAAACGCGGAGTGAGACAAGGAGATACAATCTCTCCAAAGTTGTTTACCCTTGCCCTCGAAGAAACATTTAAAAAACTGAATTGGGAAAAAAAGGGCATTAACATCGATGGCCAACGCCTAAATCACCTTCGCTTTGCAGACGACATCGTACTCATAAGCACCAACCCCGAAGACCTACAAGAGATGTTAAGCGAACTTAAAGCGACGTCGGAAGAAATAGGCCTCTCCATGAACTTGGAAAAAACAAAAGTTATGTCTTCAGAAAGCATCAACATAAGAGTCGGAAATGACACATTGGAAAATGTAGACGAATATGTATACTTAGGCCACACATTAAAACTAGGCATAGAGAACCAGACTGCTGAAATAACTAGAAGAATCCGACTAACATGGGCAGCTACCGGAAAATTAGGATTCATAATTAAAAACCCAAAAATACCAGTCAACTTGAAGAAAGAGGTGTTTAATATGTGTATACTGCCGGTATTAACATATGGAACCGAGACAATGTCGCTAACTATCAAATCAGCAACAAGATTAAAAACAACACAAAGAGCGATAGAACGCGCCATGCTGGGCATAAGCCTAAGAGACAGAATCACGAACAAAGCAATCAGAGAAACAACAAAGGTAGAGGACGTTGTGGAAAGAATTGCGAAGACAAAATGGAGATGGGCGGGACATGTGGCCAGACAAGAAGAGGTAAAGTGGCCAAAACGTATTTTAACGTGGAGACCAAGAATGCACAAACGTAGCGTAGGAAGACCACCCAGAAGATGGGTAGACGATATAAAAGAAAAAGCTGGGAAGAATTGGCTACAATCAGCGCAAGACCGAAACGAGTGGAAAATGAAAGAGGAGGCATACGTTCAGGAGTGGACGGTCAAATGCTGAGAAAGAAGAAGAAGAAGAAGAAAGATTGTGTTTTTGCAGTTTATGTCTCATACTAGCAATGTGCTATCGTTGTTTGTAAATATATTAGTAAGATCTTGAGCAACCAATCTTTTATTGGGTTGTTTATATACAGATACTATTTTTACTTGGCTCCCATCGTTGAGTTGTAAATTAATTCCGACTGTTTCTAGACTTCTTACAGCTAGCTATTTGTATATACACCACTTTTTTGAACTTTGTGTCATGAATTCATATTGACAAAGCACAAATGTTGCACAACACTTTTATGAACACGACAGTACATTTGTTTCAAGCGATACCTAGCTGAGTGTTATTGAGATACCCACAGCTCGTTTTTGAAAAGTTTGAGTTTAAATTAAGATTGTTATCGGCGCCGGCGTAGCAGGAAAAGCTTACATTTTTTCACTGTTTTTTTTTAAAATAAATCTATCAAAAAACGACCTACTGCTGTTGAATATGCTGCCAGTTTCAAGTTGTCTTTTGAAATAAGTGATATAGATGTTTTACGAAATTTGCATCCTATGAGACAAAACCTTTTACTTCATCAGAGGATTCTTGTTGCAATGGCTTTGATTGGTTTTGCTGCAAGCACAGTACGAGGGAGTCTAAAGCTTTACCGATTATTTGTTTCTAAGCCATTCTTGTATCGATTATCGATTAATTCTTCGACATACAATCATACAAATAAAAATTCGACTGATTTCGAGGAGGCCTTGAAATTCTCAACAGATTGCTTGCGCACTTAATAAAATGCAATTACAGCAAATTTACGCACTGATTAGGTACATACTAAATTTTCACTGGGCTCCTTCACCCTAGAGTTCCTATTTAGGACCTCTACTTCACCCTAAAATATTTTTTCAGAAAATGTTGCTTCCATTTGAAGAACTACGGACGTTGAAAAGAAATATATATCGTATATTTGTAAATCACCGATAACCTTTACTACCCCCATATATAATTGTTTTCTCATCTGTCAGTAATGTGTGCGCAGTAAAATATCCATTTTGTAAATGGTATTACCAAATTAGTAGTTGTATACTGCTTTGCTTGGTTTTTTAAACTCACAAAGATATTTAAAATTAAATTTTTAGAAAAATGTCTGTGTTTTAGCACATACGTGCGAAATTATATTACAACTCATTTAATACTTTATTAATGCATATGTAATTTCCGGGAGCATATACTGCTTCCACTTAAGCAATCTGAAACAGTTCAAGTGCGGGTTTCAATTCAGAGAACACATTTCCAACAAGAATCCCATTTCTTGCGTCTAAGGATATTGTCTAATATGTAGGTTATTGTGTTCATCCTGGGGGGTTGTATTTTTTCTATGTCCCGGATTACATTACGGCTTTGATCCTAGTGTAGTAGAAGCTCCTTATAGTTAGGATTACGGATCTTGCCTTAGTCTGCTGTGTTTTTCGATTCTATGTACTGTAGAATGCCTGGACTTTTTATTCAGGCCCACATCCAGAATCGTAGCCCTAACATTAAGCGCCGTGGTCTTCCCTGTGCAATATTGTACTATTATGACAGTTATTGGGGCACTATTACTTAACCCGTGATTCTTTGTATCCACTCATTCTCCATTGCAGACGCATCAGCTGTGCAGTACAGTTAACAGATCTTATGCAAATCCATTGCCTACGGTTAATTTATTTTTAGATCCATTGCACTGCAGATCCAGTCATAACGTAACATGTTGATTAGGATATTATATTAATATTTCTTTGTACTACTGTTTATATTAAATATTCAAGCTTACATTTTTAAATGACGGTATTATGGTACTTTTTGCTTAAATTAATTTTTATTAATTTTGTAGTCTACCTGTTTTATTTTTAATTATTTATTATAGTATTTGCAGTCGCATTAGCTAATTATACTATTTTTGCATTTACTTTTCTTTTACTTTGAGTTTATTTCACTTATATATATTTACTTGTTTTAAATACAGAAGTGCGAAAGCAGAGTACAAGTTCAATATGTTTGATAAATTGCGTTTTAGCCGTCCTTACTTACCGAAGCTTAAGAAAGTGGTTCATTATATTAAGTAATTATTCTTGTAACGAGAACTTGACTTTACTCGCCTGAGTATATTTGAAGTAACATTTTAATATACAGGCGATTTGTACATGTATGTTTTTGATTGCTTGCTTTTAGATTTAGTGAGGTAGATGTAAAAATTTGGTGGTCGCCACTGGTAATTTAAGTATGCAATAATGTGGTTGCGCGTATCTCATAATACCGTATATTAACTTGAGGGTGTCTGAAGAGTCAGAGTGGACTTTGAACTGTCGTAGACACAAGTGCTTTAAGGTTGTGCATCGGTGTCATTTAAAAGTGTGCGCTTCTACAGGTCTGGGGAACTTCTAGAATAAAGAAGTATCGTAACAGCGGTTTATCAACCTCACGAAAAGTTCCCATGTCCTACCGACATTGTTATTCGACAACTAATAGGTTCGGTAAAACTACAAAGAAAGCATATACGTCCTCAAGTGACCCCATAGTAAAAGCATCGCCGGGAAAATCTTTGTTAAACTGGGCGAGTTATGCCAGACTCTGTTATTCACAAGCAATTATTGGAGTTCGAAACTGTGTGAATCCTCGAACCAGCGTGGTTCGCACCATTTTCTATTGTTTTATGCGCGGATTAAGAACTGCATAGCAGACTCTTACAATAAAGGCATGGTAAAATAAGCTGTCTGTTCCGTAGTTTAATACTAAATTATAGTACTAGTTAGTGATTCTATTTTACAGGAAATGCATATATATATTTGTTAGTTATTTGTGCGTAAACGAATTAGCGTTCAATTCTATTACATTTTTAAAAATCTAACATTTACAGTTTAACACGCGCTCAAGGTCAACTTCTAGGTTTATTGCAACAAGGGTTGCTCTAACTGCAATTTGAGTCAAACAATAAAAACTGATCTTATTCCTGTTGAAGTAGTTAGCAAAAGAAAACGGTAAAATTAATAAAAACGTAAGAACATAAATTGGCGCGCAAATGCGCAAAGTATAGAAACTCAAGCCATCACGTTATATTGTAGGTAGGTTGTCTAATAAAATAGGTGGCAATTATTCTGGATTGATGGTCAGACAAACCAACCCACCTCGACGACGAATATTAAGTTAATATAAATACAGTGAATTTATTTTAATGGTTAACATAGCAGTCTCGTTTCTATAGCAGCATTTAAGCATACAGATCATTTCCATAGTTACAAATGAGACCAATATATTAGAGCGTTTATTTTACGAGTTAACATACGAATTTGAATTAGGTACTTGGTAATAAGAAACTTTAATTTTGTTACCGGAATGTAGGTATGCAACTAAAAAGTAGATACATAGGTACAACTTGTGTGTTGTCTCTTTTCTTCAGTTGTATACATTAGGATAACTTTTAATTGTTTTTTTGACAAGCAATAATGCCTATGTTCACTCGTAAAATAAACGCTCTAATCTATTGGTCTCATTTGTAACAATGGAAATGACCTGTAAATGGTGGCATAGAAACGAAACTTTTATGTTAACCATTAAAATAAATTCACTGTATAGGTGTATTTACAATTTAGGTTCGACGATGTTAGTAGTGTGTTCTTAGTATATACAGGGTGTCCCAGAACTACCTGCCCATAGAAAACAAGCATGCGCCGACAACCAAGGAGGCTGCAAGAAAGCAAAAATAAATGTTCTACTACCCCAAATAACTGAGTTATAGAGTTTTCAATTACACCAATCCCAGAACCTCGGTCTTCAGGTATTACTGAAAATCCGATACGATGCTAGACAGCAAAATAAATACTGACTTCACAAAAATCAAAGCAGTAGCTGGGGTAGACTAGATTTATGGATAGATTTTAATAAAACGACGGTTAACTTTAACGTCTTTTCTCGGTTATCGGTTGAGATAGGACTTTTTTCCTTCAAAATACCGATTGATACATGCCTCCCGAATACTCTCATCTCTCTCTGGGGGGGGGGGGGGGCAGTTCTGGGACACCCTGTTAGGAGCAAAAATTGAATTTTCTCAATGAGCAAACAACTGACCAAAACCCGTTCTGAGCAATGCTAAACATCCCCAGACCGAAATTTTACGTCGTAAGCGTGTTACGCCACAACAAGTTGCGGAATTTGTTAAAGTAACCAAAAAGACGATATTCGTCTTGTAGGCAAGACGCCTATACCGCATTATGGGAGTTTATTACTCGCCGCAACGCGTTGTGAGCTTCATTTCATCAGCGATTCATGGAAATATAGCTTATGTTAAAAATAGGAAATAGGAAGTCTGCAATCAGCTATGCTTAAATTTGGAGGGCCCGTTTTAAACGAAAAATATACCCTATATAACAAAGAAGAATTGGAGGTAAAGTTTAAAACAATAAAAAGTAACACATTAACGGGAATAGATGAGCTTTCGAAGGAAAAAGAATAAGCAGCGAATGCGAAATTCCCAAAACCTGATAAAACAGGAAAAAGAGAAAAGAATAATGACAGAAGAGATAATACAACTATAGTATCGTCAAATGGTGCTCAAAAAGGGCGAATAAGGGAAAGTTTTGATTGAGTTTTGATATTTGGTTTCTATATGTTTTTTGGGTGGCTGAATACTAATATCAGGCTTTCCAACAAAAATTTTAACCGGAAACATGTTTTTTTAAGCAAAAACGGAGTAAAAAACGGTTTTTTAAAGTTTTTCTAAAATTACCCGAAAGCTATCCATTTTTCGTAAATGTTGAACCTACATGAAATGAAAGAAGATAAAATTTCCTACATTTTATGGACTTGAATTTTTTCTCTCCGACCAATCGTTCAGCCGCGAGAGCGCCGCGAAATTATAGTCCAGTCAAATGGTAGAAAATAGGGGAAAGTTTTGGTGGAGTTTTGATATTTGGTTCCTATATGTTTTTTGAGTCGCTGAACACAAATATCAGGTTTTCCAACAAGAATTTTGGCCGGAAAAATGTTGTTTTAAGCAAAAACGGTAGAACTTTGCAGTCCAATCTCATTCCTTATCCCAAAACATTTTTTAAACTTACAAAACAAACCCACCCCTACCTAAAATGAATACCGCAACAGGAAATAATAGCAGGATCCCCAGCCAAACGGATGGCGCTGTAAACAAAACTACCGCCACAGTTAATGCAGAAAATCAAAGCTATTCTAAAATAACCCAAAAAAACACCTGAAATTAAATATCCACAAAAAAATCCAGCCATTATTATGAATTCAATAGACGGCATACAAATTAAAGAATATATATACGCTCTAGGGCAAATAGTAGAACCTATCAACATATTAGCGGCATCCGAATTGGCAAATTGTCGAATTTGATATACTTACCGTCTAAAGAAATGACAGAATACTTATTAGAGAAAACAGAGATAATAAATGTAGCTGGGCAACAAACACCTATGCGCAAGCTTATAATTCCTGCTAAAAAGATTATCATCTCAAACATATGTCCATCTATTCCGAATTCTTATATAGAAAGGAAACTCGCAGAAATAGGTCTTAAGACAGTGTCCCCAATTTATGCTATTAAGGTAGGAATACAAGAACAAGAATATGCACACATTCTTAGTTTTTGAAGATTCACATGCATAGCTCCAAATGATAACCTAGTCATACCTGAATCTACCATTATATCATACGATAACGACCAATACCAAATTTACATTCAGGAAGATATACAAAAATGTTATAAGTGTAACCAATCTGGTTATATATCAACTAAATGTATCTCCAATACTACAGACAACCCAATTTCGACCTCCACTGAGAACGAGAAAAAAGAGCCCTTCAATCAACCAGCCTGGAATCTTGTACAAGTGAAGTAATTGAAAATATGCACGAGCATCAAACCATCGAGCAACTGGAATTAATGAAAAAACCTAAACCACCAAATAGTACCAATAAAAACGCAAAAACGAACACAGTAGGGGACAAACCAACAATAGACGAACAGCTAGCACCATTACAAAATCTTCTTAAAACAAAAGAAGAAGTCTACGGCATAACATACGAAGAACTTAAAAAAATATATATTAGAAGTATCTAACGCACTCGATCCACTAACTGTCACAAGAAAATACAAAAGAGATCTAAACCGCTTCCCCGATAACCTCACAGACTTATACGCCTCCTTAATACATCGCCGCATTACCGAAGTATAAATTTACAAGAATAATCGGCATTGTTAAAAAGAGTTTCAGAAGAAAAGCAGATGGCGATGACACTTCGGAACATTCCCAGTATTTCAGTAATATTTCCTTAAAAATTCTTAATTATCTAATAAATGCAACTTTTAGACTGCCCAGATGTTTTTTGGATTTTTTGCCCATATCATTTAACAACTACAGGTTTTAAACGAATAAAAACAAGAACAACAACAAAATAACACTAAAACAAACGTCAGTTAATACTTTAAGGGAGATCTTAATCGACCCTTACATAAAAGTTTTTAAAGAAAACTGTCAAACTCGAGAATGATGGATTCTACTTCAAATTTTAATTTAACTTTTGGCGAGTTTGCTCATTAAAACTTTAAAGGTCAGTATATTACTGTGTACATATTAGTCTAAAAACCAAAAAATTAAGTTTTCAACTAACCAATAGTGTAATCTTCCAGAGGTCGGAACACTCCGGAGTAGTAGTTTCAATAAGGGCTAAGAGGCAAATAAAAGAAGCATCGGGTGGAAATAACACCAAAATAAGTGACCTTTTATATTTTATATACAGATAAAAATTACAACATCTAATAATCTAAAAACCAGCGTGGTGGAACACCGATACTAAAGAGAGGAAAAATAAAATACAAAAGGAAAAATGTTTACATAAAAAGAACCCCACACACTAAAGGTAAATTACTTAACCAAAAAATGTGTTTTTTATACTTCTTATAAATCACAACTTACTCTGTTAAAATTTACAAAACAGTTTTTTTAATTAATATAATGTTTACAATATCAATAACTTATCATTTTAATAATAGAAATACAATCAGAAACATGCATAAAATTGTAACATGTCATACTGAGTTTTCAAAACGTTATGCTTTCCAGGTATTAAAACATACCACACAAGCCTTATAGGGCGAGAGAAAAAAGGGGAGAAAAAACCATAGCCTGCCACATTCCATCATAAATTTTCAACGAAACCAGTATCTAAAAAATGGAATTTCTATTTAATGTTGTTGGACCCACACCAAATTAAGAAAAAAAAACTAAGAAGATTGTATTTTGAAAAATAATATCAATATAAGAAAACAACCACTTCAACCAAAAGGTAAATAATCATTCTAATTTAACAATTTGTGTATATTCATATTAAATTAAACTATTTTCTCACTGTAAACTTTTGACACCTATACTAAATTAACATAATTATTTTTATTTTTACAGTACTACATGGTTAATAACATCAGAGATAAAAAAGATATAAATATATAAAATAACACACGAGTAGAACAAACAACTTTTTAAACTTTCCATTCCTAAATAACATATCCGCTGCATACCTAAGAGCGAAAAAAAGGAATAAAGAAAGAAGACTCTAAAACATACAATTTACTTAGTAAGATTTTCTTTTGATTAAGGTGACTTTTAATTAATATCTAAAAAAAAATTTTTTTAGTTGTCTACAAATACAACAAAAAACATGGTGAAATCCAAGACACCTTCCTTAGACCATACCAAAACATATATCAATAATGTAACGCCATGCCTTTCTGTAACTTGGAACTTGTAAATTTTAATTTGTCATAAACAAGCTGTCTTTTAGTCTGAAGAAGCTATATTAAAATAGCGAAACGTTGCTTTGAAATGAACTGTTTAATTTGAAAATTATATTCTACATGTTTTGACACAACTAATAAACTTACTTACAACTATTAGTAACGTAAATTTAAACAAGAAAGTTAGCTACAAAGACTCTTCTACCGAAGAAATATGACATGCAATGTCGTGTTTTTGCAAATTTTAATGATGTAGAAACCAGTGTAACACAAATTACTAATAACATTTTAGAGGCAGCTTCCTTATCAATTCCTGTATGTCAATTCAATGACCAAAAGTATCAAGTTCCCTGATGGAATGATGAATGCAAACACGTAACAAAAATTAAAAATAAATCATTTAACAAATACAAAAAAATCCAAAACCATACAAAACTTAGTTGAATACAAAAAAGCAAGAGCAATTGCGAGAAGGGTTGTTAGAAGTAGCAAACAGAAGTCATGGGAAAACTATGTAAGTTCAATAAACGCAACAAGTAATAAAGAAGTCTGGGACAAGACCCCTCCTTCATAAGAATGAGAATGGAAAGACAACCCTTCAAAATATCTCACGACAACTTAGAGATCTGTTGCAGTTCAATGCATATGCATCTCTTGGGCAGTATGCCACCGTATTCCAAGCAGAAACTCATGCAGAAGAGAATATAACAAGAAATTACCGAGGTAGAGACATCTTTGTCCTAACAGACAGCCAGGCGGCTATAAAAGCCCTAGCTAGCTATCGGATCAACTCAAGATTGGTCTGGGACTGCCTTCAAAACCTTTTAACCCTCGCTAACCACAATAGGATAACTCTAATGTGGGTGCCGGGGCATAAGGGTATACAAGGTAATGAAAAAGCAGATTCCCTTGCAAAAAAAGGACCAGAAACACCATTCCCTGGCCTTGAACCAGTATTTAGAGTCACCAAAACGACAGTCCGCAGCTGGCTAAGCAGATTGATAAACATACAACATCAAAACCACTGAAACTGTGTGGAAGGACTAAGACATCGCAAGATGATGCTAAGGAAACCATCTGAAAAACTGACAGATGACCTACTGCGACTAAACAGACATCAAATTAGGCTAGTGACGGGGCTGATAACCGGTCACTGTAACCTTTATAAACATATGCACACAATGGGAATTCTCATAGAAGAACCCATTTGTAGACTCTGTAATGAGGAGGATGAAACAGCCATGTCATTTTCGATTGTGAAGCTCTTGCCCGATGGAGACACACACTCCTGGAGGGAGACAACCCTCGAGATACTCTAACAAGAGAACACGTGGTGAAAAGGCTATTAAACTTAATAAAAACGGCAGACCTTTTCACTGAATAAGTGTAATGATGAGCAGCACAATAAGCCAAGAGGCTGCAGTGCTGTATGGCATCCAACCAACTCTCATCTCTACACCACTACAATACAATACAATACAAATAGAGATCTGTAATAGGTGCTTTACATATGATGAATTGCAATACGCCCTACAAAATACCAAAGACTCATCTCCTGGCCCGGACACAATTCACTACGAAATCTTCCTTTTCCTCAAAAAACACCATTCTAAAACTATATAACCATATATGGTCTAACAACACATATTCAAGGTTATGGAGGAACGCTATAGTAATCCCGATACTAAAGCTGAATAAAAAAACTACGTCTCCGAATAGCTATCGCCCAATATCCTTAACAAATACGTTATGTAAACTCCTAGAAAGTATGGTAAACAGAAGACTAACCTGGTACTTAGAAGACCAAAACAAACTAGCTGCCGAACAAAGCAGTTTTCGTAAGAAACGGTCCACATTAGATCAACTTTCACAATTGGAAATGGACATAGAAAACGCCTTTGTAACCAAACAAGAGATAATAGATATTTTCTTTGACCTCGAAAAAACACACGATATGACCTGGAAATTCAAAATTAAGAAAACTTTAGTGGAGTGGGGATTGAAAGGAAGACTAGTGCATTTTATTGTAAATTTTATGTTTAACAGAAAGTTTAAAGTTACAATCGGAAACACACTATCCAAGAAACAACTCCAAGAGAATGTCGTTCCACAAGCATCAGTTCTGAGTGTATCCCTATTCCTAATCGCAATAAATGATATAATAGAAGCAGTTATAAACTCAGTCAAAGTATTACTTTTTGTGGATGACATTATAATATACTCCATAGATTCAGATTCAGCATCCTTACAAAATTCTCTAAAAAATCTACAACATTGGAGCATAACCAATGGACTGAAATTTTCAATAGAAAAAACAAAAAGTATCCACTTTTCAAGAAAGCACAATCCCGAAAACCTCAAATTAAACTTAAATGGACAACCGCTCGAATATGTTACGGAAATGCGCTATCTAGGAGTAATATACGATCAAAAGTTAACATGGACACCACATCTCTGCCAAATAAAAGATAATTGCAAAAAAGCTCTGAACATAATTAAGACTGTTTCCCATAATCATTGGGGAACAAAGAGGGATACACTTATGACTTTAGTCAATACCCTCGTCAAAAAATGGTTGACATTTTATGTCCCGAGACGGAAAAGATGTTCAAATAATCGACAACTTATATTGGAATCAAATGGCGGAAATTATAGTAGAAGATCAAAATACACATCCATTAGAAACACAACGCGGAGTTAGATAGGCCTGTGTATCGTGGCCGATCTTACTCATTTTATACTAGAGGAAATCTTTAATGAAGTGCTACAAGACACAAAATCGCAGTATCAGTTAACGGCAAGAATATGAATAATATACGTTTTGAAGACGACACAGTAATCTTCACAAACAACTTAGAAGATTTGCAAATCCTAATAAATAAAGTTAATAGAGCTAGTAAGAACTACAGATTAAAACTACAAGAATAGCAAATACGTATATAGTTATTTCTAAAACCCCTATAATTTGGGAACAATTATATGTTGATACAGAACAAAACGTTAATAAATATACTTACTTAGGCGGTAACAAAACAGATTAATGTGACCATTCTAAAGAAATAAAGTGCAGAATAGCCAAAGTCAGATCGGCATTTATAAAAATGAGGAAGGTTTTGTGCAGCCACGATACAATGATGAACACAAGGGTAAGACTTGTAAGGTGCTGTTTTTTTTCGCACTTCTATATTTGGGTGAAGTTATGGACCCTGGCAGAAGCTTCATGCAAGAAACTAGAACAGTTTGAAATGTGGTAGTATCGCCGCATGTTGAGGATTTCCTCGGTTGACCATATCACAAACAGAGAAACATTGCTAAGATTTGGTAAAGAAACCCAAACTCTTCAAACTATTAAAAAACGAAAATTAGAATACCTCGGGCATATAATGAGAAACACGCAAAGATATGGTATCCTACAGTTACTGCCATAAGGAAAAATAGAGGGAAAAGGGGACCAGTTAGAAGAAGTATGTCGTGGCTAAAAAACCTCAATGATACGGCAAAACCACAACGGAGCTCTTTAGGGCAGCGGTTAACAAGGAAAGAATAGCCATTATGGTTGCCAACATCCGGTAACGGATTGGAACGAGAAGAAGAAGAATAACAAAGACTTCTGAACTATATGGAACAAATTGGTACCTACTAATTTGAGCAAAATTGAACGCTAAATTCTTGTAGATATTTTAAGGTATCTTATTATTGAAGAAAACTAAAAAAGTACGTATTACTTGTACCCGGATACAGTACTAGTACAATACTTTATTAAAAAAAAAATAATGAACTAAAAATTTCAAAGAATTTGAGCTCATTAATCATAAAACAGTTATCTAACTGTTTTTATAAGCACTGCTAGAATGGTACTACCGTCTATTTGTTTGTCTGTTTATCCGTCTGTCTGCCTATCTGACCGAATGTTCGTCTGTTGGTGGTATAGCTCAATAACCTTTTGTTGGAGGAAGAATTTTGCATGCGGATTATATGTCTATCTGGCATGAAACCGAATATACATTCGATCAAATATATAGAAGCTGAAAATTTTACAAAAATTAAAGGTTCTCTATTTTTGCTTCAACTGAGGAAAAGATAAAAAATAATAAGTTGCACGTATTTCAAGTTTTACCCTTGACGAAAATAGGGAGTAACAGATACAATATAGTTTATTTGTAACGCAGCTATAAGCGCATAACAATACGCGTCCGGTTGTGGCGCAGTGGTTTAAGGGTATTGTTAGGATATTTTTAGTTTGGTACAAACGTATGGCTAATTAGCATATTTTCTAAATTACGACCCCACTTGTATATGGGTTTTTCGTATTATTCCGCTTGAATTTGAGAATATCGACTTATGTGCGAGCATTTATTAGCTTTCTAGCGTACGCAGCTGTGCTATCCGTTTGCCGTCGTCGGTTCTCAAAGGCACTCATTCTGTATCTTTGTTTATATTCGTTGGCACGCTAGTTTACAAATATCGATCCATCTACGACTTCTTTTTAGGCATGCTTTTGGCGTGTATTTAACAAACAACGGCCATGGGTGCGAAAGAGCAAGCTATCATGTACAGCTCGGCTGCCCCGCTTCTTTATTGATTGAGCACTGTCTGGCTCTGCTTTTGCAGTTCAGTTGGCTCCCGGCTTCTGCAAGTGACAGTTTAGTTTTGAAGTGGGCCTTCCGCAGTGCGCTCTTCGGGGCTACACTTGCGAGGGTGTTTAACGCTGTGTGCTTTCCTAGTCGGTGTGCGAATGCCGCTGGCTTGATTGTTATTAGGACTGCCGTCGCTTCAAAGCATTTGGTCTTGAGTTACGCATTTTATGGGACTATTTTGCTATGTGGGCGTGAGTGACCGTTTAACCGTGTTAAGTGTTCGCAAAGCTGTCGCTTTACCGTTCTGCTTTTTGTACGAACTTCAACTTGTTCATCTCCTGCAGCTCCCGCAGCCCGTTGAGACGTCGCAACATTTTCTTCCCGTCTCGTCCTATGCAGTATCTGGGGACGGTAGCCGTTGCAGCAGCTTAGGACATCAGTTATCGCACAGCCAAGCTCCTTACAGGTAGTGTTTGTATTGTTTATTAACGTTTAGTTTGCAACTTATCATATATGCAGTGTGCTTCATCGAAATATCGGACAGTTGGTGTAACGTCTCGGTTATTTAGCCTTTATTGTGTACCTTTTTACATTTGTCAAATCGTTACAGTTGTATACCTGTTATTACATTTCATATACCGTCAGTTTACATGATTGTTATTTATCTTGACGCAGTAGCCCTTCTCATGTGTCGTAACCGCTACTTAATATAGCTGAATCTCGCCTTCATCACCGCTATTTGTCTAGAGTTTGCTGTTCATATCGTTTGTCAGATATATTGTCAATTTACCGAATTATGTCAATAGATCTAAGAAGTTGTGCAATTTACCGAACTGCCGTATATACATTGCATATTTACTTGCGCATTTTTATTACATAATCATATATGTTGGTCAATACATGTCATGTTAGTTTAACTGTGGTTTTCTTTGTTTTTGTGCATGCGATTTGTGTGTTTATATTTTACAGTTGTAAGAGGAGTTTGGCCAGTTCATCAAGATTTTAAAAAGGTAGGTCCTTTGTTCCTGAACTAGCTCTAGCTGTCCAGAAGACTGCCAAGTTTAAAGTCGTAAGGTGAACTCGACATATGTTTCCACGGTTCCCTAGTGAGTTTACCTGTGCATTCTCTTTTATCGTGATGGAATTGCGGTGGCGCCCTATCCTTTTTAAATTTGTTTACCGCCCATTAGGCCGTTGCCTTTGTGTTATCTCGTGTTGGACCATCCCTCGCTCCACTGGGCCTAGTCGGCACCTATTGTCATGGGCTGGGTAGCGGTCCTATGTGAGTTATTTTCCCAATCTTGTGAGTTAGTAGCTAGTCGTCTACCTTTATCGTGGGTTTTCTTAAATACCGTTATGAGCTGGTGCGTTGTCGTAAATGTCGTTTTAGCATGTAACAGTATGATGCGGTGGGACATGCGCCTAGAGCTCGAGTTCAAATCTCACCGCCTGCATTGTTTTTTTATTTACAAATTGAGGTAATGGGCATTCCCAAGTGTTTCCTGTCACTGTTTCAGTATTATTAAGAACGTTAAGATATTTGTACCTATTTTGTACATAATTTTGAACATTTGTATTTTTCTTTTATATTTTCCGAATTGGTAGTTTCAAAACTACGTGCGAGGCAAGTTCCGAGTACAGCCCGCGATTTTTTGTCAATGTAGTACCTTTTATAGCTATAACTTACGAACAGTGTTTAAATAAAGGTTACAATGCGTTGTAGAAAATAATAAATTATCAGAACGCGTTGTGGCCGTTTTCCAATAAGTCACAACACGAATTTCGTTATATAAATAACCCATAACATGAATAAGCTTAATATTATACTTTTCGCTCTTGCACAACATTCTTAGTAATAAGTCGTTTTACAGTTCTTAACATATTTTAAAGTATGGGGAACATTAATATTGTGTTTCAGCCTAAGTCAGACTTACTTTTGCATTTTTAGAGTATAGTAGCATAGTAGTATAATAAAATTCGACAATAATTATGTTCTGTTATAAAATTATTCAAGGAATAATATTCGAAGTTTTGCATTTAAAGAATTATAAGTTGCGTTGCCTTATACTTTTATAGAGTTAGTAAGAATATAGGGCATATATTTTTGTTTTTTACGTTGATTCTGATTACTAAACAAAAAGAAGTATCCAATGTAAAGTGAATATAATACAGATAGCCATTTGCAATATCAATAACGTTAATCCAATACTAAAACGTGTTAAAGCAAATAGCGTTTTAGGTGCAACAATAGAGATAATGTACGGTATATTCAGGCTAAAGCAGGCATTTTAGCTGCAACGACAGGGATAATGTTCAGGTAGTCGTAAAGCTTTTAGTAGTTACATGCGCGATGTGCAAGGAAGTATTAATTTCTAATAGGGATTTAGCGTTTTAGTCTCGCCTTTAATTTGTTATAAAACCCCACTAGACCGGTAAGTAACACAACACAATAATTGCCATGCAACAAATCTCCTTCATTAATGCACGAAGTACAAAACGCCTAAACACTTTTTTAATTATCCATAAAACTTCCATTTGCCCTCGATTTTTGGCGAGCTTATTTAGGTCAAGCCATAACCGAGCCCTATCATAAGTTAAAAGGAAAGCCGGTTAGAAGCTCGAGCTTGCCTTATTCCATGAGCTGCCAACGCCTGTAAAACAGTTACTGCCCAAGTTTACTGCTTTCCTTTAATTTCAGGTACGCGCGCTTACGCGAATTTATGTCCGCGGTGGAATGTTTTAAAAAATTACTTTGTAAAATTCGCTGGGCGCGTGCTCAAGTTTTTCATTTTTAGTTGATTACAAACATGAGTAAGTGGGCTATTAATTTAAATTTATGCTAATTTATTCGCCCAGAAAACACTTCTCTATCAGCTTGCTTCTTCGAAGACGGTCGTGCTAGCAACTTCAGACGGCATGGTTTGGGGTGTATTTCGAAGGATTAGAGATTAAGCGTATTAAGCGAGCTGTGTACGATAGGACTGAAAAATTATCTGCCAATCGTGTCTGCAATTGTGGCGAATCGGGTTGAATCTGCAGGAAGCGAAAATGTATTCTTAATGGGCTGATGATACAATCTCCAGATTTTGAAAGCCTTTCGATCAAATTAATTCGGGAGACGCTGAAAATTCCCCGGAACAATTCTGGAGCTTTGATCTACTTTGCAGTTTGTTAATGAAACAAATTACGCAAGTAGTTCTTGCTGTATCCGATTAAACCTCGTTTAATTAAATAACCCTAAGGTAAACTTAGAACAGAAATTCGCTAACCAGTTTGAACATCCCAGTAAGCGAAAGCCCTTATATTCTCGCATATGAAGCTACATCGTTTCCACATTCAATTGACATTTTCACTTCTAATTATTTTCTGCAACAGTAATGAATACATTAAAAAAATGTGGTGTACAATACATGTGATGCAAGGTTACTAAACTGTTATAGGTTATATCGATTTGGCGGTTTGTAGGCACAACAGCGCCGAGGGGACAGCTGACGTCATTGTAAAATCCTCCCTGTCATTTCACGCAGTCTGGTCGTAGTGGAATCTTATGTATATTTTGTAGTAATTTCAAGACCAAGACTATCTCTTTTACAATTATTTGAACCCCTACTACATCTTCATTAAATCACAATTACACTATTTATTTTACTGACTAAGAAAAAAGTAAATTTGTTGCTGAGTATCTCGAAAGTGTTGTACAACAACCTTTAGCAAAGAAAATTCTAACAGAAGGCAGCATATTAAAAACTACTTCTTGAGTATTAGTGAATTATATTAACAAACTGAGGAATAAAATGTCCCCCAGACATGATCTCATCCCTAATATTGTTTTTAAGAAGTTCACTTGGAAAGCGATATGCTACGTTACAGCTGTATTCAATTCTTGCCGTAGAATGGTATTTTTGCAACTACATGGAAAGTAGTACATATTTCCATGATTACCAAAAAGGAAAACATTATAGATCGATTAGTCTACTGACACCCTTATCAAAGACTAAATAGTGAACTACCCGCTAACGATCCTTTGAGAAAGGGTGAAATTATCGAAAAAAGATTCGAGTCCAAACTACATTCCCTAATAACTTTTCTCGATATAATATAGCTAAGGTCTTCGATACTGTATGGCTGGATGGACTTCGGTACAAATTGATGAATACCAATATATCACTACTTATTACTAATCTTGAAATCATTCCTTGAAAACAAAACTTTTCGAGTAAATAGTAAATTATCAACGTTCAAAAGAATCTCGGCTGGAATACCACAGGGATCTATATTAGGGCCAACTCTGTATAATATTTTCATGCATGACGTTCCAGAACTAGATAATTAAAAAATCGCTATGCATTGATTACAGATGACACTGCATTAGTTAGCCAGTATGAAACCATTAACCACGCTGCTCAACAGCTTCAAGAAGGCTAAACAGTTGGAATATATCTCTTAACTCAACCAAATGTGAAACTGAAATATTCATATTGCGCCACCCCTAATATACCTCCAAACATCATAATAGATGGTAAACACCATGAGTGGAAACTACCAGATAATGGCGTAAACTATCTGGGACTTTACATGCATAAGATATTAACATGGAAACTACATTTAAACAGGAAATTAAACAAATGTCATAATAGATTATCACAATAATAATAGACTACATGCAATTGTAAATCGCCTTCGAAATTGGAATGTTATATATTAATGTACAAACTTTGAGAATGATCACAGGCTACAAACTACATAATAGGAAGATAAACGTAGAAATAAGAGAAAAATGCGAAGTTGAGGACATAGTTCGGCGGACGAGAAACGGCAGAAGACAGTGGAAAGAACACATAAATACGATGACGGAGGATAGACTGGTTAAGGTAGAAGACTCCCTGGACGACCACACAAGAGATGGAGGTATAGCTAGCAATCTACAATGCAGGAATATGCTTACACCCATACCCAGAATAAAACAGGCAATTTTCCTATCAAATAAGAGTAATAAGACGAATAAATTTCTACTTCGACGTGTACTAACTTTAAACAGAAATACCCCTATGTCGGAAGTATGGAATAAAATGAAAAAGATTAAAAGCAACTCCGTATATCAAAAAATCAGTTTTCTAACATCTAAAACAGGATTACACACAACACCTAGAAAATCGCAACAGTGTAACCGAATGTAACATGTAACTGAAACTACAACCAAACCTTTTTAGACAGTTATCCAGAATTCTTCTATTGAAAACAACTTCGACAATTCCGACTCAATTAACATTCCTTTTAATATCACAGAACTTGTCAGGATATTTTTAAAGTATATGAAGGTGTGAGCTATTTATCGATTTTTCAAGATTACGACCCCGTTTGTATATAGCTTTCTTTAATACTTTTCCGTTAAATTTAAGTGTGTTTGGAATTTTGTGCAAGTTTTGGCATTATCCCGTCACACAGTTGTGCCCTCGATCCAGGCTGTGGCTGAACACGTGCCCTGTTTTTGCCTCGCAGTCGTGGTGGGCTGGATATCATCGTGTTTCTTGGTTGAATTTAAAACGCCAGTCTGTGAGAGCAAGAGAGAGGTTTTTGGAAGTTTTTCGTTCCATCGCAGTCTTTCTGTCTGCGTTGCCGACGCCCCGCCAGCTTCTTGCCAATCGACAACGTGGCGCGAGCCGGTTTGAGTTAGTTAGTAAGGAGCTAGCTTCGGTTTCAGTCAGTTAGTTGCTTGTGCAGTTACTACGAGCGGGTTTTCGAGTGTGGCTTTTCGCCGCCCCGGCGGCCATGGGTCGTGGGAGGCGGCGCGGCCTATTGCCGAGTGAGTCCGTTTATGTGACGTGTTTTCGGAGAGAGCTTTTCGAGCCGTTAAGGCGTGCAGTTGTGTGTGACTGGTAATGCGCCGTTTAGTCCTTTATCGTTCTTGTAATCTAGTGTGCCGTGCAAGCATATCAAACGAGGACGTGCAAAAGCTCACCCTGTTTCTTTTCCATGCGAGTCCCGTCGCATCGTGTCCTGCGAAGGTATTCTGAAGTATGCGCCATCAGCACTTACAGCTGTAGTCTTGTGACATGCCGAGCTGTGAAGCGGAATCCTGCCGCTAAGTTGAGAGCCAGGTGATACTAAAGGTAGCGTGTATTTTAGATGTTAGCCGTCATATCGTTGCTATGCGCATTTAATACCCATACTAACGTCAATAATTATACTCTGTGTGATGTTTAATGGCCGCTATCATGTTTCACGCACTAAATTAACGCTAGTGATCACATTTTGGGCCAGAGTGAATAGCAATACTCATCCCTTGCATTTTGTACGCTAACTAACGTCAATAATTATATTCTGTGTCATTTTTAATGGCCGCTATCATGTTTCACGCACTAAATTAACGCTAGTGACCCCATTTTGTGCCAGATTTAATAGCAATACGCTAATTAACATCCGCGCTTATGTGTTGGTGTATTTTTGGACTATATGTGTACGTTAGACCAATAGATCGGTTTATTATATGTTGCTTTATGTTTTCCTTGCACCTGTTGCATGCATATTTTGAGGCTGAGTTGTCCGCAGTGTAAGATCGATGTGAGGTGGAGCCTGGAAGAAGTTGTAAGCGTCAAAGATAGGTCAGGGCCCTCCGTCACCAGTGCCGGGGAGTCGCAAGTCTGCACACAGGTTCTACTATACTTCGTTTAGCTTTTGGGTTTTGCCAAGTGAAAAGTTGAAAGGTAGGCACATTTTCTTTCCGGTTTCTCTGTGGGCTTACCTTTGCATTTTTGTTCATATTGATGGAACTGGGTGGCTCTTAATTTATTTTGACCTGTTTACCGTCTATTAAGCCGTTGCCCGTATGTTATCTCGTGTGAACCACCCCTTGCTTCACTGAGTCTAGTCGGCGCTTCTTGTTACGGGCAGAGCAGCGGTGCTATGTAAGTTACTCTCCCGATTTTGGAAGTTATCGTACACGCTAGTCATCTAACTATTTTGTGACTTTTCGTGTGTGCTGGCGCGTTGTCGTAAATGTAGTTTCAGACCGTAACAAACTAGAAGCCACCCTAAAAGAATGCTAGCAGCCCTGGTCGTGACGACATTCAATTCAAGTTTTAGTAAAACTTTCTGAAAACGCTATCTACTCAGCCTCTAAAATATCATCTGAAGCCAACAGGTATTCCCTGACAAATGGAAAGAAGCGATAGTAATTGCCTTACCAAAACCTGGTAAAACAAAAACCAATCCACGAAACTACAAACCCATTTCCCTAACTTGCTGTATGTGTAAACTAGAAGAGATTATCAATGGCCGACTAATATGGTACTTATAACACAATAACATACTAAGCAACTACCAGAGCGGTTTTCTGAAAAAATAAGTCAACGATGGATGCCATAGTGAACCTAAGTACTGAAACACAAAATGATTTTCTCAATAAGCAACACTCAATCATTGTCAGTTTCGATTTGGAAAAAGCATATGAGCTACTGTGGAGACGCAGAGTACTGGACAAAATTAAAAAAATTTATATAACAGGAAACATAGTAGAGTTCATCCGATTGTTTCTGAAAATATCAAAACATATGAATCAAGAAAATGGAGTACCCCAAGGGTCAGTATTAATCGTTGCCCTGTTCTTAATAACAGTTAACGATGCCATAGAAAGAATTAAAAAAACCTATACAAATTCAGTTGTACGCCGATGACATGATTTATTCTAAAGGTAAAAACTTGCAATCAATGACTACACTTTTACAAGCTGCAATTACCAATTTAAAAAATTGGGCTATCCAATCAGGCTTCAAATATTACCCACAGAGCACGAAAGATATCCAGTTTTACATACAACGAAATACTCTGCCACCCCTAGAGCTTACTTGAAGAACCACAATATTGAATTCCAAGAGCATATGAAATACTTCGGCATTCGATACCAAACCAACTTGGGCGCCACATATACGACAATTAAAAGGCGAATGCAAAAAAAAAAGTTAAACTTATTCAAATCACTAGCAGTCGTCAATGAGATGCAGATAGAAATATATTAAAACTACTCGACAAAACACTGATTTTGTCACAAATTTACTATGGACGGTTGGTTTATAGCGGTGCCACCCTAAATCTCCTTAAGATACGACCCCATTTCCCACGAAACCTTTATAATATACAGTAGATAAATCATAAATGCCATTAGAATATAGAATACAAGGTCTCATACTGAACTACGCTTTTTTCGTTCGCTCCAAATCATACATATTTCTTAAATATCGAACCCATCAACAACTCAAACTATACCTCTATCAATACTAAAACCACAAAAATACTCTTATATTCAAGAACAATATCCTAAAGTTAAAACAAATTTCATCAAGTCCAGTCCCTCACGGCTAAAAAACATTCTTTTGTCAACCTCCAAATGACCTTATACCCTAAATCAGATACCAATCCATCGTTCATCCGCAGCACACTCACAAAACTAATAAGCAAATACACATAATGTAATAAAATATCTACAGATGGGTCCAAAAGCGCAACATCAGTAGGAATGGCACTGATCATATAAGGGAAAGCTAAACTTATATTTAAATACCGTCGAGTAGCGTTTTTAGTGGAGAGATGTGTGCGCTATTGCAATCTTTGGCGTATGTGTCAAATTAAGAAAACCGTAGCAGCTATACACCTTATCGTCAGTGACTCACTAAGTGCATTGTTATCGTTAACTAAAAGTAACTCTAATAACGAGATAGTGAACTAAATGATATAATTGTTCAACAAATTAATAATTCAATGACATACCGTCTTCTTCTGATGGGTACCATCTTATGTGGTAATTTCTGGAAACGAGGAAGCTGATGGTACAGCATTAAAGGCAATCCAAGTAAATGATATATGTCGAATAGATCTCAGTCCCCACATAAAGCAAGTACTATTCGAAAAATTGCAGCAACTGTACTCTCCACTCCATCTAAACTCAACAAGCGAGGTATGACACAATGGAACAACAACCCTTTTCTTTCCAGGACAGAATCAATAGCTCTCTGCAGACTAAGAATTGAACACACTTGGCTGACACATCTTCATCTTATAAAGCAAACAGAACCACCTGAATGCTCAATATGCAACACTATGTTAACTGTAGAACACATCATTTGGAGTGTCCACAGTTCACCATCGAAGAAAACCAACTCCAACTATCTGCTACCATACAAAAGGCATTGGTAGATACCATAGAAATTTGTTAAATATACAGGATTAATATCAAAACTGTAAATACATACATGCAAAACTAAGCTAATATAGCATATATGTTAAATTAAAAAAAAAGTTACATTACTTGTACATCACCTGAAGTGGGAAAGTCAACCTATCATATTTCGAAATTGTACGTTGAATGTAAATGGTGTAAATAATTAAACATTTAAAATAAATAATTTTCAAAAAATCTGTAAAAGGCTTTACTCGGAACTTCTCTCGTAAGCGTATAATTTTAAAAATCGAAAGAGACTAGGTGTAATAGATATTTATGTATTTAGTGTGTAAAGAGAGCCATTTTGGTATGAGGATGCGAGTTTCGTGCCGAGCGGCAGCGAGGCGCGAAAAAGCAACCGAATACCAAAATGGCTCTTTACACTCGAAATACATACAAAATTTTTTCTACGGTCATAAATAAATAACAAAATTGTTAAATAATTGAAATTTCGATACACACCATTTGATGAAGTCGTTGTACCGCCGTTCATAAAGGCCGCGCGATTTGGCCGGCAACAACACTCGTTGGTTGCTGTCTGGGTCGCTTGAAATACTTCAGGCGGGGTGCAATTACCTTCAGATTCCATCTTCAACTTCACAAAAACTCACAAACTCAATAAATCTGTTGCGTGATGATGGACGCACCGTGATGCAATTGTCAATAATTTTAGCCAGTTCCAGAAAAATTACAAATTAAATTAATAATCAGGTTAGCCATGGCGATGCGTAAAATAAAATGAAGTGACGCGATTATTTCATTAAGACATTGTTTACGTGGTTGCGATGCTAAAATGGTTACTAGGGAAAAAATTTGTGAATCGCTAACTTTTCGCATTGACAGTGAGCGCTTAATAGTCAGTTTTAAAGGTGACCGTAGAAAAAAATATTTTTATGTTTCTAATAATAGTGAAACAATAGAAGGGACACACTTCATAATGCAAAGTGCATCCATTTCTAAATAAAAATATATTACCCGTGATGGGATTCGAATTTCAGGTGCCTGCGAACAAGCCTGCCCATTCATTTCATTGTTCTCAGGAAGGTCATGGCTTTAGCCTGGTTTACCAGGCCTTTACCGCGTGAGTCCTGCGATGCAGCTGCATTGAACGTAACGTACTTATTCCTTGCCTTTTTTGTTTCGCCGAACATTTATCCTGTATCTCTTGGGTCCCATTTTTGGCAAGAATAAATCCTGCGGTATGTACAAATAAATAATTCTATATACTTCTCTCTTAAAGCCAAAATAAACAACACTTTATGTCTTTAAGGTGCTCATTCTGTATATATTTATCTGAAATTTTCTCGGTTTCATGTCAGGTAAATATGTAATGTGTATGCAAAATATCGTCTTCCTCCATCTAATAGTTTTTGAGTTATACCGCCAACAGGTAGGCAGACAGGCAGACAGGTAGACAGACAGACAGATAGACAGACAGACAGAAAGACAGACACACAGACAGAATTGAGAAAACGTGGTTTTCGTCATCTAGGGACCCTAAAACGTGAAGATCTAAAGAAATATCGGAAGGTGATTTTTTCACGATTACTTCCTCCGTCTTTTAGACGAGGGAAGTAAAAAGATCGTCTTCTCGTTCGTATCAACAAACATTACTTTTTGACATAATGCTATAATAGTTTATTTATTATACAAGACGATAAAGTTAGATTTTATCGACGAGTGAATCGTTGAACGTCGAGACGTTAATGATACGAGAGTAGATAATAATATCTTTATGGTCGTGTATAGTATAAAATTTTATTCAACTCTTATAATTTCATTAATCAATAAATATCTAAAAAAACATACACTTTGTATTGACAGTCGTGAAAAGTTATAGTAGTATTAGTTGTAAGGAGACTGATGTCAAGCAAGTAGGCCTTGCCTTTTTTGTAAACCCCGTGGACAAGGTCTAAGCATACAGAGTACCAGGTGCCTTAGTCCTACTTAGAATTTTGCCGAGACTAAGAAGTTCCAATCCTAGCAAGGGATCTTCTATATGCTACACATCGTAGTGACATGATGATAGCATTCTGTAGAGGTTTTTATGCGTATTTTTTATTTTTAAAAGCCTCACCGGGATTCAGGATCGAACTCTCGACCCTTATATCAGTAGCCAGAATGCTTAACCACTGAGCTATGCAGCCCGGCTAAAGTCATAGTAACAATTTGAAAAGCATCGAGAGATCAAATAAATTTATAGAGTCGCCTATGATTCGTGTTATACGTTTGACAAGTCGGTCTATGTCAAATTCGAGGTTAGTAGGTTAGGTTTTATTTGTTCCTTGCCACAGACCGACGTAAAACTTAAGCTAAATAGCTACATAGCTTGACAGTGCTGCAAACAATGCAGTAATGAGTGACATAAATAGATAAAACCCTATTTTATGCTTTTGAAATGAATAGTTAAAGTACAACTTTAATCGTAAAAATTGAATAAAACCAATTCTTGGTAGTGCTATATTATAACTAAATTAAATAAAAACATTACAATCGTAACTACTCTAAGTTTCGATATAATAAGTAATATGAACTATTTATCCAAACGTTTATAAGGAACCCAGTTATGAAGAAAATTCAACTAATTTAACCGTTTGAAAAGATATCCTCTAATATATTTTATCGAAAGCGTAACAAATTCCGCCAAAGTAATGCAGCGAAGCGACGTGACTCTAAAAGGTCACGCTAAAAATTGGAATCATTGATCGACTCAACCGGAGCTGTAAATCCTCCATATCATGAGAGTTCGTATTATACTAAAAAAAATGATTTTCTCCAGACTTTTATTGAATTATTTTATTGGCGCAAAACGTATTTCTCCAGAGAATATGGATTATAATTCAATAGGAACTCCTCTTGACTTACTAAAGCCTTCTGATTGCACATCAAACGAACTACCGAATAAAGGCTGTAGGTTTTAGACTTTAAAGGTAGATACAGTATTTGTCACTATAAATTTAAAGTAATCTTACTAAAGAAAATACATAAATATGTTAACAAGTGTGAAGCATTGTAATATTAACTAAATTAGTTAGATTTGAACAAAACTGTTATATCACAATTGTTGTCTTTCATAACTCGAAATTATTTAACTAGCTTTATTTATTTACTCGTTGTTGATGTTTATTTCAGAATCCAGTTGTTTATTTTATTTTGTAAAATACCCTTTTAGAAATTGTTGGTAATAAAAACATTCCTAAAATAGGCATTAATGTACCTCTTGACTTCTCCGGTATGTTCATTAATATATATCCGAACACGGTTAATGTTTTTCAATATCAGTTAAAATTAAAAACAAGATATTATTGATATGATTCATAGTATTGCTTAGATGATTAGTACTGTAAGTCGGAGACCTGTTTTATAGACTGGTAAAATGTAGCATTTCATCAGATATCTTGGTTTAATCCAATGCCTTTAAACAATGGTGCACTAAGAAAAGACAAAGTTTTTTCATCCCCTTTGTTCAATAACCACAGTCTAGCTTGTCTGTTCAGTGCTTCATCGATTTACCCATACTTCTTTCGGCTGAGGTTTAATCTTTCCTATTAGTCTGCTATCGTTTATTCCATTGATTTGTTCGTCGCATTCCGTCGTCGCTACAAAGTTTACTTTTCAGTCTGATGCTATTCACGATTTTTCAAATAACTGCCATTGCGGTGATGCCTCGCATTTGTCAGGTTTTGGCATGAATTGATGTCCTATATTTCGAAGGCAATTAACATTCCTATATTTTGCGTTTCCTGTCTATATTTAACTTTGTTTGGATTTTTTAAACTTAAGAAATTCCTTATCGCATATGGTCTGTCGTTCCCTAAAAATCATGAAGTGAATTGATGGGATTAGAGTAATTTAATTTAATACATTAAATATACTTAAAAACTGAAATATATATCAAAGAAAAAGGGAAAGGTGCTATAATTTTCTTAAAAATACCTTTCTCATTAAGTCATCCGAGCAAGCGTTGCCCAAAAAGGTTAACACTTATTACTAAAATACATGTGATTTCAAATCTTACCCTTTTTGGTGAAAAAAATGTATAAACAATATCATAATTTAAAAAGTCATTTGAAAAATGATGGATTTCAGTTTCTAGTTTCAACTTTGAGATGTTGGGGTTAAACATACATTTTTTATTTTTATAAATTGTTTGTTGTCTACTATACAGGGTGAGTCGGGAGGAAAGGACCAAACTCCAGTAGTGTACTATACACGTAACAATAATGTAAAAAAACTGAAATGTTGTTATCCGATTTTCATTTGTTTTCAGGTTATAGCATAATAACAAAAATCCCCATATAGTCCAGTAAAATAATAGAAAATAGGGGACAGTTTTGCTTGATATTTGGTTCCTATATGTTTTTTGGATCGTTGTACACGAATATTAGGTTTTCGAACAAAAATTTTGACCGGAAACACGTTTTTTAAGCAAAAGCGGTGTAAAAAACCGATTTTTCTAGTTTTTCTAAAATTACCCGAAGCTATCCATTTTTCGTAAATGTTGAACTTGCATGAAATGAAAGAACATAAAATTCTCTATATTTTATGTACTAGAGGTTTTTTCTCTGATCAATCGTTCAGTCGCAAGAGCGCAGCGAAGTTAGGTGTTAAAATAAAAAAAAAGGAATTAAGTATCCCAGTTTATTTCAAAGTAACTCGAAAACTATCCATTTTCGTAAATCAAAAATGGTATGTGAAAGGAATCTTAGTAAATGAAATATTGGCAAACCTGATATTTCGTACAGCGACCAAAAAACATACAGGAACCAAATATCCAAACTCCGCCAAAGCTTTCCCCCATTTTCTACCATTTGACTGAAATTTTATCCTCTTTCATTTTATATAGGTTCAGCATTTACGAAATTGGAGAGTTCTCGATGAATATTAGAAAAACTAAAAAAAAACTCATTTTCTACACCGTTTTTGCTTAAAAAACGTGTTTCCGGTCAAAAATTTTGTTGGAAAACCTGATATTCGTGTACAACGACCCAAAAAAGATATAAGAACCAAATATCAAAACTCCACTAAAACGTTCCCCTATTTTCTAGCATTTTACTGGACTATATGGGGATTTTTTATGATGCTATAACTTGAAAACAAATAAAAATCGGATAACGACATTTGAGTTTTTTAGAATTATTTTCAGGTGTATAATACACTCCTGGAGTTTGGTTCCTCCCGACCCACCCTGTATATTATGGAAGTTCCGCGAAATGCTTTTTGAGCAATGATTTTCTGCGTTATGAAAGAAGTGCGACATATGACAAAAATCATGAAAATTTAATGGCAGCTTTTGGGGACCATCTTTCAATTCATAGAAAGATTTAACAAGAACTGGATTATCCTCACCAGATAAAATTTTACGCTAACGGCTGGGTGTGATTCATCTGGCAAATTGTTGAATTCTACATTTGTCACCTGAAGAACAAAATCACACATATATACCAGTGCAGATTTATGTTCGATGTAGAACCTTCAAACCATATGTTTAATATTGTTACAGGTGATAAGTTTTGGATATATATGTGTGTATTGTATCTCTTAGGCCTGTGGTAGAGCACAGTTAATTTGGTGCCCAACTGTGAATGGTCACCGCGCCTAATTCCAAACGCCAAGGCTGCGGAAAAATTTCGGCCAGCGCGGGATTCGAACCGAGGACTTACTTAATGCAAGCCTCGCCTTTTGCCAACTGCGCTACTCGGCTTCTTAAACGGGTCTTGGATTTATAATTATAAATTCGAAGCTAAACAAGTGTTACTTGGGTTTCTGAAGACGAGGCTATGTCGACAAAAGTTATTCGCCATATCAGCGCAAACAAACAAAATATATTATTAGAAACAAATTTGGTGTTCAGATGGCCACTTACCCTCCACACAATCCAGATCTTGCCCCCAGCAATTTTATTACAAGGAAAAGCATGCGTGGTAAGATACTTCCTTACTTAAATGGGCTGGTTGCTGGATTTCATCGGTTGTTTGATGAAGAGGAATGAAAAAATACGTAAGTATTACGACTAAAGCGGGATATTTTGAAAAACAGTAACGTTATGTATCGCAATGAATTAATAGAACAGCCCTCGTATGTAGCGTGGATGGGCGTTAAAATTTGTATTTAATACTAAACTGGTACCAACAGGTATTCATTTTATAATTGCTTCTACTCTCAATCTACCCTACTATATCTCTATATACTGCTATAATTAGTACATCAGAATGATTGTAACAAATTTATATTTAGTTGTAACTGATATTTTAAAGCACTAGACATTAGAAATATCACTCACTTAAGCTATAGTGCAAACCGGGCCAGCGTTTGCAAGATGTAAGAATAACTGAGTTGCTTGTGAACTGTACATTTATATGTAAAACCTAGTTAAACCGCCTACGGGATTGTTTAACATGGAATGCCTGCGGGTAGTATTTAGTAAATCCAACTGCTTAATGTTACCACAGTCTGCCATAGCTCTACTATGTACAGTTCTCGACTAAACGGACGTGTTCGTGTTTGTAAAATTGAGTATGCATTCTATTGTTATTATAATTGTACTATTTACGAATCTTGGTAGTATTCCTTATTATATAACCTGCAATTCATATAAATGTGGAAGTAGCCATTTCGGTTTAGAAAATTTCTACTAAAATAACTTTGTGTTCTACGAACGTGTCAAAAGTAACAACTTTTACTCAATTTCTAGTGTTAAAAGTGGCTGTTTATACAGAGTGCAAATCTTACCAGAAAGTCCCATAATTTTTTGTAAATTTACATGTTAAAATAACCTATAGTATCCAATACAGTGTGACACAAAAAGTTTCACCGGACTAAATTTGAATACTTTTATTACGATCATAGAAAATATACGGTATATAACACAAACCAAAAGCGTATTTATAGCATATGGCTTCGCCTTATTGAACAATCGATGCCATTTGCCATAAACACGCACTTTTTGCTTTTGATACATTAATAACTATTATATAGGTATTCATCTCCTAAATGAACTCCATGTTATCTATGTATGTAATACGAAAACATTTATATAGTAAACTTATTTATCTTCATCGATTATAGAGTATTAACCAAATTAATTTTAATATCGTTAAGGGAGGAAATGAGAAAGAGAGAAAAGGAGTGGACAATTGAGAAAAAAACAGCTAATAGACAGAGTAGAAAAACTTGAAGACAAGCTAGAAATGATGGCAAACGAGAAAAAGAGATGCAACATAGTAATTAAAGGAGTAAAATTCGATGGACAAAATAAAGAAAAAGCTGCAAAGCAATTTTTGACTGAAAAGCTGGAAGTCGACGTAGAAGTAAAGAGAGTGACTGATCTAGGAAATAAATCTGGGCTGTCAATAAACATATTAGAACTAGATAACTGGACATGGAAACAACAGATAATGAGCAATAAACATAAACTAAAGGGTACAAAAATTTATATCGACAACGACATGACTTGGAACGAGAGGAGCGTACAGACGGAAATCAGAAAAATCGCAAAAGAACAGTTGAAAAAGGGAAACAAAATAAAAGTAGGATATAGAAAGATTGTCATCGATGATGAAGAATACATTTGGGACGACAAGGAAAAAGGAGTAGTAAAGCAGACAAAAAAGTGAGATGCCAAAACGGACGGACCAGCAAGAGGACGAAAATAGCAAAGAACAAGGACAACGATAAACGAAAAGAAAATCGGCCAAGATACGAAGAAACGACCACAGCTAGGAAAAACAACAAAGAAAACGACCAAAACACAAGAAATCAAAAGATAAATAAGAAAAGTGTCATAAAAATAGGCACATGGAACGTGAGAAGCATAGGTGGAAAAGAAACTGAGATAGTAGAGGAAATGGAAAAACAACAATTAGATTATTTAGGTATAACGGAAACGAAAAGGAAGGGTCAGGGCTTAACAAGAATAGCAAAAGGATACTGGCTTTACTGGTCGGGAGTTGCACAATCAGAAAGAGGAAGGGAAGGAGTAGGGCTGATAACACGACCAGAAAATATAGAAAGCATAGTGAAGGAAAATTTCGTAAACCCAAGGATGCTAACAGTAGATATAAAAATGGAGGCAAAAACAACATGGACAATAATAGTGGCATATGGACCAAACGAAGACGAAGCAAAAGAGGAAAAAGACGCATTCTGGGAGAATTTACAAGAAGAAATAGACGCAAGAAGAACAAATATCATTGTGATGGGAGACTTAAATGGAAGGGTGGGTAATAATAACAAAGGCATAGAGAGATATCTAGGGACACATGGGGAACCAACAAGAAACAGCAATGGAAAAAGAATACTCGAACTATGTATAGAAAATGATTTGGTAGTAGCAAACTCTAAGTTCCAACATAGGGAAATTCACAAATACACACGCGAAGTATACTCAAGGCAAGAAAAGTCAATCATAGACTACTTTCTGGTAGGAAGAGAAGGCATGAGACTAATAAAAGACGTAATTGTGAAAAGAGAAGCGGAAATAGGAAGCGACCATTACTTGGTAAGAATGGACATGGAGGTGAAAAGAGAAATACCGCAAGAAAAAAGAAGAAGAGTAATAAGAGAAAGTATCCGAAGTTACAGATTGAAAGAAGCGGACACGAGAAAAGAGTATCAGAGCATAATAGAAAGGAAATTAAAGAAAGAAACAAGAAGAAACGATGTAGAGGAAGACTGGGGTATCTAAAGCAAAGTATATTAGAAGCAGCGAAAGAAAGCTGCGGAACAACAAAAGCAAGCAACAAAGACATAAAGAAAACAGCATGATGGTCAACGGAAATAAAAGAAAAAGTGAGGCAAAAGAAAAATAGATGGAAAAGATACTTACAGGCGAAAACTAGGGAGGATTATGAAAAATATAAAGA
>OW679194.1:107740894-107769287 GCA_940337035.1 Agriotes lineatus | reverse complement strand
TGCGGCAAAGTAGCCCAGTCAAAAACGACACAAAAAAAGACTAAAATCGCAAAACTGGATGTAGTTCTGATTTTTTAGTATGTTGTTCGGACCAGTTAGGGTGGTGTAAATTCAAGTTTGCAACTTCCAAAAACCTGTGCTCGCTGCGTAATACGCGAAAAACTGCGAAATTTTTGGACTTTTTTCAGTTTTTGCTCTATCACTCATGAACCATGCGTTTCTCGACCACAGACAGGTAGTTGTTTTTTAAAGTGTATTAAATTTCTGACGAATTAAGCCTAACCGTAGCTCTGTAAGTCCAACAGGGACGAATCTATGTCACTTGAAAGATAGACCATTTTTTCCCAAAAATGAAAATTTGAAGTTTTGTCTTTGTTCGGGGCAAAATATTGGCAAAACCGCTCTTTCTACGAAAAAAGTAATTAGAAATGAAGTTGTAGTAAATTTAATTGGCTTTAATTGGAGGACAGAGCGAAGTTTGCAGACCTAATAGGTCTCTTGCAATCACGAAAAAACCAGAACAAGGTAAAACTGGATTTTTGAAGAACAAATTATTTCTTTCAAGTTCTTTTGTTTATCTACTTCTATTAAATTCTATTCACATTATAAGAACATTTTTGAATAATAATAACATCATAATTTGCAGTAGTGAATTATGAATTCATAATTTTAATACCTTTTTACACTAACAATTATTTTTTGTAGCTATCAAACAGTGTGCTTGGATTGTAATGGCGACTTTTTGTCATTCAGATATTTTATATTCAATTAATGAGCAATTTTAGCCCCAAAAGAATGACTATTCTGGCACGACATTTTAAATTAAATTATTTTACGTTTCTTAAATAAGAAACATTAGAGTCTAAAACTCAGGTATGGAGGGTATCGGCAGGTGGACGGCTCGATCCCCTCTTCTCTTCCAAGATGCTCGAACCCTCTGACCCTCTCCCCGCATCCGGATTCCCCACACTTCTCGCTTGCAGTGGTGTTTTTGCGCCGCTATAGTGAGTGTCTATTGTTGTGCAACGAATAAGATAATGTCAGTTCCACCGGGCGCGTGTTTTATTTGTCGGTGTACACTCGAGGAAGATGACGTTACAGTGGTACTTGTAAGAAAACGTGGTATTCTTTCCCTAATTACCGCAAGCGTGAATCGTGGTCTTAAAGAGAATTAAAAGTTTTTGCGACAGCTAAATGAAGTCAGGGTTCACGATGCTTGTAGGAAGAGATACACCGCTCAACATAACATTGACGCAAGTGTTCGTCGAGGAGGCGATCACATTCCATATCCCCAACCATCAACCTCAAGATCATCATCAGGCTTAATGAATCTGCAGTCCATTTGTCTACTCTGTGGGGACCAAATTACTGAGGAGTTTCTCAAGCTCCAAACAAAACCTCCTCAATCACGCAGGAATGATGTGCACAAAGTTGAATCAATGACAGCAAGGGCAACGATTCTCGATGTGGCAAATCGTCGAAATGATGAATGGGGTCGGCAGATTATCGAACGCCTTGCATCTACTAGTGATCTCGTCGCTGCTGACTCCAGATACCATAAATTATGCCACAAAAAGTTATACAGCATGCCGTCCAGTGTACGTCAAAAGAGATATCTAGAACCCAAAAATGTCTCAGAGTGCATGGAAAACATATTTTCATATCTTGCCGACAGCAGGGATGAATGTCAGTTCTCCTTAAATGACCTCATTGATCAGATCAAAGGTGAATACAAGCCTGACGTCAGAACTGTCAAAACCCACCTTATGAATCGGTTTGGCGAAAAAGTCACTTTTGCAGAGATCGGTCGCGGCCGCAATCATCAAGTAATCATGTGTTTCACAGACGTTAGACAAAAGATTCTGTATGACAATTGGTATATAGAACGAAAGGGCGATCCTCAAGAAGAGCGCATGAGAGTGGTGAAGTGCGCAGCAGAAATAATCCTACAAGATATTCGCTCTAAAGTTTATGACACAACTCAGTATCCTCCATCTGACGATTTCCTGCAAGATGCGAAGTCTGTTGTTCCAGAATCGCTACAACTCTTACTTCATACTATTGTGCTGAAACACAAACGCCGTTCTCTCGAAGATTGGACAAAGAAATGTGTTTCAATTGCTCATGCAATCATCTCAGCCACGAGAAGTCACTCTTTCCTCTCCTCAATCAAGATAAGCTTAGGAACCTACCTGTACAGGAAATTTGGGTCAAAACATCTCGTTAATCTCTGCGCAGCAATGGGATTTTCTTGCAGCTACAGTGAGGCGATGCTGCTTGAAAGTTCAGCTATCGTGTGAGGAGGAGGAACACCACCCATTGGAAAAGAAGCGTTCATTCAATTTGTAAATGACAATGCAGATGTGAATGTCAACACTTTGGATGGTGAAAACACTTTCCATGAAATGGGCGGCATCATGGTTACTACACCTCACAGTGCTGTATTGCCCGACAAAGCAATTCCTCGTTTGACGAAAAACGTCTCTGCTGACCAGATAAGTTCCAGCAATGTCTCAAAAATCCAACAGTGCAGCCTGAGAAAAAATGCTGGTTTATCTGCAATTCCAATCGTCGATGTACACGAAGGTTTTCAAGTTGCTGGTGATATACTGCCTACAGCACCAGAGTTGCTTTGGTTGTTTGGCAAAACCTCCAACCCCACTGGTGTTCCGGGATGGAATGGTTTCATGGAACAAGTCACTGATGGCCTTGATTTCAATTGTTCCAAAATTGTCTTCCTCCCATTCATCCATGCTCCTCCCACCGATTACGATACCGTGCTAACATCCCTTCTTGAGGCTGCTGAAAAAACAAAAGCCCATGGTCAAAGTACCTGCTTTGTGACCTACGATCAACCGCTCTACATGATAGCCAAAGACATCGTCGAGAACTGCCAGTGACCTGAGTTGAATTGTGTTATGGTGCGTCTAGGTGGCTTCCACCTAATAATGTCATTCATGGGAGCCATTGGCGCTATAATGGCAGGTAGCGGCCTGAAGGAATTGCTTGCTACAATATACGCCACGAACAGTGTCGACAAAATTTTAAATGGTCACGCTTATTCGCGGGCTGTCAGATCTCATATATTGACACATCTTGCCTTGGCTTACTTGATTTTCAATGAGGTTCACGTCACTGAGGAGGAAAAAGCAGAAATAGAGAGTATGTTGGTTGAAACTGAGAGGTCACTTATCCTTTTTGCCAAAGACAATGAAACTGTTCAAACACTCAGTGCCAAATTCAAAACTGCTCTGGACCAATTGCAAAGAAGAGGCCCTACCTCAAAATTGTGGGTGCAATACTATCGAATGACTACGCTCATGAAGAAATTCATTCAGGCAGAGAGGATGGGGTATTGGAAGCTCCACCTTGAGACAATAAGTCAAATGCTCCCTTTCTTTCATTCGGCGGGGCACTTTTTCTATGCTAAAAGTGCACGTCTATATTTGCATGACATGAGTAATCTGCAACACCGGATGACCCCGAAGGAATTTGCTGTGTTCACTGAAGGGTGCTTCACGATTCGCAGATCGGATAAATTTTGGTCAGGCCTGTGGACCGATTTGACTATTGAACAGGTGTTGATGAGATCAATGAAGAGCCAGGGAGGACTCATGGTCGTGGTATAACTAGCAGTGTACTTGCTCGGTGGACTGAAGGAATGGTGTGCATGTTGAATATATGTGAAGAGGTGGAACGTTTTTGGGACATTTCCTGTGCAACAACAGAACAACACGTCGATATGAGACCAACACAAATCATACGAGATACTGCTGATGTGGAAAATCTTAACAACTGGTTCGGTACACATCCTCCATTTCCAACGACAGACAAACTCTTATCAATCAGCAGCGGAATCGTGGGTGATCCAGAAATAAATTGCCACTTAGCCCGAGAAGAAGGTATCAAAGCGATGAACCGAATCACTGGGGATTCCTTTGGAAAGGTGAAATTCAGAAGAAAAGACAAAGTGGTCACCTTGGCGACTACCACCAGCTCAATCAATGTCCACAACAAACGTGTTGACGTCGAACCACTGACCATATTTCAAAGAATGTGCATAATGAAGCAGTCAGACAAAGAATTGAAAGAGCACTTCAAATTTGAATTGGCTCCTTATCCAATGGCGTTATTTAACGAAGTGGGGATGCGTAAGGGGACGATATACAATCAAGCACTTTGGACAAACTGTGGCAGTGGTGTTCGATGGATACCCAGAGGAGGGGGCCTTGAAGAGCACGAAATCTGCAGAGCGGTTGCGACGATACGCTGCCACTTCCAGCGAAATTGTTTTCGACGCCTCCACGATCATCACAGTGCCCCAGGACAAGATGCTGTCGAACGACCGGAACAAAAAACGCCTCATTCAATACCTGTGCTCTGCGTTCTCTCTCGAGGGTATTGAAACGAAGACAGCAACCGAAGACGCAGACCGCGATATCGTTCAGACAGCATTAGAGAAAAGCACCTCCTACGAATATGTCATCGTGGTTGGAGATGACGTGGACCTCCTCGTTCTCCTCTGCGGATTGGGTTCCGACATAGAAAATGTCTACTTTCAGAAAAGTTGCAGAGGTGAGGCAGGTTGCATCCAGTTTTCCACCAATGCGTTCAACCGAGGGGAAGTTGAAGTGCCCCCTGGATTTGAGCTATTTGTCCACGCTTTTACTGGATGCGACACCACCTCTGCCCTTTTCTGGCAGGGGAAAATGAAATTGTGGGGACAATTTCAAAAGAAGCAGGCCCTGGTAGACATGGCTGCCATCTTCCTCCACCCAGATGTGAGCCATGATTCGATTGCGAAAGCCGGCGAAAAGTGTCTTGTGGCTCTCTACGGAGGAGATCCAGCCACTCACACTCTCCACGACCTACGTTTTCACCAATTTGTGAAAACGGCAGTGACTGCCAAAGTTAATTTGGCACGATTGCCACCAACCACAGAGGCAGCGCGTTTTCATTCATTCCGCACCTACCATCAGGTGCAAAAATGGTTGGGGGTGGAGAAGGAGGCCACCGAGTGGGGTTGGGAAATGAGCTCAGGTGGACTCATCCCTATTTCCATTCAAAAGGAACCAGCCCCACCCCACCTTCTCCACACGATTTCCTGCAAATGCAAGAAGGGATGCATGGGAGCATGTACTTGCCGGAGAGCTGGGCTTAAGTGTTCAACTCTATGCTCAACCTGCTCCGGAAAATCATGCCAGAACGTCGCCCTTATAATAATGGAAGACGAGGATTTCGACTATGCCTACGATCAACCCGAATTTGAGGACGAAGCTGAGGGAGAAGAAAGTGAAATCATTGAACCTGGTGGACCTTAAAAAAATGAAATTGGCAGATTCATGATGTACCTAACCACTGGTTTAAAATTAATTTCAAAGGTTCATACACATTTTGAAGTTTCTTCATTAATTTGTTTATTACTGGTATTTTTGTATTGAATTTGATAAATTTAAAGGTTTTTTTACGAAGTACGTAAATATTTGAAAAGTTTATATAATGTTGACATTTTTTGTATTTGTTTTTAAAATTAGTATATAAATAAACAGTACATTTTTTTACATGATTTTATGGCTTTTCCTTTAGTACCATTACACACAATTACGAGTAAGTAATAGAAAAGATTTAGCTGATTTCTTCAAAAATCCAGTTTTACCTTGTTCTGGTTTTTTCATTATTGCAAGAGACCTATTAGGCTTACAGACTTCGTTCTACCCTCTAATGAAAGCCAATTAAATTTACTACAACTTCATTTCTAGTTACTTTTTTCGTATGACGAGCGGTTTTGGCAATATTTTGCTCCGAACAAGGGAAAAACTTCAAATTTTCATTTTTTGGAAAAAATGGTCTATCTTTCAAGTGACATAGATTGGTCCCTCTTGGACTTACAGAGCTGTGGTTAAGCTTAGTTCGTCACAAATTTAATACACTTTAAAAAAGCATTTCTTATCTATTGTCAAAAAACGCATGGTTCATGAGTGATAGAGCAAAAACTGAAAAAAGTCCAAAAATTTCGCAGTTTTTCGCGTATTACGCAGCGAGCACAGGTTTTTGGAAGTTGCAAACTTGGATTTACACCACCCTAACTGGTCCGAACAACATACTAAAAAATCAGAACTACATCCAGTTTTGCGATTTTAGGTGTCAAAATTGACTGGGCTAAGTATTAAGGCGGTACTCCTAAAAAACAAAGAAATCCCAAGAGTGCAAATATACAAAAAAGTAGCAGTACCATTAATAACATAGGGCTCAGAATCATGGACAACAACGGAAATCCAGCAAAACAAGCTTAGCAGTACCGAAATGAAATTCTTAAGAAAAATAGAGCCAAATAAATTATGGACAGTCAGAAATACAACATACCGGGAGGAATTGAAAGTACAGTCAATATAAACATTATTGAACAGGGACAAACGAGATAGTTTGGGCATGTAGTGAGGATGAGTGGGGAAAAATAACAAGTATATGAGCCAATAGCTATTTCTTTTTGGCAATATGTGAACCCCCTACGACATCATATAGGAGTAGGGATAAACTCTGACCATTTAATCCATGTTTGTTATACATATTGAAATGGTATTGAGCCCACGACTTGGCTGTGTTTGTAGTGCAGGATAATTGACCGATTCAATAAGCACAGATTGGAATATTTTATATAATTGCAATTTTAAATTAAAGTAAAATATTAAATGTATTGATAATGAGATGCGAGAAATAGTAATTAGTCTGAGAAAGGCACGCAAAGGCAAAGCATATTTCAAAGGGTTTGAATTGGCTTGTAAATAAATTAATATAATTTAAAAGGAAAGGTTTGTGCACATGTAATGCCAGACCACACAAAATTTATTTGACACAAAAGGTTTGTTGGCTGCATTTTAAAAGGAGCGTAGTTAAGTAAAAGCAAAGGATAGTGAAAATAGTGAGCAAAGCAGAAAGGTAAAGCAAGATGAAGCATAATATAATATAGAAAATTGCAAAGAGCAATGCTAGAAGAAGGCAACAGAAGAGAAAAGATAATGACGCAAAAATGGTGAACTCAAAAATCAGTGTATTTAAAAATAAAGTGCAATAGTGCAGAACAGAGCAGTGACAATAATAAATAAATAACATTTGTGTGTGCAACGCTATCGGGCAATTTTAATTATAAGGTTAAAGACAATAATTTAGATTTAAGAAAATTATTAAGTATGTACTCAAATTTACTTCCATTTGTAACCTTTCATTAACAATATTAATTTCCATTAACATAAGCAGTTCAAGTATCCTAGCAACATGATGTTATTTTGTTTTAAAAACGAGGGAGAACAATTGAATAAAAATTATTAGAAGTTGTCAGATTTGTGCTCCACATTTAAATACATTTTTATAGTAATAAACGAGCATTTTACCAGTTAAAAAGTATTGCCTTTTATTGTGTCCATCTCATTGTTTATGTGGTAGTGCTTATGGAAGTTTCTGCCACACAAAAATTAAAAATTCTACGATCCCACCTTCGAGGACATCGGGGGCGAGCGGCTGAGAATTTCGAGGTCCGACTACAGGCCCATGGAGCATCGGAAACAGGAAGATAGCTGTCCCGGTCATCAGCAGAGTCTGCAAGAGTGTCACCCTCGATACCTGCATTAGGAAAACATCTCCAGTAGGAAATCCAAGCAGCATTACCACGAGCAGCTCCGAAATCAGCAAACGAGGTAAGGACAATCATTACAGATTCGGGCCCCAATTAGAGTCTGCAAGAGTACCACCGTCGATACCTGCATCAGGAAAACATCTCCAGAAGGAAATCCAAGCAGCATTAGCACAAGCAGCTCCGAAGCCAGCAAACGAGGTAGGGTTAAACCTGCGATTTAAGTGTCAGAGTTCCGGAAACGCATTAAAATCCGAGATTAAATCTTTCCGCAGAGGCCTAGCCAAGGGCCCATTTGCTTCGTGTTTTTCGAAAATCGAGTGGCGTCAGTAGATTGTGCCGGGTTTGGCGAGAACCCAAGCGTCCATAGACAGTTGCAAGAGTGGCGTGATTTCGACGTCAGAACAATGAAGAGGCGTTTTGACGACGAAGGAGCGGTAATGACGCCATCCTAAAACAAAATCGAGTTAAGTTGCCAAGCAGGAAAATTTTAAGTAACTTACCTGACGTGTTTCTCACAATATTTTCACGAGTTCAAACGTTTACACCAGCGACATTTTGTATCATCTGTCAGATTGAAAATTATTTGATCTACCAAGAACCGCGCATTCGAACTACTGATTTTATTAATATAGAATAAAGTCCGTTTAGGAACTCACTCTGAGATATTGCAGTTTCATGCATGCCGAGAGTTAGCGTAATCAGTTTTTTGCAATTATATAAAATAGAAAGAGGGCATACAACCATTTTATTGCGTAATTAATTATTACATTTCATTTTTAACCAGCCGTAATTGACTGACAAGCAAACTAAAAGCACAGTACAAAAGTATTAAATCTGAGAATTGTGCGATTTATAAATTGCCCAAAAATTAAGTTATTAAAAATTATTTAATGTTAAATAACAATCCAGGTAAGGGCAATCATTACAATATACACTTGAAGTCACTATAGATAGGTTAAATTAACTTTTGCCTTTTTTGTGATTGCATGCAATGTTCCATCTGTGTTTCCTTTTGTGAAGGGTTTTAGTGACCTGCAGGAGAAAAGCACAACGCTAGGTTTGTAGAGATACCAAGCTGGGCCGTCGCACAGCGTTGTGAATAAGCAGAAAGACTGTTTCCCCATTTCATTCTTTAAGGGAACAGTTCTTAGAGAGATTTTTCAAGTCTGTGGTGCTGTTTTTAACGTCATTAACTAATTCACCAAGACATCATCCTAACTGAACACCTATTGAGTCGAACCACTTCCTTCCTGGCGAGCTGCTGGCAAAACTCTTGTTACAGGGACATTTTCTACATAATTAGAGCACTTATATATTTTGGTTGTTATTACCGAATTGTCATTAATGTATTGATTAAAAAGTAGCACAGCTCGCTGTGTAACGGGGCGCCGAATGGTGCAATTTCGTTGCCCAAGTGGCAGAATTTCATACAGTCAACAGCCTGTAGTTTAATATCGATTTCTTTTGTAACATAACAAATAAAAAATAGTGGCCTCTCCATGTTTATTTTACTTCACTTCAACTGTATTAAATATTGCCTTGGGTATGACTATCATCAAACCATCATAGTTTGGCTATTAATATGATTTTGACATAATCTGTTTTCAAAACATATATTATTCATTTACCTGATATCCGCACTGCCAAACTGACAGTATGTTGGCACCACTGCTATTTTTCACATTTTAACAATTAAAACGGCTTTCGGAAAGGTACCTCTGACAGCTCTGTTTCCTCGAAAACATTCGCAGAAAGAGATCGATAATAACCATCAGCGCGGGTGGAAGTGAGACGAACGAACGATTTCGAGGAAACAGACCTGTCGGAGGTACCTTTCCGAACGCAGTATAAATTAATGTACAGTCTAATAAAAAACATTATTTTGGAAGTATAGTCAAGACATTTTTAAAAAATTTGGCACTGACAGTGCAGATGTCAAGTAACTCGATAATATGATCATTTGCAAAAAGAAAATATATTTTGACAATATGACAGAAAATTTTGGTTACTGTCATTATCAAAATTTTTAAGTAGTAAGATGTAATTATAAAACTATAATGATAAAAATTATCTTTAACAGACTTTTAACAAAATCAGACCCTCAAGATGTATTTGTGTTTATTGTGGGTAAAATATCAAATTTATCAAAACTGGACTTTCAATCCATAAAATGTAAATTGGAACCTAGAGTCACAGAAGATGTAAGTATGTATTTTTTAGTTGAACAAGGGGAATAACAAACATTTTCAGGTATTTAGCAGTGCACTACATAAGTTACAATCTAATGAAATGTGTTCTTTGTATTTAAACACGGCAATGGTTGCTGCACTACCATCCAAATACAGTCGCCATAACACACCATCTCGAAGTCACTCTCTTACCCGTTTAGTTCAGACATACTGCAGTGGAAATATTGAACAAAAAAGTATAGTGGTAAGAGTATGTAATTTTGTAATTTCAGTAGTGTAGCAACATTTCTTTAGATATTTATTGTAGGTGCTTTCTTCAACATTCACAGCAAATGCTTTTTATTAATTAGATTGTTTGTGAATATGACGAGGTTTTTGCTAGTGGCTGTGCTGTAGCAAAGGCGTTTAATCTTTACAACAAGAAAACAGGCACTTTAAAATCACAGAATTTCACTATTGCAGTTGAATTTATTGTAGTATCAGAAGGGACGGCTGCTGGTTCTTCGGGTAACAATAATAAACTACAAAAATATAAATACTCTTATGACAACTAAACATTAATTGAAGGAAGTGGAAATACTACAGAACTAACTTCAGAAGAGTTATCTGCATTAGACTATGCTGCTTATGGAATTGGTTTAGCTGCTAGAATAACCGACGCTCCTTGCAATGAGATGAACATTGATGATTTCCTACAAGTTCACTTTTACGTAAGAACTTAAATACAGTACATTATTGTGACAATTTTAGGAAATTCATGCTATGAGTGCCCAACTGCATGTAAAAGAAACACTCATGAGAGGTCAACAGCTTGCTGAGAGGGGACTCTGGGGCATCTACAATGTAGGACAAGCTGCTGCTCAACCTCCCGCTTTGGCTGTACTCAGCTATACGCCTCCTGGTGCCACCACTACAATTGCATGGGTTGGCAAAGGCGTAGTTTTTGACACAGGTGGTCTTAGCATGAAAGGAAGGGTGAGTATTTCAAGAAATCATTTATTACACAGCGTTGACGGAATAATTTTAGTTGGAAATGCTTCGAATGAAACACGATTGCGGTGGAGCCGCTGCAATTTTAGGTGCTTTTTATGCAGTTGTTCGTTCAAAGTTTTCCCAGAATCTGCATGCTGTTTTTTGCTTAGCAGAGAATGCCATTGGACCATTAGCTACAAGGTAAAACATTAGTGTTCCTGCAGTTTTGTAGACGTAGACAGAATCAAAGAATATCTAAATGTAGACCTGTGACCAAGCATCATCCTTATTCCTTTATACACGTATGGAGTCTACACATTTTCTCTGACAGGTTCAATTTCTTGCCATAGCTCTCATATGTGACTAAATGATCTTCTGCTTTCTTGAAGCACTGTACTATTCTCTCTTGTCTTCCATATTTTTAGCTTCCTTGTGGGTTTCATTTTAAACCCCTGCAGCAGTTTTCATCTTTGGTTCTGGAAAATTTACGTTTTCTGGATTCTTAATTAATGTGTATCTGGATGTTTGTTTCCATATATCTCCATTCAAGATAGTATGTGGCCACTGTATCCTACTAAATGCATCTTTAAGGATCGGTTTACAAAGGATGATAATTTTTTGTCCGCTTCAGCTGTGACCATTCAGCTATCACACTAGAGTAAAACAGACCTTGCACTGGCATTAAATATTTGAATTAAAGTGGTTTTGTCTATGATGTTTGTAGTGCCATCCTTTACTGTTCTGTTATTTTCACCAAAGTTACTTTCTAAAGAAATAAAGTCCGGTATTTCAATTACTTCTGTTAAAGATATCGTCGTCCGTGTGCTCTTTAACCTCTGAGTCATAGGAAGTTGTTACATTTGTCTACTTCTAAAGCTAGGTGCTCTACCGGTTACATGTAGTGGAAAGAGGGGAACATGTAGCCACAAAGTGGTTTTTATAGTATTTCTCATCAGTTGTTAATAATTATCAGTTTATACAGGGTGTATACAAATTGGTGCAAAAGCTCTAGGTAGCGATATTCCTTGTACAATTCTGAGTCGAAAAGCTTATGACTAAAATGTTGGATTGGTCTTCATAAGCCCTCACGAGCGGTAGATAAAAAACATTATTTTTTCAGGTAGAGTACCTTTTTTGTTCTAAATATGTCAAAAGGTCATGGAGGAAAGTTATTTATAATGTAAAATTATAACCCCATTCAAAATTTTTGAAATATCAGTTTACTTTTATATGAAGTACTTTTAGTGCACACGGTTTCCTATAAGTAGACCGTCATTTCTGAAATTTTGCATGGAGCCATAATATTACATTTTGAATAACTTTCCTTCATGACATTTTGACGTATTTAGAACAAAAAAGGCAGTTTACCTGAAAAAATAAAGTTTTCTATGTACCGATCGTGAGGGCTTATGAAGACCAATCCAACATTTCAGTATTAAGGTTTTCGACTCAAAATTGTGGAAGCAATATTGCTACCTGGAGCTTTTGCGCCAATTTGTATACACCCTGTATATAATTCGTTCACAACCTTTTTGGGACAGAGTTGGCTATGATGTTTTCTTTTCATGTTGGATTACCTGATTCGATGATTTAGTTTTTAGCCGATGCACCTTTTTTTGCTGTCAGTGTCAGTTCGACATTTTCTTGCCACCACATTGCCAGATTTATTATTTTAATATTCGTAAGAAAATAAATGATTTATCAAGTGTCTAAAAGTAATTTTAATATCCGTCAAAATAAAAGTAAAAATGCCCAAAATAATTTTGCTACAACAAAAAATTTCCATTAAACGGTACTACTTCCAATTTAAAAAGGACAGACCAGATTTAAAAGAACACAAGTTGATGTGGAGACTAGAGAATATATTTGCTGTACGTTAAAAAATGAAATTTTGGAAAGGAAAAATAATCCAGAGTAATGTATAATAATTTATTTTATCCTATTGTGTTATTATGACTACTTAGCAAAGAGTTGCGTTAAAATGCATTTAACAGCACTAGTGTTAAGAAAATTAACATAACGTAACTTTATTAGCATTTAATCACATGTTGACAACACTGAAGTGTATTGTCAGTCTATGTCAAATTCAATGTTAGTACGTTACGTTTTGTTTGCTATTTGACACAAACTGACGCAAAACTTAACATGAAAATCTCAAATTTAACATAACCTGACAGTGCTACCAACAATACAGTGTTGAGTTTTTATCTTACTAGTGATAGGTACCACCACTCGCTGTCGTGTCATTAATAACCATTTTTCAGATTTTTTAAAAAGATTAGTATTTTAGGATAAAATAAACCGTGTTACGATATACGTAACGTTATCTGTTTTCTACATTACTCGAGAATTTTAAAGAACTCGTTCTTAACGTCGCTCGTTCATTCAAACTATTCTCTCGTAATGTAAAAAGCTTGATAACGTTACTTGAATCGTAAATTACTATTACTACCTACCTACTTATTACTATTTTAGTGTTGAAATGTTATGTGGAAGATGTGAAAATCACCAAGCCATTCACTTGACAAGATATTTACATTTCTCACATATTAATTTCTAGAAGACCAATATTGCTCAATTGCTCTACTAAATTTATTTGGCATCAGTTTGTGAAGTCTTTATCCTTCTACACCAGTAAGCAAGCATGTAAAATAAAGTGGCATACTCATAGCATGTATGTACAGTCAGACCTCGCCGTTCGCGGCTTTGCTATTCGCTGATTTGATTTTACTCGGGGCACCTTTGTGCTCCCTTTTCTTTGCCGTTGGCGGATAGTTACTTTGCCGTTCGCGTATGGAATTGCCAACGTTAACTGTTTCAACTTTCACACACTAATAAGTAAATAAAGCAGACGTATGCGGTTTATGTCATGAACACCTAAATAATATTATTTATCACGAACTTGTAAACACACTTATCGAGCCTATTCCTTTGAATGTCTTATTACCAAATCGGACCTGAAATAAATTGTAAAATTATAACTTGAATAAGCAAATGGACATTCGAGCTCTAGATTCAAGTGGCAGACTAATGTTACGTATGGAATTTTATCATTTATATATTTACTTGCGCATCGCGGCATTCTTCTGGAACGTAACCCCCGCGAACCGCGAGTTCTGACTGTACACAATTCTTATCCAAATTGCAATAAACATTAATATTGAATGCTTTTCTTATGCATTAGTTCTCATTTTCGTTTCTGCCGTTAATTGTCAAATCTTTCAGAAAATATAACCTTAAACTAAAAACAACCTAAACTAACACCATGGAGTAAGAGAGAAGGAGACCGATCCCCCTGCTAACCGTTCGCCAAAACCTGCGTTGATATATGCGGCTATGTAGTAGTACCGTATTCTTCCACTCACGGTGCAAATGTTCCACGCCCGGTTTGTTTATGTCTGGTTTACGATTTGATTTCCCCCAGAGGTCGTATGCCACGATCATGTGACGGATTAAAAACCTGGCGTGGAACACCAGCGCTGCAAGTGGTAGATACTGTACTATTAAAGAGCCGTAAATATCATCGCAGGTTCTGTAGCATGGCGATCGGTCTCCTTCCCTCTTACTCCATGCCTAACACAAAGAGTGTCAATTTCCATCAGGGAGTTTAGTTGCCTCAGAGGTACTGCCAACAAAATTACTAGATGGTCATAGCCTCACCTGACCCAAAAACATCGTGAACGGCATATATATGAATTTTATGTGACAAATGTGATATACTGAGATGGTATTTAGCCCGTTACTCAACTCTTATTGCAGCATAGATAAATAAAGCAAGTCAATAAAGCACAGAGCTGGGGTAAATCAGGCAACTGCAAGAAGTTACATCAGAAATTTTAATTCATAACTACATTGGTAAAGCATTGTCGATATTAAATGGAATTACTTCAGAATAAATGGCAATAAGGCAAAGCTCAATTCGTAAATTAGAGTAACAGAAATATCAATTAGCATAAATTAAGAGGTTGGTGCAAAGTAAAGCCAATCAAAATTCAACAAATCTATCACCAAAGGGTTTATTACATGCATGTTAAATAAATTTACATGTCAATATAATTGAATAAGTACAGTTCTATGAACTTTTTAAATAAAGGTAAGAACGACAGAATGTTCTCAATACAGTACAAAGAGAGCACAATACTAGATCGAATAAGGCTATCAAAAATGGAACGGTAATATTTGAAGAATGGTGAAAAGCAGACAGTTATTATAAAATACAAGAAATTCACAAAACAGGAAATGAACGAGATTGGTGTTTAAAAAAATTAGTCAGTGAAGTGACATAAGTGAACAGACAATCCAAATAAAACATAGTGAGTGGCGCTATAACCTAGTTTAAATACGAACGTGAACAAACAATAATTTTAGAATTAAGATTTTGTACATTTTTATAACATAAGTTAAAATTTAGTTAATAAAATAACTGATTTGTACTTGATTAACATCCACAATGATGAATTTAGATAGGCAATTGTTGTTAACTGCCAAAAAGAGAAACAATTGAATAAAAATTATTTCATAACAGTCTAATTTGTCTCTCCAGATTAATTGAGTTTTAAGCCATTTACAATTGAAATAAATTAAAAATAATTACACCATCGTGATCAGGAGTTCGTAGTGCATATGTGAGAATGTGGGTGTGAAAATCCATCACCTAAAAATTATTTTCATCTGCGACTACCTTCCGAACCACTTCGCCAACGAGAAGTTTACGATCATCAGATTTTGAGCACAACTGAGGTCAAGCGTTTGAAATTTTGGTAGCACCACGTCCGCACGCCGTGTAGGAGTACACCGCAGCAGTTCCAGCATCCTAGGGTTCCGCTTCCAGCAGCGAGCATCAGGAGAAGCTGTTCCGAGCCAGTTCCCGCAGCCTAAAAAAGGTCAGGTTAGTGTTGCAAAGCAAATATCCGTGCTAGAGTTTCGAAACTTACCATGAGGAACGAGTCATATAAAAGCAAGCCGATCCCAGTCTTACAATACTTCAAAAAAGAGCATGAGGTCCAGAAATTGTAAAAATATAAGTTGACGTTCTGTTTTTTACATGAAAGGACGCGTTCAAAACAATTGAATTCGCAGGAAGCCGCGAACGATCTAAAAACAAAACACGACTAGTGACGCTTAATAAAGCGCGAGATTCGAATTACCTGATAATTTGTTCATAGATTTGCCTTTGAATTAACTTGTAAATACACCAGAAACGAACAGCACGAAAATTCAATTTGTTGATAGATACATTGACAGCGTAGTGAGTCTGCGCGTTGCTGCTTTTTAATTTCACAGCCCAGTGGCGTAACACGGGAGTTTAAATATGAACATGTCGGTGAACCTAACTTGCAGATTTGAGTCTTCATGCCTACTGAAAGCTAGCCATAAATAACTTTACTTGCAGATGTGCGAATTACTATAGGGGGCAAAACACTACAATCAATGAACCCATTTATACAATTATTTATTTACTTTTAATCGGTCTTGTACATGATGTAAGTATTAAGCTTATTAAAAATTACAATAGTCCTGTACAATACAGAGATTTTTTTACTACGAACATGACAGACGATATGTCGAATTTACAAATACCGAGAATTTGATGTTGACAGTTCGGGTATTTTGTCAGTAGCTGCTGTCATATCTTAAAATTGTGCAAATTGTAAAATGATATTATCAGGGTCCAACGGTCCGGGAAATTGAAAATTCTTTCACAACATTTAGAAATAGGCGTTCTTCCCATTTATCAACGTTACATGGAGTTATTTAAAATTTTGGAAACTTTGAATGTGTACCTCCCCAAAAGCACAAAATGCCCAATGTTTCCAACGAAGACGGGAATTTAAAAGAGGTTTGCATTACCGCTAATGACTATCCAGATTATTCATTTAAATAAATTGCAGAACTAGTAGATTTAGCTGCGATATTGTATAAGCCGTTCACGATCTTTTTAGGTCAGGTAAGGCTATGACCATCTAGTAATTTTGTTGGCAGAACCTCTGTTGCAACTAAACTCCCTCATGGAAATTGACACTTTTTGTGTTAGGTTAGGTTGTTTTCAGTTTAAGATGATATTTTCTGAATAGGTACATTGTTGTCGGATATTCTCTAGTCTCCACATCAACTTGCGTTCTTTTAAATTTGGTCTGTCCTTTTTAAATTGGAAGTGGCATCGTTTAATGGAAATTTTTTGTTGTAACAAAATTATTTAGAGCATTTTGACTTTTTCTTTGACGGAAATTAAAATTATTTTTACACATTTGATAAATCACTTATTTTCTTACGAATATTAAAATAATAAATCTGGCAATGTGGCGACAAGAAAATGTCGAACAGAAAAAAAATTGTATTCGCTACATCATCGAATCAGTTAGTCCAACATGGCAAGAAAAAATCATAGCCAACTCTGTCCCAAAAAGGTCGTATGCAATTTTGTGAAACTGTGTCAGAAATGCCGAAAACCTCTGGAAAGTCGTTTTCACTACAACTAAGATGCGTTTAAAAATTAAAGGGGTCGTTCAAAGTACTAGCTCTAATACGTTGGATAATGTGCGGAGAAGTTTCTATGATCGCCTAGGACCTAGGATATTATTTAGCGCAAGAAGGCAGGTTCAAAGGAACACGAGCTAATTTAAACTTCTTGAATTTTCTTGTTTAAAATAAAAATAGTTTTACTTTTGTTTACATCTTTTTTTACTATGTTCATTTGTTTGGAAGAAATTATTTCTTTTTTCAGAATGCGTTTTACTTTGTGAACTACCTTTTTTTACTTTACTGTTAATCTCTAAAAATCTTGTTTTTCAATTCTGAATGTTTCACCTGAATTAATCACAGAATAATACAGTACCTTATACATTCTATCTGTGATATAATTAATTAACAAAAATTGCACTAGGCGTGGATGCCTCGTCTGCGTTGAACAATTACTTAAACAATCATCACGGACAACCCGTGGATTAATATCAGAGTACCTTAGATCGACTGTCCATCGGTCTTGGCGTCTTTTTAGGCAATCGTAAATTCTCCTTGATTTACTCGTGTTTGCAGTTCATGAGTTTTCACTGTATGTTGTATACGCCACGAGATAAGTATCCGTTTATTTTAAGAAAAAAAAGTATGAAAATTAAAAAAAACACCTCAACTGGCCGAATGTGCCCTCACATGGGGGCAGTTTCGACCATTTCAAAATTATTTCTGAAACAGCGATAACAAACATAAACATAATAAAATTCTTCAAATATAGTTTAATACTACTTTATTTTAAGCCGTATTTACAGTGTAACTTCATTTATAGCACAACTAGACTTCGTAAGTTGTAACAAAATTTGTATAATGCAACTGTTTTGCCGTTCCGGTTGTTGAAGGGTTTTCAAACTTAGAAATAATGTCTTCAGCGTCAATATCAGCTATGTCTTCAACAGATGGAAAGTAAACAGTCGTTTCTCGGCTCAATTTTTCAGTTCCTCGATGTTTTCCATTTTGTCACTGAAGTCATTGTCTGTGTCATGAACAGACACATCCGACTCCATATCACCACTAAAGTCTACACACTACCCTTTTCCTGTGACGTCAGAAATAACAAAACATAGCGTTTAAAACGTATTTTTTTTTATATGTCTTATATTACAGTAAAAGTCAAAAGATCATTTAGATCACAGGTAGTAGACTTCAGAAAGAATTTGACATATACCCAACCTTTAATGTAAGGAATGCTCTAAATAGCATATTATTCAAACCAAGACATTCTTGACCTATGTAATCCGAGGTTTCTCCTCTTTGAAGAACTCCCCAACGTTTAAAATAAGATTTAAGGCTTGCTCCCTTGCTTGTTATTGCGCTTTATTTTACTGCCATTTTGGACAAATGTTACATTGACAGTATTACAACACAAGCCATACTTAAGCAGACCTGACCAAAAACTGTAAATTTCTTGTTTCGTCCAGTTCCTTATAGTTAAATAAAGAGAGAAAATTGTTAAGTCACAGAAAAGAGTAATGTGTAGACCTTAGTTGTGTCCCCATTTCTCTCCACTTTTTCTTTCTTTGTTTTCTTTTTTTTGTGTTTCAAATTCAATATTTTTTGAGAGTCTTTTTGTTTAACTTCTTCTGATCTTCCTTGTTTCACTTCATTGATTTTTTCCATTTCTTCCAATCTTTGCTTTTTGGTGGTATCTGTATGGATTCGTGACTGTCCAGGTTCTCATTTACTTTTGGCCATCTTCGTAACTTTCGGGTAAGGTCGAACCACTTTAGAAAATACCAGAGGGCTCTTCTTTGCATAACTGCATGATGGAAGGGCATGACTAATCTCTATAATTTTTTTGGGAGTTTCAGCAATTTGTTCAAAATCTGTGGGCAATTTGGCAAGAGTTTCTTCTTGATTTTTACTGGTTTCTGCAGTCTGTTCATTTTGGGAAATTTTGCTTGGGTCTTCGACTTCGTCAGTGTTTTTCACACTTTCTGTTCCGGGCGATCTGTCACTGACGATGGAACAAAATCCTCATCAGTAAAAATCAAACGGTTAAATGGCCAGCTACCTGTTTTTTAAAACTGTTGACTATGTTCCTAGCAGAAAAAGCCTTTAAGAAAGGTGTATCCGTTAAAAATGGAATGTGCTTGATAGTTATCGTCTGCCCAGGATGTGGTGCCAACCAGTCGTTGAAAGATGTTTCACAATAAGTCTTAAATGGCCTAAAAACGCCAACGTCCAATGGCTGAAGTCAATGGGTAGTATGCGGCGGAAAAGTTAGTCAGCAGATGCCATTCTCTTGGCAATATTTAACTTCAGTCACATTTGCATGAAATTCATGTTTGTCTAAAGGTATTAATATTGGATTAGCAAGACTGCAGTTTGTAAGCCTCACTAAATGCTTCAGGAAAAATTTCGTCATCCATCCTGCCTTGCTTTCTAAGCTTAAGCTTGATAGCGGACCATTTAAAAGGATTTCAGACAGGTTTCTTTTTCGCAGAAACACATAAACAGGTGAGAACGCCTGTCCTGCCACGTTTATAATGCCCACAAAGGTAACTAACTCGCCACGTTCCGCAGAAGCCACTTGACAGACTTGCTTTTTCCCACATGTAAAACAATCTTTGTTGGCTTCATGACTGGTGACACCGAACTCATTAATATTGAAGATTTTCTCTGCCAGAAATGTGTACCTATATCTAAAACCATTTTTGAAAGAATAGGATGTCGTCTCGTGAATCCCACTCTCCAACCTATTTTAGCGCAGTTTGTTTCCTCCCATTCTTTTGGTATGTTTTCTTTTTTTTTAACTTTTAAATATTTAAAGGACAGTTTTTCAATTTCAGCATAAGTCAAACCATAATTAATGTCAGCACACTTTTGTATATATTTTTGAAGATCTTCTTCCTCATAATTTAAAAAAATTGATGAGCAGCATATTTATTATGGTATTTCAGGGACTATTCAGTTCACCTGTCATCTGTCAAAGAGCACCAATGAAAATGTCAGATTTTGCATTTCATAGCCAACCAAAATAAATTGTAGTGACCATTGTACTAGTAACGAATTGCAACAACTATTGTACTAGCACTCAAGTGACTATTTTGAACAAATTAAAATATTTATTGAAGATGTTTACACAAATTGTATTTTCACATGTGTAACTAAGTGTTGAGTCTTTTTAATTTGGAAAATGGGTTTGGTTGACTGAATAGTCCTCCATAGACTATTTTTGGGGTGATATCACTCATGTCCATTGCGTGTGCAATGGACCTTCGTGATATCAGCGTACATAAATCAAACAAGTAGAGACACTCACTGTCGGTTCCATGGTTGTCAAAATCAACGACTCCTGGGGGGGGGGGGTACTTTCCGATAGTACTAACAGATGGCGCCACTACTTTTATCATATATGAGCTGCTTTCCTTTCTCGTGCATCAAACCCCGAGGGCTAGAAGCCCGAGTCGCTCGGTGCTGCTCGTGAATGGAACGCGATTTAGCGGCATAGCGCACATCTAGCGCGCGCCAAAAGTTTTAAACAGTCGCATAACCTTAAAACGTTATTTTGAGAAATTTTTGTTTGGTGCTGAACAGTAACAAAAACTCGCTGAAATTCATTTTCATTTTTTGTTATAACCAAAAATATTCCAACACTTTAAGAACTTATAGTATACTGAAAAATTAAATCTATGCACCCACTATTTTACTACAATATCACAAGTGAATTGTCTTCTTCTATCAGTCTTTGTTTTCCTAATAGCAACTGCTTTAGAAAATGAAACAAATTTAGATGTAGGAATGGTAAGCGTTTAATAAAATGTTTAATTAATTAATAACTTAGTTATATAAAATTTAACAAATTCAAAATCCTAACAATTAGAAAAAAAATAACATTCCTATAGCTAAAAGTTCTGTTCATGCGCAAAGATGAGGCTTTATTTCAATGATGACATTTTTTCTTCAAAAAATTTAGCATAGCACCTAAAACCAGGGAGAAGTTGCACCTAACCTCAAATGATTTGGCCTTCGCGCCTTTTAAAAATTAAAAGTATGCCATGCTGGCTGGCTGTGGCTTTGCGCCCCGACCAACGAGCTGGTCCTTGAGAGGAAAGGGGAAATAAGCCCAGAGCGACTCCGAGGTTAAACGCCCTTGTGAAAGGAACGAGGTGCGCGAGAGTTTGGTGCCGCTCCGAGCTGCTCCCATGGATGAAAGGAAAGCGCCTATGATTGGTAGCAGAGCCAGTAACTCGCTCTGATTGGTAGAACTGTGTGCTGCCATCTTATAGTCAAGCTTAGAAATACCCCCCGAGTCACTGTCCCCGGCACTCTAGACAGGTTTCAACATTTGGCATGAGTGCCTCTACTTGTTTGATTTATGTACGCTGGTGATACCTACTACCCCAAAAATAATCGACATAACTTTAAGTACTTATAGTATTATAAGTGAATTTCTTCACTTTCCTGACCAGAATCATCGCCAGAATGTTTTCGTAAATACTCCTCTTTGGTTGTCTTTGACAATATTTTTTAAATTCTACTCTGTAGTGGCTATCTCTTAATCTCATATACCGCAACAGCTCTTCTTTCAGAATAAGTGTTACTAAAAACACTAAGCATAAATTTGCTGTTTTTTTCTTTCTCGTTTTCGTGGCATCTGAAAAATAAATAAACAAAAATGCGGGCACATTCGGCCGCCGGCAAAGTGTGCCTCCTTGGATGGTGGCAGAATGTTTCCACACTGCATGCTTAATATAACATTTTGTCAAAGTAAATTTATTTTGAGGTTATATCTTCAGCTTGTGTTTAGTTTAAAAGGTACCGTTAAGTGTCTGTTTTGATAATTTATTTAAACAAATAGCTCAAGATTCTTACTAGCAACAGAAGAAAAGAAAAGTTAGACATATAGGTATACGTTGACACTTCTTCACAAAATTATCAGAAAACAGTTACAAAACACGCCATCCACTTCAAACTGACAGTGACACTAAGTAGAAAGTAGGGTTGAACGCTTATCACATTCATTTTAGTCGCCAAATCTAACTAAATTCAAAAATATGAGAAGTGGCTGAATGTAACCTCATGCCGAATGTACCCTCTTTCCCCTACACTTGAACTGAGTGAAACTTTCTTAAAACTTGCAAAACCCTTAATAACAGATGTATATTCATCTGCAGCTGTCTTCTTAATCATTTCCTTCTGAAAATAGCCTTTCAATAGAATATAGGCTGAAATCCTCAAATAGATTACATTTAAGTGTACCATAAAGACGAAATAACTATACATATTGCAGACCTGAAGATATTTACACACTTTATTCGGGAAAAACTGTAGAAATAAATAACACAGATGCCGAAGGGCGCCTGATATTAGCTGATGGAGTAGTATATGCAAAACGCAATTTAAGTGCTGATATTATTGTTGACATGGCTACTTTAACTGGATCTCAGGTATTTGCTGTTCCTTGTTAGTTTTCTCATTATAAAATCATAGTAACCACAACAGCAATTATGTAAATTAAAATTCACAATTAACAAAACAAATGTATGTTAAATCTAGGGTATGGCAACTGGGATGTATCATGCAGCTGTATTAACAAATAGTGAAAATTGGGAGCGACACTGTATGCAAGCTGGAAAAACGTCTGGTGATTTAGTATTTCCCATTCCATATGTTCCCGAACTTCATTTTCGAGAATATGAGTCTGTTTTTGCTGATATGAAAAATACTGGACAGCGTGGAAACAATGCTCCAACTAGCTGTGGTGGATTATTTATTAATGCTCATCTTGGATTTGACTTTCCAGGAATTTGGGTTCACATAGATATGGCTGCAACTGTTCATAATGTACTATATGGTGATGTCATTTTGGGTGCTATCTGATTTTAAAACTTTTCAGGGTGATAAGGCAACGGCATATGGAGTAGCACTTTTATGCATACTATTTGGTAGTTATTGTGACCAGCCTCTGTTAAAAAAGATTGCTCCTGAGGTTGAATTAAGGAAAACCACTTCAAAACATTTTACTGGATTATCAAAGTTGATTTCTAAGCTTCAGTTTTAGCCTTTAATATATTACATAATTTGAATCACTTAAAAGTTTGTAATCAAAACCCAAGTAATAAAGTTTAACTACGATGTTGATGTTTTAATTTGCTGAAGTACAGAAATTAGGGTAATTTATCTTGTACCGTATCTTCAAAAATAAGTATATGAAATGATTTTGGGTAGTGTATTCAACAAAGTAACTTTGCTGTTGTGTTATCTTAAACTTCTAGCAATAATGAAAGTCATATAATTCTAAAAGAATCTATAATAAATTTGAAAAATGTATATATAGATCGTACCATAAACTGCAAATACTATAAAGCAGCAGTCGCCAACCATATTAGTGCTTCACGGACCACTGAACTCACAATTTTGAAATCCATGGACTACTAACATTTTTTTTTAAATGAATGAATTTATCTATAAAATAACGATATCGGTACATATTCTTAACGATATAACTATTTCAGTTGGAACCTATTTTTGTCACAAGTGGTTGGCTATAAGACGCCCCATACTACCCTCGCTGTTACACTTAGCCCTATGTCAAAACTACATTTAAAGCATTCATATTTAAGATGGTTTGGCTAACAGAAATTCTGAACTCAAATGAGTCTTCACCTCAAGAACTGTAAAATTATTCAAGCATTTAATTCTGATTATAGGATTAACAAACCCATTTCCTCTGAAGTTTTGTACTTAATTACATTTTATTCCACTCAATTGTACTATTTTCTATATTTCTCCAGTATTTTTTATTAGCCAATTCAAATAAACAAACTTTATAAAATTTTACTTCCACAAACTTACCTTGTGATTAATCTCTTGCAGCCGCAAAATTTTTTACACAACAACTATAAAAAATGGTCGCAAGCAACCACCATAAAAGAAGAGCAGGGGCTAGTTTAATCTAGTTATGTTGACTTCAAATATATGTTGGCCCTACACCTATATGACGTCATAGGAGGCTCACATGCTACTAAATGACAATTAATGACTCGTCAAATATTTAAGCTTAGTTTACTTATTGCTCGACAAAAATCAGTGTTTATGACTCAATGACGGCATTATAGTGTTTTTAAAAAGCGCCACTTGGCGATTAACTGACCACAGCACTATATACAGTCAAATCGGGATGAGCGCTTAATTGTTACAGCATAATACCTTTCTAGAACTTCGGCGGCTTCTCACTCGATGTGCATATGTAAGCGTGGCAGTCACACCTCGTGTTGGCCGTCGGCAACCTTCAACCTCTGCAGAACGACTTAGGAAAAAATTTGATAGATGTAGAATGAAAAACCTCACGCACCAAGACTACTCCAAACAGGAGAAACGCTGTTAGAATCCTCAAGAAGAGAACGGAGTGCGTGCTATATGAATGGGAAGTAAACGTACTTTCTTGATAAACTCTAGGCACAATGGAATTCCCTGCTGAATCCGCGTTAATGTGACTCGAAGACACTATCTTCCGATATGGAAATCATGGCTACAATAAAATGCAATGCCACCTATCATCCCGGCACAGAATGTCTACATAATTAATTCGACAAAATGCTTCTTCTTGCCCAAGGTATTTCAGCCAACTTTCCAAACAACGAACGGCACAAATCAACATAAATGCGGCCCTAAGCTACTTCAGCCAACTCACTCGATAATGAACAGCACAAACTAGCATGAATGTTGCCCTGAACGCGGCAGAAGGCCGCAAAAACTTTTGCTTTTGACGTTCTTATAAAAACACCAAATTGAAGACTCACGCTCCGTCTGATTTTGACTTGAAAGGAAGGAGTAAGGAAGATAAGGTGATTGCACTACCATTGGGGTCCAATGACACCTTACTGGCTTGCCGACGTTTGATTGATAGGGCCCCGCAAGGAATATATCGATAGATTTCCAGAAATTTTCAGCGCGTCGCTTCCAAGCCTAAATGTTGTTTCAACCATTTTTGGCAACATTAATGTGTTATTAAAAATAGAAAAATTCGAATGCAAGCCTCTACTGAACGCCATTTTGCAGAAGAGATAAAAAAATCGTGGGTCCCATGTTACTACTATGTGTAGCATGTAAAAAATCTCTTGCTAGGGTTGGAACTTCTTAGTATCGACAAAATTCTAGTAGGACTTTGATCATTGACTGTAGCACTCGGCGTCTAAGGTACCCACCTGCTACTCCGCATGCTTAGACCTTCTGCATAACAAACAACAACAAGATATCAAACTGAAGCAGATTAAAAAGAGCGAAATGAATATTATCCTACTTTACATTAATCTTGTTTAATCACGTATAAAACATTTGAATTCATAAAAGGAGGTGAATTGTATCAATACGAAGTTTGTAGCAAAAATAAGTGATGATTACAATCGTTCAGTTGAAGCATGTAGGTATGTAGTACCGTAACGACTCTTACAACACACAGGTTGAAAAGGTCATGATTAAGATCAAGGAAGTACCATAATAATTATTAGAAAAATACTTTCTTGAAACTATACATTTCTAATTAAACAATGTTAAAAATACATCACGACTTTCTACAGTTATAAAGTTTATTACAGAATATTGCACATTTATTGGTAGGTATAACAGTTGCAATCTTGTTTTAAGTACATTTTACAATACATATAAGTATATTAGTTCAATATGTGACATATAAATATTACTAAATTTACACATGCCTTCAATTAAATATGCAGTCAATATTATAAAGCTATTACAAAATACAAAGCTAGTATTAGAGATCTCGTACGCCAGTACCGTAATTAGCACCACCGGCTTTGTTTAAGGCTTCCATAAAATGCATCAAATCAAAATCCATTAAAGTTTCTAATTGAAGTTCTACGGCGAAATTCTGAAAAAAATACATACATTTAACTAGATGAAAACCTTTCAGAACTGCAATATATGTGTACACACATATATTTCCAACTTCTAGCTCGGTACCTTAATAATATCCTTGATCATAGATTTATCGGTAGACATCTTTGCTCGCTGGATGACACTAACAGCTGGGCCCACCCAAGTGAGGAAGAGGAATTTTTGCCGCTTAGACATTTCATCGCCAGTTTGCAAGCGAATGTATCCAAAGGCCCGTTCGTTTTCAACAAAGTGCTCCTTAAACTTGTCGAATTCATCTCCTTTTGCTGCACATACTATCCTTTGGCCATCAAATTTAAATACTGCCCTAAAAACAATATTTAATTTAAGTATTCAAATAATAGGTGTGTACTTATACAAGATAACAGTGAAAAATAGTTCATACTGCAATTTATTTTATATAATCTAAAAATGTACTTTCAATTATTTGTATATTAGTCGCCGTAAATTTAGTGGCTCCCAAAATTCTTAACGCAGTTTTATAAAACAACCACGACTCTGAAGTAAAAACATTTTTTTGACTTCTTTTTATGTTACAAATGTACAGTCGTGTGCAAATAAATCTGGGACAGTGTTTTTTTCACATACAGATTTAGTTAAGAATTGAAGAATATCTCCATGGATTTCCTGCTATCAGAAAGAGTTACATTAAACTTTAACAGGTACTGAAACCCGTAACTCTCTCTGATAAGAGGAAACCCATGGAAATATTCTTCAAATTCTTAACTGAATCTGCATGTGAAAAAACACTGTCCCAGATTTATTTGCACACGACTGTACTTTCGGAAACCACATGGTCAACTTATGAAACACCCTATATATGTTACAAGCATATGTCGAAGAGCATATATTACCTGTTATTGGTCAAAACTGAAACCATTAATGATACTGGTTTGTTTCCTGTTTGTCATTTTTTTAGAAATTAAAAATAAAAGAGGTAGAGAGTTGAACAGTTTCAAGGACACGAAAAATAAATTTAAACAAAAGTTGAGTGATCTTAACGGCGAATCAAGTAATTTAATTACATACAAGCGTTATTTACACTTGTCGAGATGTAAGTATTCTATGCTGCAAAGTACTTTCAAAAAGTATTGAAATCAAAAACAATTACCAAGAGAAAAGAGAAATTCAAATAAAATCTCGTTTTATTTTGCCCAAAACACATTGACCACAACCTGAAATGTTATGGCAATAAGTAAACTTGCAATAAATTCTGGCATTTGTCCAAAAAAAATGAAGAATTGTGGTTTGGCCAGATAGATCTAGATTTGTCCTGTTCCGGTATGTGCCCATAACATACATATATATAAATGTAAAAACAGCAACTTCGAAAGGGAATTTTAAAATGTTCCTTATAAACAAATGTTCGTTAAAAAAGTAAAAACTAAAAAACATTTTTTATTTAACATTTATTGACATACAACAGACAAACAAAAATAGTAATCCCACTCCTAATAAATTTATTATCCATAAACACCACAAATAAATGAAAGTGATTAATTTTAAACAACAGAGTTTACTTGAAGTACAAGGGTATACCAAATTCCTCAATATCAAGCAATGACGATTCAGATGTCCCACAATTAGGGTTTTTCGGTTCCAGGTACCCGGACTCGGACCCGCCGAGTCCAGAGAGAAATACCCGATGTAAGACTCGGCGAGACCCGAGTCAACGTTTGAATTTGTTTTGTAATATTAGGTACCTATTTGTAAAATTGGTACTTATGTTGAATGGATTTTTATATTTTAACTTTATTATATTATATTATATATACTTTACTTTACTATATTATATTAGTTAAATGCGTTTTTCAGATTCTTATGTTTTATTTGTATTACGAGTACATTACTTATTTGTTCTTCAAAATAAAATTTAGACAAATAATTTTCCTTTGTATATTCTTTTCATTAATGAGGAATTATTGATAAAACAAAAGAAAATTGTGTATATAGATATGTTTGAACATAAAATATCAAATACTCGGACTGAGTTCGGCCCGGATTCGACTAGTCCGAAAAGCCCAAGTCTTCCCAAGCCCAATCCACATTTTAATACATGCAGAAAACTAATTTTAGAAGTAGCTAATTCATGTCCGGATAAAATTTGCGGAATCGCCGAGATGATCATTTGTGACCCAGGTCGTTAAAACCGAACATTTTTTCATTTTGTCATTGAAAATTTATTAATTTCTTATGTCCAAGCGTTTGCAATAAACATAGATAGACTTAA